>JAEIFG010001638.1:1250000-1875000 GCA_018901795.1 Drosophila sp. st01m
GACTCTGCATAAATCTTCACCATGCCATAGATCAGAGTTGCTAATTTTTGTGCCGTGAAGAAGATAAATTGTTGTTTGCAAAGGCAACAGCAGCTGTTGAACACTTTCTATAAAAAGCTAGTCCCCGTTTAAGTCAGCACTTAACACTTTGACCAGCTGACAGTCAAAATAGCCGACGGGCGACTTGTTAACTTTGACATGTTCATAACGATTGCCCGAAAAGCCCAAAGAATCGACTGCCAACCCCAATTGCCAACAGAAACAGAATCGGCAACAACTTTAACTTCAGCTTCAGCTACAGTCTCAATCTGAGGTTTAGACTGATCCTCAGCCAATTATTGAGCTGCTGGCATGCAATTTACTTGGAGCTGCCAGTTGGTTGGGCTTATCAACTTGATGTACATCTTTGTTTGAAATGATTTGAGCCCTTCGCCTGAGGGCAACTGTAGAAATAGAAGTGGGCATTGGACATTGGACATTGGTCTTTGGGAGTAACCGAAACTTGTTTAGCATATTGGCAAATGTTTTGGCATTTGCGAAACAAAAACAAAACAATAACGAAAGAGTCTACCGAATAACCGACAACTTCCTTGACCGCCCACTTGAAAATGAACCAAACTTCCTAGAAAAAGACTAAAGTCAAAGTCAAAGACCACGATCATGGTGATAATGATGATGACGAAGGTGCAGACGATAATGATGAAGGCGCAGCGACCTCTGTGCAGTCTTCAAGAATCCGCTAAGAGTTTACAGGCGGCCAAACAGAAGAATACTCAAGAGAAGTCGACTTGAAGATATTCTGTAAGCACACTGAACCAGTTGAAGTTGTTTTTGTAATAAATCAATATTTATGTAATAAATAAATATAATTAAGAATATGAAACTATCGCTGATAAAAACAGGCGAACTGCTTATCAAAAGAGTTAATATGCATTTTAAATGCTGTCGTTTTATAAATCCATTCAATCCTAACATACTCCTTTAGTATTCAGTTTACAGGGTATAAATAAAACTGTTCAACTTTGTGCAGCTGTGGCAAATGTGGCCCTAAGTGGAGTAATGAACTTTTGCCCAGTTGTTGGTGCACTGATGTTGTTTTATTTTGTTGTTGTTGTGTTTGCGTGTTGTTGTGATTGTAGTTGCCTTTGTTGTTGTTGTTGTTGTTGTTGCAGCCCATTACGTCAAATGCGCGCATTGCATGCGACTGGGGCAACAACATCTCTGACTTGGTCTCTTGTTTGTCTCTTTGTTGTTGTCTCCGCTGTGAAAGACTTCCAAGTTTAAGGTTAACTTTTCGATTTTGTTTTTAGCCAAATGAGAAAAACCACAGCGACAGCAACAGCAACAGCAGCGATACAAGGAAGCAAAGCTGCAGTCAAGTTGCTCAAGTTTTTGGCCATTTTCCGGCTGTTGTTACCAATTTAAAGCCAAATGCAGCGCAGAAACTCGTAAATGGTAATCATAGTGATTCGTTATTGAATTTCCCAATTTGCCAATTTGGCAACATGCAGCACACTGTGGCAGCAAGTGGCAGTGGCAGCTAGCGTAGGAGTCGACGTTGCAGCCACATTTTTTTTACTGTTAAGAACGCAGCCAAATGCGTCAAGTTCGTGTCTTAAGTCTTTCGTTTTGCATATGCCCAACGGCAGCAGCTACGTTTCGGCCTCGACTTTGGCTTCGACTTCAGCCCCACAGCCTGTCTGCCTCGTTTTCCCTCCCTCTCTCTCTCTCTCTTTCTCTCTATTTTGCATATTTTTGATAGAATTTTCCCATGCAATTTGCCACTAATTGCTGCACGCAGCAGCATTTCGACCCATGCTGCTTTCTTTCTTGCGCCTAGACACGAATAAATTGCTTTGGCTCTCGCCAATTCCCTTCCACCCCTACCTCCCTTAACCTGCCCCCAAAGCTGGGCGTGGAATCGGGTACGTTGTGTCTGGTAAAAACGAATTACGGCCACATTTTGACAGCGAGAATTTCGCATTTATCGCCAGAAAAGTACAAAGAACATTGCATTCTTTTAACTCTTACAGCTAATGAAATAAAAGAAGGAAAAGTCTTACTTCAAGTCTTACTGCCAACGATTAAGTTCTCTGTTCGGTTGGTTATAGAATAACTTTAAGATAATTATGTAATTAAATTTTATTTTATAATCTTACATTCGAGCGGTACAAAGATTTCCTTCTAAATGAATGTCAAAGGCAAAATTGACATTAAAATATTCATATTCAATCTTATGATGTTCATATTTAATTATTTTTGTCATTTATTTATTGTTATTTTTTAACAATTATAGATTATACTCTCTGTAAAGATATTAACCACTATTCCACTATTTACAATAGATTTAATAACATGAAAATAATAGCTTGGCAATCACTTTCTGTCTCAATCTAAGAGCAGTAAATATTGTAGAATTTCTAGAACAAAGTAAAGTTATTAACAACAAAAGTCAACTATGCTGACTTGCGGCAAATGTGGCAACCTTGCCTGGTTCCCTGTCTCCCTTTTAGCCCTGTCGTTGACGTGGCTGGTGGCCACAGTTGTCGCTTGTCGTGTTGGGTCTGGTTCTTGGTTCTTGGACTGCAAATCAAAAGCCCAACGGCACAAGGGTGACAACAACCTACCGCGCAGTACACAGATGCACAGATGCTACTAGCAACAGTTGCAGTTGCATTTGCAGTTGCAGCTATTTTAATGGGTTCTTTCGCTTTTCGTTTGGAACGTTTGGATAGCATCAAGGAAGCCAGTTTTATGTCTTGAATTGCTTGTGAGTGTATATGTGTGTGTGTGCTTCTGTTTGTGCATTTTGTTGTTGTTGCTCTAACGCTGTCGTTTAAATGGAAATCAACGCGCAGGATGCATAAAGTTTAGCCTGTTGCTGCTGTGTCTAATGAAAGGGTCAGACTGTAGACTGTATACAGTAGACTGCAGAGTGAAGATTCTAGACCTTAAAGCTGGCTCTGCTATGAATTATTTGCGCTTTGTTTGCCAGGCAACTGGCAACAGTTGCTGCAGTTGCTGGTGTTGTTGTTGTGGCTACTGCACGCGAATTGTTGCACAACAAAACGGCAGCCGCAGCCTCCACAAAGCAAATAATAAAGTGAGAAGAACAATGCCAATGCAATGTTCAAAGTCAACGAACCTAAAAAGTCCCATATTTCGCTTACAGCAGACAAACAGCCGCAGCAGCAACAGCAGCAGCAGCAGCAGCAACATGAAGATCCGAGTCGGTGCTTTGTCCGGCAACAGCAACATTTTTTCGCTCCATTTCATTTTTTCCAAGCATGACGCAAAATTTGTTGCCAGCTTTTCCACACAGCGTCAGCATTTTCACAACCTTTGCACGTTCAGACAACAACGGCAGCAGCAACAGCCGCAACAGCAAGAGAAACAACAACAACAACAACAGCAACAACAACGATGGCAATGGCCAAGAAGCCCTCCATGGCATTGCACGTAAAAAGTGCAATGGCCTTAAGTGGAAAAAGCAGTAATAGAAAATAAGCATGGACTCTTCTCTGGGGCTGTGTTGCACAAAAAAGAAAAGAAAAAGAATTGCAAGCAGCAGGCAGCCTCACACAGGCCTGCCACAACAACAGCAGCAACAACAACAGCAACAGCAACAGGAACAGCAACAGCAACAGCAACAAAAAGTTGCAGAAACGACCTCGCTTGCATCATTAGAAGTGGTGCTCCCAGCAGCAGACACACATTGCCAGCAGGAGAAGAGTCTGAGAGAAGCAGGAAGAGAGAGGCAGACTGACTGAGAGAGGGACAAAGAGGAGGAGGGCTGCAGCATGGCTCCAAGTTGCAAGTTGCTGCCGCAGACAAAGCCAAAGTGCTGCTACGTGCTCTGGGTTCTATACTAGCTCCCTCTCTCTCTCTCTCACACTATCGCTTACCCACTCTCTCTTTCTTCTCTCTTCCCCTCGCTCACTCAGTGGACTGTGCAATCGAAATAATAAACCCAACAGTTGGACAATTTTCTCGACGTGAGTTTTGTAGCAGCAGCAACTGTTGTTGCTGTTGCTGTTGTTGTTGTTATGAGAGCAATGCATGTAAAACTTGTCACAGGCGGCAGGCGGGCAGACAAACCAATTGACCTTTAGTCAACAGTGTATACACTCAAAAAATTCTTATTCTGAAATCCTTCGAAACCGCAATATAAATATATAGTTTCCAATTATATATTTTTAAAATAGTTGTTCACACGAACTTAGTCCTTTGAAAGTATTGTTTGTATTATTAATTTTCTAAGAGATATTAAAGTTTTACTTTTTTTGATATTTCAGTGTGTAGCCCTAACTCCAGTTGGAGCCCTCGATCTTGGGCTGGAACTGTAAGTGACTCTTTGGCCCTGACCATTGCGCTGGTTCAATGCACTCAATCAAGCAATCAATCAATTGTATACCATGCCAAAATCATTAACAACAATGCTGGTCATGGCTTGACCCACAGCCCACTTAAGGCAACAGTTGTTGTTGCTGTTACGAGATGTTGTTGTTGTTGATGTTTTTGTTGCTGTTGCTCTTCCTCTTGCTAGTTACGAGTTGTTGCTGTTCTTCTGCTTCTCGATTTTGGGCAATCAAAGCGCAAATACCGCCAGGCAAAACATGCGCCAAGAATTAGAGACATCTGAGAGACAGTGCGATAGATAGATGCCCCTTCTTCTACTTCTTCTATGCTATATAGTATATATAGTCTGTAATGTTTGTCCGTGTGTTGTGCCTCAAAATGTTCGTGAGAATTTCGCACGCTTTTTTATCGCAATTGTTTATGGCGGCATCTGCAACACAGCCGCCTGCCTCATCATCAGCAACAGCAACAGCAGCAACTGCAGCCACAACGGCAGCAACATCGTCGCCGTTTGTCGTTGCCATTGACAACAGTACCAAAGAAAGCTTGGCCAGGGCTAACAGCTAACAGCAGAGAGCCAAAGTCCCCACCTCTTGGGAGAACCGTATGTACAACGTGACTTACATATTTGCCACCTTCTGTTGCAGCAGTTGTTGTTGCTGCTGCGTTGCTGCTGCTGCTTGTGGGTGACTTTTGCATGGCTGATTGCAGTTACGAGGCGCAGCGACAATAGTCATGGCCAATTGTTGGCCCAGCACCCAAAAGGCATTAAAGGCATATCAGCTAGTGGCAATGTCTGTAACAGGCGGGAGGTTGCCTCTCTGGCGTAATTCTAATCAAAATCAACAGTAAGTTAATTTAAAATTGTTGACACCGCATATGCATGCTCTAAATATTATTTTGCTCTTTTAATAACAGAAAATATGATTTCATACTGTTATTTATAATTAAATATAGGTCTAAATAAATGTTTTACATTTCTATTTGCTATCCTCTTATTAACAATGCTTTTCATTTTATGCATATTTATTTGTTGATTAATTTTGTAATAACTGGGCATCTTAAAGTCTAGCATCCCGGTTCATACTTGTTGGTTGCAAAATAAAAATTAGAAATTTCTAATGGTCCGTTTGTCTTTGACTTTGTTACATTCCCAAAGCTGGACTTAAGTCGCAGTCACAGTTGTTGCAGTTGCTTTTGTTGTGGCAGCTGCAATTTGCGCGTGTTAAATGCAAACGCCGCTGCAACATTTAACTGTTAAAACGTTGCCGAGTTGCCTTTTACTGTTGCCTGTTGTCTTTGCCTTTTGGAGTCGAGTGTGCCAAATTATAGTCAATGATTGAATTCAATTTGCAATTGAAAACACTCACCCCGGACCTAGCCCAAGTTAACCCATTGTCTAAGAGTGTGTGGGCGGCACTTGGAAAGAGAGAGAGAGAGAAAGGGAGAGGAAGAGGAGAACAGACATTGGCGTCGTCATCAACTTGGCCATAACTTAGCTTAAAGTTGTGCTCAGTGTGAGCAGCAAACGCAAAATTACTTTACGAGCGATGAGATGATGTCATTGTGCATGTTTGTGCTTGTCCGCTGTGTGGCACGTGAATGCACAGTTAATTGCCAAGCTGTCGCGGCTACAACCACAAAATGTAATAAGATGTAAACATCTAATAAACGCCATGTTGCGCCAGCTGCCTCATAAGTTAGTCAAAGCTGCACATACGATGCATACATAAAAATGAATATAATATGTTTGACTGCTATCTTAATATATCAGTCTCTACTTCAGAATTTCATTCAAGAGAACATGGAGATCAATCAAGCTGTGCTCTGCATATACATTTGTATTAAACTGATTTCATTAATTGCTTCCATTTTTAGCCATTCCTAATGTTTCCATTGTCTATTTTATATAAGTAAAATACATTTGTTGACTTACTGCAAATGTGTAGTATATGCTATATATGGATTTATTCTATTTATTTTGTAGAGACAATATTGCTTGTGATTTTGATAAAATATTCCTTGAATAAAAAAATACTAGTTTCTTATAACAATAACTAGTAAAATATGAGAAATTTTTTAAATATAAAGTTACTACATCATTGGTCGACAAAAGGGAACATACAGATAGCTATCGAACCTTAACCTTAAATTCAATATTCAATATTCTGTATTCTATGTTCATTAGCTCATCTTGTTATGAACTTTGCGAAAATCCTTTATTAAAACTTTAGAGCCAACCCGCTTTTCATTATGCACACCGTCGAATTATAAGTATGTGAAGGTAATAAATTAATAAATCAATTGCAGCAACAACAACAACAGTAAAACAGTTAAGAATCTATTTTTAGCTATGCACATCACACGCCATAAAGATGAGCACATACACGTAGTAGATGACATGTACTTAGGGTGTAAAATCAATTGGGGGATTGAGTAAGAATACTCAACACGTAGATGATTTCAATGACGACTTCAAAGATTGTGAAATAAGTGTGACTAAAGGTAATTTATGCAAACGGAACTGGAATTTTATATTGCAATTTGCATAGCTTACTGAGATCATTGAACAAAAAACCATAATAGGGCCAGATGAATTCCCTGGGGACTATTAAGCATACGATTGATATCTATTGCAAATAGTAAATAACAATTCAAAATATAATATGAGGTGGACTAACACGAGTTGGTCCGACTCTGATAGAAAAGTACTTGAAAGAGTACTTCAAGTGAATTAATACACTTTTTTAAAATCTCAATATATATAAATTGAATTTTTATTTATTTGAGAATATTTCATTCTCAGCACATGCAAATCCCAATCAAGCAGATCAAATTTGCGAAAATGCTACAGCATGTATCGTGTTATTTTCACCATAGATAATTAAGAATGAAGGCGGACAACTTTAGACTCGCATTGCGATAATTTGATGAACCCTGTGAGCACCCTGTGGCTTTAATTAGATTGAGCTGAGCTGAAATTAACTTTAACTGAGCCAGACATAATGCTAAACGCTAAATGCTGGCAACAGAAATTAATTAGTTTGACTTTTACGATCCATGGCAAAGTCAACACAAATCAAGTTTGTTGCCTGAGTCTTTCGTTTTGTAGTGAGCAACGCAAATTAAAATTAAAATGACCACAAGACTAACTCTCTCTCTCCCTATCTTCCTTTCTTTCCTTGACTTAACACACACACACACACACACACACTCTGTGTTCTGTCTACACCTTTAACATGCTGTGCGCGATCATAAAAGCGCACATTTCTATAATAAGCATGAAATGCAGACTCTATCCATTGGACCAAGTCCAAACTATAAATAACGCCCGGCTGAACAAACTGAGACCCATTTGAGCACAGTCCGATGTCCGATGTCTGAAGTCCGTTGTCCGCAGTCCTGTATTGATGTGTGTCCTGTCTACTGCTTTTTAAATCAAATGATAATAAATCACCCGCAGATATCATAAAACATGTTGCTCATAACCAACCATCCGAGGAACCACTCCAAAAGGGACAGCTCAACCCTGCCCTGCCCTCCTGACTCTCCCCTTGCCCCCTGCACGTGCCCCGTTCCTCGTTCTATTCCATGACAAAAGCTCAGCGAACAGATTCGTTGTTTGGTGGGAAATTTGCGCCGTTGCTTAGAAGTTGCAACTATGCCGGGATCAAGTCGCAACCTGGACTTCAACTGGGTCCCAGCAACAGTATCAACTCGTGCTGTTGGTGGTGCTAGTGGTGCTGGTGGTGCTGTTGCCGCGCGACGTTGTCTAATTTGCATAAATGACAATGAGAGTCATAAAACATGCGTCGTTGTTGTTCGCCTTGCGGTTGCTTCTTTCTTTATTTCATTGTTGTTGTAATTTTTAAATAAAAATATTGCTTGCCTGGAATCATCTTCATCATCATCATCATCATTATGATCAACATCGTGCAACATGTTGCATGGCTTTTGTATGCCGCATAAATTAGATTTCGCGCTGATCTACACTTTTGCTGCGGCCACGTTGAAGCCAGAAGAAAGTGCAACCCAAAAGCGTTTTCGCTCTCAGCAGCAGCATGTTGCATGCCCCCTACCTACTGCCAACCCCACTGTCTCCCTCTTTCTCTCGCTCTGCACTCCTTCAGTCTTTCTCTTCGTTTCGTTCTGTTGTTGTGTGGAATTTATATCCCCGAAATGACGGTCAAAAATGTTAAGGGCCAAAAGCGTGTCTGCAAGTTCAACATAAACGAGTCTCTCTCTCCGTGGCATGCCACTTGGGGCAAGTCGAGGACGATGCTCAAATGTTGGCGACTCTGACTAAGGTCGCCCTGCGGCTACTTGTGCGGCATGGCAAGGTGAAGTCTTCCCCTTAGACTTAATCCCCTCCGCACTGTTCATCACTCTACTCTGTTTTCTCGACTACACCCAGAAAAAAATAGCGTCATATTAGAATTTACCATATTACGATAAAGCAGAATAAAAATAATAAGTCTTTAAATCAAATACTAAAACTTTGCATATAAAAACTATGAAATTAATTAAAATTAGAATGTTTATGTTTAATAATTATTTGTTAAAATTTCATATTTAATTGGTAGCCTTTCTTTAATTATTTTAAATATAATTTAATATTTCTTTGGGTGTACAAAATCTCAACTTCTACTTTAAAGTCTTGTTGCTTACCAATGTTGTTGCCCTTTTTGAAATTTATCTAAGCTTCACTTGACACTTGTCGTCGCTGTCGTTGTTGTTGTTGTTGTTGTCGTGCTGTGTGTTGTTGTTGTTGGTGCAGTCGTTGCCATCGTCGCCTGTCTTTAAGCTGTGCCTGTCTTGAAATTTCCGCAATCTCGCGCCTTTAAAGTTCCTGCAGTTATCATTAGACACTATGCTGGTCTTCAATTTTCCACTGATTTAAGTTAGCCACACACTCGCCGCATGTGTGTGCAATAGCAGCAACCACTTCAGCTCCCCCTGGACCAACCAACACTACTCCGATCTTCAATTCTCCAGCCGCAGGCGTTTTTCTTATTTGACGCAAGCATTTTTCTTACCCTTTATTCCACTTTTTTTTTGTGTCTTTTGTGTGCTGCTCAGTCAGCCCATAACTGGCAATTGCACGATCTGTTTGCAGTCCTCGCCAGTTGCCAGATGCCATGACACTGCGCTACATCTGCCCCGAGTACGCTGGCATATCGGGACGACAACAGCAGTTGACTTCATCAAATAGCTTGAACCAGATAAACCTCTGCAATATATATTTAATAAATAATTCTAGAAAATGATTAGAAAACTGCAGGCAGCAATAACAAGGTGGAGAGTTTAAAATATTTAAACAGATTAGAAATGGAAGTGGAGAAAAAATGACTTTAATAGCAGAGAGTAAGATCGAGCGAATAGCAGAGAATTTTAATATTACAAAGGTATTTAATACTAAGATATTTTGATTTTAATTAAAACTATTAAAACTAATTTCTATTTATTTAATCTTTTATGAGAGTTACTTCTTAGGATAGTAATAAAATTCGATCATAATTCTTAATTATGATAAAAATAATTTTAATGAGCTAAGAGGCTTCTGTTTAAACTATTATTAAAAATATGGAACTAGATAATAATTTGTTTTGTTTTCATTTTGTAGTTTATAATTTTATTATGTCTATTAAAGGCTGAAAATCCAATTTTTTACTTTAGAACAAAATGTTATTTTATTAAATATTTTGTTAATATATGAGAACGTCTACAATTAATTTTCAGCAACACTCTAATGCTGTTCTGGCTTTCATATTCGCCAGTTAATTTGTTACAGCATACTTTTAGGCAAGCAATGCAAATGTTATATCAAGAGAAGAGATCTCAACTACAGTGCATGCGAATTTCAGTCAAACCCAATCGAAGCTCACACTCCCAGGTCTCAAGTCTTAAGTACACCCGCTCAAAGGGCAACAAGCGAACATCTGTTGAGCACCTTATTTAGTTGTAATGAAGTGTTGCTGTGGAAGAAGTGCGTATTGTTGGGGGCAATATTGTTATTCTTTATTGTTGCTGCCCCCTCTGTCAATTTGTTGGGCAGAGTTAATGGATCGGCCCCATAAATGCGAAGTGTAACGCATTTCAATCAATGTGAAGGCTAAATAAAATCGTTGCCAATTTGAAGAACTCAATCAGAATTCAGCGGCAATTTGTTGCGCCCCAAAAGCATATGCCGCATGCCACATGCCACATGCCACACGTTCACGCAACATGCGCCCTTTTTGGTTTTTGGTTGCCTACAAAGTCCTGTGCAGATTATCTTGTCCGATTGCGTTTACAAGCCAATCCCTTGACTTGGCTTTGGCCATGGCCATAAACGCAATTAGAAGAACAATTGTTAGACATGCAAAGCATTGCAAAGCCCTTCCAGCATCCAGGGGGCATAAAGGGGCGTGGCCATAGCAACGATTGCCATCTGTGGACATGTGGACATGGCCAACATGGCTAACATAGAAAACATGGACTTTGTGTGTGCTGTGCGTGTTTATACCTGAAATGAGCAATTACCTTGCAAAAGGATTTGGCAGCACACAGATAGTAGACAGTGTGTGGATTGTGTGTGGACTTTGTGGACAGAAAGACTGGTCGTTGCCTTTAATAAACTCCTCACGATACTCCATGTTAAAGTGTCTCTCGCGCCTGGCGTTGACTTGTGAGAAAGCTCTTCTCGACTCTTCAGGCTGGACCAGAGAGTTGAGTTCAAATATTTAAGAATTTTCACAAACACATCACACGACAGCCAGACGACGACACGAGGACACAGAGACTAAGACAGAGACAGACAACTGGCAACTATGGATGGCCCTTTAACCAGAGGGAAGAGGCCAGAGGGCAGAGGGAAGGAAGGAAGGGAAGGAAGAGAGAGTGCTTGGTCACAACTGTGGCACCCGCACGCTCATGGCTTGTATTTGGCTTGTTAACTGCGCTTGTTTACTTTATGTTAAATTAAGTTGAGAATCGTGCAATGCAAATCAGTTGGAAAAGCTGCAAAACCAGAATCACCCCAAGACAACCAAGACGACTCTAACTCGCATACAATTTTCCAACTCTTTTTCTAATTGCCAAGAGTTTGCAGCCAGTTTCAAAAGTCAGAGTTGCAGTTGCAGTTGCAGTCGCATTTGGAGCCAAGAGAGGCCACGGCTACTGTCACTGATTGCTTTGCATACAAAATGAATTAATGTCATTGAGCAGGAAGAAGATGTTGCTCATCTACCAGCAGTAGCCGCTGACAGTGCTGCCAATTTAGCCTTTTTCAGTAAGATATTGTCAAAACAAATAGTTAAATTAATCAATCTTTCTAGTTGCTGCTCGGCTAAAGCATCGTCTGAAAATTATCTTTTGTACTTGAACCAAAGGTGAACGAAATTTTAATAAAACTACAATTTTCTGAAACCAGCATTAAAGCATTTGAAACATTTTACATTCATTTCATATTAAAATGGATAAAATGTTTTGATTTGTCATCAATATTTATTTATGTATATTTTAACATATTGTAAATTATTTTAAATAAGTTTTTTAAACTATTCCGTTTTCTAAAATTTTTTTAATTTTGTGGCGAGTTGGCAGCACTGTTAAAACTGTAGCTTAGATCTCAGCTTTTAGATTTGTTTGCCCAGCGGCCTGCGAATGCTACAAATTTGTATGAATAACAGACATAGAGAAAGAGAGAAAGAAGAGGCAAAGGGAGTGAGAGAGAGACGCCAGAGATATTTGCTTCCTTTATATTATCTAAGGGTTCAAGTCGTCTTCATTGTTGACAGTTATCAAATGCAGCACATCAGCCACAGAGCAAGTTAAGATGAAACGAGATGAGACGACAGACATTTGCATGACTTGACTATGTGTGTGTGTGTGTGTTGTTTAATGTTTGCTTTGGACGTTACACACAATAATTAAAATGCTTTGGCTTTGACTGTGGCTGTGGCTTTGAATGTAACTTGATTGTTTGTGCCGCCTAGATAAGTGCAACTTTGCAACTTTGTAGCTTGGCAACTTGCAGCTTAGATAATACGATTCTTTTCTTATGCAAATTTATGACTGACTGGCAGATGGACAGATTGTCGGAGTGGCAACTGGCTATGAGGCGCCCAAGTGAATGGCAAATGCCATTCAACCTTTCTAAGCACTCTCTGTTACAGTTTGGCATGCAGCAAGTTTGTTGTCTAAGTCATTCGTTTGCCAGCCGCGAAGTTCAATGCACTAAGTTCACATAGAAGTTGTGGGTCGTGCTGCCACGCCCTTGTGGCATGTAACCACATTTAGATAATTGATTTAAACAATTGCCCTATCAGCGTGTGAGGCAGCTTCCCCTCGGCTCCTCGACTGCTCTGATCAAATCTCTCGTCACGCAGCAGCATTTTTATACTCAAATACTTAAATACTTAAATTCATATTTTATTCACTCACGACTCGAGCTCATCTCTAAATCGATTATAATATTTGCTTTAATTTCGTATAGTTTCGTTTCGCTGTTTTTTCTATGCAAATCAGCAAAACAACAAAAACAAGAAAATTAAATTTCGAAACTCAAATGCTAAATTTTGTGTGTTTACATTTGCATTCCATTTGAGCTTGGCATAAAAGTAAAAGTTATTTATGATTGGGGAACAGAATTCGAGTAGATAAAATTTATAAGCACGCGTTATTCAATTAAAATATTGGGAATATTAACAAAAATAATTATGATAATGCCATAAATAGATACTCATAAATCCTACATTTCCTTTAGATGCTGTGAGATTTATCCACTTATAACTGGGTCAAACATTTATAATAACTTAGTTAATTATTTTAATTAAATTATTTTATTTAGCTCAAATCTCGTTATTAAGTTTTCGTATTACAGTTTTTAGTTCTTTTGCTTTAATATATGCAAAAGTTGACTTTGTCTTTTGTTTTCCCTTTCCTCACCTTCATATTCTACACACCTCTGCATGTAAACACTGATATGGATACTTTAAAAAAAAACAACATAAAAACAGCATTTATGGATCATAAAAAAGTAATGGCTTCTTGTGTTGCGGTCTGATTTCGGGTTGCCCTACATAATTTATTAATTAAAATATTATAAAATTGGCAATTTCATGCACGCGCCGCAATGCAAGTGCCACATGTTGCATAACAACACGCTCTTATTCCTGTCTCCTCTCAGATTCTTTTGCATAATATTATTCCATTTTATTTTCCATATTTTCAGAGCGTTTATTGCGGCTTGGGGCATGACATTTTTGGGGGCAGACACCAAAAGCGACGACATTCCGAGGCCAGGAATTATGAGTAGCCAGCGGGCAATGCAAGGACAGACTGGACGGCTTGGGCATCTCAGGTTCTGCCACGTAAAGTATGCCAAAAAAAGGAGGAGAAGAAAGAGCCAGGGAAGAAAAAGGAAGACTGTAAGTTACAGTCTTGTAAATTATGCGCAACAGCGTGAAAGCGGGCGTTTTGGTTGCCTGGTTAATGATGATACCGGATAACCGGCACTTAAAGGATATTTATGCTGCAAGTGCTGCATTATTTATTCAGAGACATCATACAGAATTCACAATCCACAATCCACAATCGAGACTACGATTCCGAGTGGGGCAAAACAAATCGCATCGAAATTACCAACTCAGCGGTTGTGTTTTGGGTTAACGCAGTTTATTTTTGGCCAGAGCTGTGTCAGCGGCTGCTCAAGTCGATAACGATGTTGATAATGATCGTCATAATTATGAACATGACAATGACTCTGCCTAAGCGTCTCGAGCAGCGCATTAAAAGTCCATTAAGCCTCAATGTGGAGGCGGCTTTAAGTTTGCTCCACTTTTCACCATATGCAAAATATAATCAAGAAAGAAAGATCTTTTCGAAACGCCGAATATTTAATACCCTGCAGAGAAGTGTATATATACATATTTATTTTTATACGTAATAGTTTGTTTCTATTTATAACTTTAGCACATAAGAAATGAATGAAACATCAAACATTTTCGGAATATGCCTTACACATTTCTCCTATAAATTAATATTCCCTCTACAAGGGCATAAATATAACGTTCAAAAGTTTATTTGTTATTTCAGTTGTTCTGTCTGTTGATTTTTGTTTTTGTTGTGTTGACTGCGGGGCATCTTTTAAAGTGTTATGCAAATAAACCAGAAAGCAAACAAAGAAAGCGGAGAAAGAAAGAAAGAAAGAAAAGGCAGCAAATCGCTAAAAACTTTGTAACCAATAAAACATTCATATTTTTAGTTTTATTAAACAACAATAACACTGTTGAATCTTTGACACTGGAGAATTGGAATTGGAGATTCGCTGCGGTATAAGTAGCCCGCGTTGTGCAAACAATATCGTCACTTTCCACACGGAAATACTCCAGACAAGATGCGTTCTCAACAGGAGCTCCTGCTGCTCCTTCTTTTGGGTTGCAGCCTGGCATTGGCTCAATATGAATATCAGGCGCCAACTCAGGCAAAAGAAGAGGATCAACTTAAGGCCTCAGCTTATAATCGATTTGGTCATGTGATGGATCTCTTGGGTCCAGATCATCCACTTGCTGAAGGCAGAGCACGTCCTGTGAATCGCAATCAATGCACCACCAAAGCCAACTGTAGTAAGTAAAAAAACTAACTTGTTTTGACAATATATGAATTCTTATTTAATATATATATTTAATATTTAAACGTTTATAATTATATGTAAATTTATTTTTTTTTAATTATTTAAACTCTCTCTTTCGCAGTTTGTGGCCTGCCAAATGTGAATCGCATTGTGGGCGGTCAACAGGTGCGTTCCAACAAATATCCTTGGACCGCTCAGCTGGTCAAGGGACGTCACTATCCACGTCTTTTCTGCGGCGGCTCCTTGATCAATGATCGCTATGTCCTGACAGCAGCTCACTGTGTGCATGGCAATAGAGATCCCATCACCATACGCCTCATGCAGTTGGACAGATCCTCCCGGGATCCCGGCATTGTGCGAAAAGTGGTAAAGACTACAATTCATCCCAATTACGATCCCAGCAGAATTGTCAATGATGTGGCGCTGCTGAAACTCGAGTCGCCTGTGCCACTTGGCACCAACATGCGTCCCGTTTGTTTGCCTGATCCCAACCACAACTTTGATGGCAGCACGGTAAGTTTGTTGTCTAAGTCTTTTGATTTCATTTGATCATTTGAAATTGTCATTGTTCCTGTTAGGCCACCGTTGCTGGCTGGGGTCTTATCAAAGAGGGCGGCACCACTAGCAACTATCTGCAGGAGGTGGAGGTGCCCATTATCACCAACCAACAGTGCAGAGCGACTCGATACAAGGACAAGATTGCCGAGGTAATGCTTTGCGCCGGCCTGGTCAAGTCTGGTGGCAAGGATGCCTGTCAGGGCGACAGCGGTGGCCCTCTGATTGTCAACGAAGGTCGCTACAAGCTCGCTGGCGTTGTATCCTTTGGCTATGGCTGTGCTCAGGCCAATGCTCCTGGTGTATATGCTCGAGTCAGCAAGTTCCTCGATTGGATCAAGAAAAACTCGGCCGATGGATGCTCTTGCCACAGCTAGAAGAGTAAGGGGGCTCTCTGGAGCGATCTTCACCTGCATTTATAGCATCTTAAATTATTCTAAATTATTCAACATTCTGCTCATCCAATAAATAATTCCCCATAACATATTATTTAATTTCGAATACATCAAAGAAGATGTCAGACAGAGTCTATGAATAGCATGAAGGGCCACTAGGGATGCGTATCAATAGATGTAAACGATATTCCTTGCGATACTTTCAATTTGATTCAATGATTCGCATTTAAACTGCACTCTTTATTTCGCCAACTAAGCGATTTCCATTTACTTTTTAGGGTTTTTGGATTATTAATTTCTTAATTTATTTAAACTCTTGTTTTTGACCGGTTATATTTTTAATTAACCAGTTAAATAGATAACTTTGCCGATACCCATCCCTAAAAGAAACCCTTGAGCCATTGTCAAGTGGAGAATTGATTCTTATCGGCAAGTGAGAGTAACTTGAATTATTGATCCACCCTCGTATTTAGCTGCATGATTAATGCCTTGAAATTGTTGCTTGCCCCGATGGAAATCTTTACCAGACTCACATCATAATCGGCGCTGTCAATCAGCCCCCAATGCAACCCCAAGCCAGTTTCCCAGTTGCGGCATAATTTGTTTTGACTCATTTTCATGCACAGCTCATAAATTCACGGGGGCACGAGTAGAGCCTAGATGCAGCTTCCATATATTATTGTGATCATGATCATGTTGATGATGATTATGATGTGGCATCTCCTTCTGCATAGGTTTGCACTCATTGATTTACTATGTGAACACTTTATGGCTGTTTAAGTTGTTAAATTGAATTAAGATGAAATAAATTCTCGAGCAATTTTTATGTTTGTTAATAAATTTTGCATGCCCCCTGCGATAATTTGAGCGATCGCGATTGCATTCGCGATCGACTTCCCATTGCTGCAACCCGCTTACCGCTTTCCTCTTGGCTCATAAATTCACTGTCCACTTTATGGCCACTAAAAATAATGCCAAGCAACGCGCCAGACAATCGAAATAAATAATTCATGCGTATGAGAAACGATTCCCTTCGCACAAAGCAGAGTTTTTCCATCCTTTTTGAATTATTTTTATATTTTTTTTTTCTATTTTTGTTGTTTTTTTCTTTTTTTTTGGCAGCGCCCAGGGGAGCAACTACAAATCGAGTGGAGTCAGAGACTGTGGCCGTGGTTGCGAGTACTCGTTTCGTGTTTGCATTTTAGATTTTTCACACCTCGCAACTGACGGTGGTCTCTGTTCAAAGCCGCCGCCGGCAGTCGCCAACCTGTCCATGTACTTGGCACTTGGCACTTGATACCAAGAGAGAGTTAAATTTAAAGTTAAACTGGGTATCGCAGTCGGAGTCGAAGTCGGAGTTGCAGTTAAAAGTTGGAACTCGGACTTGGAGTTTATCTAATGCCATTGGCGGGCCCAACTGTCGGCGTTGTCCTCACCAAATTTGGCATTGGCTTTTCAAATGTCTGACCGCGAATTTGTCGTGACTTGTTAATGATACGTTTTGCGGCAGAAGAATAGGAAAAAGAAGCAACAGGCTGCATGTGGCAAGTGGCCAAAGTGTTGGCATGTCGCTTAAAGGGTACACTGTAAAAATATGTATATAATCAATAAGTATATATTTATGTACTCTTTCAATTTATGTAGTTATTATATCAAATTTTATATTATACTAGAGGGTCCGCTTTTATAGATTATAAATATTTTTAGTTCTTTATTTGCTATTGCGAAATAAGAGAAAATATGTCTATCGAGTTTATTTTTACTGCGTTTAAGACAATACGAGATTACTGCAAGTATATCACACTGATTCTCAGCTAATTTTGTTCAGTGTAACCGATGCAGTTGTTGGTATGTTGCCGGTGCCATCTTTGGCTTAGTACAGTGAGTACTACTTAGGTCTTGGCCTATGTTAATACGCGCATCATGATGTCGATTCTGCCTGCAAGGCTATCAGTTTTCATTGATTTGAATAGGACTTGAATTGGACTTGCAGTTACAACTGACTAAAACTATGACTACTTTCAATTTACAAGTTGCAATAAATATTTCTTGTACTTCTTGTATTCTTTTCTTTTTCCAAGCAGTCGTCGTCGTCGCCATCAGCATCAACTTGTTCGTGCCACAATTTATGAGCTGTTCGAGCCAACAGGCAACGGACCAGAACATGCACCAAATCTGGAATTGTGATAATTAAACCGAAGAGTGAAAACAAAATGATTTACTTCGACTTCAACATGGACTACGACTTTCCCCCACCTTCCCTACTGCGACAGGATGAACCACTGGATGAAGGCGAGAGTCGTCAGCCTCTGTTTATGTGTAAGTCTGGACCATTAATATTTATAAGCTCAACTGTAGCCCAAATACCAACAAGTTGAACATTATTCAGACAAACACTTTCAGATTTACACTTAAATGGACAAAAAGCGTAATATTCACTCAAAACGCTCGTCTCAGCTTAATGGCCAAAGTATAACCCCCGGCCTCGGATTTTATTTTAGTCTCAGAGAAATATCTTTATACAATTCCCCTCTCTATATGTATTTGTACCGTATTTTTATAGCCTCATCTAACAGCTGGATTTATGACTATATTAAGCATTGACTATTCAAGTCATAAATGTAAAGCGCTCTAATCTCAAAAAACTATAAAGAATCTGGCAATCAGCTTACAGTCAAACAACTTTAAACCGAACTTTCAAAATGGATATCGTCATTTGTTAACTTTAATGCATTTAATTCTTTTCTACGTTTAAAATATTATATATTTTGTAAAATAAATATGTTACAGTATTAAGTTTTATATTTAAGACTAAGGATACTTAAATTTTATAAACGCAATGCCATAAAGTATTATATTTATTTCAAATAAATTGAAATTGTAATCGCATTTAAATTATATTTAAATTTCTTCAGTAAAGAAGTACTGTATCTTTCAAACAGCTCTAAAAGTAGCCACGTCTAATATCTAAATTGAAAAAAAAGTAATGTGTATCATTAAAGCTCGATAAAAGTTATTTTTAATTCGTTTTAATTCAGAAATGTAATCGATTTCACGTTGAGAAGGGAAATGTAATGTCAAGTGATGTCAATATCTTTAATCTCTTACTTATTTCGCAATCTCACATTGAACTTTACTGTCACGTACTTCAAGGGGACATTTCCCAATACACTTGGGCATAAATCAAACATTTTTGTATGTATTGCTTTTGTTTAATATTTTTTTGGGTTGCTTAACACGTTCGCAGGTTTAGTTTTGAGATAATTTTTTTGGCATTTTTGCACGTTGCACATTTGTTTAAATTTCTCGCTGATCTTTTTCAAATGGGCTGGGTGCAGAGATCGAGAGCGAGAGCAAGAGAAAGGAAGAGCATGAATGAGAGCGAGAGCGAGAAAGGAAGATGATAGATAATCTCTGTCAGTTTGATTCTTCAGGCTGTGCCCATACCAAGAATGCGCCTCGTTTGGCTGCCTGCAAACTGCTCATTAGTTTATTAATTAAGTTGTGCATCGCATTTACGTTCCCAGGGAAGTTGTGGCAACTCCGGCTGCAGCTTTTGCAGATTTATTTCTGGCTATTATGAAAATTGTCTAGGCATTGCTTGAGTCGCCGTCTTAATATTATTATGCTAGTTGCGGCAGTTATTTTAAATTGTTTTGCCTGGCCTAATGATACCCTGCACGGCAATGGGCAGCGGACAACGGACAACGGACAACGGGCCCAACGGCACTTAAATCGACAGTAGTTGAGCTTTAACGCCTGGCCCAGGGTCCGTACCCAGTTCCAGCAAAAAAAAAGGTCCCCTTTATTGCAGCACACTGCTAAGTGGAAGGTGTTGAGAAAATGCACAAAAATTAATCATTTTATAATTACTAAATTGCCAGCGGCATTTACAGCACAACCAAAAACAAAAGGTCAAGCTCAAGTTAAAGACCAAATATAATAGAAAAGCTCAGATTTTATCGCTTTATCTCTCACCAAATGCGTGGGTGTCTTTTAGCCAAGTTTTTTATTCTGGGCAAATGAATCATTGGCATTGCGTCAGAAAGGGGAGCAGCCTTAGTCAACGCCCCAAACGATCAAATCAGACGACCTTGGCACTGTGCAGCGCATAACAAACGACATTCTATACAGCCGGAGAAAAAACGCATACACTGAGCAAAATGACTGGTTTCTAAGCTTATAGGTGTTAAGTTCAGTGTTAAGCTAAAAATACAAAAACATTACTACATCAATATAAATGTTTTTGAACATTTTAATTTGAAACAGACATTAATGTTAAATTTATATTGTCATATACATATTTATTTTAAAAGTTTATAATAAAATAAAATATGTGCCGAAAAAATTGTTTTTTTATATTAAAAATAAATATTTTAAACTCATGGTAGATCAAACGATACAGTTAGAAAAATACGTGAGATTGCCTAGATCTTTTTGCTGGGTGTATAATTTCAGCTTCCACCAGATACCACAAACTTCTTCCCGTCTCTCATCTGCTTCCCTTTTAGACTGACGCGTTGTCTACATTTTTTCTCGCCTTACTTTTAATTTTGCACGCGTTCCAGCATTTTTTCTGATGAGTTTGTTTAGTTTGAAATATGTTTTCTATACGTGCGTCATGTTTGGTGAGGTAAAGCTCAAGCTGAAGCTAGAGCTAGAGCCACTTTGCCCCCGGGTTGCAAGTCCTTGGCGGGACTGGGGACTATAATTAAAGGTATTGGTAGGCGTTACTATTGGCTCAGAGTTGACTGCTGGCTGCTGGCTGAATTAACTTGGCCAAGCTGCAGACGCGACGGGACATCTCATCTCTGATTTGGCCTGACATTTAAGTCTGCAACCGCAACCAACGAAACCACTGCAACCACAAAACAATCTTCATTAAGAACCTTTGAGATTTTTGCCAAACTCTGCGCGTACAGTTATGCAAGTTTCCTGTCTTTTAAATTCTTGAGAAATTACTTTGGCAGCGCCTAACTTTGGAGTTTGCTTTGGTCATTAATTGTGCGGCGGCAGCTTCTGTGCTTCTGCCACAACAACAACAACAACAACAACAACAACAGCAACAACAGCAGCTGCCCAACGCGTCCAATTTGGCGCTGTCGGGCGGATGTTGAGCACATTTTGCTTAACGCTTCCAACGCCTTCACCTGAAGCTCTGAATTAATTAGCACTTTGGCTTCAAAATTAATTACAGCAAATAACAAGTTACACTCCGTAGACAAACTCTGGCCCAGCCCAACCGACCCACCCCCTATTTCCCCTCTATCACCCCACATTTCGTTGATTTCGAAAGCAAAATTTACTGAGAATTTCTGCAATTTCAAATTCGTTCTCTGTGAAGCAAGAAAAAAAGATTCTTCTTGTGAATGATTTACATATTAATCAGCTTACAATTATTATGCGGCACAGTTGCACACATCTCAGCAAGGTCTTTGAATTAAACAGTTAGCGGGAACTGAGGAGGTGTTAAGTGTTAAAGTGTTACTCAAAATGTAACACAAGGTGCCACAATCTACTCTGCTCTGCTCTGTTGCGGATTGATAACTCTAGGAGTAGGTTAGCAAATCAGGGCGTCTACATCTAACAGCTCTACAACTCATTATCACTTCAAATTGGTTGTAGAAACTATATTGTTGTTGTTTCTTCCAACTTGTTTTACTCGCACAGCATCAGGTATAACTATTTATATTTCTTTTTTCTTTCTTTTTCTTCTCTAAACGGATCTTGCAAGGAATTATTATATTGATTACTTTTAATTATTTTTCATTGTGATTAATTTTCAGTTCCTAATTTTCATAAAATCTTTGACAAATAAAAAAAAGGATAACATTTTGTAAATATCTGAGTCCCTATATAAAAATCATGGTATTTTTTAAATGGTTACCGTAAAATGTCACAAATTCCCTGTCGCACACCAGCAATAATTCTTAAAGTATTTCTGACTAATACAATAAAGACTTCATTAACAATTTGTTGGTATAAAACATCCATATAGTAAATACAAAAAAAAACAACAAAAATATAATTTGAATCCCTTCTGCAAAATTTAAATTTACATAGAAAAGAACACTTGAAAATTCTTATCTTGAATGAATGTCACGAAATCAGAAACATCTAAGGTCTATTTAATATACGAGTTTATGCGCAATTTCCAGAGATTATAAATTGCTTTGCGTTATCACTTTGTTTATCGCAAGATAATAAAAGATAAACTATGAATTTGCAATAAAAACGGTATAAAAATCGGTCTCTGAGTTCAGTCATCTACGGACTTTAGTTGATATATATCGTGAAAATGTTGTCGAAAATGTTTTTCATAATATTAATAATACAAACATATATAATAGTATCTGAATCTATTCAGATCTCCGAATTCAATGAGACCAAAGCATTCTTGTCGATTAGTGCTCAGCTAACCGAATTAAGGTGAGTTTCCTAAACTATAAATATACTTCAAATCAATACTAAAATATTTACAGAGCGGAACTAGAACGACACGGTAAGGTGCCCAAAGGATTAATCAAGGAAACAGATCCACATCACTTGAAATCTTACGGACGGAATTGTGCTGAAGCCACTGCCAATTCCAAACCTAGTGGCATCTACGATATACTCATTCCCAGCTACAGTAAACACCACTTTAGAGTGACCTGTGATTCCACAACTCAGGGAGGAGGTTGGACTGTCATTTTGAGTCGAATGGATGGAAGTGTGGACTTTTATCGGAACTGGAATACCTACAAAAAGGGATTCGGAGACTTGGATGGAGAGTTCTTTTTGGGACTAGATAAAATACATGCTCTCACAGCAGAGGACAGCCAGGAGTTACTTTTTATTCTCGAGGATTTTGAGGGGACGGAAAAGTTTGAGAGGTATGCGAAATTCGCAATAGGGGACGAGGAGGAACAATATGCCCTACACACTCTGGGTGAAGCAAGTGGAACTGCTGGCGATTGTTTCTCATATCATCATACAATGAAATTTACGACCTATGATCGTGATAATGATCTTCTTCCTCAAAACTGTGCCGAGCTTTACACTGGCGCCTGGTGGTACAACGCTGGTCACTACAGGTATGATAGAATGGTTTTCTTTAATTTCACTTACGAATTTTAATTCCTTTAGCAACTTGGCTGGAAAATATAAAGACAACACCAGAGCTAAAGGCATCAATTGGTTAAACTTTCGTGGCTACAAGTACTCCCTTAAAAGAGCTGTCATGATGATAAGACCAAGGCAGTAACTTTACCAGAGTCTACTATTTATTTTTTTTCTTTACTATAAAAATAGATTTAACTTTTAAAATTGTTTTTAAGGTAAAAATATTCTAAAAATAAAATAAAGTCAATGGAAACAAAGTTCATAAGAAGTACCGATATTACATTATAAAATATTATAGAGAGCATTTTGAGATTCACTATCTATCTACTATACATAATTCAAAATCATAAGAAATCGAGATAGTAATTTCCAGATAGATATGTATCTGTAAGCTGCAAATGTATTCGCTACTATTTTCCTATAATTTATTTATGACATTTCTATTGCATAAGATTATGTAACCGCAATATGAGCCGAGAGAGAAAATGGGAGACAAGGGAAATTCGTGTGGCATGTTCCAATCCAGTCAACAAGTGTGTGCGGTAAGCAACAACAACAACAATGGCAGCAAAATTTGCAACAGTTCTGATGACTTTAATTGTTTGTTTTTCGCTGCAATGAACTTATCCGGAGCTGGCCGTATTCTAAGCCGTAGGAGGGGAACAGTTGGGGCTGAAGAGCATGCGAAAATTCAAAGGTAAGTAAGCAAATCAAATTGCAGAGCTTGAGCGTTGAGAAAGACCCGTTAATGTGACCCGACGTGCTCGGAAATAGATAAAAAAAGCCCAGAAAAGTAAGCAAACATTCTGGAGACAGTCACAGTGAGATAGGTAGACGAGACAGACAGACAGAGACAGGCAGACAAAGATACACTGGGACAAGAAAGTGTGGTGACAAAACAAAAATGTGAAATTTTATTTATAATGTAATAGTAATTAATGTAATAGTAATAATAAAATAGTAATTTTCTCCATTTTTAAATATAGTTTACTTCCAGAATAAATACTTTCCTTTTAAATACTTGTTTCGATTGTCAAGAACAAAAACTACTATAAATAATATAAATATTTTTTGCAAGTCAAATTTCTGAAAAGTTCACTTTTGTCAAAGCACTTCCTAGACTAACTGTAGTTGCAGCGGGCGGTCCGACCGCAAGCGATGACCTCGTGCACAAAACTAAGTCAGAGTCGAGCTCACTGAACAATCAGCCTAGAATGAAAAATTACCAGCGATATCTGATGCAGCAAAGGGGAAAGAAAGGTTGAGGAGAAAAGGCTGCAGTCAGTGGGTGAAGTGGCCAACAACAATGCCAAAAGGCAAAAAAACGAATGAAAAAAGGCAATGCCATGGCCATTGACACAGCTGGGCAACACACAACAAACATTTGGCAAGCCCTGAGAGCCAAACCTTATAAGGCCAATGCCAAACAGACACGATAAAATACTCGTATGCAACTGGTACTTCCCGCTCCTCATACGAGTCCCTCTCTAATGTCCTCCCCCATTTGACTTGTACACAGTACAGTTAGCACTAGGGATTTATGACATTTACCGCAATGTGAAACAGCAACAACAGCAATCGGTGTGACCAGATGGGCGTATGTAGATTTTATAAATTGTAAAATATTGAAGTTGCCCAAGAAGTTGTTTATGCTCGCGACAAAGAAAGTTTCTAATCAGCAATCAGCAAAGTTTATGAGATACAGCATACAGAATATCTTGCTTTTCTTTCCAGTTGAATTAATAATTTTTTTTTTTTTTTAACGGAGACTACAGCTTGCAGGGAATTATCATGTTGATCACATTCGACTGCTCTACATAGAGAACAATATTTAGTTAATAATTTTTATAAAATCTGAACCGATTAAAAAAAAGTATAAAATTTTGTAAATATCTGAGACCTAATATATAGATCATACTTTTTTTTAATTGCCACCATGAAATGTAAAAAATTCTTTGTCGTGATTCTCAAATAAACAACAATTCTTACAGTATTCCCGACTAAAACACTAAATACTTCAATAACCTTTTGTTAGAAGAAAACCTTCATATATGTGTACATTCATTTCTAATAAATATAAAGCTTTTATTGTATTTATATCTTCTCCTTGTTATCTATTGCAGCTCTTGCAACCTTTTTATCCCCCAGTCAATATGTCACCTGTTTTAATTTTCGACATATTTGAATTAATTGACTTTCCAAATCGAATTCCACCAAGCCCAGTTGCCGGTTAGCAGTTGCCAGTTGGGTTAGGCAAACCAATGTCAATGCCATTGGCCAGAATCAGAGACAGGCCAGAAGTAAAGTCTGCCAAGTGGCCCTGGACCGTCGTGTCAGTTGTCAACTTCAACGCGGTCATCTGACACCTGACCACCGAAATGAAAATGCGTGGCTAATATATCTGTATCTGTATCTGCATGTGTTCCTGTATCTTTGTATCTCTGTATCTGTGCGCCGTCGGCTGCAATTTCAATCAAGGCGCAACAGGCTAAGGGTTGACCTGGGATTATGGATACTACGAGTTGTTGTTATTGTTGCTCTTTCTCTTTTTATATTCGCAATCTTATGGTTATCAAAATAAATGAAGTGTTGCCTGCAACAAGTTGCGCGGCGCGGAAGCTGCACCGTACGTGCCTTGCCACATTCTGTTGATTGCATGTCCCAGACATCCCTACACAGAGAGAAATAATCAAGTATTTTATAGCCAGCTGATTGAACTTATTTTCAAAATAAATCTTAAGTCAATAAAGTCGAGAAACTGGATCTAATTTTATTTAAAATTTCAAATATACGAAAGAGAATTTTCCATCTCAGTGTATCCCTGCCAGAGTGTTGGCAATTGGGAGGCGAATTCACTTGGTGGATGGCCAACTGAGCCTTGTTAAGACTGTTGTCGAAGACTGTTGGCCAATTTTCAATATACAAATACATGGCAGGAGCAGCGGTTGGAAAAGAGTGGAATGAAAGGGAGAGGAGAAGTTTTTTTTAACAAACGTTTGCACAAATTGAATATTAAGCTGGCGCTGTTCGATCGTCTATCCCCCTACCACTCTGTGTATCTGTTGGCGATGCAGGCAGAGATAACAAAGATCGAGATAAGCTGAGATCGAGGCGCTTCCTGTGCGCCCAGTGTGGCAGTTGCAAGTTGGCCAGTTGCAACTACTTTCGGGCTGTGGCATTTATTTGCCACACGCAATCAATAGCTGCCTCAACTAGAGCTATAGCACTTTGATCATCATTCGCTTAATCGACCCGCTGTGCACATGCAGATACGAAGTCAAGTCGACTCCACTCGATCCCAGATACATGTACATGTATCTGATTCTGCATCTGCATCTAGTGTTGCATCTACTTCTACTGTCCGTCCGCATCCCTCTCTCTTTATGTCTGTCTGTCTTTGCTGCTGCTGCTGTTTATCTAGCTGCGATTGTCGTTGCTGCCTTGTAACTCCTGCCTTGCTGATGTTGTTAGTCATTTGTTATGAAATTTGTGCAGAACGCAAGCTAAGCAGCCAAGATATTATTTTCGCGGCACGCCGAAGATTTGATACCCTTGCAATTCCCCACTGAATGCTAATACGTCTGTTGAATATGTTATAAATATGTTACAAATAGCAAGTACCACAGACTGCGAGCTTTGATGGGACTTTTTTAAAATTATTTAATTGATTTTTGATAAATTTATAATTTATAAGTAAAGCAATTTATGCAAAAAATAACCAATATTTATTTATTTGATATTATTTTGTTCAACTAATAATTTATACATACCTTATGGGATCTGCCAAGTCTCTTTCAACACGTTGCGAATTTCGTGGGAATATTCTGATATCCAACCACTGCAAGGGCATCAAAAGGGACTCTGGGCGGGCTCATCTTACCAGTCGACTCTGCATATGCATGAGTCCCATTCCCTGTCCCTGCCTTAGTTTCTGTCGGAGTCTGGGGAGTGCTGTGTGGCATTTCAACTGGCCATGTGCGGAATGCTTAACACGTGTCAGTGGCGCATTTGTCTTGTCTCCAGTTAGTTGGCCAAGCTTTTTTAGCCAACGTCTGCCATTGCCATCGACATCGATTGGCGGAAGCGCAGAGTTCCAGCGACTTTTGCCATTATAGCATGTTTCCGTAAAGCTGTAATCAGCATAATGCTTATTGCAAACAAAACTAAAGGTAATGCAGGTTTTTCGAGAATTGATAATGCATTAACTGCATATCCCGCTGTTTCGTCGTAAGTCTCGGAAAATATATGTATGTAAATTACAGTACGCATAGGCTCATAAGCAAATTGAATCCTGATACACGAGGAGTCCAGTATATAGTACATATTAACAGCTTCTACCATATGTTTGCAGTAATTTTTATTGCAGTTGTATTGTTGTTCTCACGCGCTCGCCAACCGCTTGATAGTTTTAGTATTTGAATATTTATTCAATTTTTGCAGGTTCACGTTTGCAATTAGTACTGCCAACTGAACAGAAAAAGAAAGTCAAAGTCCGCTGGCAGCCTTAATCCCAAAACGAGTTGGCAGTCTGATGCCAAAGCTTTAGCCCATTTTGCGGCTAACTTCACGTGAGTCAAAAACTGCGTTACGCGGCCAACTTCTCGTTGCGCACATTAGCAGTTGGTTGTGGTTTGTGTCTTTGCTACGGCTGTCGATTACTTATCGATTTTGAAATGGGCGCTAAAATTTAAATAAAAATAAGAAAACAAAAATGGAATGAGAAATAAATGTTAGATAACATTCATATATTTACTAAGATTGTGTTAGACCATAGAAGCAATTTGTATATCAACTAATTAGTTCTGTCAATACCAATAATTTATTGTATGCAGCGATTTGGAAATGAGTTTAGTTGTTGACAAGATAATAAACACACGAAATACTCGTCATGGCCAAAATGTGAATGACACACGAAAGTCCTAAGACCCCGCTGCTCAGTTACTTTGATTTATTACGCACTAATGAAACTTATGCTACCATAAAACAGTCATAAATTCGCACACTAAACGGGCCAACAATAAAGCTCAAAGAATTGGTGGTAGGAAGAAGGGGGAAAGGGGGATGGCATGCGCAAAGTCCAGGCACTTAATTATAAACATAAAGGTGCATGAATTACAACAGAAACAACAACAACAACAATTAGAATTAGAGCAACTGCAGTCAGGCAAAAGCACATAAACAACAGAGGATATTAAAAAGGTTCGAGTGGGGAAGGGGAAAAGGGGAGTTGGGGGACTTCCCCAACTGCTGACAGCCAAATGTCCGCCATTTTGTGTTGATGTCTCGTCGCTGTCGCTTTAATGCGACTGAGAAAAGAATTTATACAAATTAGCGGTGAAATAAATGGAGGAAAAGCAAATGAAATTAGGCAGCCTACAAGAGGATGGAGAAGGAGAAGGATAAGACGGGCAGGTGGAAAGGAGAGAGAGACAGACAGACAGACAGAAATGAAAGACAGTTGAGCTGAAAACATATTCAAACAGCCAGAGCTGAAATATTGAAGAATTAATACTCTTACAAAAGTTAGACAAATTTAAACAAATAAAAGCTTTAATGAGCTTATTAACGAGAAGACAAGTGTTGAGCTTTCACTTGGTTCTATGTTTAAAAGCGCATGAAAGCTGCAATAAACTGAAAATCTGAATAATTTAAAGCTTAAAACTCTAATGTGATTTTACATATGTTTCATATAACTTGATGAAGCAAACACTTTACCTTTGTTATGTTGCATTGTAGAAATATAGGTATATAAAATAATATTTAAAAAGAAAACTGCTTTTATTTTAATTAGAGTATATTCAAGAATCAAGTATGTAAGTTAAAAGCATAAACTGTCGCGTGTTCAGCTGCGTGGCCCAGGAGGAAACAGTCGCATAATGAAACATGTCGTGTTCAGGGAGAAAGTGAGGAAGAGACGAGAGAGAGAGAGAGAGGTTGGGGTTGAGGTTGAAGCGGTCGCCCTTGACTGTCTGGCGGGATTAAAGGTACGCTGGAAAAGCAAAAAGCGCATTCATGACTCTGACACGCTGGAGAATACAGAAACAGAGTGAAGGAAACGAAGAAAGAGGTTGAGGAGGAGGAGAGGGATTGGGAGAACAAAGAACACAGGACACAGGTGAAATGCCAAACATCAAAAGACAGTGGGCAAAAAATATAGATAGCCCACCACGAGATACAATTTTTGAATATCAAACATAAAATTAATTCTAACTATATTTTATATTAATATACAATTTTAGACAGCCAAGAACAATTGCACAAATATAATTTAATAATGAGATTTTGTTGAAGTTATTGGTACGTTTTTAATATTTCAAAAAGTTGCTAGAACTTTTCAAACATAAACACATTAAAAAAAAAATGGCAAATACTATTGCATTATATTTATATATATATGGAATAATCAATATTTTTGCCACCTGCTAATGTATTAATTAATGTTAGCAAATTTAGTAAATTTGTCCACTGTGCAGCGCGGTAAAATGTAAAAGTCAACATGACACTTTTCTAAATGTCCGGGTACTTGGGTAACTGCGACTAAACTGACACTTCAAATTGCATGAATGGCAGCCAAATCACATGCTAATTTTGCAGCACCACTGTCTAGTGGCAGTTGCAAGTGGCAAGAGGCAAGTGGCAAGTGGAGGAGGCAACGAATCATGCCACTAATATGTCAGAGCATACGCAATGAGAATTAACGCTAATGAGGCTCACATAATTCCTCAACTGACAGACTGGTTGCCTGAATGAGAGTCATCTCCCTCTCTTTTCCTATATCTCTCTCTCACCTCTTTATGCACCTTTTCCGCCCACTCAAACACTTCCAATTAAACATGCATCATCATTATTGTCACTCGCTTCGGCAGCACAAAAGTCAGCTCAACATTTCACAATTTGTGCCATCATTTCTTTATTTTTTTTAAGGGCTGCTGACATGCTAAGTCCCTTGCCCCCTCTGGCTGCCACCTCCCTGCTTGGTCTCCCTTTGCAGCCCACTTTTTTAATCCTCTCCGAGTAGGCTTCAAAAGTTTAATGAAGTCCATCAAAATGACTTTATGAAAGCGAAAAACGCACAACTGGAACGGCAGTCAAATGCACGTAAATATTCCAGTTATTTCTGAGGTGAAAAGCCGGAGAAACTAATTTGAAAAATCTTAAGAATTCTCCTGAAGCCTTGCTGCTTCTACTTTATTTAAAAACTCAAACACTTCACTACACAAAACAGAATTATTTCCCAACTTAATTTAAAGATTCAACACTTGACCACACAAAAATATTTTTATTTCAAAGCGTGAATTTAAAATTCAACACTTGACTCTACAAAATAAGAATTATTTCACAATTTGAATTAAAAATATCCTATTTAAGCTGGCATATATTTTTTGAATATAATAATTTTTCAAAATATAAATAATTTAATAGCAATTACTCAGTATATAAATAGACAATGTGGATTCAAATTCAATAGTTTTAAAAGGTTTTTATTTCTTTTCGCTTTAAATAAAAATTGTTGTTATTCAGTTAACATATCAATTTTTGTTATGCATATAAATTCAAAATTTTGTCCGAATTAAATAAGTAAAAGTAAATGATCACAAATTGAGCTAAAAATAAAATGAATAGTCAATATAAAAAATTCCAATAGCACCGCACATTTCATGGATTTTGGAAATAATTTGTTGCCGCAATCTATGACTTTTTTTCTGTGAACAAAGGTCCTTGGCCAACAGCAGCAGCAGCTCAGGCTTCGTTATTCATACGCCCCGTTGCCACTTGGCCAACTGTCAGTTGGCGTGGCCTAAAACCCATGACGACCACTCAAATAAAGGCTCATTACAAGCGCGCCACCAATTTTATTGTTGCATAGATTTGCGGACACACACACACTCACACGCATACACTTCTAGTTCTTATTTATGTTATACGCACATTTGCCAACAATTTGTGCGGCCGACAAATAAGTTTATTGGCGTCTTCACTTTGTTTAACCAACGTTCGTTGTCCGCAACGTTCAATAACCTCTCAATCGACCCTCCTTTCTGTCCACTCCACCCTTTGTCCGTCCGTCGCTCGTCAAAATCTCCGCCTTGTCAATGTCTGCGCATTGGCATATTTTGAATATTTCATGGAACTTGCAACATTTCCTATAATGGACACAGCAGCTGACGGCAAACCAATTTGGTACGAGATGAACTCATTAAAAGACCGATTTGTTGGTAGTCAAATCATGAGGCAAAGTAACAGACGTTAATTCGAATAATGACTTGAAAAGACAGCTTGAAATCAGCTTTTTATATAATAGAAAATTAAGAAAAAAGCAATTCAGCGATTAAATGAAAAGTTTCATCACTGCTCATTTTTCATTTCTCTCCAAAATGCAGAACAAATTGATTAAAACCATTTCAAGTTGGCAATAGCTTTTCCCATCTTCATTTTCCATACACATCGCATCCCTCTAGTGTTCACCTAATAATTGAGTTGCTGCAGTTGCCCATTTGCTTTTGCCACCTCTAGACAGTTTAAACATCTCTCTCTCTCTCTCTCTCTCTCTCTCTCTGTCTCTACCCTTCTCTGTTCCTTCGCTCGCTGACAAAGTTTTCATATTGGCAAACATTTTCATTGAACATATTTTCAATTATAATGCCAACCAATTTCATTTTTTGTGTGCGCCCAAAATAGGGGCGAAAGAGTTAGGGAGTTGGAAGCGGGGCTGAAAGAGGAGCTGAAGAGGCGGATCAAAAGGGTTGCGCTATTTGTCTTTGGGTATTTGGCAACAGTGGCAGAAAAAGAGCCAAGGTTTCAATTTCCTACTGTTGTAATGTCTAAAACAAACAAGAGTTGGAAGTGAGAATGAAAATGAATTTCCCAGGACCAACATGAAAATTGTTGTTAGTTCCCTTAATAGTCAGAAACATGCATAACTAAAATTGACCAACAGTCGAGCATTTAAAATGTGGGCACTAAACACGCACTCGCCCAAGCCTAAGAGTGCCTTAAGGGGGTTAACAGGGGTCAATTCATATGAGTAGGCGTATCTCAGCCTAGATAGAGAGAGAGAGGGAGCGAGAAAGAAATTAATTGAGCCACTTGGGACACGGCATAATCAAAGCGCACGCATAATGAGCCACAATTAAAGGACAAACATAATTACAAGTCAGTTTTCGCAATGCGAGAACAGAAAGTTAAACAGTGAAAAGAACAGCTTTCGACGGGTTAGCCGAAATGGGCCAAAATACAGTGGAAAAGTATATTAAAATAGCAACGATTTTCTCCATGTGAATTACGTGAATTTTGTGAATTAAAATATTGATTTTGAATGTGGGTTATTTTGGGAGGTGATTTTAACTGGACAGAAATTAAAAATAAAAAGTAATTGAGTCTAAATATATTTAACAATTTTAAACAGACCTCTCTACATTTGTGCTGTCCGAATTCTATAATAATACAATAATACAGCAAAGATACAATACTAAGTTCACGATTAGTTTTGAGTGTGCTTACTAATATTTCTCAAATTTTCTTTTGGACTGATTGGGGATTTTCTGAGTTTTTTCCAATCCCTTGCAACAAATGTTAGATCAAAAAAAAACATATAATAATATAATAAAAGTCTTTTAATCTTCCAACATTTGTAAAATATAAAGTCATTGTGCATGCTGAAACATTTGTTTTCTTAATGGATATTAAAATTTATTAAAATTCATTAGAAACGATTAGAAAAAACCATTTATTTTTTGTTTAAAAATTTGACTAAATCCTAATTAGTTTAGGCATTTCTCCCACTGTGCCAAGAACAAACAATGCGATTGCCCGAAGCAACCAGAGCTAAAACTTGTGCAAACTCTGCAAATGAAATTAACAAATTTTGCTAGCGCATGCTAAAAAGCTGGCCCAAGAGCCTGAACCTGGCCAAGACCGTTTCAGGCGTTCTTATTTACGTATGAAAGTCACACAAAACGATTTGCGTAGCGCTCGATTAAACGACATTGAAGGAAAGGGAAAGGGAAAGGGAAAATGAATTGAAATGAAGCCTTCTTCTTCAACTGACCAGATCTAGATTCAGTTTCATCTCCAGCTCACTCTTCTGACACCGATGCTGGCTGTTAAATTTGGTGATAAATGAGTTAAGGTAATGCGTTACATGGCCTAAAAGCCGCAGCTTCAGCATTACGATACTCTGGGGATGCTCAGGCACGCGCGTCTCTAATGAAATCATTTAAATACAGCCTCAAACCCACATGAACACACATAAGCACTCACACACACACACACACACACACACAGACATTCTCTGTGTGAGATTTGTAACTGTAACAGGAACGTGCAAAAGCTTTAAGTCAGCACAGTGCTGAAATTGTAAGCGGTGGGTAAGTAGCATATTCTGCACATGTCCACAAATATGTTTTACAGAGAGAAAACTCCACTTCATTTTGTGAATATTTATTTGCTCTCGTAATAATCTTTAAACTAAAGTTAAAATAATTTTAGTAAATGTATACAAGCTCTTAACTATAAAAAATTTAATCATTAACAGTGTTGAAAAATATATAGTGTTGCATATAAAATCAAAGACAAGTTTAAACAATGCTCAAATTTAAATTCCAGATGAACAACGGATTCGTTTTGACTTAGTTAGGACAGTGTGCATCATTTGAAAAGCCTCCAGGAAAGAACTCAATATAAAAAGTAAAATATTTTCTAATAATTAGTAATAACTTAATTTACTCGAATTTAATTGTTTGTATGACCCTTGTGCATAGTTTTTTACTATTGTACTAAATATTAAGGGAACGATTTAAATTAAATCTGTTCATATTATTAATCCAAATCCGTAATGTTTCTTTTATGTTTTTCAGAATTTTCAGTGCCTGCAACAAACTCACAACTCACTGACTTTTGCCCGTTGTGCAACACTGTTGTTAAGCTGTGATACAAACTGCAAGTGTTTTACGGCTGTGGCAGCTGCTGTTTAAGGTCATCCACAGACAGAGACACATCCACTCCATTTTCTTCTACAACCTCAACCTCAAACTAAACCTCATCAACAACTTTTTCCACATGCTGTTGACTTCGATATATCAGGGCGAAATGTCAAGCTGGTTTAACACCCGAAAAGCACAGCAACGCCAACAACAACAACAACAACTAGCAAAAGAACAACTACAGTAGATACACACATATGGTGTCAAATACACTATGTAGTCTATGTATCTTTAGTACACATTCATATGGCTAAAGATACTCGTACTTGTGCACATCTGCACCAATATTCCCATATTCCCAGATATCAAACCAGTTTTTATAGCCAAATCTGAAGCTGGATCCCTTCCCCAATCCCTGATGAATTCCAGAGACGTTCAGGGCCCATCGACTGCATTTGATGGCGGTTCGCTCATAAAACAAAAGAAGCGAATCCGAGAAAAGGCTATGAAAAAAAAGAGTGGAGAACTACGCAATATGTTAACTGCAGCAGTTGACTACACTTAACTCTCTACACTCAGAGAAACATGCCTATAGTTGAATGTAATAAAAACAAAAAATATAATGAAATAAACTTTATAAATGTTAGCGAATTCTTAACACAAATATGGTTATTGGAAAAGTATATAGCATAAATATGACACTTTCAAATTTAAGCTTGTTTTACTTTTGAAGTTTATTTTGACATTCACATACGTTTATTATATATTTTGAATACGTTTTTAATATGTGAAAATCACACATGTTGGTAGTTGATTAATTTGAGTTTTCTTTAGTGTATTTCTTGATTCTTAATCCACAATTAAAAAGCTGTTTTATTATGGTCTTTAAATGATTTTTATGGCGAAAAACGTAGAGTTTGAGAGACAGACGCAGTTAGTCAATTTGTCGTGTCATTTGCAACAATTTGATGATTCATTTACCCAGCAGTTGCATTAAATGCCGTGCAGGCGTTAGGGGGCGTGGCACGCCAATTAAACACACAGCAAACAGAGCGTCAACCAAATTGAAGCGACTGGACACAGAGGAAAACTCGAGCAGTTGAAGGCGACAATGCAAACATTTGCATAGCAGCAAATAAAAAACTGGAAAAGTGGAAAAGCAGCAGAAAAACATAGGGAGGATAAAAGCAAGTGCGGGGAAAAGTGTGTGCGAAAAGCCGCACAAAGTTCGCTGCGGAAAGCGTCGCAAATGTTTGAGTTAAAGATAAAAAAGCGCGTCGTGGGCAGTCAGTGGGGCTAAGCTTCCGTTTCCGCTGTCCTTCCCTGTTCAACCACTCCCCCTCCACCTCAGGTTCCCTCCCTTTTGAGGAGGCGACCTTCAGCATTTTTATGCATTTGCATGTTGCATGCCACTCGTCGTTAGCATTGCAAATGCTATCAAGTGGCGCTTGAAATTGAAAAAACATTTATCGGGCGGGAACAGAGAATTGTGACTACACCGTCGCACCACCGCACCGCCGCACCACTTGCTGATATGCAATCAAAGCAGTTGAACTGCATTATTATTGGATTAATCTCAACACTAATTGCAACATTAAGCAGCCTGCTCGATTCATTATGCAACTTTCCTTCTTTGCAACTCAATTACTCGGAAATTCAACTTTTGCAATTCGTTTGCAACTTTTGTTGGCCACGTTACACGTTTAAGCCGGGCCAAATTGAATAAATAAATGCAGGTGGTGCTGTTGCAGTTTCACTTGCAGTTGCACCACAATTCCACCAAATTACATGACATTTACATTTACATACAGGAAATACATTTAAATGCCAACATTTTCATTGCTGGGTCTAACGATTAAGAGACTCGATTTGGATCGCAGATGTTTAAATTTCTAAAGTGACTAATCGAAATGAAATATTTAAATTATTTTGAATCATTTCATTAGAAATGTTTACGGTTTTCTTTTCAGGGTCTGCCTCATATTTCTTTGGAAGTGGTTGTAATTGTAAATTCGTTTTCTTTTAAATGACTGCATTTTTTGTATGACTCTTACGACTGTTGTATTGTATTCTATTCATCTAAAACTATGTCCACATTACATCATTATATTATATTATATCATAAAATATACAGAAGAAGCCTTCATAAGTGTCCGAAATGTATATAGTTTCCTACAGTTTCAATAATTCAAAATTGCATCTATGATCGTCGAGAGACAATAGAGAAATAATGTGAATAACAATTTGATCAATTTATATTTATATCTACAATACTTTAAAAGATATCTATGTGAATATCTATATTTTTTTAACTCCATTCCTAATTAGTCATTTGCTTTTTAATATGTCAGAGTATTTAAAGCGCAGCGTGTGTTTCCATTGATGTGTTTCCATTCATTTTCGTATTATTTATTGTGTTGTGCACAACTCAACGTATTGCTGTACTTTAAATTCACTTGTGCAATTTGTAACGCACACGCAGCAATCAGAAGAACAACAAAAAAATGCACAAAGGAATGTGGAAAAAATTATGCAAGCGTGTGCAAGACGAATAGCGATTGGCAAACGTGGCGTATGCGTGATAATTTTGCATGCAAGCAAAAACACATTCGGTAGCTCTCATCTGTTTGTGGTTGCGTGTATGTGTGTGTGTGAGTGAGTGAGTGGTGTGTGTGTAAGTGGGTGTAAGTGGGTGTCTCTGCGTTGATTAAGTTGCATAAATTATGGCTGCTTGTTGATTAACTGCAGAGCAGTCTTCATCTCTCTCTCTCTCCGTCTCTCTCTGCCTTCTTCGAAGTGAAACTTCAACTCGTTGACATTTTAATAAGTTGTCAAAACGTCATCAAAGTGAAACTGGCTGCCATTAAAGGATTTAAGCTCCTTTTGAATAGTTAACATGTCAATCCTAACGTGAATATTGACAGCTTTTTGATGACTAGCCCAATAAGTTCTAAGAATTATGAGTCTCTGCAGAGCACACAATGTGTAATAATTTATGTTTGCACTCTTGACTTTTAGTAAGTTCACAGACTGACATAATTTGAAAGTATAAACTCTGAAAGCAAAAGTTGTATTTAATATAGTTCTCATATTATTACTTTCGTATTTTTTATACTAACTAAAGCTGCAGCGTTGTTCCTATAATAAAAAAAGAGTTCTTTCTCATCTAATCTAATTAAACATTTTATTTTTGAAAGTCTCCTCAATGTAATGCTTCAGATTTAATGTGCTTTCAAAGCTCTCACGCATTTGCTGAGGAGTAGACAACTTAGTGCAAAGTCTGTGATTGAAAATGCTGTCTGACATCAAGCGACAAGCGACTTAAGTCACTTTGTCAGTCCGATCTGTATGCAAATGGAGAAATGTCATTCAGCTCTGAACTGTAACCTCTCAACTCTGCAATTGCAATTTCCGCAGCAGCTCAATAAATTCCAACCAAGTGTGTATGTGTTCGTGTGTGTCTGTGTGGGTGTGTGTGTGTGTCCTGAGCTGGCTTAAATAATTTATATATATTCAGAGGTAGAAGTTGTGATTCAGCTCGAAACACATTAAACATTGACACCTACTTAAAAGAGCTCCCGAGTTAATCAACTTTACGCACTCGCTTAATATGGCAAAAAGTTTAATTAAAAGCTTAATTAATGGGCAAAGGAGATGTCGCTGGAGTGACATGCAGAGAGAAATAGAGTGAAAGAGAGGGAGACAGGGAGAGCGGGTCATGCAACCTGTCAGTCTCGTTGGCATTGCTGCCACGCACATGCTGGCAATTAAAATTAAAATTTTATGCTAAACTAAGTAGCAAGCATCGCATGGCAATAACGGCAACAGGCTTAAGGCCCCCTTCCCCCCCTGACCGTTACCTCTGCTGTGATTCTCTCGACCCTTCGTCTTGTAACTCTCGACATGTCTCTCACCTTTATTTTGGCCTTGTTGCGTAGTTGGCAATGTCGTGGCCGCCAGCTTAAATTATTAACCTGCATGTTGTGCCACGCTCAATGTCAGAGTTCACAGTCACTTCGAAACGAGTGTACCCCATCAGTAATTCATGAGTACTCGAACATGCAATACATTTTACACTCTGCATTTTACGCATACGACATAAATATTCATTAGACATTTGCCTCAAATGTCATTTGGGTTGCATCTCACTAAATCACTAAAGACATGGGCTTAATTAATAAGTTAACTGCGATTTACGGCAATTCATTCAAGCTTAAGATATTAAATTCATAACAGGGAGAAACAGACATGTAATCAACATTTTACTTGAGATTAAATTTGCTAATTAATAATCATTTAAGATTTTAGTTCAATTACATCAGATGAACATTTGACCAATATTAACATTGTATCCACAATTTCTTAGTTGTTGCATTATGATTATTATATTGTGTTATACAATTATTATAATTGTGTGATTCCTCCAATTAGTATTAAATTCAAATCACACCAACTATTTATATTATTCTTTAAAAATAAATTACATTCCATAAAGTATTCTATATTCTTTAATTCGCATTTCCGAAGCCAAGATAATACCCTGAGATTCCTAGATTACGTTAATCCATTCTCATTTTTAAATTTTCTACAATCTGATCTTTCTTATGATTCTACTTTGTGTTCAACTTGAATCGATACTTGAGCACTGTTGCTTTCCTTAAGTCGAATCCATTTCTCAAAACGAAACCAGCCTTAAATCTGACCCTTTTTTTAAACCCTCTGCTTCATTTCTCAAGTTCCATTTCTGATGAATCTCATTCAATTTTCATTCCGTTGTCTAGCCTCATTCCTAAGGTCTGCTAAAGCCTTTTTCTTTAAGTCTGGCCCAACCCTTAAGTCTACCACGTCTGGTTCATTTCTCAAATATGTTGTCTTCTTTAAGTCTGTGATACTCCTCAAGTCCCCATGCCTTAAGTCTAACCCACACAAATAATAAACTAAAACTTTAGTGCTTCTGGTTTTCTCTTTCAATTATTTTTTTTCTTATCATATTTGTGTAAACAGCTTTGAGTCGTCGATTCTCGTCGCATTGAGATGTCAACGGAATTCAACTAGAATGCAGAGAGTTACAGACAGAAACATAGAAACAAAGACGTACTTTTAACACCCTAACATTATCACATTGTGTCGGAGAATATGAAGTATGAGTTCTCTAATACATCTCAAGCAAGTTTGTTTCTATTTGAATTACTATATCATATAGCTGTCAGAAGAGGAATCCTTCGATAAGGTCGTATGTTCTATGAGATATCAGAATTAAACTCACAGATTATGTATTTGATAGTCAAACATTTAGATTTAATTTGGCAGCACACAGATCAGTCTAAAATTACAATTAAAAAATGCTAGAGTATTAGATCTTCGGTGTGCCCAGGTTAAACTATTTCTCTTGTTTTGCTCTCAGCTGTTTATCCTTAGGTGAGAGACTGTTGGCCGCTTTAGTTTGGGCCAAGTTCTTTCTGTATGTCAGACATATTCTCCCAAATCCAATGTAGAAACTCATTTTGTTGTTATTTGTCTTATTTCGCGTGTGTGTGTGAGAGTGTGTGCGTGTGGGATGTCGCTAAGCTGCTGCTGCCAAATGGCTGCAATCCCTGGGATTTTTTCTAGTCATAGCGCATACGACGTGTTGTACAAGCGCAACATAGTTTTCTTTTTATTATTTGTATTTATTTTCTGTTTGTAGTGTGGCATGTTTTGCTGCATGCTTCATCTTTGCCAGCGAGTTTATTCCATTTTGATGCTGACACATTGTTGTTGTCACTAGCATTGTTGTCACTAGCATTGTTGTTATTGCTTCTGCTCTTGTCACGTCTTGTTGTTGTCTTATATATTTTTTGAAAACCTAATAGATTATTTGACACTTTACTATAGCAAAATAAGTTTGCCCTTGCTTCTTATCATATTTATTCTTACTGGCGAGTCCTTGAATAATCTTGTTCCAATCAATCGACTGCACAGTGGTACGAAACAGCTCGAAAATATCTATAAAAAAAACTATACAGCGTTTTATCACATCAAAAATACTTTGAATAAATTGATTTGACTTTCCCATTAAAAATAAGTGTTTTATTTAAACAAACACGATTATTTCATACGAGTATGCCTGATACGCTAGAGCTTAATTGTTAAAAATTAAAGCAGATAAAAATAGAAAATAACATAAAATAATACTAACAATTATATATATATATATAATATATATATAAATTAATATAATATGAGCTATGTAATATTATCTTTAAAATCTTTACAAGTCGTCAATTACACCGATATTCTAAAAATAGAGAAACCTATTTTTGAACTTTAAAATTAATAAATAAAAGCAGCTTTAATTTTTCGGGTAGCTATCGATGACTTTCCCTTATATTATATTAAATTAAATTAAGTAGAGCCCAGGGACATCGACGATATTCGACTGGTTTTTGTCCAGAAATCTGCAACTTTCGACCCGACTCGATTTGGTTGACTGCAAACTGATTGAATGTTTTCAAGGCAAATTCGTATTCAAGTTCGACAGAGAATGTGTTTTTTGGTACAGTTTACTGGATTTATTCGATTTGGGTGCTTGCCACCATCATACGTTGCATGCCCCGCTGCTGTACCCGTGCTGCAACTCGTGCATGATGCAACGTCAGTGTTGCCCGATCAGTTTTCCACACGCTGTTTATTCGAGCGTTTTAGACGTGACGCGATTTAATGTCATTCGTTGACTGATGCAACAAAAACTGAGTGCCCTCCCGGTTGCATAGGGGTGGCCAAAAAAAAATATAGCTAATGAAGTGCATGCAACATGGCCGATGTAACCGCAATGCCATAAAACTGAAGTGCATAGCCAAAAGGCAAAGGCAATGTCAATCCAGATATCGAGTTTAAGTTTCGTTCTCGGCACTTGGCAGGTATAAGTAAATGTGTGTGTGCGTGTGTGTGTGTGTGTTTGTCATGGCTCATTTGCCACACAAAAATGCAGCAGTTGACTCTTGACTTTGGTGGCACTTGGCCTGCAGCTAACTGACATTGCCAGCCAAAAGTTAAAAGTTCACAGCCAAATAAAAATCACATAAATTACGATTTTGCTCCCTTTCAATTGCAAATGCAGCGTTCCGCAATGATTTCCATTTGCATCATTCCCATTTAAGTATATATATACATTTCTTTTCTTATATCCCAATCGAATGTCGTAGAGTGTTCGCATTTTATGTGCTCGACTGCCAATTTATAGTCGAAGGTTGACATAAGTGCAAACAGCAGCAGTTTTATTTAAACATGTCTTTTATTTAAGCTGACATTAAATACGAAATCTCTTTAAATTCCCTCCCTGCACACATTTTGTCACCTTGTTTCGATAAAAAGTTCATTATCTGTGTCACATTGCCAGCGAATGCAAACTGGGGGATTTTTAATAGTCCATCAAAAGTTGATCAAGTCGAAAACTTATGTTCCACTTGACAGTTAATTCTCGCAAAAGAGTCAAGGTGTTAATAAAATCGAGCACTGCGGGAGAAGTCTTAAATTCTGCAAGTACTTTCAAAGTAGTTTTAGTGCTGGATTCTATTTTAACGCCAGTCTTTTAATATTTAAGTCTGTCAACATCAAGTTTACTTGCATTTAACTGAAAAAATCTCGTAAGCTTTTAGGGTTACATGTTGATTGTGTTTCCACTAAAAAGTTTAATAATTGTAATTATTTTCTAAACAACAGTGCTTCTCTTCAGAATTATCAGATTACTTATATTATCTTTTATTTCAAGCATCATATATATTTCTATTCTTCTACCCTACCATATTTTAATTAAATTACTTTCAAATGCTCCTTTTTAATATTTAACGTTATTCGTAAAGAACTTTTAGTACTCATTTAATAGATCTTAATAAACAAACTTATTTTTACCGTGACTATTTATCATTATGACAGTTTATGGTTATTAAACTAAATCCAAAAATTTTTTTGCCACAAAAATCAATTGGACAATAACACTCAAAACTTGATTCTTCATTTTACATTGCTTCTTTAATTGAAGTTGTCTTCAAGTTAAAAATACTGTCAGTTTAATGAGCTCGTTAACATTTCCCTTCAACTTATCCTGCTCCCCTTACCTATCTTTTTCTGTTCTCATTTCCATTTAATTTCATTGATAAATGAAATGTCAAATCGTTTTACATATCAATGGATATCATCGGTCATTCGAATGCTGCCGCTTGCTAGATTTGATTGGGGTTTGGAACTGAGTGGAGGGAGTTGCGAAGTGCGGGTTTCGGGGTCAGGGGTCGAGCTCGGGGACTTCTCTTATTGATTACATGACCAATCACTTTTCGGGCATATTTCGTCTTATTGTTGCGCCCATTTTGCGCTTCATTTAGCGCAGCTTTTTATTTTCCTGAAGCGCAGGAGAATACGGAAGATATTTTAATGCCGTTTCCGCTTTGACTCCTTTGCCTTTTTTCACATTTCCGCTGTCATTTGATGTGCAAATTCGTGTAAGACTTGACATGTTTTATTGATTTTCATTTATGTTTGCATAAAAATTGGTTTTTGACGTGCTTTTTATGTTCATGTTGCTGTATTTACGAGTATAACTCATACGACATGTTGTCGCAGCGCCCAAAAGACTCTCATGTGTGTGTTTGGGTGTGGGATGTGCTCTTTAGACAAATTAAATGCGTTAATAATGCATGACTCATAAATAACATTGATCAAACCGCACTCCATTGCCTTGCAGAACATTACAGAAGCAAATAGAAGAGAACAAAAGTCTCACTTAACTGAATTCATGCTTGGCAATCTCATAATTTGGCCGCCGTCTTAGCACTTCAAGTGTTCGGCGAGTGCACGTGGCGTATGCTTAATTTTTGTGCACAATCATACCACAGCAATTGAACGCACAACCACACCATTTACACACACATAAACCTGTCAGTTTGGCATTAGAAATAAGTCCAAAGTGTTATTTACACACACACAAGTTGGAGAGAAAGTTTTCAATTCTCAACCTAGACCAGCAGATACCCTGTGCAGACTTATATGCTTTTTAAATTATAAGTTTTAATTGAAACATAATTTTTAATAAGGATTTTAAATAAGCATGTAAATTATAAAATAATAAAATGAAGTTTAAACTTGTGTAAATCGTTGGAGGTTATCTTAAGTATTATTTAATTAAATGAATTAAATCAATTGATGTAAGGATTGGGAGAATTCCAGAAAAAGCAAAAAAAATAAAATATTATTTAACAATTACAATTAAATATATATTTTCATTTTAGTGCTTGTATTTCAAACATTTATTAATAGTTGAATTTTAGTTTTTTGTAGCCAAATTGTTGAGTATAAAAGTCACTAACCACAAAGTGTATCTATCCTATTGTAATTACATGCATTTGCAGGGTATCGAAAAGTCAAGAACTTCCCGCAATTGTGTGTGTATTTTGGTATTTGCTTTCGCTGATTTGGCAGCTCATAAAAATTAAAATGATTGCCCCGAAAACTAAAACTTCTGTCGCAGCACGTGTGAAAGTTTTGTGATTATGCTGAGTATCTGAGCATCGTTTGAGTATTGCCGTGTCATTAATGGGTTCCTCCAACTGCGGCATTCATTTCGATTGGCATAAATACCCCATTCGCAGCACTATCACATATTTGGCACAGGTCTCAGCATATTCAGGTTAACACATGTGGCTCGAATGCTTCTTTATCTACAAGCACTTGGAATGCTTTCAACAGACTGGTCTGCTCTTTGAGTGCTGTTAAGTAACAGAAGGAATAACAGAGAAGTTAACAGTGCTCTGTTACTGTTCACTGAGTCAGTTAAGCAAACAGCTGTTGTTTGTTATGGTCTGAACATGCGGCGTATGAGTGATTTTCGCTGGTTTTTAGCTCAAACGGAGTTTAAAAAAAACAATTTTAAAAGCAATTCTGGGCAAATCAAAGCCAATAACAAACTAGTTAATTTTCTATTTAAGAATTCCATCTAAAACCGAACTAAAATTTATTTTGAAATGCAATTTCGTTGACCATTTGTCTGTCCAACTAAACTCTTGTCGTTACAGCTCTTGATTTATGCTCACATGGGAAACATTTCTCATTTCCTGTCGGTAGAACAAGAAAAGCATCACAAAAATGGAAGCCCTCACAGTTTGCCATAATAATCGAAACTTTTTATCGGTACACAAACTTTTGCATTTCGCACGCGCTCAAAATTACTTACCAAAAAGTGTAGAGAAGAGGAGAAAGGGGAGGGGAATAAGTCCTGCAGCAATTTGGCGCATTAACGTTATAGGAATGCGATACAATTTGGGCCATAAACATCACGAAACTTTGTAATTGAAAGAAGCAAACAGAAGATAATTCTCAAAAGAAAAGGCAATTTTCGGGATGGAATTCAAAGGCGATTAGCATGATACTTCCTGGAAGCAAGGGAACTGGATAGACAGTGATAGAGATAGAGAAGGGAATAGAGAAAGTCAGCCAACTGATTAACCAGATTAACTGAGTTTTGGGTCTGATTTTGATTTTGTGGCCAGGTAACCCGTCCGCTAATTACGCTAATTGTTATTACAATAAAACATCTGAAATCTATTTACAGAAACTTTTGTTAGCCAAAAACATCCTTTCAGTCAACTGAATGCGAGGAACTTTTATGTAAAAACGTTTAATGAGCATTTCGATGAAAATGTGTAAAATGAGTTGGCAATTTATTAGTTTGTTGCTATCAACTTTTCATCAACTCGAGCCCAACAGAACTACAGCCAAAACACAATGAATACACGTACATATAGTAGTTGGCCAATTACACTAGGTAACAAATTTAAAATAGTGTGTGGTTGTGACTGTGAATATACGCGGTATTTTTAACTATAATTAAATAAATCTGATATCTACCAAAGTTAGACGGAAAGTAATTGGAATACTTATGGTATATTCAAGAAATAAACACTGAGCAAATAAATTCTTGTTCTCGACGAAATATATACCAGAAAAATGTAAAGCAACTATCTTAATTGGAAGGCACTTGTTTTACAAATGTATTGATAATCAAAAGGGATTAAAAAAAGAAATCTTATTCAAATTTCTATTTATGTAAAATTCTGATGAAGTTGTCGTTTAAAAAATATAATATAATATACTATATCTGCAGAGATCACTAAAATGTAAAATTATATTGCTGGAAAATTTGACACTAGTTTACAAATAAAAAAAACCAACAATCATCATAAATTTCATCTGAAATATAATTTATTTTAGATCTCTTAATTTTATTTATCGCTTTTAAAGATATTTAATAAAACTTGTACATAGAATTCACGTTGATTACACAATTAAAGGAGTTCAACTGTCTGAAATTATATATCACAATTAAGAGAGTGGAAATAACTAAAATTAAATATGATGTAGGCTGGTGTAACTAAATTTAGCATGTGCAATTCTCAAAAAACGAATTTCAAAATTCAAGTCAAGTGGTTGGCAATGTCTGAAGTGACTTTTGGGCTGGATGCAATTGCAGCCACAACAAATGGCAGCTCCAAAATAGCACAAAGCACCATAGAGGTAGTGGATAATGGAGGAGGGATGGGAGGGGGGTATCAGAAAGAAGGGTGTCAGATGTGCTGTCCTTTGCCGTAGTGTAAACACAATTCAATTAACTCGGCGATTGTTGTCGAGCGGTTGGCCATTGTTGTCAAGCCGGCAAGGACGCTAAAATAACTGAAAACTGTAAACGACAAGCCGACAATGTTGATGATGATGCAGTTGATGATAATGCAGATGATGATGATGATGATCATCAACAAGATGACTAGGACTAGTCGGATGACGTTGATGGCACATTGGGAGACGGTAGATGGCACATGGCACATGGCCAATACCAAAGTTACAAGCCAAAGGCAACAGCAATATAAATTTCTGGTTGCATGCAACAAGCAACTGGGAACTGGCAACTGTTTGAGGCAGCCGCCAGCAATGCATTTGCATTATTAAAATTTTCATTTTGTGCTACACTGGCCCTCAAAAAAATATATAGTATATAAAGCCACATCTAATTGACTTACGGCCGAGACTCAGATTGTAAAGTAACGAGATATCCGACTAATTATGATGGAAACATAAATCGCATTTCCTGCGACTTTCAACATTTTCAGCTCAGACCACAAAAAATAATTAGGAGAGCAAAAATGAACAGGGATTAAGCCTGATTAATGCATATAATGTATCAAACTGACTGAAAGAGAAAATTACACTAAAAGAATGATTTTGTTTTCAACCGATTTAATTTAAAGTGAGTTGCTAAGATCAGCACGAAATGTTTCCTCGAGCGACTAAAAATGCAATTTCGATCAGCGTATTTTAATGCAGTTTTAAATCCATTAAACTTCTAAAAATAAACAAGATGTTAAATCAACTGACACAACTGTTAACATAATACAATAATTTTAAAGAGGGATTCAGACATTTAAGCAGACATCGTTAATTCTAAAGAAGTCAAATGCCGCTTTCTATTCCTTTGTGTGTGGGGAAAAATGATAAAGCGTATAATGGAAATGCAAGACTTGGGTATTTCAATAAGAAAACTTAATGAACTAAGCATAGAAAGGAAAAGGTTAAGAGAAACGAGGCGGGACGGGAATGCGAGAGTCGCGTTTTAGGTTCATTTATCATCTACGTGAATTTTCCAAGCAAAGCGGCGGCAACTGAAGTGTAAATGTCATTGCCAGTGTTAAAGCGAAAGGAGTCGAACAAAAGAGGGGAAGAAAGAAGGCGAACATGTTCTCTGACTTGCCAAAGGATGCGTGTCTCTGACTCCGATTCTCCCTGTGGTTTTTCACTGGTGACTGGTAAGTGGTGTCTGCTGAATGGTGAGTGGTGAATGGTGACTGTCGCTTGCGACGCACGACTGCCGATGACACTTTTGACTCAGCTCCAAATTTCGAAATTCGAAAGGGTAAACGCGTACAAGGACAAGGACAACAGCAGGAGACACTGACAAGGACAGAAGACAGACAGAGAGGGGGCGAGAGTAGGAAGTGACACAACTTTAAGCTGTGAAGTGTGACTGTGATTCTCTGGCCAGGTTGCTGACGCGGCGAAGTCTTCGTCTTTGGAGCAACGTGACTTCTGCCAAGAATAATGACTTAATTTTCAACCGCATACATTTCTGTCAATCTCATTCCCTTCTGGGTCAGAGGACCGAACACAACATTCCTCAACTTTAAACGGAATCAATCAATTTGTCTTTGTTGAGCACTATGAAATATCCAAACAATTTGACATAACTTCTTTAATTAATACTGAAATCAAGGCTGTGAGCAGTTAAAATTATGCACATAGTTTGGTGCGATGCTTTGAACAACTTTACAACTTAATTTCCAAATTAATAAATAAATAATAAATATTTCATTATTGTAACTATTTCCTACAATGTGTCATATAACTCTATAAAACATGAAAATACAGTTCTATATTTGTTATTTTATTAGTGGATCACAGAATGATTTATTCAATTACAGATTTTAAATTGTCACAATTAAATTAATATATTGCAGATAATGTATCTTTACAGGGTAACTGCAAGTCTAACATTATCAAGCAACGCAATTTATGTGTTTTACTTTTCCAGCTAAAAATAACTTTAGAGCTAAATTTTCTTTAAATTGAATACAGTTTGTAGGCAATTTGTTGCTGGGTTTTGCGGTATTCTTGAGAGTAATTTGCTGTGAGGGTAGTTTTTTTATTTTATTTATTTCTTATATAATGTTGAAACTCGCAGCCACATTTCGATAGAATGTGTGTATAAGTGTATACATGTTTACTGTGCGTATGATTGATATAAATTTTGCTTTGATGAAATGCCCTGTGGAATTGTGAAAAGTGTTTGCCGGCTTTTGTTATTTATTGCCAACTTTGTTGTAGAACAAAGCCAATTTATTTGCTAGTTGGGGCTAGTTAAATGTTTCCAAATGCAATTTAGAATTTAGAATCCACAACAGAATAAAGCCGAAAACTCTTCTCCACACAATGAATACTTAGGAAACTTAGTCAACTCTTTTTGTGTACAGTGAAGATTGTGCTTAAAGACAGTACAGCTAATATTTTAATATAATTCTTCTAATAATAAAGAATTTAATTTAAAACCATACAACGACATTTAAGAAGTCGTATATTTAAATATTGATTTTATTCACAAAATTTAAAGCTATATTTACAAACTGTTCATTTTAGTGAATTAGTACTGTACGATATTCAACTCTAGCTGTCTTTAAATGGCTCCTATATACCCACACACGAAACCATGGCATTTGCATATCAAAATGTTGTTTGGCAACAACAAAATGAGAACAATAAAAATAATACGAGCAAAATAAAATATTTACTCCGCAAAAAATGCAGAAAGCATTGATACGTTTTTGCTTAGAAGACAGCAGTAAATTGATTATTCTATTTATTTAATATAAATATATTTCTACAAGCACTTACTTATGTGTGTGCGAATGAAAAATAACTAATGCAATCATTTGTACACTCGAGTTATACTGACTTGCTGATGGGATAAATAAATAATTTATTGTATATACTAAATCTTTGGATAGTGTCATTTTAATCCCACTTTTCTCTGCTATCCACAATGTATGTTGATTTATGTCGTCTGCACTGTAACTAAATGCACTGTAACTAAATAAATTAAATTTATTTGCCTGCCAGGATGACACCCAAAGTATTTTCAAATAATTTGCATTGACTATTGTAGACAATGAATTGTTTGAATTGTCAAACTGACTCGTAAAACTATTTGTAATTTCTAAATGATTGCGGTTCTATTTATCACAGTGAAATGCGGAATCAGCAAATAAGTAAAAAGTATATAAAAAGTAAAAAAATTGTTAAAATTATTGAATTAACTAATGCTAAAAATAAAATTATTCTTTAGAATTTGGTACAGGGTATCATGCCGTCACTTGCACCCGGCTACACTCTTTTCAACTACGTATTTTTATTTCCATCCTTACAGAGAGTATTACAGCTATAATTTAATATTAATAAGTATTCATTTTTGTCATAATCTCATTTAAATACCAAGAATTCTTAATATTAGTTCTCTTTAAGGAAGGTCAGATAATCAGACCATGTATGCCAACTTATACATATTACAAAACAATAAAGATAAGTCATGAAATATTACATTTGAATAAATATGCAAAATTATTAAGTTATGAGCCATTAATTATCGCAATAAATGAACATCAGTCGTATAATTTTCTTGACTTATTTTATATATAAAAGCGGTTTTACACTTCAGTCTTCCATGGGATTCAGTTAGTTACAGTCGCAAAAATGCTGTCTAAAATAGTGCTCACAATTTTAATAATAGACACATATATTTTTCTTTTGGAAACGGTTCATATTTCCGAGCTCAATGAGACTAAAGCATTTTTATCGATTAGTTCCCAGTTAACAGAATTGAGGTGAGTTTCCCCAGCTTAAAATACACTTCAAATCTATACTAAAATTATATCAGAGCGGAACTAGAACGACAGGGAAAGTTGTCCAAAGAGTTAACCAAGGAAACAGATCACCATCATTTGAAATCTTACGGACGGAATTGTGCTGAAGCCACTGCCGATTCCAAACCTAGTGGCATCTACGATATACTCATTCCCAGCTACAGTAAACACCACTTCAGAGTGACCTGTGATTCCACAACTCAGGGAGGAGGTTGGACTGTCATTTTGAGTCGAATGGATGGAAGTGTGGACTTTTATCGGAACTGGAATACCTACAAAAAGGGATTCGGAGACTTGGATGGAGAGTTCTTTTTGGGACTAGATAAAATACATGCACTCACAGCAGAGAACAGCCAGGAGTTACTTTTTGTTCTCGAGGATTTTGAGGGAACGGAAAAGTTTGAGAGGTATGAAAAGTTCGCTATCGGAGACGAGGATGAGCAATATGCTCTACACACTCTTGGAAAAGCCAGTGGTACTGCTGGCGATTGTCTACGATATCACCACACCATGAAGTTTACAACCTTTGATCGTGATAATGATCTTGACAACGTGAACGACGCCGAGAAGTACAGTGGTGCCTGGTGGTACAAGACTGGTCATCACAAGTATGAAGAAATATTTATATTATTTTGAAACTTCGTTAAAATAATTACATTCTTACAGCAACTTGGCGGGAAAATATAATGCCACCAGTGGATTTAAGGGCCTCCATTGGGGCCTTTTTCATAATCGGGAGTACTCCCTGAAGAAAGCTGTAATGATGATTCGGCCAAGGAAGAACATATATAAAAATTTATAATTATTCTTATATATATATGGCACACACAAACACACCTCATGAAGTGACATGAAGTGACGAATTTAATGAAAAAATATACATATATGGATAAAATTGACAGTAAAGTATGAAAAATTGATTTTTTCCGTTTTGATGCAGAATCAAAATAGGGGAAAAATAATGTCATATTTGATATTCCGGAAGGGCATCGGTTTATTTTTGAGAATGTTATCAAATTTTGAAGTTTTCATAATAGCGACAAAGTTAATGTATGGAAAAAATTGACAGTGAAGCATAGAAAATTTTATTATCGAGTTTTGATGCAGAATTAAAATAGGGGAAAATAAATAATTAATTTGATATTCCGCACGGAAATCAAAGATATGACATTTTTAAGTTTTCATAATATATTCAATATGCAAATAATTGTGACTACATATTTATGGAGATTTTAATAAAAGTAATTTGCATTATTTGTATTTTACCCTTCTATTTTTTTATTAACTCACCATCTCGACTGCATTGTGTTCTCTCTTTGCTTACTTTCTTATTAATTATATATCCAAAAATCAACCTGAAAATAATTGGGAAAAGAGTATAATTAGAAACATCATTATATATAACAACAAAATAATGAGTTTAACAAACCAATAATACTTTTGACAGATTTAAAACAAAATTGTAAATTCCCAACTATGAAAATATAATTCGTGCAACTTTAGACAATTCGCTGTAGATCAGAACAATGCTAGACATAAAAAGGGATTTCTGAGCTCTGTTAACAGATAATTGTACAAAAAAGAAGCTAACACAATATGGAGTTCAACTGGATAAGAGAATATACAAGGAAAGCTCTGGAAAGAAATACACGTAAATTGATATGCAATAGGAATTTTATTCAAAGTAATATTTAATCTAATTTGGGTAAATCGGCTTAATTAGCGAACAATCGAAATTGTAAGGAACTTAATTGTTAGAAATTTAAAATCTAAATTGTATACACTGGGCCATTTCAATATATGGCTGAGCCAAGAATTGTTTTTGGCTTTTAAGAAATGTAAGTTAAACGGTTTTCCTAGGACGTTTCTGGAGACGAGTGCGAAGCATTTTGTTCTCATCGGCACATTTGGTGGTTATGGCTGTGCGCACTTCGCGTGGTGTCATCTGCAGACTGTTGGTCATCAGATAAACGAGATCGGCAACTTTCAGTGGATCCAAGGGCTGTTTGCTGGGACGTGCACAGTCCTTAAAAGCCGGCGATGGTTTCCCAGAGAGTGTGTGAAATGCGAGTGTGTTGCGATCGAAGATCTCGCAAAGCAACTTGCGAGTTATAGCTGGTCCCGAAGTGGTCCAGTTAATGGCCTCGAGACAGGCACGAGATATTTGGGTGCCATTTGGTCCAATTGTGATCATCTTGGACTTTCCATCCTGATCGAACTCAAAGTTGGGACAAGTGCGTTTCACGTTCACATTTGGCGTTGAGGTCACCACAGTCTTTTGCACTCGCTTGCGTTTGTTTGACTTATCCGTGGTGTGGGGCACATATTCCTCATCATCATCATCCAGCTCAATGACATCACTCTCCTTTTCATTGTCGATGTCATTGTCATTGTCATTGTTATTCTCCTTATCGTTTTCATCCTCCTCGTTTGTCTTTGGCGTGGAAGTGTTGTGCTCTTCGGTGCCATTGCGGAACATCCTAAAGTGTGGCGATTTTCGCGGACGATCCACGTGGTCCATGTCCTGAACCTTCTCGATCTCAATTGTGAGCAAATCAAGAGCTTTGCGTTTGCTGCGCTCCCAACGTTGCAACATTTTGAGACGTGCCTCGTTTAAGGCCTGAATATTGTTCTCCATTAGTTCCCTGCGATCGATGTGGGCCAGAGCTTCATCTTCATCCATTACCAGATCCGAGTCCTCATCGAACTGATCGAAATCCTCCTGCTTGCAGCTGGTCTTCATCAGCTTCTCAGCTGCTAGTGTCAGCGTTGCCAGGGTGCTTAACTTTGGCTTCGACTGTGGCAGTTGATTCTCCCTATCGGATTCCTCAATTTGTTGCAATGCCAACTCGGCAAAGCCATCGGCTTTCATATCTCGACGACGGATCTTCTCATCGTCACTCTCCTCCTCGGGGCCAGAGGATTCATCAGTGCGCAGTCTGGCAATAATGTCCTCCACTTTTTGTTGGACCTCTGAAAACTTCACCAGCTTACAATCGTAGGGCAGAATGCTGAGTGCAAATTCCAAGCGTTGACGGCGATTAATCTGCAAGAGAAGATAAATTAGTTTCAAGTTGCAGGAAGAATCGATTGACACTTACCATTTTCAATGTCTATGTCCAATTGTAGACTGATGCTGATGTTGAAAAACGACGCTCTTATATACCACACAACCAATACGAACAGGTAGTGGACAAAGACATTCGCTTGACCCTTTTTCTATTTGCAGATGTTATTCTCACTCTCTTGACGGCTTTAGGCCACCTGCAATGGATGCGAGACGGATCAAGTGATCGACTACCTGGAGGCGGACCATCTGGCTGTCCCTTTAATTGCTGCTGTGAGGATGAGGACACCCTGATTACAACTTGTGATCTACCTGTCTCCAGTCAAGTAAAGCGTCCCATGTGCGTTGTTTTTGATGAACTCGACCCAATATCTGCACTCGAAAAGAGCTTCGATTTGACAGCTGCCAACACTTCTCAATCCACACAAACTATCTTCGTGGAACACAAATCTACACAGACTATAGAAAGTGTCTATAAATTAAGTAAAGTGCGGGATAAGTATACCCAGGTGGAAGAAGGCAACTTGCAGAATCACAAAAAGAAAAAGTTGAAGAAACTCAATGAAATTAAACCAGCTCTATCCAAATTCATATCCAGACGAAGGAGAACCAAGAACTTTCCCAATCAATCAAATGCTCAACAGAAAATTCATTTTTCGATCAGAAATATTTCGAAACGCCACCATTAACAACTGTGGGCAGTCAAATAGAAGCAAGTACATCACATTTCATGAAGAAGGAAGAAATGGGGAAGAATGAAAAACCAGAACCTGATAAAGGGAGTTGCCTAAACTGCCAACAGGTGCCAGAAATTTATATAAAGTTGACTGAGCTACTGCTTAAATTCGACAGACAAGAGACTCAAGTGAATCAATTGCAAGATGCTCTGAAATCCATGAAGTTGCAACAAGAAAACAAGCCTTATCAGGATCCTCAGATCACCATTCGAATGCGAGATGCCAGCACATCAACGGATCAAGCAATCACATATAATTCCATTACAAATCGAATAAGGACAAGGGAAGCAGCCAAAGCCTTTCTGGAAAATCGACCCACCAAAGTCGAATTTGCAGTTCAATCGACATCCAATTTTCTCTTGCATAGCAAAAGCTCCAGTGAATGTAAATTGTGCTCTGAAGAACTGCAGCCTGTGCTCAATGATCTGATTGACGAAGTGATGCAATTGAAGGGACCACGAGGGTTTGACGATATCATATTAACTGTTCTGCTTCGAGCTGACAATGTCTATCATGTGAATGTCCAGGAACGCAAATCAAAGCGGAGTCTTGGCTGTATCTTGGTTACTCATACGGCCATCGAGACAGCCGTCAATAGGGGATTCTTCAATCAGATTCTCACTTATTCAGTGACTGATGTTCGCAATACGATCAAGTCAACGGGTTGTGCTTTTGGCATTCCATTCGAGTTCGTCTCAACGGAAGAAACTACGCATAATTCCAAAAGTGCAGAGAAAGACAGAGTCTGCGAATTTATCACCAAGGTTCTGAGAATGCCAGTAGATTAAAATCTTACATTGATCAAATATTGAAGCATCTCTTACCGAACTTTGGGTGCACAAATGTTTTAAAACTCAAACGTTATGCGATCTTTGAATATATTTAGACGCCCGACAGTAAGATTTTCACAAAATGCATTAATATGGACAACACGTTTGCATTTCGATTGCAATCACGAATGTAGAGATGAGTGCGTGTTGCTTTGCTTTTTATCGAAACAAAAGCCCCAAACGTGTATCCATATCGATATTAATCATAAAATGAAACAATTTCTTAAAGTATTTTTACAATGTACACATTTTAACAATTATTAAATGGAATATCTTGTATATGCTAATTGAGAACAATATGCAAACAACAATTAAAAATGTGTATGATTTAATATATCAAAATTGTTTAATACAACTTTGACATAAAAGTTATAGAATATTTATTTGTATATAAGTATATTTTAATTCATTTGTAGATAAATATTAATTAAATTAATTCAGTAATATTTATATTTTAATTAATACACGAATAAACGCATTTAATTTTGCATATTTTAGAGCTCACGCAACCGTTTTAAAAGATATATTTTTTATATATTCATTTATTTAATTTATTAGTATAAAATACACAACGCATTTATTTTGCTTAAGCAACCGTTTTAAAAGATATATTTTATATATTGAATATATATTGAATAATAGGCGAACTTGCTAAGTTTTCAGATCATAAATTACAGAATTCTGTTGATGGTCGTGTCACGCACGCAGCTGTCATTTCGCAGGCAGATCAATAAGGACAGGTATACGTCTCTAACGAGTACAGCAAATTGAGATGTTTTCCAGGGAATTGGCGAAATACGTTTTTATGACTCGATCCTTGCAGCTGTCCCCGATCCGCGGTACAATTAGGTAAAACCAGGGGACAATTAGGTAACGGGGCAAAACCCGACGATTGTCGATCATGGAACTTTCAGCTACCTGAAGGGAAAATGATCGTTTTCCTGCGCTTAAAAGCGACTGTCAGCGAGCAGGAAGCATCAGTGTGCCAAGAGCAGAGCAAGAGTGCAAACATCAAGTATCAAATATCTTAAACTCGATTTATCACAAAAGTATCACAGATAATATGAATAATATTAGCAACGACAGTGGCTTGGATGATTCGGCAGTTGGAGGCGCCGCACAAAATGGAGGAGCTGTTGTGCCAGCGGGAGCTGCCACTCGTCTCTCCTGGTTCCTCGCCGAGGTGGACGAAGGATCAATGAAGAATGGCAAGGCAAATGGCAGGAAGCGTTTGTGTGTGCTCCACAGCATGGAGTTGCTGGAAACCGATGTCTCCGACAAGTACATGACTCGCTTCGTCGAGTTTCGCATCAACGGCATGAAACTGGAGGCGAAACTCATCCTGGCAGCCGATGAGCGAAAGCTGGTGGACGCTGCGCTCTTGTCACTGAGCAAGGAGCAGCGGGAAAAGATCACGATGCCAGGCAAATGCTGGTGCAGTACACCGAAGAGGATGCAGCTGGCAAAGCGACTGGTGCAGAAGATGATCTCACCCCATCGCGTTGTCTGGCTGAGCACTAAACCCGAGCTCGGCGGTACTCCACTGGTCAAGCTGGGACCTGGACTCGTTGGACATGTGCTGTATGCCTACGAGCAGCGGGATTACATGGAGAAGGTGCTGTTGAATCTCAAGGCACGCTGCTTCGATCACGCCTTTGACGAGCACCTGGACCCATCCCAGATGCCCATGGATGAGAACACCTGGCTGCTGGTTCAATACAGTCCCGAGCCCGAAGTGGTCGTCTATCAGGTCATCTCTTACACTCAGACCGTGTGGCGTCAGGAGAATCTCTTCAAGGATGTCATTGCCTACGTGCAACTGCCGGGCAATGAGGTCGTCCTGCAGGCCGTGGTCATTTGCTATGGCCAGGATCAGCAGCAGATGCAGGACAAGTGCGACCAACTGCGCAGCTTTGCCTTGGAACTGGACCTCCCCCTGCCCGAGGACCTGAACCAGCAGCTGCAACATGGCAGCAGCACCGCCTCCCTCTTTGCTCGCACCAACACTACGCTCTTCCAGCGGTCGGAGCAACGCGACTCTAGCGGAGAACACAAACAACTCCGTCGTCGACTCGAGGAGATGAGCACGAGGGCTCAGAACGAAGCCGCAATGATCATCGAGGCCTTCGACATGGTCGACAACATCAACAGGAATCTGCAGTGCCGTCAAGGCAAAGCCACCGCAACATCCGCTTCCGGCGATGAACTACACTAGTTTTATATTATTCACATTTTTTAACATTCTCTTAAGATCACTTCGAACCTAGTTCTATATATTGCATGCTAGATTAAGTAATTAGTTATAAGCTTATAAAGTTTTTGTAACCAATAGACAATATTCATTGAATAAATACACAGAAAAGCAAGAAAATGTTACTTTATCATTACGAACCGAGCATAGAAATTTTTAATGAAATTAAACGAGAACGAGAACATTTAATTGTGATGACAGTTAGTTGTAGATTCCACATCAACAGTAATTTCTCTTTAATGAGAGCAAGTTAAGAAAATAAAAGTATTCTTCTAGCTTTCAGCTGCATTTCCTCTTCAATTGGCAGTGCTACTCGCACTCGCAGCATCATCATTAAAACATCGTAAGCTCCAACGAAATAGGGACACACTGGCAATGTTGCAGCAGCAGTCGTGGCTGTTGTCAGACTTGATTCCATTCCGACAACTCGTAAGTTCAAATTAATTGCATGCAATTCGGTGGACTTAAGCTTACAGTTCCAAGTCCCATCACTTTGCATTTTAAGACGTGGCTTTGGTCTAGGGATTTCCAGCTGCGGAAAGGAAACCGCAGACTCAACCGGAAACCTTGGAAGGGGGAAAAAGGAACAGGGGACCATTTGGCATAAACTGAAGATAAAAATGTAATTTCAACGCTTTGCGTACATAAGTAATTGTAAATATGCAGGCGTCCTTATATACGAGTTTATTCCCCCTCAAAAATAGCGCCTCCTCTTGTCCTAATGAGCATTAAAGCCTCTGTCTCTGACTTGGGATCCGTTCCCTTCCTAGATGGGTCTATTAAATGAAACTCGAGTCTTTTGAAGTTGCTGTTGCATTTGCATAAATTGAAATTATTAAATGACCAAGAAGTCACAGCAGGCGGTGAAAATAACAAAATAAAATATAAATAGGAAAATACTTTAGTTTTTATTACAAGTTTTATTTACAAGTTTGTCAAGAGTGTCCAAATTTTGTGTATACCAATGTAAAATGTACTAAACAATAAGCATTCAATACTATAATTTGTATAAAATATTATACCCCGTAATTCATGATTTTAATACATTATTAAATGTTTCCAAGGTAGTATAAAAAATTTTTAAATTTGTTGTAAACAAGACACTTCTTTAATATTAATTATTTTTATAGGAATATTTATTTATTTTTTAATAAAACCAAACCCAAATTAACCCAATTAAATTGTATAACAACTTTTGTGATAAAATCCGACAAAAAGCTTTTATTTCAAAATGTATAATTCTTTAATTTTCTGATGTATTTTAATCGAGTTTATTAGGCATACAGGGTATAATCAGTGACAGTTAACATTGACGTATTATGGCTTTCAACTTAATTGGTTTGCATTTTAAATTAAATTATATTTGTTTGAAGCAAAGCGTTAATTTTGGCTTTTTGTGTACTGTGTGCACTTTGTTCATCTGCAACACACACAAATACAACCTTTCACATACCCACAGTGGGAGAAGAGACGAGAGAGAGAGAGAGAGAGAGAGAGATAGTCCGGCAATCATTTGGCAATCAATTTGCGAGTAGTGTACAACAAATTCCCAATGCTTGCTTTTGATTTTTTGATTAGTTTTTTATTGATTTATGTGAGTCACTGACGAATGCTTGAATTGAATTCGAAATGGAACTAAACCCAGAGAGCAAGAGAGACAGACTGAGAGTAGAGCGAGAGAGAAAGAAGAGAGAGAGAGAGAGAGAGAGAGAGAGAGAGAGAGTTAGGGGAAGGGGGAAATGTCTTTCACTCCCAAAGCATTAATGTGTTAAACTTTGTTATTGTTTTGGATAACTCTCATCTTTGGTTTGGTCTGCTGCTATCTCATTCCATGGGCCATTTAATGCGGCGTATACACACACACACACACACGAACTCACACTCAGATGCGGGACCAGAAACGGAAGCACTAAACCAAACATCAAAATAAACAGCACACTTAATCGTGTATAAATGTTTATATTTACCCTGTAGGCTCTTTTGGTTTTTGCCTCAATTTCGTTTGCTTTGCTTCTCCGCATCGTCATAGTTTTATATCTCAATCGAAACGTTTGCGAGCGGCAAATAAAAATAATCAGCGAGTCAATACTACTCATCCGAGGAGAAATCTATGTTAGACTACGGAAGAAATACTCAAATCTCACACACACACATACGCACAGTTAATCTTACATACATATTTGATGAAGTTGTTGTTGCGTTTTTATGGCATCGATATGATAAGGTGATTAAGTGGCTAGTTCCATTAAAGCCAACGGGGCGTATGCTTGTTTAAGTAGTATCACTGAAATTGTTCGTGTAGCAGACGATTCCATTGAAGAAGGTGTCGATTCTGTTTGAAGATAAAGCAGAGATAAACAGACAGACGGACGGACAGACAGACAAACATTTCATTATGTTAATGAGCATATTGGGTGTGTATTATATTTTAAAGTGTTGATGAGAATATTGGCTTTATATTATCAATGAAAGCATATTCAAACAGCAAAATTAAATGAATATCTATTATATATTACGTACAAGCTATCATTAGTACGTATACTCACATACAATTGATTGTATTTCATTTGCATTCATTTTATTCCATTATTACTTGTTGCATTTCTGTCACTTATAATTATTACGCATACGCACAGATAATGCGACTGTTGAAAGTTTTTAATAAACGTGCACTTGGAGGACATTCTTTAAGCCGTTTTAATTGAATATTTTCAAACACGTTATTGCTAACTGCATTTCCATGATTATTACGTATACGCATAGTTGCAATTACTGCTCTGACTTATTAAAAACTTTCATTTTTGTATTTCTATATTGTGCTTTGTGCAATTATCAACATTGTGAACTAATTGTTGCTTGCATTCAGGTGACATTTTAATATATTTTAGCAAAAAGTTGAATTTGATGGCACAACAGAGATAAGAATGCGAGAGCAATTTGCCTTAATAAGCCACAATCCCAGACCCCCAATAGTTCTGGCCGCCTGCAGTTCTCTGCAGGAGTCAGACAGAGAGGCGGCTTAAGGGAAGCAGGGTAGAAGGGGTGGCTGATAAGAGGGAAGGGAAGATAGAGAGGACAATGTGCATGCTGCTCTGACTGTGGTATAATTTGCAACTTGTTTGCTTAAGCTATAAGGACAATAAATCCTGCTTTGGGTCATCAGTTTCGTTGGTAACCTACAAATTGTCAGAGAGAAAGAGAGAGAGGGAGAGAGTCAGGAAGAGAGTGTTTAATTCTGGGCAACTGATAAAGCCATGGGAAATCCTAGCGATTTTTAGTAGATGCAATAACAAGTGCAAGCACGAGCTGCGTTCTTGCGATTTAACAAACCAAGAGGGAAACCTAAGGTTGCCCACGGGAACACTCAGAGTGCTTACTAACTTATGGTATGTTAGCTGGTCTACTCTATATGCGTGTGTGTACACTTGGAGAAAAGATTGAATTTCATACCTAAACAGGACATATTCAGATAAAGACAATCTCAAAAGCTAAATGAGTTTCAGTTCGCTCTTTTCACAATTCCAGAAATCTCTAAAAGACACTTATGGAATAAATTCAGAATTTTAATTTTGAAATAAATTTAAATGAATATAAGTATCTAATTAGCAGAAATCTTAGCAGTTTAAAAGCAAAAACATATAAATTCAAGTTTAGGATGCCATATTTTCAGAGTGTATTTACCCTATAGTCATCAACATGGAAAACAACAACATCATCCACGTCATCATCATCATCATCGTCAGTTCGTGCAAACACTTGACTTTCCTGTATGTTTCTTCTCCTTCTCCGTTCCCATTCCCATTCCCATTCCCATTCTCAGTCTCATTTCAGTTTCTCGTATTTGCCTTGCCATTTGCTGGAGCAAATTTTCTTGATTGCCTTGGCATTGGCATTGGCATTTTCGCCTGTTTTCTTGTTTTCCTTCATTTTTTTTTTCGACTGCTTATGCGTTGTCATCTTTCACTGTTTTGCCTCTTTATTTTAAGCGCTTTTCCCCGTCCCTGGACAGTGATTTTGACATTTCACGCGCATTTATGTCGTTCCATCTTCATTTTTATATTTTTTCCCAAAAAGGTCAACATTCGTTTTGCATACGCAATAAACATATTCCTATCCCTAATTCCTATGCCCATTTCTTTTCCAAATTTCTATTGCTTATGGCTAAGATAATAACACGCGCTGTCCGCTTTTTCTCTAGAGAGACATTTGTGCTCCTGTCGGACTGATTCACAGAATTTGTAAAACAGAAGAGGAATTTCACTCGGAATACTCGTAATTATGAATGAATTGTCAGCTCAGCTGTTGCTATTGCTCTCGCTGTTAGCTCGCTGTTAACTCACTGTTAAGCGACTGCTAAATGCTGCTCTTTCAGCTAACAGCACTCGAAATGTGGCAGCCGCACAGCTTCTGCCTCTGCCACAGCTGTGTGTCGTCGTCGTCGTCTGTCCGATTCTCAGTCGAACGACAGACGTTGAGTCGAGAGCACACGCGACGCGCTTGTTTAACTGTAAAAACTCGGTACTAAAAACCGAGCATAGCACGAATTATACAAACCACAAACACGTTGCGTATACGCGGCGTGGTCGCTAACCACAACATTCATCAGTGTGTTGCAGTAAATAAAATGGTCAGTTTGACTTTATTATGACAGCTAAAATAACAAATAAATTTTTGGTTTGATCAACAAGCGAAAATGTTCAATTACTACGAAATTAACCCAATCAAATGCAGTCAGCAAGAATTCAATTGGGAAATACCGCTGCGAGACGAGGTGCAGTAACAATAAACGCTTGGAAATTCAATTCTGAAACTAATAAAAAAACAAGCAAATGCTGCAATTTATTTTTTATTAATTTAATAATAAATAAGCGAATAAAAGTGACGGCTACCTAAATACAATAATGTCAATAAATCAATTTTTCTATATTAAAATAAGGTACATTTTTATAGAACCTCAACTGTGCTTTCTAAGAAATATTTGAAGCTCACATTTACAATACAAACTTCAAAATAAAATGACTCAATTTATTAAATTTGAATTCAAAAACAATTTTAAAAAACAAGCAAGTGCTACATTTAATTGGTTATTAATTTAATAATAAATAATTCAATAATATTGACTGCTAGATAAGTACAATAATATCAACAAAGTAATTTTTCTATATTAAAATAAGCTGCATTTTCATAGAACTTCTAAGAAATATTTAAAGCTTACTTTTACAATGCAAACCTCAATCTAAAATGACTTAAATTAATAAATTTCGACTGCGCTCTTTCTCAAAATATTTCCAAACTCAAAGATAAACGCAAATCAGCTAACATATTTATAAAAATTGGATCAGACAAAATGTGACTATGGAATGTCACATTTGGGGGAATTGCATTAGATCAACGCCTTCTTAAATTCCACTTTCCATTTTTTCCCACACCCATCAGCGCCCTGGGGTACGTGAAATCCATATTGATGTGTCGTTCGTCACTCCACATCTTCCGCTGCTGTCAGCATCTCTTCCTGTTCTTTTTCTCTGGGTTTCTTGACGTTGGCGCTCAGTTCTTTGTTTGATTTGCATATTGCTACCTGTCTGAGTTGCGACACACGCTCTCAAGTAAACAGAGCATGAGGAAACAAAAGGAATAAAATGAATGAAAATAAAACTGGCAACAAAACGTGATAAAATAAGCGGAAAAATAGCTGACAAGCAACCGAAAATATAAAAAAAGCGAAATAAAAACATTTGCTGTACAGAACAAAGAAAATTATCTGACCAACGGCCTGGGGCGTGCCTCTGTCTTCCTCCCCCTCCAGTTCCCCCTGTGCCATAGGCATCTGCCTTTGTTTGAGTCCCTGTCGTTGAGCCTCCTCCTCCTCCTGAGGTGCCTGTGACAAGCGACAGCTTTCTTTGTTTGCCTCCAGGCGGGAGTGAGGGGTTGGATTTGTTCTCCGAGGAGTGCTGGTCACCTAATTTGGCCAATGTTTTTATTGTTTGCCCATGCCAAAGGGCATTATACTAACGCCGCATTCTGTTTAGTCTGTTTACACGCACTATTAACGTGTGTTTATTCGTGGATAACGTAAACTAATTGAAACATTCACTTTGCCAACGCGGCGTATGCGCAACGAGCATTCGCTTACTCTGCCTACGGCCTGTCACGTTTGTACCATACACTCGGCCCCAGCAATTAGAGAATGCCTTGAAAGCGCACACACATACACTTAGAAATAACCACTTAGGTGCAATTGCGGTGCTGGAAAGGCAAGAAAAATGGTTAGATTTTAGTTCGAGAAGATTGAATACCCTTGAAAGTTGGTTTATTTGGTGCACATGAAACTGTAAACAATATTAATTTTCATTACAATGCAGCCTTTAATTAATACTTTTATAATAACCTGAATTTTTTGTGACTGAATTTAGTAACATCCCAATTGAATTATTACATATTTCAATTAAGGCAGCTTATTATTGAAATCTTTTGTAAGCTCATCGCAAAAATATAATTAATGTATGTTAACAAATTATTAACAAGAGAAAAATGAAAATAATCACAGTTGGTATGGGAAACTTAATTTAATATGCATGTGCATAAACACATTAATTAAAATTAATCAGGAGAAATGTGATTAAAATCTATAAATTTACTTATTATTTTATTTGAACTTCTGCTTATAGTTCCAATGATAGTTTTATTATTATGATATGTTTATTTCAACATTTATGATAAATTAAAAGAACCCTTTTGAAATCATCTTTAACCTTTCCTTTGCCAGCTGCCAATTTGTCACTTTCCCCCTGAAGTGTCCGTCTCCTTCATCGTCTCTGTCGCCTTCATCATCATTTCCAATGGCAGACATCAAGCTTTTTAGCTACTTGGCGGCAGTCATCGTTTGTGAGGCGAGTGAGTGAGCGAGTGAGATAGTGAATGAGTGAGTGAGAGAGGGAGAGTGAGAGGGTTGCCTTGCGGCTGCAGCAGCGAGGACTTGTTTACCTGTCCGTGTGTTTTAATGAAATGCAAATGCAAACAAGCTGCCTCTATGGAAAGTTGCGCCCTTGCACTCACACACGCTCACACACTCACTCACACACAAACTCTTACACACACTCACTCACACACTCTGACTCACATGAATCGTAGTCATATGGAAATTATTTTTGCTTTGCTTTTGCCAGTTGTCGTAGCACTTAAGCAGTAATAATATTATTTTTGTTCATGTTGTTACCTATGATGCACCAGGGTTGTCAGCTGCCACAATGACAATTGCGAAATGTAATTGAATTTCATAATTTTACAAGCATTCGCCTTGTGTCAAATTAAATATGTATTTGTCATCATTCGATATCGTTTACCAAGTATTTATGGTTTATTTGCCACATAAATAAATTGGTAAATGTATACTTTATGACAGGTGCCCCCTTGAGGCATTTGCAGCTGATGCCTCCTCAACTTGCCCCAAGCAGTCAGTATTAAGAACTCACCGTTGAGACCATAAAAACAGATTTGTGCATAATTTGAGAAACGTTTTGCAATTTGCCAACATTAAGTTATGCCATTGCATTTAAATTTAAATCCAAAGCAGATTTCCACATTGCATTAAAAGTGTACGAAAAATCCAAAGCCTGTCAACTTAATGGCTCATTTTATGGTCCAGCTTAACTTTCCTGCATGGCAAGAGTCGTAAAAACAGTTTATGAACATTGCTGTACATAAAATCTAACACTTTCACATTTCATAGTCAAGATGAACTCTTTGGCTTAGAAATACAAGCTAAAAGTAAAGCATCCGAAAGTTTGAAGTGTAATTACAAACGTATTATTCACCATATGTGACAGTTGACTCCTATAAATAGTTGTATTTAAAGCTTATATAAAATATTGTGAATTATTTTAAAAGCAGAATTCCCTACCTTTATTGTCAGATATTTTTTATAATTCAGTCAGACTGTATAAATTAGTTACTATTTTTCTAAAAGCAAGAAAAAACAGAATGTGATAACGGAAAAGTATCGATAGGAATGATATTCCTTGTGGAATTTTTAATGCTTTACTGTAAACTTTATAGTTTTTTTCAAAATTCAAACTGTCATAACTTTGTCAAAAATTAACCGATTTTCTTGCGGAATATTAAATTTATCATTATTTGTCCCCAGTTTTGATTCTACATCAAAGCTGGAAAATTAAGTTTCTCATTCTTTACTGTCAATTTTTTTCATACTTTCCCTTTGTCGAATACTTCGAATACTTCAATCAGTCATAACTTTGTCAAAAATGAACCGATTTCCTTAGTAACAACAAAAGCTTTCACTTAACATGGTTCAGTTCTGAGCCCCTATTAATAACTTGCAAATTTGTTTGTGAGTGACCAAAGTAAAGACGTTTTATCACACACATTGAAATCTACTTTTCTATTTCTCGGCAGTGTTTCCATAGCCATTGGGCCAAAGAACACTTGAATTTAATTAAAGATGAGTTAACGTCATAAACTCTTAAGCTGTCAAAGCTGCTTTTAATTACTGTTGGCCAACTGCCTAACTGGCAAACTGGCTAACTGGCTAATGGCATCAATTTCAAATTTGTACGGCTTAAATCAAACTTAACTTTGAACTTCGCCAAATAAACTGAAAGCGAACGCAAGAAAAAACTTTGACCAAATCTCAATACCAATACGAGATCCCAAACTCAAACCAATGCCAAAGTCGAAGCCAAAACCAAAAGCTACTTATAAATATTATGAGTAGATTCATTCATTGATTTATGCTGATTTCTTTGATTACGAATGTCCTCAGTATTATCGTTGTTGTTATTGGTTTCCTTTCTTTTTGTTGGATTATTGCGTCGCTCGCCGCATTTTCATTAAATTATTGCAGCCAAGGGCAACTGATTTCACTTTAATTCAATTTATTTCCCAATACAAAGTGGGACAACGACCACACAACAACAATAACAGCAACAGCAATTGTAATAATCGCAATAAGAGAAGAGGTGATGTAATATTAAGTACCCTGTATAAAATATTCCGACAACTGGTGAAAACCTAACATAATTTAATGAAATTTGTTTTAAAAATCCATTAAAAAATTAACTTGATTAAATATTGCTTCGAAATTGTTAAGCTAGTTATTAAAATATTAATAACTATTGTGAAAAAATAAACTAAAGATAATATTATATTTAAGAGGACTTTTTTAAAATTATTTTACACTATGTAATATGATAAAAACATATAAAATTAATTTCTTCTACAATTTTAAATTGGAATAATAATGGGAGTCAAATCAATCGAATTCTTAAACTGTTACAGGGTATAGCATAAACAATAACACTTCGCATTTATTTGCTGTCCCCGATTGCGATGCGATTGGCGGGTTTTCCAGCCCAAAGTCACTTAACTGCTTATCTGGCGAGTTTCATCGAGGGAAAACTAAGTCAAATCAAAACAAAGTGTGCCTTCCTTTTCACAGTGTATGTGTGTGTGCGTGTGTGTGTGATTGTCACCGTGTCGAGGTATACATTCGAAATATATCCACGATGAATTCATTATATTTTCATCCGATTTTCACTTCAATTTTGTGACTTTAATCCGTGCGTGCCAAGAAATACGAACCACGAATTTCCTCTTTAATATTTGTTATTGCTCCCACATACATACACAGTGGTTCACAGCTTATTTGAACCACTACTATTACATTTTATATACCTAAAATCGCTTTATATTTTAGAGGTTAATTAATATTCAACCTTAAGAAAAACATTTTATATTTATTTTTTTATATATACTGCAAATCATGGCTCAATTTGTAGTGGGTCTAATCAGCTGTGAGCCAATGTACATATGTACACAGGTCCAAAATCAAATCAGTTTAAATGCGCCCCAATGTGTCGTTTTTGGATTATGATTCCGAATATATTTCTCAGTGAAACCACAACACTGAAATGGGTGGACGAGAGAGAGGGGAGGAGGTAGAGTGTGCGTGCGTGTGTGTGTAAATGAGATGCCCAAGGCGCTGAAAAAATATGCCTTCTTCGCACACAATATTCTCCATGGTCATGGCCAGAACTGTATTGTTGTTTTTCTCTCTCTTCTCTCTCTCTATTTTCGCTACAGAAAAATGCCTCCATTAAAGTAAAGTAAAAGAAGAAAAATTAAAGAAAGGACGAAAAACTCCATTCTCCATTGTTCGGCCATGTGTGTTGGAGAACAAGTTGTGAGTGTTTGAATGAGTGTGTGAAGGAGTGAATGAGTGAATGAGTGGTGCAGGCATTACATTTGTACGCCTTGGGATTTTTGTGGCACTTTAAGCTTACTTGAGTAATGTTCAGCTCACACACACACACACACCACACTTTTGCTCTCACAGACACTAGAAAGTAAAAGTCAAGTGGCATCTTGAGTGGTTCAGAAAAGAAGAGAAGCTGCCTGCCAGGTGCCACAGAGAAGCGAGTACTGTGAACTGAATAAACAAACACTAAACCTCATAACACAAAAATGTTTTTGAGCAAACTTGCAAATATTTCCATGGAAATTTAATACAGTTTCATTGGCAAGAACATAAAACTAGCTTCCAAACTTACGATTACGAATCTAACTTTCCAGACGGTGAGTTTTTCTGGAAAAACTCTGGATATGCTAAAGAAATCACAAAGTTGTCAGAAATGTCACTTTTCATGTCACAAAAATTAGCCTCAATAAGTTTAATTGAATTTCTAACATTATGAGTATTTGTGCACATTAAATAAAGCACTTCAAGTGTATTTCTATTAAGAAAAATAAATGTAATTTAATTCAGCAATGCCGAGAGTTGATGTTAAATTGATTTAGAGATATTTAGAAGAGGTATATCAAATGTGTTAAAGTTGAATTGAACTCGAATTTAGGCTAAGAAAAAATTGAATTCTGCAATCAGCTTAAAAAATGCTTAAAAGCTTTTTAAATAAGTTTATAGAAACACTTTGATTCATTCGGAATTAGTTTAAGCTGATTTGTCTCTGCAGCTTAGATTATAGCTAGAGATTAAGAACAAGATGAATTCTAAACATTTAATATACATAATTTCAAGTCACTTTATTTATATTAATTCGAATAGCTTTTAGTGCTTTTAAGTTACTCCACTTAACTTTCCAAATATGTATCATGAATTCCAAAGAAAAACTTTATAATATCGCTGACCTTGATGGTCGATTAGTGGCACCTTTGTGTGTGTGTTTAAAAATGAAGCAGGCGCCACAAACAGATGCAACTCTTTAGCGATGTCATAAATAACAAGTTTAAGTCTCGCTCAGCAGCTGCTCGCCATCTTAAGGGCCATTGTTCCTTGTTCTCCATCATCGTTGTTGTTGTTATTGTTGTTGTTTCTGTAAGGACTCGCAGAGTTCCGTTGCCGTTTCCGTTGCGGCTGTTTGTTTTCTTTCCTTGGCTGCAAAAGTCGCGCCGCACATCTGATTTATGTGCCGCTTTTTTATATCATATGCGCCGCCATCAAAATAAATATCAAAAAGCAACAAATTGCCGCAGAACCTGAATCTGAGACTGAGTCGAGTTGAGTTGAGCTGCGCCGAGCGGGGAAGAGGAAGCGGCCTTTTTCTCAAGTTTTCGCGTTGCGATGTCACAGTTGGCGTTTAATTTTATGCCAGACGCGGATGCCGCAAGGCCAAAACACACACACACACACACACATAGATACTGTAGATACACGTGGCCAACTGGGACCAACCAAGGTGTGCACTTCTCTCAGTCTCCCTGTCTTTCTTTTGTTGCCACCTCGTTTGTCTCTTTCCTAATGCCCTTTTGGCCTTTGTGCATAAATTTGAAATTGTTTGACACAATTTTACAGTGGCACAATTGGCTAAATTAAATCTCACCTTAGGATTTTAAAATAGCTATAAAGTAATACAAGTTGGAGTTATTTACAAAGTTTTATAAATATATTTATTTAACAATTTACTTACTTTAAGTGGCTAATTTAAAATAGGAAGTTTTGCATTTATTAACAGAGTAAAAAAACTAAATTGACACTTGAAATATTCAATGACTTACAAAATGCACTTAATTACAATAGGAGAATCCAGCAGTTTTTCCCACTGTGTATTTGTTCTTGCTGTTGTGCGTTGCACACTTTTTTTGGCACAGTGTCCTCGGCTTAATAAAGTCGCCTACTTAACGCAAACGACAATGAGACGACATTCACTGTGTGCGAATGCGTATTTTGCAAGAGAGCGAGATAGATAGAGTGCGACATTTCGATAGAGAGAGAGAGAGAGAGGGAGAGAGGAGACAGTCAGCAGCATGTGTCACACATTCGCAGCCACATCCGGTTTTGGCATTGGCATTAGGACACCCCCCTCTCTCCTTCTATCTCTGTATCTCTCTCAGACTTTTTTCATTTCCGGCATGTGACTCTTTTGTTGAGTCTCTTTTATTTCTGTTCTGCAGCTTCTCTTTGTTTAATTCTCTTTCTCTTTCTTTAACTAGTGTCATTAGCCTTGGGCATTAATATGTCTCAATTGCTTAATATTAACAGCTTCTTTTCCCAGCCTAAGGAATTACTACTAAACTAAAAGTTTTGCTGCAAGTTGAAACTTTAAACTTTATATTTTTACTTTTACTATTTTTACAAATAAATTATATGTCTAACTTCGGTATATGGTAAGTTGATTGTGTTCTTAGATGTAATTCCTAATTATTTTTTATTAGAAACTTTAAAAGCCCTACAACTATTAAGAAATCGTTTAAATAAATATTAATATAGTAGCTTATAATTAAAAAATAAAACTTTGGTTTAATACATCAACTTAAACTTGGACTGATTCATATTCTGTTCACAGTTTTCAGCCACAAAAGTTGTCGTACCTTTCAAAAACATACACATCTGTCAAGATGAGGAAAGAGAAGGGGAAATAAGCTGAAATAAAGTTTATAACAGCAAACAAACATAACATTTGGATGAAGTGTTAATTTGTTGTTGTTGGCCACCACATAAAAAATTAAAGCTCAAGTTGGCAAATGTTTCTGAATTAATCACACATTTAAAATTATTCAAGTGCATGCGTATGAGTGCGTGTATACATTGAAATTCTCATTCACATTCACATGACATGAATAGTTAATACAAATGATGCCAAATGAGTCACACTGACTGTTGTTACTGTTGTCTCCCTTGTGGCTGCGTCGCTCTGCGGTTTTCTGTCTTTTGATACCCTGTAATATAGGTGTTTACAAATCTTATTGACGCAAGGGCTTTTGAGATACCAAATATTAAATTGTTAATGATCATGTAAAGATAACCATATCATCATTAAAATTGTGAAATATGTTATACATATTATTTTTTTTAGTTGATAACTGGTTTTTGCTAGTTTGATCATTTTATGAAATCTACTTATTTAAAAAAATACAAATTTAATCATTATATTTGGAAACTGATTAATTTATATATTGAGTGTAGGGAATCTGCAAGTCTAACTCGTTAATGGTGCAATGAAGCTAATGAGTTTCTCGCATGTCTGTCAAATTGCTGAGACTCAGACTCTGAGGCCTTCTCTGAATCGTACTCGGTTTCAGGCTCATTCAGAGCCAAAATTCTGAGGTTGAGGAAGAGACTGAGACAGAGACAGAGCGAAATGCTTTTTCTTGCCGCATGCAACTTGTTTGAGTTTCCGCTTGTTGCCGCTGTGTTGCCATTACAGAGAACTTTACGAGTCTTTCGCATGATGATGGCATTTTGTTGTGCGAGTGAGTGTGTGTGAATACAGCATGCGAATACATGAGTATGAATGCCCGTTAGGCATTCACTTGACTTTGGCTGCTGTCTCTGACAACTTGCCGACAGACTCAGACCCAGAATCAGATACAGATTCAGATTCAGATTCAGATTCGGAAGCAGTATCATAAGCGGATTGAGAATCAGAAGCAGAAATAACAAAGTTATTGGCACATGGCTATCGCTGCGTATACGCAACAAATTGTTTTCAATCCCTGAACATCAGTTGAGGATGATTAAAGAGAGACTGAATTTGTCTGTCCGTCTCCCTCTCTCGAGTGACTTAATCATGTTTGCATTAATATTTCATAAGTGCTAAGAGCGATGCATTTAAATTTTTAAATTAAGTTTTTAATTACATTTCAGTCAAATGAGCTACAGAAATCCTTTAATGGTCGTTGCGCATTTCAACATTTCCACATCTCCGCATTTCCGCATTTCCAGAGTCGCCGCTTAATCCTTTTGGCGGCATATTTTCCAACGCGACGCGACTTAATGAGTCGCATTTCCATTACCATCACCATTACCATTTTCATTGCCATGCGAAGCACGCAACGTTCTGACAATAAACCTGAATGCTCCTGTTTTCAAAATGAGATACTAAACAAAGTTTCTTATCAACTTCAGCTTCCGCACACAATGTGCTTTCTAATGTGTCGGAACACCAGAAAATTTCCATTATTCAAATATGAAATGATTAAAGCAAACTTCCATTTGAAGCTCGTCTAATTTCCGGTTATTGTCCAAGAGAATGCACTTTAGCTTTCACTTGATTAACTTTTATTACTATAAACAATCACAATTATAATTATATTGTCTCTATAATTGAATTTAAAAAAATACTGTAAATTCTAAATATTTTCAATATCCAAAAGTTGCTTTTCACTTAATTATTCGAGGAGCTTTAAAAGCGCACGAAAACTCTAAAGCACACAACTTGACTACAGCTCAGGAATTCAATTAGGAAGGAGATTTCAAATAGCAAACAAGGTCAGCAAATTGCAATTGAAGCGGATAGCGGAAAAGTGGAAAACTTCACCCACAATAACTGCTTATAACTGGTTTTCCGTCCAACTGCAACTTGGGAAAATAGAGACAATTCACCTGAAACATTTTCCTGCATTATTTGTTTGCTTTTTGTCTATGCCGCGCTTTTTATTGCATTTACTTTCTGACTTTCTGCACTCAACTTGCTCTGCTTTCTTTTATTCTTCAGTAACAGGAGATATTATACGATTTCCATTAAGTTGAGCCAAAGTTAGACATTCAGAGAATTGTTTAAATAGTTTATTGTAAATTGCATAAAATAAACCATAAAGGGTATTCAAAGAGTATCTTTGAGCAGCTGATAACTGATACCTTAACCGTCCCCCGTTGTCTTTTTAATGCAATTTCATGGTCTAATATGCAAAGAGCGGAAATCCAGTTAGTGTCTAGTTAAATGAAAATGCAGACAATGGAGTTCGGAGGAGCCTCGAGTTTTATTCAAAGTACTGAACTTAACTTCATTAAAGTTCATTCAATCTCGACTCTTTACTTGGCTTCTTGTTTATTCATGCTTGCCACAAGGTTGCCACAATGCAACACACAATGCAGCTGGCAGTTTAAACCGGAAACTGTCGTGTTGCCACTCAAAGGCAAATGAAGTGTTAACCTCCCTTCCTCACTTGATTGCTCTCCTGCCACGTTGCAACTGCAAAATTGCCACAGGCAAATGGCAACAGTCGCATCCGGTGCGTGAAAATCGGCGGGTCACAAAATATCAGAGCTAAAAATCCATCGATAAGAATTTTAAGCGCATGACATGTGATGGGCCAAATACTCTCGGTTCGTGCCACATGCCGCATGGCACCACCTCCTGTCCCCTAAGGCAGCCAAGAGGCGTGTTAATGTGTTGCTCGATTGTCACTCTAATTTTAATATTTTACTCTCTCCTCTTTGTACTTGCTACAGGTGGATAGAAAATGCCGTGATGCTGTTCGAATTATTCGACTCTAAGTGCAACAAACTGCAATTTGTGTGCTGCCTCTGCCACATCAACACCTGTCAATGCCACTGAAGCTGTCACTGCACTTGATGCTGAGGTCTTAACCACATCCAGTTCCAGTTTCAAATCCACATCCGCTTCCGCTTGCGGCTCTTGATGGATTGTTTAATTTAGCCGTCAACAGCTACGACAATCAAATAGAGCGGAGAATATATTTCCTGCACATTGAGACTTATGTGTGAGACATTGAATGCAACCAGAACCACAACAACAACAACAACTAGAATAACAACAACATGTTGACAACACACCACCTGCATCACTTGCATCATCATCGCGGCAGCACGGCCATCGAATTGGATAAGGTTACCAATTTGAATACGGTGAGTAGATGAATCAAATATTAATTCTGATGTAGGTAAGTGTGGCTACAGCCGCGGTCATGCAAATAGGGCAAGCTAAATGCATAAATTCTATATTTTTAATTAATATTTACTTTATAAAAATTAGTTTTACTTAATATAAATAAATTAAAATTTTTTATGTAAATTTAAGTTTAAATGTCGGCTGATTATAACCAGACAATAAATAAATAAGTAAGCAAATATATTAATAAATAAATCAATAAACAATTAAATAAATAAATAAACATTTAATAAATTAAATTGAAGTGCTATAGTTTTTAAATGTAGCAGTAGTAATTTAAAAATTATAATTGATTAAAAATTTTACTGAGCTCTTGCTATGAAAATCTTCGGCTTTCTGTTTTCTCGTCCTTGAAAAATTGAGAATATTTTTCATTTTTTATATACATAAATTAAACCAATAGATTTCAAAGCAAATCTTTAAAATGTTCTTTGCAATTAACAAATTGTTAAGCTCCTTAAAGAGTTGAGATTACTGAAGCAACTTGCGCCTTAAGATATGCAACACACATTTCAAGTTCCGTCAACTGTTAAACTTGTCAGTTCCGGCACTTATAATATATAAGTCAAAAATTGTAACTGCGACAGCTGCGCATAAAAAATTAGAAAATTATATGTAAAAGAAAACGCAGTAAAATAGAAATAGATAAACATGACACTCTGTTATTTTTCGATTAAAACGTGAATATTCGTAGCAGAAATACTGGAAATATGCATTTAAGAGCTATTCAAACGATAAGTCAACCTAGCTCTGTTTCAAAAGTATTAAATTTAATATACAACATAATCTTTTAGTGCTGCTGGGCAGCAGCAAAAATAAATGAGAAACGCTGGCTGAAAACTCAGAACTGGCCATGGCGAAGAAAAATGTGAAACACGTTTATTGCCATTCATTATATTCTCGCGAGCTGTTGCGCAAAGTAATGAAGCACTTTGCCCAGGACTTGAAGTCCGCTATCCTTTAACACCCCCAACAATTTTTTGCTTTTCAAAGAAAACAACAACATCGTGTGGCAAGTGGCAAGTGGCAACTGGAGAACGGACTGTGATGAGTGCGAACAAAAAGTATAAAATAAAAATAGCTTAAGAAAAATTACTCGCCGCCTTCAGCCAGAGTGGAAATAATAATTTTTGGTATGTCCATTGCAATTTTACCCCAAAGGCTATAGCAGCCCTGGCCTCTACGCTGGTGAAGGGATGGAGTAAAGTTTGCGGAAGTGCGTGTAAAAACTACAACCAATTTTCATTAGAGAAGTGCAAGTGCTCGCTCAAACAACAACCGCCGATACATCTTCATTACTTTCTTCAAAATAATATGTGGCATGTTTGTGTAAACATTTGGCGCTCACTGTGTGTGTGTGTGTGTGTGTGTGAAAACTTGCGCTTCACTTTAGCAGCCGAACATTTGTCTGACAGTTTGTGTCCCGGATATGTTTGAGGGACAAATGAATTTGGATTGTGGAATTGGAATGCGGGTCGAAGCCGGGATACTCGTATTAAAGCGCACAACAGGAAGTTCTGTAATGTGGAGCGGTCAAAGAAACTTCAACCGGATTACACTGCAACAACAAATCCATATATCAAATTTCAACATCGTAGCTTGAGTATTTTAGGAGCTATCGATTTGAAGCGGGCTTAAGCTCTTACTTTATTAGTTTGTATTCCTAAACTTGAATAAATTGAAATAGCAAATTATTTGAAAGAAAATATAATTGATTTACATGAATGTGAATTACATTGTTCATTGAAAAACAGAACTAATTGACCAAAGTTTAAATTAAAATATTTAAAAAGAAAATATAATTACTTTACATTAATGTGAAATTTATTGTTCATTGAAAAAACGAATTGACCTAAGTTTAAATTAAAATATTAAAGACAAGAATTTTATGAAGACTTTTTTAAACAAATTTAAATCTATTGTTTATTTTTTAATCATAAAAATGATTAAATTTGATTGAGTGTTCAAGTGCCAATTTAAAGATTTTTTTGCTATCTATTCGTCCGAAAAGTATCTACAGGGGTCTAAATGTTTCTCATATCTCGATTCTCGCAGTGTTTGTTTCTACCCCTTTACTTTTGTTTTGTGGTGAGCATATCGCAAACAAAGGATCGTATTCAAGACACATGTCCAGGCAAACAAATAGATACTAATGACAGTGACAAAGAGACAGATACAGACATATTCACATACAGATGCTTATGTTAGCTTTTTAAGGGATATCGCTCTTGGACTCGTATCGTATCGTATCGTTTACAACTGCAAGGTAACTGAGCTGCCCTCGTTGATTGTCAGTCAGCTTGATTGATAATGTAAACTGAGAGGCACACACACATAGAGAAAGAGAGGGAGAGGAAGAGACGCCAACCCAAATGGACGTTATCGTCGTCTGCCACTGAGTGTGATATCTCAGCACATTCCAAGGGAACACTTTAGTGCTTTAGTCAGACAACCAACCAGGCCAAATGACTGGGCCAGTCTCAGCCAAGAGTCTCAGCCACGAAATATCTATCGATTTCAGACTTACAGCATTTGCTATCATTTACGAAAAGCAACCAAATGGACACTGTAATCGTTAATCTGATAAAACCAAGTCTCCTTTACTGACACGACTAAAAAAAGGGTTATTTATGATTGATTAGCTTTGAGTTAAATCAGAACGACACTAGCTGAAAGCTCTGCAGCATTATCTGAGAATCGAATAAGAGAAAGAAAATACAATGATTTCCCAAAAATAAATTTAAAACTATGCACATTAAATTAAAATTGAAAAAATAACACATTATTCAAATTAAAAACTTTTTCTTTACATGTATCTCTTAAAAAAGTTAAAAATGTTGTTTAATTATATGAAAAATATACTCAAGTGACAGCTTTAAAAATATAGTTTTAAATTCAAAAGTAATAAATACTTGAAACTTTTAACCATTTGCTTTAATTGAATTTGATTTTAGCACAAAATACTCATTGTGCTGATATTCAGAGACAATTATTTAATACACATAATAGGCCACATAGCGAGTTGCATATAATATAAAACATAATTGCCAATTGGCCTATAATCCTTTGTGTGTGTAATGTGTGTAATGACCTTCTGCAGCAACTGTTGTCCAAATGGGCAACAAGCTGTGAGCCTCTGGCCAACAGCATGTTGCCAATCTGCAATCAGCTTTTAAAACTCAACTCAGCTGCTGTTGTGCAGTTTCCCATTGACCATTAGACAGCGTATTGGGTATTGAGTATTGGAAAACTGGCTTTTGTTACTGCACTTATAATGGTAAAGAACACACACACACACACACACACACACACACTGGTAGCTTGTCCATTTGATATTGTATTGTTGCAACTGTTGTTGTGCCTCCTGTTGTTGGATCTGAGCCGCTTTGCAGCTTTTGGTTTGAGGCACATTATGAGGACTCTTTTCCAGGACCTGAAGGTCGACTGCTAATCGAGTGAAAAGAGTCTTGGCCAGTTGGTCAGTTAGTCATTTGACTAGTTGGCCATTTCCTGCCAGTTGCAGTTGACAGTTCAATTGCAATTAAGCTACTGTTGAACTGCAGATCCTTGGCTAATGTCAATCTCTTAACTGTGTGTGTGTGGGAGTGTGTGTGTGTCTGTGTGTACCATATCAACAGATGTGAAAAGCGCATTAGCAACCACTTTTATCAGCTGCTTGTCAGTTCCTCGATTACTCTTTCTCTTTGTCTCTTTCTTTTATCAGCTGCTTGTCAGTCCCTCGACTTTCTCTCTTTCTTTTTATCTCTTTGTCTCTTTCGGCCCTCCTCGTTGTGTCCTTCTAATGTTGCACATTGTTTATTTATAAGCCTTGCGGAACATTTGCAAACAGCTAACATATTACACTTTGGACAGTGCCACATGTTGCCACAGGTTGCAACTAAAAGCAGCAATTGTTACTCAGCGTTGAGTAATTCAGGATACAATTTCAACAACTGGAAATCAAGTAAATTGGCAAAGCCAGAACTGCAAATACACTTTCAAATATGTAATATACTCTATAAAGTAAATATTATTAATATATTTTTGTATATATTATAAATATATGATATTTAAAGCATATGTTAAATAAAACTCTTTAAAAACTACAATAGATCTTGGTTTAGACTTACATCAAAATGATGTTAGTCATCTTAGTTTATCTAAAATAATATTATTTCCATTTTATATATATTAAACTATTCACTTGTCGAATTACAGTTGGCAACGTTTCTGAGAACGCCGTAAACACGCTGACAGCTTTCACTTATTTTGTAGGTGTGTGTTGTGTAGTGTTGTTTAGTGTTCCTTGTGGCCCTGAGGAATAAAATAGGCGTGCATGAAGAAGCATTGTGAATGCAGCCAAAGCACTTGCCACAGTCAGCCACAATCCTCAACCAGCCAAGCACTCATGCTCTCATACCTCGTAGCCCTTTATCCTGCATTCAGCATTCTTCATCCTGCATTCTTCATCCTGCATCCTGCATCCTGCATCTTGCATCCTCGGTTCTCCACATTCACTTCATTACAAATGCAATGCAGTCCTTGTGTGTTCTCTTGTCTGCGTCTTCTTTTTGTCTTTTGCTTGTAACGCGTTGTTCTTTGTATTGCAATTTTAATTTCCGCTTTCACTTTGTCTAGATTCAGTTTTTGTTTGTCCATCGTCATTTTCCCTTCCCGCTTTCTTTTTGTGCCCCTCGTGTATTTACTGATTTACACTTTAAGTAGAGTGAGTTTCCTTTTTGGCCAAGCGCAACACGCATGCAGATTTCCCATTTCCCTGCTCCTCTCCCCCTCCTCTTTCCCTTATACTCTTATCTTCTGTTTCTGCTGTTTGCATTGAAATCTAAAAAGAGAGAGACAAGCGCCGGCAGCTGTTTTTCAATTTTCCAACTCAACTGCCAGCAAATGCTCAAGAAATTGTTGTTTTTCTTGGTATTGTTGTAGTTCTTGAATAAAATACTTAAAGAAAAGAACGTGCCACATGAATATGCAAACAGCGGCAGCTTCTTTTTTTGCCAGCCATTTTCCATTAGCAAAAGTATGAGTTGAGTACCAAAACTATTTGCGGTCAGTGTGCATGCTGAATTGCACAGTGTGCTACGAGAATTGAATTTGCAGTGCATCTATTTTTTCGGTAGCTTTCCGACTACATTTTCGTGTCCTTAATTTTTTGTTGGCCAGCTTCGCGAGCTTTGTGTTTTGCAACTCGTTGGCCCTCTAAATGAATGGCTGAATGGTCTGCCTGTCAGGTAATTTCAGAAATGTGTCGTCTCCTTCTCATTCTCTCTCATTCTCTGCTCTGCTCTTCTCTGCTCTTTTACTGAATCTCTACAGTCACTTTTTATTTTTGTACTTTTTATGCGAGTTATTCGCATTTACCGCCGTTTACATAGGGGATTTGCATGTGTGTGTGTGTGTGTGTCCTGGCCTCAGCTGAGATTTAAGCTACATATAAAATTTATGCGTGTGTGACCTTTATGACTGTGTGCGACTTTCTGGGTTAGTCCCTGCTTTGCTTTGATACCCTGTATTCATTAAAATTCTCAACCAAACAAGTTGACCGACTGCTTAGCCCCGACAACCTAAAGGATTCACAATTTTATCCTATTAACATCCAGATTTGGGCTCTTTGTTTACATTTTTTATACCTCTACTGAGCTCAAGTTAAAGGATTAGTCGCCATTTACTTTCCATAAACAAAATTAAGATAAATCAATAGTTGAAGAAGCCCAGAAGATAATAAAGTATTAAGAAAAAGGTTCATTTGGGCCTTAGCCCCATTAAAGTTACTATGATTAAGTTAATTGCTTTCAATTTGCATAAACTTCGAATTTCCAAAATTCCATTTTACAAATTTTCTGAAAACAACTACATCAGTATTTATTTTAATCAATTTTCAATTAATATTTTGGCTTATATTTAACATCAACTCTTTGTTGTTTTCGCTGTAAAATATTATCTGCTGTTCGTGTATTATTACAATACAATATATATATTTTAAAGTATTAATTAAATAATTTTATATCAAAATAATATTTAATTCAACTTGCAATATTTTTTGTTAATATAGCACTAGATAATTTCGTAAGTAAAGTAAATAAATAATGTAATTAATGTAAAATAAAAATAAATAAAGCTAACTTTTCGTAATATTTTCATTGTTATAATTTCTATAAATACGTATATAAAATTAATTTAAAAATGTTAGCGCTGTGCTTAACTTGAATTAAAGTGTTTCGATCTACAGGGTATTTGATATAGCAAGCCATTCAACTTTATCCATAGCTTTTCGACATGTTCATATATGGCATTAGTTGGTAGCTCTGAAAATACTTCAATTAGAGCTCGGGCTTTGCGAAATGTCAACATCGAAGGGCGAACCAATAAAATGTTGCAAAGGAAGCAGCAGGAGCAACAACAGCCACAGCAACAGCAACAACAACAACAACAGCAACAGCTGATGCCTCTCAGCAATACGCAAACTTTGTCAATGATTGACTACAAAGCAATGATGCTGCCACGCCTCCTCCCCCTTTATTGTAGATAGTTGGTTAAAGTTACTATGTGGAGCCTAGAAAATTGGAATTGGAATTTCGACAAAACTCTTGGTACTTTTAATAAGCAATTTGCTTAAGTGCCGCTCTCTCTCTCTCAACTCTCCCCCTCCTCGATTTCTCAATATGACTAATCATGCATATATTTCATACCAAAATCCCATTCCCGCCATCCTTAAAACCGCACAGCTGTCAGCTTAAATTGAGTCAAGCCACAAAATTCACTTTGCATTCGCCAGCGGCAACAGCGTCAGCCGTTGGAGGATTATTAAAATTACGCATACGCCGCGTTTTAAATAAAGTGCCTGGGGGAGACACGCGGAGGGAAAGGGAGTGAGTCTGGCAGTCAGTCATAAATATTTAAGCGCTGCCTCATTTGCGAGAGTGGGCGTGGCACAATATGCCTGCGGTTCACCCACCTCGATTTATATATATGGGATATATTCGGAAAATTAATCTATTGTTTGGCTAAAAATACGCAAAAGAGGCAAACAAATTGCCGAAGGGAGGCGGAAAGTAAACATTAATGTAATGCCGAAAAATATAAAAATTTTTTGTCTATATTTGTAATTTCGCAGCTGATGATGAAATGCTCTTTGAGCATTTGATTAATAAGTCGACGGGGCGAAGGGAAAGTCTATTTATAATCACATAAAATAAATATTTGATTGAAATAGATTTGTTAACTTGACAGGGTACATGTAACAAATGATCTTGTGTTTAGAAAATCACAGTAAATAACAGCTTCTAAGAAGCCCAGGAGGATATTGACCAGCTAAAATTGATTTTTATTATATTAATTTGTACGCTATATAAAACACAACTATAGAGAAAGATATTCAAGGGATATTGGAAGATCACGAGTTGTTTTTATATAGCTTATTTAATAAATATTAATCGATAAATTTGCCATAGTTGTATAAAAGTCTCAGCCTCGTAGGTTTTACCGTTTACCCACAAAGTTCAGTCAGTCATTCAGTCAGAACAAAAGACTTATTTATATAATGTTGTTAGGGTATAAGCAAAACATAAAACTGAGAAAGCTAGACAGAAATTTGCTTCATCCTTTCGTTTTTACGACTTCACATTGTTGGGCACTTTTATTTTTATGAGTCCGATTTGGCCGCAGGCTGGGAAATTAGACTCGATTGCTCGATTGCTCGATTCATTTGTTGCCACTGCCCCAAAGCTGGGCAAATGAGCCGTAAAAAGACAGCAACAACATGGAATATAGTGAATAGTCTGGCAATCTTGTTGTGCCTGCGGTTTCATGTATTGAGGGTCCTTTTTCATTCCGTCTCTGTGCATAAATTAAAGTGTATAATGTGTAATTTGCATGGGGCAATAGAGAGCTTGGCATAAATTAAGTAAGAATTTAGTAGTCAGTATTAAAAGTGTCTATTCTGATGCTGACCTGATGCTGATGCATAAATTACAGAAACTTGAGTTAAAGCTAAACATTTGCTCTCCACTTGCAGCTCATCGTCGAGATCAACAGCCACGTGGCGCTTTTCCGCGATATGCTGATACATGTTGGCCAGGCCAAGGACTGTCCGGAGTTGCGCGAAAAGATACGCAAGTTGCGACGCACCTGCGTGGAGGCATTCAAGCACACGGCTCAAATTCTCATGCCCCAGGTCAAGAGGTAAGCGCTGAAGTGAGAGCAGAAAGGATGAGAAAGAGCGGGAGAGAGAGAAAGAGATGTGCCCTTTCAAAGCATTAGAACCCAAACTCATTCCCATATTGAGGACAGACTAGAGAAACACGCATCACATTAACATAAACATAAACATCAACATGTGTGTGACATTTTTCGGTTCGCATACCCTGTACTCATAATTATCCATAGAGAGGATAGCTCGATAGCATACAGTTAAGACAAGTCACCGAAGAAAGCTTTCGACTACAGAAAGTATAGAAAATTCTGTCGCTTAAAACTTCCTTTTGTTTTAACTTTGCCAAATTTCAAACGATTTACTTGCGAAATATTAATTTGATCAAATTTGTTGCTATTTTTTAACCCTGCATTAAAATTAGAAACCACTATTTTTTTTTACTTAACATTTTTTTATTTAATTCTCTACAACTATAAAAATTACAGTTTCAAATATGTAGTTCAAATATTCTACATACGCGAAAGAATTTTGACGGCAATCAGCAGCATATTTCCCAGTCGAGCACTCTTGACAAGTTAGCAAAAAAATGCTTTTAAAGTCGTATATTTTATGGAAATGTATGCAAATTTAATTGCAGTCAAATTTACAAGAGGGACAACCCACAAAAAAGGTACTCACAGTGTGCGGTTCAAAAAGGATAACATAAATAACAATTTGTCGCCGACTCCAACTTCAACTCCAAGTCCGACTCCGACTCCATGTCCGAATCCAATTCCGAATCCCACTCCAAGTTGAAGTCGGTTTCTAAAATGAGTTAGTGCCGGTTAGAATTCAATTTCGAATGCTGCATAATTTAGTGGCATGTGTTTTTGAACGGGTTTCAGGTACAGAGAGGTGCGGTTTCAGTTTTTAGGTTCGGGTTTGGCTTTTTGAAGAGTTGCCAAGAGCCAGGAACACAAGAGTGAAAATATTTTGTTAACATAAAGCTGCAGGCATAACCAAAAACACATGCAATTCTCTTCATTTAAGCTGGGAAGTGGCTTTTTATTTAATTGTCTTCAATGACGTGGGAAGCAAACAAGCTGTGAGATAAATGCGTAAACAAATTGAATTTCAAGTCAATAATACAAAACAAAAGTAAATAATTAATTCATTAATTTCATTTAATGCGCCGAGTTTGGAAAGTAAAGAAAAATATAACAAATTATTAATTGCAATTGAAATGAATTGCAATTTCAATATTTGTTGTGCCACAAGCGAGCTGAGACAGCAGCTATAACCACTTGGGAATTGTGGATAAAAGCGATCTGAAGTCTTTGAATTCCTCTAGAAACATACAGAGAATACAGAAAACTTTGTCCCAGATGTAATAAGAAAAAACTTTTTGGTTTTTAACAATGGAAAACTCAAAGCTGTCTGTCTGTCTGTCTCTGTGACTGAGGAGCAACTTCAACTTATTGATTTATGCTGTCATTGATGCATAAAATGTTACAAAATGAATCCCCATGTGGCTGTCACACATGCGCCATTAGAACACGCCCCCAACAAACTCAAAAGAGAGACGCCTTCGACACGAACAACAACTGAGAAAAAACACGCAACTTTTTAGCAAACAACTTGAGCGGAATTTATATACAATAAACCATTTTTATATCTTCTGTCGGTTGAAAAGTGGACACAAATTAACGTTATAGCTTTGTGATTCAGTGTGTAGCAGTATATCTCTATAAATTCAAATTCTTATTTATATATTTCTTTCTTTTGATCTATAAAAAACACGATTACGATTCGATAATAGGCACAAAAGTTCGTCATTGAAAATATTATTTATCTTTATATAAATCAGCTGAAGCGCCATCTCTCGCTGGTAGCTTGAGAGTCACATCTGAGCACTGGGCATCTAAAAGTCGAGCACTCTTCACTGCCACTTTTTGTATATGTTTGTGCCATGTTTATTTGTAATTTCAGTCACAATCTCAATAGAACATGTTCACAATTGTGAGGATAAAAACTGACAGACTGAAAAAATTTAAGAGAGAGAGAGAGAAATAAGATAGGGAGAGAAAGTATGTCTTGGAGAAACTTTTGAAGCACACCACGCTCTGTGGCATATGACAATGTGATTTATTATCGAGCAGACGCTTTAAATGTCATTCCAGCACAGCAGAAATGTCAATCCGCATATAACGAGATGAGCATTCGCATCAGCATTTATTTGTTTACCTCGTTGTTGTTGTTGTGGTATATGCAAAGAAACTGACAATAAAAAATCAACTTTCGGCAGTTAAAATTGATGATTGGCTCTGGCATCGGGCCAAGGGTAAAGGAATAACGAGTAGAGCAACTGTTAAACTGACACCAAACACCAGAGATTTCAATTAATTTCTGGCCTTATATTGGCACAAATGAAAGGAGGACTCGAGAAGCAACAACGGCGGCTGCTTATCGAGTAATGAAATGGTCTACGGGGCGTATGAGTGACGGCATTAAATTAGCTGGCCGGATCAAAGCGCCAGGCCAGAAAGTTAAATTGGAAGTAAAAGTTCAATAAAAGCAAAAGTAAAACGGAAAAACAGACAGGGAAAGAAGGAGGGAGAGAGGGTGAAGAGAGGAGGAGGGGAGTGAGTGTGCTGGCAAAACTTTGAACACAACTTGACAATGACACAGACACAGACACAGAGAAAACTTTCTGACAGTGTTGCGTCGTTGTTTTTATGTTTTGTAAACACATTCCAAGTCATGTGAGGCAGCCAAAGTCACAAGAATAAGCGAAAGCAAAGAACACAAGAAAAAATGCAGAAAATGAAAATGTTAAACAAGAAAACACACAAGAAATAAGTAACTACTCATTTCTATAGCTATCTGACGAATTCGCAATACTCTTATACATACATCAAAATAAGACACTCCCAAGTCCTTTACCAATTGCAGTTGACTTAAAACATTGATATATTCTTAAAAAATAAGTCTTATAAAAGTTGACTTTAAAGCTTATACAAATTTGAATTGTAAATTAAACAACTTTAAATATATTTATACATCCAGACTTCGGGACAACTACAGATCAAAAAGTGCATATTTTACAATTTATTACCTATTCATATGCTTATTTCTTTGATTATAAAATATAATGAATATCCACATCTTTATTTTTTGCCCGTTTTTAAAATAAATGAATTTTATTTGATTTCTGCAAAGCTTTATTTCTTTTCTTATTCAAAGTATATAGTTCAACTTCATTTTAATTAATGCCAGAAGTATCTCATCTTTGTAGAAATATTAGCTTAAGAGTTCCGTTTAATGTTCTACATGGACAATTAATCCACATTTAATGGACTATCTAGTTTATAATATGTTTGTGTACCATATGTGTGAATTATATCAAACTTCTTAGACAAGCATTCCGACACATCGAAAGTACTCTTCTTTCCTTCTACAAGTATGCTGTAGGAGGAAGCTTTTACCTTGATTCAGAAGATATGGCAAGTATTCCAGCCAACTTCTTCCGCATAGTTCCCCCTTCTTTCCCCTCTCTAAGTCTTCTCAGTCAGGAAGGAGGTGGCAGCACTTTGTGCAACTGCCTTAAGTGACTGATAGTTGTTTGCTTGTTTGTTTGCTCGGTCGTAAGGCAGAGACAGACAAAGAAACATATATATATATATATATTTAGAGAGAAAGAGAGGGGAGAAAAGAGAGAGAGAGTCTTGTCGAGCGTCCAACGTGGCGTATGCGTGTTCCAGTTGCTGTTCTACTCGTTCAACGCTCATTTCACATGTTCTATTTGTCTCCATCTATTGTCTGTTTGTCTTGCAGTTATGTGTACTTTAAATTGTAGTTGTAGTTGTAGTTGTAGTTGTTGTTAAATTACTATCGTTGACTGTCTTTGTTATAGCTTTGTTGTCTTTGGCAGCTGTTTTGACAGCGAGTTAGTCATCAGAATGCCTTGAAGCCAAGCAGAAATCATCGTGTTTGCCTCGAACGCATTTCCTACACAAATAATGTCAGAACATCAGCCATCATATTCCCCGACATCCTTCTGTGTCCTTTCCTGTTGTTCATTGTAACTGCAAACTGCACTGCAAACAGAGAATAATACTACGGAGAGACGCATCTCAAATACTTTATACAGGGATAAATCCACAATGCCAAAGTCAATAGTGTTGACAATATTGAAGCAATACGTTTGGCGAATATTTTGTGTTATCTACGATAACACACGGCCTTAGATACCCTGTAAATAATCAAATTATTTAATTTTTAAATTTATTTAAGAATACTTTTTTAAGTTAACTGGAGACTGCTCCAAAAACTAACTAAGTAGTTATCGTTAATTTTTGTTGAAGAAGTTGATTCTCATTCTTATATAAATTATTTAATTTATATATAAATAATTAAATGGTACTAAAATTTTAGTTTTAATTTAATTTATTTTTAATTTATTATTTAATTTTTTTGGTTTTAATGTCAATTCCATAAAAATTGTATAGTTGAAGATTATAAAAGCTCTTCGAAAGTAAATCAAACTTGTGGAAGCTTTTAGTCCAGCACTCTCCTCTCCTGCACAGTTTATTTTACAACAGCTTTTGGCAATATTTTTTGTTATTTCAACACTTGATGTCGGGGATATTGGGGAATTCGCCAGTGTTTTCTGTGGTCAGAATAACAACAGATATTGTAGGGGACATTAGAGAGTGAGTTGGTCACGTAGTCCAGCAAACTCTACAGCTTTACGAGTGCCCTAAAAGAGAAGGAATCAGAAATGGAGTTTTACAGCCAGACTCCAACACAGCTGCAGTTTATAACTTCGATTTTTCAAATGATGAAACATCGCACGTTAAGCGCAGTTCATGAATCATTATTCTTTTTGCTGTCCTTTGCCTTTCTCCACATTCTCCATCCATTTTTATCTACTCAATGCATAATTGTGCAATTTTCGTTGGTATTTTCCTTTTTTGCCATTATCTTTTTTGACCCGAAGAAAACAAAAAGAAAAAAGCCATTTGAGTTTGCGGATGGACCGACACAATAAAAAATATTTCACTGTTATTTGCAATAAATGAAAGTAACGTCCAAACTGTAATCAACAGCAGCTGCTACAGATTCTCCCCAACTTCTGATTCTCCTTCTGTCTGCTGCTTCCTCTTCCTCCTTTCCTATTTCACGTTAGCTGCTCTTTTGCTGTTTTGAAACTCACTTACAACTAATGCTTTGCAGATTTAGCTCGTTTATATACCCTGCAAATGGGTATTTTAATCTTGAAACAGTCTTTATTTGAATATATGGTTTATAAATATTATTTTATTTAAAAGTATAACTAATCCTGGACCAACAGGATTATTATTATTATTAATATAATTATTTTATATTATTATTTTAGGGTAGTTAATCGTCGGTGATTCGACGCACGATTATATATCTTTTTTCACACTTATTATTACGATTTTGTAGCTGTTGGTGAAAATGACCCGCGTTAAAGCGAACAGCAATGAGTAACAGATAGAATAGAGCTCAACAAAGGCAAGGAGACACAGAGAGTGAGAAAGTGTGTGAGATAGAGAGGCAATAGAGGTATAATTATGCTGAAGACAAGGACAGCGCAAAAAAGCTAACAGAGAAGCATTAAATAAATACTGCATTGTCTTTACAAAAACGACATGCAGCTTGAGAAAAAAATCGCTTTGAATTATTTTAATCATATTTTAAGCACATTAAATACCAACAAATTGTTGGTTTTATGAATACCACATGCCGCATGCCACATGCCACATGCCACATAATTATGCAAAGCAGCAGCGCCACTAAACTCTGTTCTTTATGGTCAGACATTATTCAAGCCAGGAGAAACCAGACTGCACTTTGTAAACGGAAAAGGAACATAGCGAATAAAATTATAAAAATAATTCTACACAAAGAGCTTTCTCTCTCTCTCTCAGTGTTAAATGGAAAACATTTATTAAATTTAGAAAATAATCAAAGAAGTATGAGAACTCTGGTTTCACTCTGGTTTATTTAGAAATTTAGTTTAATCCTGCAAAATAACTTTAGCATAAGTTCATAACTAAAATAAATATATTTCTGAAATTCGATATATTTGTTAAAACATTAAAAATTCCTTGAAAAATTTGATTTTTTTTTAACCACTAAGACTAAGAAGTCAGTAAGCTTCATTTTGATAACTCTGAATGAATTCTCAAAATTCTTGCCATAACAGATAGATTAGACCAAGCTCCACCTGCCAGTCTTAACGTTAGAAGAAATAATTAACTTGGCAAAGAGCGACACACGCAATTTATTAAATGCTTGACTCACATAATTATTCTCCTGCCACTTGCGACACATGCTCCAAACGCATGAAGGTTAAGCAACAACAACAATGTTGCTGTGATCCCAGATCACACACACACAGACACACACACACGGAGAGAGACAAGGATATTCAGCAATTGTTTCTTGAAATTTTTCTTGCAGCAACTTTATCAACTTTGCGCATGAGCAACAAACCCAAATCCAAATCCAAAGAGCTTTAAGTGGCTTCAGCTACAACTAAGCACACTAACACATATAAATATGCACACACACATATATTGTTAAACACAGGGTGAGATGAACAGAGACACCTTAGGCAAGATTAATTTGCAATTTATTTGCTTTAATGGCAAAAATGGGCGTAGACCTTGACAGGGAACAGAATGAATAGACAGGGGTGAAAAGGAAAAATAAAATGGCTCAGGGAAGACGGGGCAACACTTACCACATTCAGGGCTTCAAGGATTACTCCTAGCTGTGTAGTGTAGTAGCCACAACTGCTTGTCCGACACGTTGGTAAGTTGGCTAAAATGCATATTAGCTAGTCAAATATACTGTGTAATAGTTAAAAAAATGGTAAATATAGACTACAAAATCAAAATATTATAAGCTGGAGATTTTTTGATTTATAAATTAACTGTGTGTTAATTTAGTTTAAATGATTAAATTATATTTAAATAGTTAATCTTCTTTTAAAATAATACCAACAAGTAATTGACAATTTTAAATGTTACTTATTTATGTTCTGAAATTCATTTAGTCTAATTCTCAATTTTATTATCATACTAATTACAGGATGTTCCTTAGTCTCCTTTAGCATTTTCTGCTCTTTAGTTAGCACTTAGCACTGTCCAGAGACATGGGGAGAGAGTTAGAGAAAAAGAAAGTCTCCAATTGGAGAGTTGAGGCAAAAGCGCAAGCAATTTTACAAATTGAATTTATTTTCATGCTTGCTGTAAATACATTTATGGCAATTTATATCCTATAAAATATGTTGTCAGTGGAAGAGAAGGGAAACGGAGTTGCCAGCCTTATAATTGCTGTGAGAGTGTGTGTCACAGTTCGCAAAATTAATGATCTGAACTAAGCGCCAATTTACACGGCAGCTGTAAATTCTCAACATTTCTTGAGTTATGAGCATTAAAGCAGAAATTTCAACTGAAGTGAGCACGAGTTCAAATCCAAAGCTGAAGCTCAAGATTTAATTGCGTTCTGAGTAGCAAATAAAACGATTTGTAACGATTATTTTCGTGAAATTTAAATTAATAATATGTGTATTAAGCGTTTTGAATGCACATTGCCAGAGATTTGTGAGCATTTAAAATTCAATTGGAATTAAGCCGGGTGATATTTAAATATGATTTACTTATTTAAGCTCTTATTCAATGTGAAGGCGTTAAGTGAATTATCTGATAAAATATAAAAGCTTATTGATATGATTTATAGCTTTAATATCACTAGGAAACAGTTAAAACAGAGTTGACACTTGTTTAATCTCTAGCTTCAGATTCAATTTAAAATTATTTTATTAATGACTGAAATTAGTTAATTTAATTTTTATAAATTATTTTTAATGTACATTTTATTATTGTCTTTCATGCATTTTTTTTAAATTTACTGGTACTTAGTAAGACTTTCCAAGTTGAATATATTCAATTCTTTTAATTCATCCACAAACCCGCATAATTTTTGCTAATATTCATAGCTTATGGAAATCAGACAAACGCTCGCACATATGCTAGTAAATAAGATATACAATTAAATCAATTACAGTGTTTGTGTACCAGCATAATAATTTGGATTTAGCTGTTGACAATAGCCTTAAAACATGGTCAAATGAATTGGTTTGTTCCCAAATCCAATCCAGGCCCGAAACCCAAGTCAGAAGCACACTCAATAACACACATGACCCAAAAACAAAGAGAATGTCATAAAATTCATATAAATTTCATTTCTCCATATCGGCATGCAGTTTGTTGGGTGTGTGTGAAAGAGAGGGGGTAGGGGGTAGGGAGAGGTATAGGGAGAGGAAGCAATGATTTCACCTTTGGCTTGCCTATGCATTTATTTTCCAGCGCCATGGCCGAAGGCATCCTCACGGACAATCCGCACTTGGTGCTGCTTTTCTACATGGCCCAGTTGTTTCTCCGGGAACTTGTGAAAAGTTATCGTCTCATCCAAGTTGTGCCAATGGACATGTCTGGCTATTACGGTAAGTGCAATACGAGTAGTTTCAACCATTCCAAGTTCTAGCCAATTGCAATGCAGACCAACAATTTTTGAGCCATTGTTTGCATTCCGCTTGACTGTACAGTGTACACTGTACATTCTACATTCTACATTCTGCATTGTGATTGCCAACAATCATTGACCATGCTCGACCCCCACTGACTGATTGTGTTGCCTGTTTCGCATACCAAATGCATTTCAAAAATGTTAAAACCTCACTAATTATTTGATTACCAGTCGAATATTCGCTCTTCTGTCAACAATACAAATATTTGCAATGCTTCAGTCCACAACTCAAGGCCCCATTTTGGCATGATGATAAGGGGCGTGAAGTGGGCGTGGTTCGGTGATTTTTGTAGCTGCATACGATTTATGTTACCCAGTGGTTTTACATGCACCCAAAAGTTCTGCGCAATGCTATGAAAATGGCATATAAATGTCGAAATCTCGGCCAAAATGAAATTGAGTTTTTATTGGGCAAGTGACAGAAGCAGGGAAAAGGGAGTGGCAAATTCGCTTTACCACTCACAAAGAAAGTGGCTTTAAAATGTGCAATGCTAGCGAAAAATGCCGGCAGCACATAAATCAAAAAATGCATCTCTTGCAATATATATTGTACATTTATTTTCGTGTTTGTATTTATATATTGTGTATACGACACGTTGATCGATCAAATAAATTGCAGCCCGTCGATGCATTAAACTCGACATGGATTTTAGATGTTGTATGCTATAATTACTGCTGTTGCACTAATAAAGACTGATGATGATTTAATCTGAAAGGTCAAAGGTTGCCGTCAAATTCCAATGAATTCTAATGATAACATTTGACCGGACAGGAAATTACTTTTCAATCTCATATCGATATCGTGTATCAAATAAAAAGCCTAATTAATATTCAACGTCATCAATTGAATTTAAAATATTTTATGATGGAAAACGAAAATATTATAAAATTGTAATTAATTCTAAAAAATTGTCAACAAGAGAATACAGTTTATTAATATCAAATAGTGATCTGATATACAGTACAAGCAGGTCGAGCTACATTTAACATCATTCTGTCCGTCAGTCAGTCAGTCAATTTAGTTATTTAGTTAACTAGTAAGTCAATCAAAGAACGTTGCAAACAAAATGTTGTATTTCGACGGTGGAAGAGTAAAGAACGATGCTTATGTAGCACAATAAATAGAGGGCTGTAGGGAAAATACAACACAGCAAATTGCTAGAATTAAAACGAGTCAAATAAATACTCAACGTATTTATATAAGTGTTCAGAGTTATTCATATTTATTTACATTTAATTAGATTATTTTATGTTTATTTAAATGAGAATTAAATAGACTTATATATTTCTAAAGGGCACGCTTTTGCATCCCCGCATTGCTCTGACACAGACCCACAATTAAAGTTTTAGAATTATATCAGTCAGTCAGTCAGTCAGTGAGAACAAAGCATTTTATATATATAGATATTGGAGCAACCAGAAGTGCCTTTGTTGGCCCTTTAAACTTTTTGGTCAACTGCAGTTGCAGTTGGCTGAATAACATCCGGTTGACTTTGAGCTCAACCCGAAGATTTATGGCTATATTTTTCCGACTACATTTTTGCAGAGAATCGTGCGGGACCTTCGAATTTGGGTAATGTTATAAGCCAGATATTATTGTGCAAGCAGTTTACGCCCGATTTTAATGAGGAGGAATTATGCAGCATAACAAAGGACTCGCAGGATATTGCCTTGCTGTTATCGGAGATGCAGGAATATATGCCACAACATGAGGCATTTATGGGTGAGTTCATGCGCAGTCGACGCACATTCCCTTTTCCATTTCCATTCACATTCACATTCGAACTCACATTCGCATTTTGCACTTTGCACTCTGATATTTAACCACGGTCCAGCCTCAGTCTCTGATGAGTGCAAACAAAAATTGTATAGCATACAAAAGAGGGCCCAAAAAATATGCAGAGGTATTAGTGTTTATGTATTCACATTTCAGTCCGTCCATTCATTAATCAAACTTTCAACATTCTCTCCCTCTCTCTCTCTCTCTCTCTCTCTCGTATTATTTTTCACTTTTGTGGATCCTTTCATTTTATGATTACAGAACGAAACGCAGCTCTGGATACAAATGGTCCTTGGCCGGCAAAACGTCGACAGAATTATATATGCAAAAATATGAGCCTACTCTGTTGTGTCTCCAGGCCAAATTATCTCTGAGACGAGGAGGAAATTGTTTAATCTCACACACTCACACTCACACACACACTACTTGTATCAATTATTAGTGTTTAAGTTAAGCCTACAACTATTACAATTATAACTAAGTGTACAAGAACAACTCAATTAGCATTGTAACAAACTCGGAATCAAAAGTCAAAGTTCTATACACAAACATAGCCATATATATATATATAGATATATATATACAAACATAAATCTATACATGAATAACATTAACGCCTGTTGTGTATAATTAAAGTTCGATATGCTGCATGGAACAATACCTAATCTCACTTTTAGGATGAGAAGATTTGTAGAAATGTATTATTCAATCACTTTAAGCGCGGTTCTTAGCTTTGTTAAAAATGAACCGATTTCACATAAATAATTATTTATCAGTAATAGTAACTTTCTTAGCTTTCGTCACTTTCAAGTGATTTTTAATAACTTTCAGATATTGTCTACGAAGCTCATTTATCAAGAATATAATAAAGAAGTTCAGATTGTTTACGTCATTAAATTGTTTAGTGATTGTGTAGAGCAAATGTTAAGCATACATATCTGAAATCCTACAAGAAATTCACATTATATAAAATATACGATTAAGTTAACATTACGATTAGACAAGGCCGTTAAAAGTCGGCAGTGGGAGAGCAAAGGGGAGCAAGTAATAGTCTCATAGCATGGTAATTAGGTTAATAGCCGGACATGAATTTGGACTTCATTCTCAACCTGAGTCTGTGTCTGGCCAAATGTTGGAGCAAAAAGCAATAAAACAACTTGTTGTTAACTCACACACACACATACACACACACACACATACACTTCAACACACACATATATATACATATATATCTACGATGTCCTTAGGTTTCTGTTAGCTTATTTGAAAGACAACAACAACAAAGTTGAACTGTGCGCAGTACCTAAAAACGAGCAACGTGTGACCAATAAAAATAATAAAGCAAAGAATAAAAACAAGAATCTAATTAAATTAAATCTTAAATTAATTAAAGAGCAGTTTTCAGTTCTGTTGAATTTTCAAATAGTAGCATATTTCCACAATAAATTATAAATGATTACAATAATAATATAATAATATAAAAATACATATATTCCAAAAAGCAACGCACGACAATTAATTAATTACAACAACGCACTTAATAATTGAAAATTTAATGAATTTAATTCGTAATTTAAGACATTTCCAAACAGGAATATTTCCCTTTTATATATATTTCACTTGCATTTTCAAGAGGCAAAAAGTATTCAATATTCATTTACTGCTATTGCACACTAATAAATATGGTACATTTACGAGGGTCAAATAAATATTTAATTATTTGTTTGGACATTTTTTGTGATTTTTTCTGCGCTCGCTTTACAAATTCATTAAATTTATACCCTCAGCATATTTTAATTACGCGTTAACATTGTTCTTTAGTTCATGTTTTTATCCTATCAACATAAAATTGACTAAAAGATGTATTTGCAATTTTAATTTGAATAAAATGTAAATTTAATTAAATTCACTTCGAGTGAATTAACATAATTTATTTATTTATAATCTCAAGACAATGATTTAAAAACTGTATAAAAAACAGGGCATTAGTCAGTCAACTACCAACAACTTGACCCCAAATTAAATGATTATTTATTAAACAATGAGAATTGCAAATTAAAATGCGTGTTTATATTGCACTGAACTTTTTACAAATTATTTAGCGAGCAAAATCGATTTAAAATGAGATAATGCATTCAAATTGAAATGAGCAAACAATTTAAACGTGTAACTAGATTTTTATTGTACATTGTTTAGATTTGAACAAGATAAGTATAACACACAATTATTATATCTAGTAATATAAAAAACTTGTTATTTATTAAGTATGAATTCCGTTCTAGGCATAAATCAAACACCAAAAGTAAATATTAGATGAATATATTTATACTTATAGAGAATTGATAGATCGTTCATATTATAATTGCAAATTATAAAATAATTATGTATACTCGTATGTGTATAGACTAACTTATATTCCTAGCACAGTAAAATTGTTTAAAAATACTATACATATGCAAAATATATTGCAACATGAATTTGAATAATTAAATAATTAACGTGATTGTTATATGATATTCATATAAAACTTCATTAAATGTTTGTTCATGTTATTTGCAACTAAAAAATCAACTCAAAATACACAAGAGTAACTCAAACTTGAACTCGAGCTCGAAACAAAACCAAATCTTCGGGTACCAATCAAACATTATATACTATAAATGAATAAAGATATTTTTAGAGAAACTCAAAACAAAAGCGAGTCGACTTTATCTTACTTTAATCTGAATAAGTCGAGTTGCAGCCGTTAAATTGCGATGCTTCAACGTGTAACCTGAAATTTATTACACTTCATAAAAATGAGCGATTAACGTTTATGGATGTGATTTCATCACGAACTCAACACACATACATAAAAGGTACAGCTTAAAACACCCTTCGCATTCCTTGTTCCTTATTCCTAAGGAACTCACCTCCCTGGCATTAGCTACGTGCTCGGGCATCAACGTGTTCGACAATAGATACGTCTTAATCAATCTTAAACTGCTCCCGGCTAAAGCTAAACCCTAAACATGCATGTAAGACCTTCAAGCTCTGTTTAATTTAAACGCATGCGGAATGAGTGGCACCTTTAAAGCTCTGCCAAATGACATTTGTTGAAAAGGGATGGATTATTTTAAGCTAAGTTCATTTAAAGTTTTAAAATTACTTGAAGAGACTAATAGTAAGTATTTTAATTCTTATATTTTCATCAAGAAAGAATTGCACGGTCGTTAAGTCCTTAAGCTTTATGTTAATGTGCTTTCAAATCATATTTTTAACTGTTATTTCTGTGTAATATTGTGTATTCAACTTATGGTTTCCTTTAAATACGTTTCTTTGTATCTAATAAGCTTTAAACTCCGATAAATCTTATGATTCGATATCAGTATCTATATATTTAAATCATCGTTGAAATTCAGATCAGTATTCAAATGATGCTTTCGGTATCAGTATCTTTATATTTAAATCATCAATAATATTTTATTTGTGTTTAAAAAAATGGATCTTTAAGTTGTCCTTAGTTTTCATGCATTAATCTGAGACTTAAATGCAAGTGTCATTTGTCCTTTGGGGGCTTAAAACGCGCAGTTAACCCGGCGACCTCGTAATTTGCATGATCACGTAGGTTTCAGCGGCGCAAACTGTATGTAAATTAGTTGAGAAAGTTGCCCAACCGCCCAGCTGCCCCACTGTCTTATTGCCCCACTGTGCGGTGGTTGAGCTACGCGCCACTCGATTGCCTTTTGATGTGGCTTGAGAAGAGGCAGCGGACACTAGATTGCGGCATGTGGCAACAGCAGCAGCAACAACAGGAACAGTGAGTACGTGCCACATTGGCCAAATGCTTCATTTACCGCACACTTGGACACCTTCTGCGGCAGGCTTATCCTGCAACTCGCAGCAGAGTCAGAGGCGCGAGGTGTTAATAGATTTACGTGGTTGCCACGCGGCAGCAACACTGTGTTGCTGTGGCCTTAACAGTGAGCGCCAATGTACTCGCACCTCGCACTCGTTTACCTAAATATGCCTCAAGGGCAAAATGAGAATGCCACACGCAATGCCTTTACTTAGAGGCAAGTGGCAAGTGGCAAGAGGCAAGAGGCTCATTATGCCCCAATAAAATGCCAAATAAAAATGAAAATGAAATGTAAAACTAAAAGAACATAAACAATAAACACTGTAGTCGACTGTAAGATGCCCAGCACAAGTTTCTTCATAGACTTTAGACTCATTTGAATTAAATATATAAAATATATTAAATAAAAATTGAACATGAGTAGAATTGTGATAAAAATACACTTCTGATCGCAATTAAATAAGCTTAAAGTGTTTCAAACAATTGCTAGAGAGAATAGTAGAAACGTTATTTTAATTTTAGTCTTGGAGATCTAGCTGTTCACATGCAAGTACATATATTCTCACAAACGCAACCGCCTATGTATTTTTTATTTGCTGGGCTAACAAAAGGTAAAACCAAATGTAAAAATTAACAAAAAGAACCAAAAGAAAACTGTCAAAACAAGCGAACAAGTTTGAAAAGCTAACGGAAGCAGGACATTATTTTTATTAGTATTTCCATTTTGAGTTTTATTCTCATTGTGTGCAAGTCCAAGGGCGAGGTCAGCTCGAGGCAGGACAATGGGCCAGGACACTGTCTCGATGTCTGTGCAACGGCAAACAAGTTGCTGTCCAGACACTGTCTGTGTTCCCCATTTAACAGTCTGTCTGCCAGTGTGTGTGTGTGTGTGTGTGTGTGTGTGTGTGTGTGTGTTCGGCAAAGCCAAAATAAATGCCAACAAGGATAATTCCCGGGTAATCCGATTTAGTGCGCTGTCTGTTCAAGAAGCATCCTCATTCTCATTCAAACACACACGCACAGTAACCCACTTAATGTTTCTGTTGTTCCCTCGGCTTCTTCCTCCTCTTCTCCTTCCATTGTTTTCTTCTGCTTCTGCAGTTATCCCGACGCATTGACCAGGAAACTTAAGAGCCAGCTGACTGAATAGCTGCTGCCCTTAACCCAGTTTAAAGTGGTCAAGATTGGATTGCGCGATTAATTAACTGCAATGTGCTGAATGAACTTGGCTCTGAAAATAACAATTTATTCCATTATTCCATTCATAACATTTTCAGAGCTTAACCAATTTTATTAAATTCTAATTTGAGTCTGCATCAATATTTAAAATTGCAATATTATTTCCCCAACACAGTCTATTTATTGCATACTTGATCTATATGTTTATTTTGACTTGTCCCTTGGTTTAACTCACAGAGTTCGTGACTTCTTAATGCTTCTCGAGTTCTTCTTTATGCTCTGGTCTTTTATTCGCAAAAAAAACAGAAGGAAAGAAAAGACAAATGGACAAAACAAATTTACAGCATAATTTTAATGCGGCTCTTTTCATTGTGTTTTGCATTTTGCGTAATTGAATAATGACAATGTGGCGAACTGAACTCTCAACTTGTCTTATCCACTGCGAATTCTCTGCCTCTTTCCCTCTCAGCGCCCTTGAATGAGATTTAAGATAAAGACACACAAATTATCTGAAAGCAGAGTCCCAATTCTGTCTCAGACAATTGCAATTGGGTCTCAATCGAGCATTGACCCTCGAATTGGGTTTCCCATATGGTCTGGCAATTTTTATCTCCGCGTCTTTAATATTATTAAATTCGTACTCTCGGGAATTGGAAATAATCGTATTCGTAATAATGAAAATTAAAGGAGACATTGACATGCCAGTTTTAAATCTGAAACCTTACTCTGCTTTGAAACATTTAATGGCGATGAACGATAAGATCGGTCATAGCGTTAATAGCTTCCGCTTTTCCGCGTCACATGCGGCGTATGCGTAATAAAAGCCGCTTCTAATGAACGTAATCACATTTAACTGCAATTCTGCTGATAGAAAAGGGGGCAAGTAAAAGTAGAGGGAGTTATTGATTTAAAAAGAGCTTTTAGTGCCGTTGATTACACCAGATTACAGTGTTGGACAGCGACCAAAAGTCAACGAAATAATAATACATTTATAATTTTTTTTCATTACGTTCAAGAGTCTCATTAAAACGAGGCAGCAAAAGGAAAAGAAAAGTTTAAAGAGAAAAAACGGCAAAGTGAAAGCAGAAAGGAGTGTAAGAAGAAAGAAACACGCATTTCACTTGCGTTAAATGAAATGCAATGCAAGGCCGACGAAAAGTTTTCAACTTCGTCGTACTCCGAAATGCACAAAGAAATTCCAGAAGTCAGAAAAACTCTAAGAACCGCAAAAGAATCACAGAACTTGTGGGAAAGCAGCTAAATAGGATTGGGGAGGGGTATTCACGACGTTGCACTGTTAAAAAACACATGCCAATTGTGTGTACATGCGTGTGTGTGTGAATTGCATGCAATAAAGTTTCAAATTCAATTGTGGCATGTCGTGTTGAATTCATAACGTGCTTCAAATTTCCTAACACCAAATTCCACTTTAAAGTTTCAACTCCTCTCCTCTTTACTCTCTCTTATCTCTCTCGATCTCGCTCTCGCTCTTGTCATCAGCCTTTGTGTGAGTTTCTCCTCAGTTCCTCTTCCTTTTTAGGGCCACGTGTGCTGCTTAAAATAATCAAAACTTTAAGTACACACATGTCCAAAGTGACATGGGCCAGACAAGTTCATTATTATTATACTGTTTCGCAGGTCATAATTAAACTGTTAAGGATTATTTATAATTATTTTCGCCCTGAATTGTGGTGAAAATTTCACAAAATAAAAAAAAATAAATTCTCTCAGTTGTTTAATAACTTAATTATAATTTCGTACGATTCTTTAATGACTTTAAATTTTATTCCAACTCTGTCCAGATGTCAAAAGGTGTCGAAAAAGGTAAAAGCTTTTCAAAACAAATAAAAAGTGGTGCTATCGAAAAAGACAAAAGGTGGCAACAAAATGAATATTTCGCCAACACAACAGAGTTGGCGTAACACATGGAACAAGCTGATTTATACCATAGATGGCGCCACTGCAGTAGTCTGTGTCTTTGCTAAGCTTAGCAGAACTGCGCACAGATGAAAGATGTCCAGTATGTCACTTGAGCATTATAATCAAAGTTCGCATATGAGAAAGCTGTCGGCTATGTAACCCGAGCAATTAAGAAATTTATAAAAAATCAGTGAATTTTTTTAAATCTTTTTATTCAAAAAAATAAACCTTTATTTAATATTCTAAGTGCAATATTAATTTTTAGTTTTTTCTTCGACATTAATCATTAAATTTGTTTAAAAAAAAATATAAAGTAAAAGATAATCCTGTTATCAAGATTCAAAACACAATCTATGATTCTTAAATCAATCAGACAAATCTCTACAAATTTTATTTAAATTAAAAAAAAATTTTTCTTTTTTTTAATTCTTGTCACCTGCATAATTTTGACGAATCGACAAGTTGCTTGCAACCGCTTGTTTACCGATACTACCAAGGAAAAGCAAATAGATCCAAGTTCAAACACCTGCTTAGAGGTTAAAGCATTAACAATCTGCACATTTTACAGGCAACAACATATCCGCAACAACCACAACAAACAAATAAGCAAGGCATTGCAGTTAAAACCCGAAGCATTCACTCATTTGTGGAGTGAGAGAGAGAGAGAGAGAGTGTGGGGGCAAGTACCAGCAACTTGCCGCATTTGCTTGCCACACGCCTTTCAGCTAGCACATTTCAATGTGGCACATTAACCCTAGAGAGGCGGACAGAGAGGACAAGAAATACCAACGGTCATTGTGACGCACGCCTGAACGATTCATGTTGAATGTTGAATGTTGAAGGTCCGAAACCGCCAGAGCACATGCCAATGGCAATGGGCGGCCTTGGGAATGGGGGCGTGGCACTTGGAAGAGAAGACATTTAAAAAAAGGGTTTGCAAATGAGAAAATCGTATGCATTGAATTGAATAATTCACACGAGAAATACTTTATTACAATTGTTTCCCCTCGAATCTGATGCCCCTCTATTGATCTACGCCCCTGGAAAACACTTTTTATGGTTTGGCGACCAGGAAGTTTCTCGTAATTTTGTTTCCGGTTGATTTACAAATATTTGCATGGTGTAACTACAAAAAAAAAAACGCACAAATAACCAACAAACAGGGAACAAACATAATAAAAACCCACAGAGAAAAATTAACAAATAGAAAATATGTAGGGGGAAAAACTAAAGGAAATTCAACACTCAAAACCAAAACCAAAATTGCAAGGAAATGTTAAACTAAAAGTTGCTGAAATTCATTTGCACAACTTGTGGCCAGTTTTTTGTGGTCTGTTGACTGACTGAAAACTGAATGCACAAGTTGTAAAAGCAAATAAAAGGCATTAAATTATGGCTTAATTTCGAATTCAAAGCACTGATTAAGACTGTTTGAGGATTTCTGTGAGACAGTGTTGAATTATTGAGATTGCGGCAAGCTTTAATAGAAAATTGAAAGCTTTCAATTAAAAGCAGCACATTTATAATTCTAAAATACTAATTTGAATTCTGAAGCAGCCCTGCAAAGGGAATTCAGGCTATATATATAATAACCAGACCAGATAAGATAAAGTATACCTTGCCTAATAAAGCACATCAATAGCTTTAAGTCAATAGTTAAGTTTCAAAGTTAATTGTAAAATATTTTAATAACAAAATTGAATAAATAAGAGCATATGAAACTAGCCTTACCATGTAGTTTTAATTTAACAGAATGGAATTAAATAGACCATGTCCAACTAAAGCACATTGATGGCTTTAATTGAAGCGTCAAAGGGTTTAGTTCAGAGGGCTTATTAGGGTCACTTAAAGGTCAATTTGGTGCTGGATTGTAATATCTTAATAAGATTTCTCCCACCACGCTTCTGCTGCTGCCAGACTCGATTTGCACAGCACATAAACATGTTGCACGACCAGCTGCACTTGACTAAACAATACACAAACTTCACTTCAATACACACTTACACACACACAGACACATGTACTTATGTAGGGTGCACAACTGAAACTTGCAGCGAAAACTCAAATTCGATTTGAAGTCATGCCACATACTCGAATACCAAAATGAAGACTCCACTTCACATGCTGCCCCCAAGCGTAGTTTGGAGCTGACTGATACTCTCTCTGCTGCTGCTCATAATCCCATACATGTATATACTATATATAGAAACACACACATGCACAACAATAAGCGAAAGTTACAAGACGTTCGAGTGCCTTGCCTTGGAAAATACCAATCCCAGCTGGGAAAGTCGCTGCCTCGGCACATGATTTGGCCGAGTTGTCGCTCAAGCACGCAGCCAATCAATATCAATCGCAATTCAATTTCAATTTCAACTTCAAGCAGCAAGCAGAAGTCAGCCAACTTTGCTATTGTGCCTGCTATACCCTGTAAACTAAGTTTGCCAATAATTGACCAGCTGCGACTTGAGAACTTTTAAAAATGCAATATACGAAAAATACATTTACCGATTAAGCTTTTATAATTTAAATTAAAGTCAAATATAAAGTCAAGCTTGTCTAATATTTTCATATTTTTCTGAATAATTAATTGAAGTCTTTAAAAGATTAAATTTATTGTAACTTTGTGTGTAGAACTCAAAATATTTCACTCATCAGATAATTAAAGAACTGTTAACAGGGTATTTGTAGGTCTTATTCTACAAATTAATTTAAGTTAACTATGATTTTATACGGATAGGAAAATATTTTGTATATATTTTATATATAAAGCTGCTTACATTACATATTTTGATGCAATATTTATTGATAAAAATCATTACTCGAAATTATTTGGCATGATTGTTCAATTTGAATGAATCGTATTATTCGAAATTCATCTACAAACATATACAATTTAAATTGAAGAGCTGATTAGAGGGTATTTGTAAGTCATTATTGAGATCGTTTAAGTTGTACGATTTGAAAAATAGCAAAGTGCACTTTGCAATAGGGACAACAAGAACAACAAAAACAAGAATAAGAGCAACATCAGTTGCCAGTAAATTACTTAAGGGGAGATTTGTGTGCTCTGGAAACGAAGTTGCATCAACGGCAGCGGCGCACATAATGAGGCATGCTGCGTTGCACGAAAGTGAGGCAACCGAATGTGTCAGACTGCCAGACTGTGAGACTGTGAGACTGTCAGACTGTCAGACTATCAGACAAGCAGATTGCCAGTCACGCTGACGAGATTGAAGACAGAAATGGCAACTGGGAATGCGCAGAATAAAACAGAGAACAAGGATGGAAAATGGAGGATGAAGGATGAACGATACAAGATGAAAGGGTCTCCAATGGAGCTAAACTTGCAGCTGAAACTGAACTCAACTCAACTGATTTTGTGTTGGGGCATTGCCACGTTTTGCATGCAACTCCCGATGTGTTGAAAGACGTTGAGAGACGTTGCCAATGTTTGCGTGAATTTGCGCCCGATTTGTTGCCCATCAAACGAGCGTCGTAATTTTGCGTGTGATTAATGCACACTGGCAAATGCATTTTTAGACTGTCAGGGAAGTCAAAGTGACAGTCGCTTGATAAATGCGCAGCAACAGGCAGCAATCAGGTTGCAATCAGGTTGCAAGTGCCAATGACACCAGCTGAAAGTGGTAGCAGAAAAATATTGAGTACAAGCTTCATAAATTATTTATTGGTTTATTATTTACTTAACTATTTCTTGATTAAATAAATTAAATAAACCTTAAGGCTTTAACATTACATGAGATGGTTTCTAGATTCAATTTGATATAAGGCAATCAATTTCTCTAAGCTGTCACTGCATTTAAGTCTTTTTATACTTAGTTCTAAGAAGTGTATCAATTTCTTTGTGTAATGAGTAACTCTGGACAATGTGCTAATAACTATCTAGAGACTTTTATTTACAATTGCTTTTCCTGCCCAACTTTCAGACAGTGTCATTGGATAATTGACAGCAACATGCAAATTAGAAGATTTGCAGAAAACATTTGAGGGAAGCAAACAAAAAAGTTGAGCTGTCATTAGTAAACGTCACAATGTATGGGAGGCAACTTATAAAATGTCAGACTGACTGAAATTCAAATGATGTTGGGGAGGACAAAGAACGACAGGACACTTGGCTAAGAGGAGCACAGGACATGATGCAGACAACTAAGCAAATAAACTGACTGCTAACGAGAGCACAAAATAAAAGTGAAACTTACACCTAAATAAAATCAACAAAATGCCAAAAGCAACAATAGCAACAGCAAGAATGGCAGACACCTTAGACAGACTCGAGTCCTAGAGTCCCAGAGTCCTGCAGTCTTTGTTGGCTTTGTGTTGACTGTGCAAATAGTGTAGCATACATAATGGCGTCAGGCCGGAAGTTGGCATTGCTCCATAAAATGCTTAAAACAATGATAATGCCAAACCAAAATCAGCATCAAATATGGTTGTAATAGCATCGGGGAGTTGGAAGGCGCCTTACCTGTTACCTTTACCTGTTACTTGTTACCTGTTGGTTTGTGGCTCCGTTGGCCTGAAATTGAGTTGGCAAACGAGTTGCAAGCAAACAAATTCCCTTATTCGCTTATCTGTTTAGGAAACTCCAGCTCTGTAATAACTACAATAACTAAGGAAACCAAACCAGACCAAAACAGTGCAGTTTAATTGGGCCAAGTCTCTCACAGTTGTTGCAATTTTCATCAGTTCGATTCAAATAACAATTTTTCGTTTATTTGCATTTGTTCGCATTTAAAAGTCGATATTGCTAATGAAGTGTCAGTTAGAAAGTAATTGGCCATCTCTGTATAGGCAAATATCAGTTAATAAATACATGACAATAGACCTTAAAAATGTTTTGTTTAAGAAATACATTTATAAATTCTGAAAAACAATTATATTTATTTCAAACCAATTCCAAGCAGATTGTAAAATTCTACAAATGGCTTAATTAAGTGAAATGAATGTAATTTTGTCTGATAACTCAGAGAGAAAACTCCAATTCATATTTTATAAATAATTCAGAACCATAAATGTTTTGTTTGGGAACTTTCTATATACTCCAAAACCAATCAGAAAAGAATTAAATATTTGAAAATTGCTAAATTAAGTTTAAGATATTACTTGCATTTAATCTGGGAATTATAATTCCCAACTGCTTCAATTGGCAGATCAAAAATGCTGTAAACTTGGCTGAAAGCGGAAGCAATTGGACAAAAGCAATAACAACAATTACATTAAGGTGAATACAAAAACGCAGGTTGCATGCATAAGAAAGGCGATTGCAAACAGATGCCAAGTAGCAACATTTGCAACCACAGTGCAACAATCAGCAGCAGCAACAACGAGTGGCGTGTGGCAGGTAGCGTGTGGCAGGTTGCAGGTCGCATGTAGTTGTTGTAAGCGGAAATCCTGACAAAACAAAAAATATGTATTTTCTACCAAATTTACAATATGATGTGGCATGCCACCAAGTTGCTTGAGTTGCTGCCAAAGGTGCCTCAGAGCGCGCACACACACAAACACAAACACACACACACACATAGCTACTGTCGCACTTCATTGCGCTGACAATGCCCAAGTGTGGCAAATGCAACACACAACAAATGGCATATGGCACTTCTCTGTGGTGCAAACAAACTACACACACATTGCACACTCTGAAACACTCACAGACACACATGTATGCAACTGTTATTGTTGTTGTTATTGCCGCTGAATGCACTCAGCGCTCAACTCTACATAATTTTCAATTTTCATGCATGTTTTGCCATTTGGTTGGCAACTCGAAAGTAGCTTGCAAAATGCGAATTGTTGCATAATATTTGTGCTTGTTTTGCATCTCGCTTTGTGTGTGTGTGTGCGTGTATGTGTGCGTGTGTGTTTGGTATTGTATTGTATTAGTGGCATGTTATTCCAAAAAAAATTTGCCTATGCAAATTTTATTTCAGCTATGCGGCATTTACATTAAAATTGTATGGTTGCAACAACGAATTTAATTTTTCATAAGAACGTGTTATTTATTCCAATTTTATATCAAAGCTCTTTTACCAAAAAATAAATAAAAAAAATTTCAATTTTAGGCAAACTACAATATACATTTGATATTAATTTCACTTGATATTAAATTTAATTAAATCCGAAAAGCAACTAAAGTTGATCTATTAGAGAATTTTAATAACATGAATAAATATTCAAGTCAACGAAATGAAAAGCATTAATTAATCATTGATATTTAATTCATTAAGAGTGTGAAGTATTTGTAAACTTGAAGTTTCGTTTGTGTTCGACTATGAAATAATCTGCAAGTAACATATGTTCATACGTGTAGTTAAGTTTATTATACACTCACTTAGTAAATTTAATTAAATTTATTTACTCTGCTTCTGTGGACAGTTTTACAACTTTCGCGGTCTTATCATCATTACAACACGTTTCAGGGAATTCTCATGTCCGCGGAATGTTCTCCAATTGACTCCCTTGCCAAAGGTATTATCGTCATATTTGCCGCACAAATTACTGTAAATAATATAGATAATCGTAATCGGCAGTTGCAAAAATACCATAAATATTCTTTGTCATACCTATCATGGCAATGTTTTCCGTACCACCAAGCGCCAGTAAATTTTTCGGCGCAGTTTGATTCCTGATCACCATTATTTCGATCGTAAGTTGAAAAGTTCTGGTTGTGGTGATGTGAGAGAGAATCTCCAGCGGGTCCACTAGCTCCGCCCAATGTGTTTAGGGCGAAATCCTCCTCCTCTGATGCAATCGCAAATTTACCATAAGACTCATAAGTTTCATTACCTTGCGAATCTTCCAGCATAACAAGCAACTCTTGACTGCTCTCTGAGGTCAGAGCATGTATTTTGGACAGGCCAAAAAGAATTCGCCGTCAAGATCTCCGAATCCCATTCTATATATTTTCCATCTCCGATAAAAGTTAACGCTGCCATCCATCCGCCGTAATATGACTGTCCAGGGGCCTCCCCAAGTCTTAGTATCGCAATAAACTTTCATAGTATATCCATAAGAGTTGGGGATCTGTACCTCGTAGATTCCATTGGGCAACGCATTGTCTCTGACTTCGGCGCAATCGGAGTAAACATGGGAACTTCTTTCAATATTTCTAAGATGCCTGATGAGATCAACAATAAGATGGATTTAAATAATACATAATTTAAAGACAACCCTCACTCTATCGCAATGCTTTTATTAGTCACATTATGCACCGACATTTCATTACTCTCACAGATCCACACAAGTGTGCTTATCATAAAGATAAGAGCAATACACTTTGGCTCCATTTCAGCGACCTTCCTTAACTGATATTTGAATGAGAACTGAACTAGCTGAGTTTCGATTCGCATTTTTATAGCATTTGCGAATTTTTCTTATCAAAATCGAAAGTTTGATAGCGGTCTTATCTCTATTGGAAGCTTTTCTACTTTATGAATGGGTGTACGTAATAACTTTATAGCTTTCAGATATTTCCAATGTCACAAAATACATATACCATTTACTTTCCCATTATTAATTAGTGTTTTATTTAAAAAACAGTGTACCTAGTATATATTAATCATTTTGGGATGTCAGTACAAAATAATGTTTTCAAAATGTTACAGAGATCCACTTCTTGTGTGAAATTGAGTCGAATTAAATTGTATTTTTGTGATTACATCAATTAATAGCTGCAGATCATAGAGCATTTTTCAAATGACTTTCATTGATGTAAAGCACACTTAAAAACTCTATTTTTGTATGCATATTCATCCGCTTTTGGTTCACTTTTGACCACGTCTGAGGTTGTGGCCGTGTCAATAAATGAACAGTGGGCTATTTACAAGGCATTAAATTGTTATTTTTTAATTACACGCGAAAGATTTAATAACTTGCTGTGGTAATAACACACAACGGACATTGTCAGTAGTCAACAGTTGCCTATTACTGGCAGCTGATTAAAAAGCAACGCGCACAAAAGTATGCAACGCTTAATTACATAAATGGATAGCTGCCTCAAGGAAGCAACTCAACATGGAGCAGCGTAGCTATATATTGTACTCATATAAAGTGGGAGAAAGGAGAGAGAGAGAAAGAGTGAGAGTGAGAGGGGGGGGGGGGGATAGAGCAACTCAAGCTGGCGTGTAATATCGAGATAATAAGAAAATGGCGAAAATTAAATTGTTTTTGTGCGCGCGCCAAGTGACCAATTAAAATGGACTGCAAAAAGTCTTTGACTCACTCGACAAGCTGAACCAACAGCCGGCGGGTCACAGAGGGAAGGGAATGTGAAAGGAGAATAACACCGCAGACGTCTGCGTCTCGACATCTCTCTCAGGCAGATGTTACTCCTTTTCTTTCATTTTTTTCATTTTTCCTGCTTCCCCGCCGAGATTTATCCAAGAAGTATTTTGCGCTCCTTCAGTTTGTTTAGCAATAAAATCATTTTGAGCTTTCTAATGATGCCGAGTCTGCCGATGCCGGCAAAGTTCTGCCACCACATCGCAATGGAGCAATGAAAGAGCAAACTAAATTAGCACCGCGGGCCTCACAGCAACAACAGTCAACAACAGTCAACAGCTCCGTCGACAGAGTCGTAAATAAAAGTTGGCCAGAACTAATATGCCAGCCAGTTGCCGTGGCCCACAAATCTTCAGTAAAGTAAATTCCGCGAGTTGCATTGGAGTCTGGTTACCGGTTCAGAGTTCCAGATTCTAACCTAGTTCTTCTTCATTTCGTTCCCTCTATTTTCACAAATACCATTGGCTACTAATGCTCTAACATCCTGTTGAAAGATAGTTGAGGAAGGAAATTGCGCATATACTGATGAAAACGAACGATTTTCTTAAATCAAGAAAATATTTTAAATACCTAGTACATTTTAGCAAATTAGAGTTGTATTTGAATTTTAATACATATAAGAAAAAGTATATTTTTACCTTTTTGCATTGTATAACAATTACAATTACAGTTTCCTAAGGAACATGAATATTTTTTAATCTAAGCAACGAATTTGGTTTTCTGCACTTAGAAGTGTTTACTATTTAAAATTGAATTTTAAAACAACATTTCTACAATTTAAGAATTAATTACGTATTTATAATATACATTGCTGTTCAAGAGTTTTCATTTAACTTCTCATACAGGGTATTGTCCAGTTACTCACTCTCAACTCTTCCACACTTTGTAAGCTTTTTTGTTGCTCTTCTCATTTTTCGTGTATTTGCTGTTTGTTGGCAACACACTAATTACCGCAATTAATTATGCTGCCTGTGGAAAAACTCCAGTCGAGTCGAGTCCAGTTCTAAATGCGCCTCGGCACAAAGGAGAGAGGAATTTAGGGGGTGAAAACTTTCTGTTGTTCAGCCCGTGGGTAAGGGGATTGCACTTGCTTTTTGACTACAACTTTTTGGCCTAAGCCAAGCTGTGTGTGTGTGTGTGTGCGTGTGTGCAATCGCATGTGTGTGTATAGTCCTCAGTGTACATTTTAAACTGCTTTTACCCAGCGGCCTTTTTCTCACAGAGTGCATATCAAATGCACAGAGCGGCAATTAAATTCGTTTCGGCGAAAATCTCTTAAAAGTGCAAGATAGTTACTAAAAAACATATGTAATTAATTCATTTCCTTAAATGTGTTCTTTTCAGAGAATCCACAAAAAATACCTAAGAAATAACTCTCCATTTTCTCTTTCCCTTGAGAAATAAACAATATATGTTTTATTGACAGGCTGAAGTCAAAGTTAAAGATAACTTTAAGTTGAAATTGTGCTCAAACTTAAAGCTGTGTGGCTGCATATAAATAGCTACAGTGCGCCATCGATAAAGCGAATGAAATGAAGGGGAATTGGGCCAAAAAGGAGAGAGCGTTGACATGAAATCGGCATTGGCTTAATAAACTCCAACGGCAACTGAAGCGGCAGCTGCAGTTTCCATTGATGCCGGGAGACTTTGAGCGGAATGCAAACAAAAAAGGATCAAACATGTTAGTATAAAAACATAATACCCTCTAATTCTAAAATTTTTGAGAATAAGATTTTATTATAAATATTTTGATTTATATTTATTTTAAATGTTATTTTTATTATCATTTTTATCTGTGTTTACACCTACCCTAATTTTTCATGTGAAAACTTTCGATTTTAAGAATGCGTCATTTTTTATCATATTTATCGCAGTATTCTTATTTTTAAATTTTAAAGAATAAGATTTTATTTATTATTTATTAAATTATTTTTTTTATTAAAACATTTTCACTATTTTTATTTGTGTGCTATTTATTTTATTATCATTTTTATCTGCCCTACTTTTTCATGTGAATACTTTAAGTGTTAAGAATGCGTAATTTTTTATCATATGTCACATTTGCACATTGACCCGCTTGCTGCACATATTGAATACAGGGTATATCGCGAGAAAAAAAGCCTGCAACGATTTGAACTAAAAGCGTTGGCAACGCCGACACCATTCATCCGTGGAATAGAGGACATTTTTTTGTGTCCCACTTCTGCCAGCGACAAAGTTGACTTTAAAGCGCGTTTTCCGTCGCTTTAGCTTTAAAAAGCAATTGCCACCCATATGGTTTTCCAGTAACGTGAGCTCATTATACTCTTTGGCATTGACAGCTGCATGTTGACTGCTGATTGTTGATTGTTGAATGTTTTATGTTGATTGTGGACTGTGGACTGATGTCAGCATGCAAAACAATTATACAAATGTCCAGACCAAATGTCCCAATTTGTTTGTTGATCCAAAAACGGGTTCTATTGTCGTGCTGCCCCGATCTAATGTCGAATGTCAAATGTCAAATGCCAAATTCCAAATGTCAAATCCAATTGCCCGCTGCCATCATGAGGCACAAATAGAATCATGTTCAACAGCATCAACAACGTCAACAAATACAATGACAAAGAATTATTCAACTCGCGGTTTCTGGTCATAAAAGTCTGTTTGAGGTCTAAGCTCACATTATGGCGCGTTGCGTCGTCGGTGTGCCCAGTATCCTTTGGGCAAAAGGGATTATAAGTTTCTCATCCGATATAATAGGAAACTTGTTTTAATGAGATGCACTCTACACTTAAATATTTATAATTCAAAAACATTAAGAGAACGAATAAATTATATATTTAAATGCTATAAATTATGTATTTAAGTTCTATCTGAAATATCTATTTATTATAAATATTTAGAAGACTTAATTGTAAATCATCTAATTTGATAGCTTTTCAAAGAGTCAACGACAAAACTATAACGTACTTTAAATTATATAATTTTACATCTTTAGTCTCTAAAATATTCTCAGACTTTTTTTCGGTATATATTTTATTTATTTTCTTCACCTTTGGTTTTTAATTTAAAGTGGTTAAATGCATGAATACTGGGCAATTTGCTGTCGAGCCTCACGGCGATAATCTTCTCACTTGTTGTTGCTGAGATTTTTGTGCATTGTTCATGGTCCGTCATCCGGATCCGCATCCGGATCCGCATTCGAATCCGCATCCGCATCCGCACTGTTTGCCGTACATCTGATTTATGCGGCTGTCAGCGTAAAAGGTTCTCATCGAGAGTTACCAGTCACCAGCTGCTGGTAACTCGACTCCCAACTCACCAACTCTCTCCACCCCTTCACCACCCCTTGCCCAGCCCCCCTCTGCGCCTTGCAGTCATTGAAGCCGTCGGGCGACTGATTGACAAACCGCTATTTGCCGAAATGAACCGTTTGAAATGCGGTTTGACGGCTCTTCGACACGGATGCCGGTTCAAAATTGCTTTTGTGGCAGTCAGAAGTTGCACCACACAGCGTTCAGCATTGCATCACTTGCCTTGATTGCAATTCCATTGCATTGCATCTTTTAGTTGCTCTTGCAACTTGCAACAGCCGCAGACGTGTCACAGAAAGAAGGCAGCAAAAGCATCGCGTTCGGCAGATGTTACAGAGATTTGTAGTGAAAAAAGTCTATATAACTGTTTTAAGTCTTAAAACAATGATCAGTCAATGTTTTTAAAATAAAACATTTTTAAGTTCTAAATAAAACAAAGAATTTTTACACTCTTAGTGATTTAGAAATATTTTAGTTATTTAACTCATTAAAATTCTGCTCAAGTCTTTATATGCTTCGTATTTTATTAAAAATCTAAAATAATTATGATACGTTAAATACTTTAAAATTTAGGGATCAGAGCGGATCGAGCAATATCCTGTAAGTCTCCTATTTGATGTCCTGCTCGCTATTTTCGGAGCTGGAATCCAAGAGGGAAATAATTTCAATGCTGCGCACTGGATATTTAGTCTCCTCATCGGAGAGAATGAGGCTGCTGCTGATGCTATTAATTTGGAGCATCGCTTCGGAAACGCTCAACTTGACCGCTTTGGATTTGGGATTCACGGATTTATTTTCGTAAGCCAATGTGGATTGTAAACTTCCTTGGTCAGCCATGAGATTAATGACGGGATTATGCAGCTGCTTGAAAACTTCCTTTCGATTCAAAGAAGTGTTTCCACCGCTGAGACGTTGATCGCTGACAAACTCAAAGTTAATGCCACCAAATATCGCATCTCTGGTATCCATCGAACTGCGTACATCGATCACACAAAATGTGAGTATTTCCTGGAAGAGTCCCAGGCAGTTGGCTTCCTTGATGCCCACATCATTAACCAGCAAGCATCCCAGCACTTTTCCCGTCTCCAGATCTCGCACATTCACATGATAAACATTGTCGGCTCTCAGTAGAATAGTAAGTGCGACTTCGGTGAAGAGTCTTTTTCCCATTAGCTTGAATAGATTACTTTGAAGGGAGCTCAGAACCGGAAGATCCTTGTTCTTGCAAAACTGACACATGCTCGAGGCCTTGTGACAAAGTTTATCAGCATCTTCATCCTCCAGATTCTTCACTTGCATTTTCTCATTTGCTGTTTCAAGAAATTTACATTTGTCACTGAGATTAGTCATAGTTCCACTCAGTTGCTTCAACTGATCGTTTATTGCATTGAGTTTCTCCTTCTGTTGGATCTCGCAAGCAACCTGATCCTCCAGCTTCTTCATCAACGATGTCAGCTGCATTGCAATGTGAGGAATCTGATTACACTCCGCACAATGAACCTTCTCCTCATAATTCTCCTGAAAGCAGATGTGTCTCGATGGTTCAGCTTCCGAATTTTCCTTTGATGATTTTCTATTCTTTGAAGAGCAGGGTTCAATTTTTGGACATTCAATTGGCTCACACTTTGCATCATTTTTTGGACCATTTATGGGTGGCACTTTATGTTTTGATGAGCATCTGACGGGCTCTACCTCACAGCTGACAGGTTTCTTCGACTTTTTAGCACACAGTCTGAATAGGGACTTCGAGATACGTACACGGGATCCTGTAGCCTCGGAGCTATTGTCATCCAGCCGGGGTTTGGAAGGTACAACAATTATTGGATGTTTTTTACACTTGCACTTGCAATTGCATTTCCATTTCGATTTTTGATTTGCACTGCTCGAAGCAGCTTCCTTTTTTGGCGAGGGCTCTTTTTTTTCTGTCTGACTCACTGGACGATCCTGGCAATTGCATTTTCCACTAGATCGACGGGGAAAGCAACTCAAATTTGGTATTGAACTGTATGCCAAGGTTTTACTTAATCGTCCTCCGGCGGGCAGACGACTTTGACTATGTCGAGTCAGTGGAAGATGACGATTTTTCGATAGCAATACATAAAAACGTTCTGCTCGAATCCGAGCGTTCACATATTTTTTATAGGTACGTGCGGCATCTGTGAGAAGATAAGAATAAAATAATTTTATATTTTGCGTTTTCTTTGAAATTTTATTAACAAATCACACGCTATATTTTGCCAGTGTAGCTATGACGGTCGCTATCCAGGCAGAGTCCATTTACTTACCCATTTTGTTGCTTAACTGGAAATTTACTTGCATATCATAAAATCTCAACTCAAACTGCTCACATCTTTTCTCTATTCCCTCAAACTAAACTTGACAGCTGCTCGCATGCTTTGTAATGTTTTAAATGTATTCTAATCACTCAACCGCTGTCAAGATTTTCATAATTTCCCTTGGACATGTGGCAAATAATCTAAACTTTAAAATATTTAATCGCATAAATGGATTCCTATTCGTATTTTAATTTGAAACTAGTTTATACAGCAGTTCTCCAATTATTTTCTTCTCATAAATATTCACAAATTTTCTTATCAGCAAGTTTTCTTAAACATCAACGCTTTAACGTTATTAAAATATTATATATTATACCTCGATTTCCTAGGAATCCCAATAAAATATAACAAAACAAAACTTATATTTTAAATTTCTTTTCAAAGAATAATAAAATACATTCAGATTATTTTCAGTATACACTTTAGTTTATTTTATTTAGTTGTATTTTTGCACAGTTGGCACACAGAAACCACAAAACATTTAATCATTGGCAACTTGGTTACGTGAAATATATATGTTCTATGTATTTAAAGTTTTATATATATTTTTTATAAAATTCCATTTATTATTAAACGACTGTTCATTTGTTGTTTAGCCGTATTTATAGTATTGTTTGTTTTTCATTTTGCATAATAATGGATGGTTCTGCTTTTAATTTATTTATTTTGGCGTCGGTTGCATTTATATATTGTAAATTGTTTATACAAAAGACTGCGAATTGTATTTCTAAGCTTCTTTACATAAATTTTGTATAGTTTACAATTTTTAAGGGGATTTGTCTGAGTTGAATTTATTTCGTTTGAATAAAATTCAAGTGGATATTGCATATAGTTAAATGCTTATTGTTGGGTAAATTGATAGATTTAAATATGTCGGAAGTGACTTTAAGTAGAATGTTCTACAAGTAATGTTAGTTTTTACTGTAATTACTTAACTTATTTGGCCTCAAGGCACGCAACTGTAGCTAGTTAGGGACCACAGCTCTTTGGGATTTGCAATATAACTTTTATGTTTAACTTTCAAATATTTCAGCTAGAAGCTAAGTATTTAACTTGTTTGGAATTACACTTTCTTCTTTATATATTTACTTTGTTAGACTTGTTGAAATAGATTTGTAATTCAAATAACAATTGAAGTGAGTTGAAAGTGTAATTCGGAACAGATCTGCACGTATTAAATGTTATTAAAACTCGATTATTTTGTATATGTATTTAAAAAATTTTGACTAACTTCTTTGGTTGACTCAACAAAACGAAACTGCTTATAAACATAGACTTAAGAGTGATTATACTTCATTATCAAGAACTTAGAGCAATATTTAGTACAATTCGGCAAATCAGAGATGGTCTTAAAGCTACATAAAGCACACGGATCTACATCTGGGCTGGGCACACACAGACTGAGGAAGATAGTTCAATTTTAAGAGATTCTCAGTGGCTGCGTCGCACTAGAAGAAGCAACAAGGTTGCATACAGCAGCTGCCAGAGTGATGGCAACACTGCACCTGCCGATGCACGTGGCTCCAGGGACAGAGTCCTGCATTTCTCCACTTTGGTGTAGTCACTATAACCAGCCAGATTCCGGGAAGCGGCACGTATCAGATAAACCGTGTCTGGCTTTAGGTCCACAATTAGCAAACTGGCACCTGTTCAACAAAAATGAGGTATATAAAATATTATAAGAGACTTTTATAACTGTTGTTTGTTTCTATTAATTAAAGTAATATGTATATTTTTTAAACTTTTTAGTCGATTAACCAAGTAATTGCATTTACCAACTTCTTTATTTAAAAGTATGTTCTTCTTTTGGTTTTACAATTTTACTGTGAACTTATTAAATAGTTTGTGTTTTTTATTGATTCAAAATTTGTTTTCTCCTAGTGTTTAACAGATGATCAACTTTAAAAAAAGTTGTAAATTTAATAACGTAATGCCATAACTATGACTTAGTTGATGTTAAATAAGTATCTAATTTAATGAGTATAAATAAGGACAGATTCTCTTTGTGACTTTAACTTATGTTATATGTAACTTAATTGCCTTATCTATGACTTAGTTGACCTTAAATAAGTTTCTTATTGAATGAGCATAGATAGGGGAAGATTCTCAGTGTGACTTACCCTCTTCGTAGGCGAATTCCTTGCTCTTGGCATTGGTCCACTTGCCAAGTTCCGATTTGAATTCCAGCTCCGTCAAGTACTCGATACGAAAGCCATTCACATCCATGGGCCCGATCTTATGCTTGTCCCGCTGCACACTGACATCCACATCCACAGTGTTGGAGTTATAGCCACGCAGTTGGAAGACAAGGGGAAGCGGGGGCTTCTCTCCCCTGCTCCAATCTCGTAACCCTCTCAATGCTGCCCAATACATTGTGGGCCCGACAGCGATAGTTGTCAAACTGTTTTACCTCCAGCACATTGATGGTCAGACGAGACCAGTTGCTCTGCGTCTCAATGGTGTAGATCTTCTCATTGCTCTCCAGACGTCTCTGTTTGCGGTACCAGCTAAAGATCGGAGGCGGCTCTGCCGTTGCCTTACATTCGATGGTCGCCGTGCCATTGATATAGGCATATTGCACCTCCGTGTGCAGCGAGTGAATCCATTGAGGCTTGTCTGTGGTCAATTAATTGAAAATTAATTGAAAATAATGCATATTTAACTGTCATTTATCAATCAAGTAGCTGCTGTCTGCTGACGCTCGAAAGTATGCTACGAAATAATGCATAACTCATGTGTCAGCCGTATAAATCAAAAAATAAAGTCATTAGCTGCACATGTGCCACTCCCTCCGCCCACCACCCACCACCTACTTCCCACCTCCCAACGAGGCAAGCACACATTTGCCAGCTAAACGTATGTAATTTTAAAATATTTCGTGCTCAAAAAACTATTTACCACAAAGTGCGCTGCATACTAAAAAGCAGCCCAAATTTTAGACGCCCATAAAACGCTCAAGTAATTTCAGTGCCATTCACAACAAATGCACAGTGGAACAAATGAACTATTACATGATATTATATGCAAAATAAAGCACATAAAAACATTCACATTTAATTATGTGTACTAAAAACATCGACTTTTTTACTGGCTTTGACAGCTTTGCAATTAATATAATGGAATGTGTAGCTTCAATCAATCAGAAGTTCTACTTAAAATTCAATTTGTTACAATATAAAAGACTACAAGTAGTAAGAGCATAAACAGATTCCATTATAATATATAATAATGAACACACAAATATACGCTAGATTAATGGAAACTATTGAACTGTTTTGAAAGCACATTTTAAGCTTGTTAGTTAACTTTTCAACTAAACTTCCAAAACTTCATCAGCAGAAATGTGAAGAGAGTGGAACCTTTTAAAAAGCTTTGAAAGTGCATGAGAAAGCTGAAAGCTTCACTTTTTCCTATTAGATAACAAAATTAAAAATTAAACAGAAGTTAATAAAAGGAATTTATTGATTAAATAAATGATACCCAATAAATTATTTCAAATTCTTTCGTAATTTTGTAATTTTGAGACACTGTTCAGTGTTGTTTTGATGGGAGTTGAGTTGAGTAAAATCATAAATCACACTCACGTTCGATTTTCATCAAAACTGTTCGCTCCTGCATATCGGAAGCAATCGAATTCACTTGGTATGCGCGGCACGTGTATTCACCGGTGTCAAACTGTGTTACCTTGTTGATGAGCAAGCCATCCGCCAGCATGCGGAATTTCGAAGCATTCGCTGTCAAAATGAGAGAGAGAGAGAGACAGAGAGACAGTGAAGATAGCGGACATGATAAACGGATGTCCAGAGAATGTGCAAAAAATCCAAGGAAAATCGAGTAGAAATCGGGGAAAATGAAGCAGAAACTTAACGTGGGAGAAAAGCTTATTAGCATGACGATACTTACTCTCCGCATTAATGGGCTGTCCATTGAAATGCCAGGTAATATTCGGTTGTGGTTCCCCCTTCACTTCACATAATATGGTGGCGTTTTGTCCCTCTCGCACAATCTGAACGGTCTCCTTTTCCGTGAACGTAATTTTCTCTGTGTGAAACACAGGAAATAAAGAATTCAAAGCCAAATTAATGAATGTGTGTGTTGGGGTTATTCCAGGGTATCTCTGCACTTACGATACACAATCAACTCAAACGATTTACTATGCGGAGCGCCCTCAGTTGCCTCACAGGTCCAATTGCCCTTGTCCGCAAGTGCGATGTGAGCAAAAACGATTTTCAATTGTTCTGTGTGGTAAACATTGAAAATGTATTAAAATAAACACGAAAAAAGTGAAATAATCGCGAAATTAATCGACTGCTAGATACCCTCTAACAAGATTTTGAAGTACAAAAAAGTTGTTTATTTTTAATTCTGAAATATTTCAAGTGAAAGTGAAGAAGAAGTGAAATAGTTATATCAATCAAAGTAATTCTTTATTTATTCTTAAATCTTTTAATTTAGCAGTTGGTTGTGTTGTTTTCATGATATTTATTTTAACATATTCTTTTAGTTTTTTTTGGTTTCATGGTTTTTAATATTTCACATGAAGTCTTCCTATTCAAGTAAAATATTTGACTGAACCAAGATACTGAAGTTGAATAAATAGTATCACAAGAAGTAGTTTTCTTTTTATTTCTGAATTCTTTTAATTGATCTATTTGCCTTTTTTACATGTTATAAATGAGATCTTTAACCTATTCAACAAATTTCTTTGTGTTTAAATTGAACAAAATTAAGTCATCCTTATTTTTACAAAGAAAACAACTTTCCTAATTTTTATTCCCTTTTGCCTGTTACAACTCTCTGCTGCTCCGCTTGTTTTACAGGGTATCTGCGCTGTTCAAAAAAGTTTTGCAAAAACAAAAGCCAAGTGCAATTGCAATTGCAATGTTCCGTGTGCGCAGATGGTTTTGTATAGTATATGTGTTTCTATATGCATGTGTGTGTATCCCTCTCCCTGTGTGTGTGTGTGTGTGTGTTTGTGCGTGTATAGTTGCAATTAATTGTGTTTGTTTGCTGTGTCGTTGGCGGGATAGAGTTCCCTCTTGGCAATTTCTGCTCCTCTTTGCTTTGCTTTGCCTTCAACGACCCCTTCCACTTAATTCGATTCGATTCGATTCGATTCGCTTCGATTCGATGCGACTCACCTGGTGCCGTTTGTTCGATGTGAATGCGTCCTTTGTGCTCACGTATAATTTCACCTCTCGGCGATTTCCAATGCAGCTTCACATCCGAGTTGGGAGCGACGCATTGCACAATGAGGGACTCGTTTGTGTAGCGGACAACGCTGTGTTCCGCGGGTCTCAGACTCAGGCTATCAGCATCGTGGTCATGGTGATTCGCCAAGGCAGCAGCTGTTAAAGAGACAGAGACAGAGACAGAGACAGAGAGAGAGTGTGTGAGAGAGATCGAATATTTACAATCGATTGCATATTTGCACTTTGCTTAATGGCTCGTTAATTGCCGAGGCAGCTGCGACTTTCCAAAATGTAAATTGCAAAGTTTCGACGCCAATTCGTTGGCCAAGTTTGCAACGGCAACGGCAACAGTTTGACAGTTGCTCAGCGGCACGAAGAGCAATGCATTTTATTTAGCCAACTACACACACACACACACACACACACGCACAACCTTATATTTAAAGTTAAACACATTCAAAAAAAGTTGCTCCGACGATAAACAACAACATCTCAAAAATTGCACGTTAACTATGAATGTATGCATTTTATTTATATATTTTGTGTGTTGTCTTTGACAGAGTTCCTAAATCCTTAAGCACACTTATTTTGCATTTTTTATTGCATTTTGTTGGGAACACAAAATATTTTACTTAACATATTTGAATTCTCCATTCAGAGAAAAGCATTTGATATTACTCCATTCAAAGTATTTAATTTCTCCTCTGAGTTATAAAAAGCTGTATTTAAAATATGTACTGGTTCCGATAAATTCTGAACTCAATCAATTCCTACATCAATTAATTGCATTCACAGATTTTCATTGAAACTGATTTTCAATGGGATATTTTCCTTTCAAACTTTAAACATTTTTAACACAAATTAATTAGCGTAAAATTTTTACTATGCTCTACTAATTACACACACAAACAATCTGATACTCAGGCACAGTAAATTGGCCAAAAATGGACATATATTTGATGAGCTATATACTACGTAATATATGTATGTAGGTCTATTTATTTTCCAGGCAGACTTCTTTGTGCAACTTGTATCACTGAGCTACTTTGATTCATGCTGAACAGCAAACTGCACTCAAATTATTTGCATCCATTTTGCATACTTTTCTCATATTTTTCATACATTTTCCCATTTTCATATATTCATTTGGTCGCTTCGTTGCTTGCCTCGGCAGGCAGGTAGTTTCATTGAAATTTATCACAAGAAATTGCAATTTCATTTGCCGTTTCATGTCAATCTGCACAGCAACAGAAACAACATCAACAAAATGTGGATCATATAGTATACCCTATACCCATTGGGAACTTGGGGTGGGGGACATCATTGCATAGATGCAACAAATTTCTTGTATACTTTTTAATAAAGTTTCTCGTATGCCCAAAGTGCCAGAAAAAGTAACAGCAGCATCAACAGCAACAACAACAACAGCAAGAATACGAAAAAGTTGAATAAGTAGAAGAAGCAGTTCAAACAGGACACAGGACACAAGACACAAGACACAGGAAATAGGGGCCCAGGACGCGGACAGTCAAAACTTTTGCACAGTTTTCATATCGTTTCTTTTCATTATATTTTTATCTTTTTTTATCTTTTTTTTGTGTGAATATTTTATTTTTCAAGAATATTAACGACTACATCGTGTAACAGCAAATTTAACATGCCTCAAATTTAATGGTTCAGTTTGGTTAATATTACAACGAAATAAATATCTTCTTCCTGTAGGCGACAGAGAAATAAAATATAAAATAAATATTGCCCCTAGCTTTAAGATAAATTCTTTATGCTATTCTCATGCAATTATTTGAATTTGGCAGTGAATTAAAACGTGAATTTCACTTGATAACAATCGAAAAAGTTGTACAAGTTCTTTGAAGTGCCAAAAATAAATCAGAAATTTGATAAGTTTAGAAGTTGTTAAACCAGTTAAGATGTAATTAAAAAAAAAAAAAAACTTAATGGATAAAAGAGAATAAAAGCTTATTCTCGATAATAAAATCACACACAATGCATTTTTCTTGTCAGTTTTCAAAGCACTGAACATTGAGCTGCAATTATTTGAAAATATATAGCTAAAGATCAATAAATCAATTAATATTTAATAATAATCATTATCAAACATTTTATTTCAGCAAAGGTTCTACTTTAATCTTAAATAAATATAGAACTTTTACACCGATAAAAATAATTCGATATATATAAGATTTTTAATTGAAAATCATTTACTCGTAAAATAAGTAATACAAATTGACTGATAGTATGGCATACTTATTTTTTCTCTTGTCAAAATTGAAGCTATTTCTGACTTTGGTAACCCTTCTATTTTTATCAGTGTACCTATGATTGTGTGTGGAATGAGTGTGTAAGTACTTGTGTATTTGCTTGACAACACCTGCAGTCGACGGACACAGTGCACATTGTTTCCCGTTGACTGTTTGTCTTGTGGTGCAACTATTCTTTGTTGTTGTTGTTGTTGTTGCTGCTGTCGCTTTGACTGTTGTCTGTAGTTGCTGCCTGTCAGTGTTTTCGTTATCTGGAATGGCAACGTCAACTGCGAAAAATACTCGAAATACTTGACATAAAATTTCATGTGCGAACCAAAGTCGTAACGCAGGACAACCTTAATGACAAACAGACACGACAACAGCGACAGGGACGAACACAATAATCTCTAGTAAAAACATTCAAAATGGACTGCTTGACTAGGACATACCCAGTAGTCAATAAGACTGTAAAGTATAATATTTTGACTGAATTTTTATTTAATTATTTAAAAAAATTCACCATTAAAATATGACTTTCTTTACATTATTTTCATGATAAGGAGCTCTCTACAGTAGATAACTACATGTCAACCAAAATATATATTCATATGCGTCTCAAATGTAATCCTCAAAATCGTTTTATTGCTTACAGGGTATACAAAATTCATTTTTATCATGCTCAACAGTCACAGATGCAGTTTGAAGATGTTTATATGAATAAAAATAAATACAAATTCACAAATTGCCAGAGATGCGGCCAAAATGTGTAGAAAACAATGGTCAATACTTTGAATAAAATGTTTTTACTTTCCCATTAATAATTAGTGTTATATTTTCACAAAAACACATGTTTCATACCGGTATACCTAGTATATACCCTTCTAAAAAATGCATCTGATTACAGGGTATTTAAAATAAAGAAATTGCATTGCCAAAAGCGGGAAAAACAAACGGTTAACGTTAACGCGTTAACAGTAAATGGCAACTGGCAACGGACGACTGACGTTGCCAGACATACTGCACACACACACACACACACACACACACACACACACACACACACACACACATTGTCTGACGAGCAGAGGAGGAATAAGTAGAAGAGCAAAATTATCTGACACGCTCTCCGCATTGCTCAGTGGCCTCTATAAATGCATTATGTTATGCACTCATTCGCAGCCGGAACGCGAATGGGAATGCGAAGACGAAGGCGAATCTGAATACGAAGTCGAATGAGTGCAAAAAAATAAACGGGAATGCACACAATGCACGTGGCCGAGAGCGGACAGGAGACAGAGACACCAGAACGGAATGCCAGGAGGCGCCACAGCGCCAGATTTAAAAAAAAAGAATTCAGCAAAAACAGAATATTTATGCTGAGGAAGTCTGGCCTCAATACCCTCAAAAACTAAACATTTTAAACTTAATATCTTACTAATTATTTATTTATAATATAAGTTTTATTTGACTAAATAGATAAAAGTTTTTATTGCAATAAATGCATAAATTTCTTAGAAATTTGTCGTTTTATTAAATAATGTTCAGAGCTTCATTTAGATATTTTTAAAATTTAGAAAACAAACCACACTCTTGATGTTACGAAAACATTCCAATTGATAAGCAATATATTTTAAATATGCAATAGAATTCAGTAAGATAATCCAAGATATCTGAAAAACGACTTACTGAAATTAACTTTAACAATTTCCAAATTATCTTCATTGCAGCAAGGGTATTTAAAAGCCCATCAAAAGTAAGTGTGTGTGAGTGTTTGTCGATGAATGTGCAGTTGTGTGGTTGTGTGCTCTGTATACTTGTTAGTGTGTGTATGTGCATGCGATGGTATCTGTGTGTGCGCATTTCTGTGTGTGCACATGCGAGGTGTTGACCCGTAAATTTCATTTAATGCCATATATTATTATATTTGGCTGCGAGAATTTGCCATTAAATATTTCTGTAAATATCCAAAGACACACACACACACATACGTAAGTATTTACGTATATCACAAGTAAATATCTATATATAGTATGTCCGAATGTCGATTCAGTCGTCAGCATTAATTACAAATTACAATTTAAAAGAATGCATATAAATGGAAAATTTTCGTCTGTGTAGCTTCTAAAGGAGGTAAAAAAAATAAATGCACACAGAAATATTTAAGATTTTACTTAAACGATATCTGAAAAATAAAAATATAGGTTGTATACATTTCAATTAATGTCCAAAACGTAGGACTCAGCTTATAAATATTCCAGACATTTGCTTTTTAAATCGCCTATGATTTCTATTAGTTTTAAGATTTAAAAGTTTCCAACCCGAAAGTTTTCAAGAAGAATAATAAAGTAATGATTCGAAAATTGAATTTGTGTATTAAGTATTTGCAGACTCGACGAACTTTTAATAAATTATAAAGTGTCAGCCTTAATAACTCTCGCAAACTTTTCAATTCCCATTAGCCCAACGGAGGAAACTTTTTAATTATTTGCCAATGCTTTATAGGCTCCCAAAAAAACAAAAACATCAATGGATATGGCTGCCTTTAAGTGTAACCGATTTAAAGATACCCTGTAGATAAAATGAAAATATCGCCAACAATTTTGTGCACACTTGAAGTTCTAATTTAAAATCATTTATTTTAATTTTAACTACATTTAAAACTATCAACTGCAATTAGTTGAGTGTTAACAAAACTTAAATTAAATTGTCAGGATATATAAACCAACATAATTAAAACTTAAAATCATTCTTTCTAATTTAATCCTAATTTAAAGTTATCGAGAAAGTTACTAAAATTGAAGAATATCTCTGTTTGCAGGGTATAAAAGGCTACATACAAATGTGTATATGTTTTTTAATTTTCGTTTTTCAATTTTTTGATTACTGCACAAAATAAAAGTTGCCTTTAGCTGCTGTTGCCATTATTGTTGTAGAAGTTGTTGATGTTGTTTGTGTTGTTGCTGTTGCTTTTGCTGTTATTGTTGCATACATGCCTTTAACTTTAACTAAAAAGTTGCAGCTCTGCAAACTGTAATCAAGAGGGGGCTGCGTAGATGGAGAGGCAAGGGGGAAGTGAGCGTTATAATAATAATGTCAGCATAAACGCATGTGAAGCAGACACTTAACCTGAATTCAAGTTAAGGCGCCACAAAGACACGCACTACACACTACTCACTCCACAATGCTGCTGCACAGTGGTGGGTGTTTGTGCCCCATTTCTGTGTGTGCCACAAGCGACTCGGAGGCAAATAGAAATGCTTGAGAGTCGAGCATGCAAATAATTGCAGCATTTGTATGAGCTTAACCCATTTCTGTTGCAGTTTCTCCCCATTTTATTCATCGTCATTCTGCTCATTTCTTTTTTTCTCTCTCTCTCTCTCTTCCTCTTCCTCTCTTTCTTCGTAGTCATATTATTGCTTCTCATAAGCTGCCGTCATGGGGCTAGGAATTTAATTCGAAATTCTCACACAAAGCAATGCAATGCAGCTTCCCTCGCTGCCTCCGTTGCCCCTTTGTCCCCTTTGCCGCCTTTGTTGCTGTGGCACGTAATGCCAAAACATACATAAATCATCGTCGCGTCTCCGCATAAGAATATATTTCCGCTATAAAATGGACGTTTCCGCATTTTCGGCTGCCTGGCTGCCCCATCCACCCTCCCCCCCCAACCCAACACCCTCGCAAGTGCACGGAGAAAAAACAATGCCATCTTCACTACACTTCACACACATTATAATTAACTTAGAATATGTTGTATTTTATTATCGAATACAAATATATTTCCTATAAAGTTTTATTGTTTTCTGTTAGTAAATTTAAGAATAAAACTGCATTAAGTTAAAATGATTATGGATATAGTTAAGTCTTAATTTGTTAACACAAATACAAACTAAATTCTATTAAGAATTTTAAATACACTGTGATAAACATATGTCTTATTCATGTTATACAAATATTTATTTCGAGTTAATTGTTGTGCTATATTTAACATTGTTGCTATTTGCTTTTGACTCAAAGTGTCATCTCTATCCAATATCGTTTGCAATTCGGCGTCTTCAAACCCTTTGGTGGTCTTCCACGTTCTTCATTTCTCACATTAGAATCAGTATTTCTGAACCTTTGAAACCATATTTTGCATGTTGCTTCTGATAGAGCATGATCAGCATATTTTAAACATTTTAACATTGTTTTTTACTTAGTTCAGCTCACATATTTCCTTTAATTTTGTTCAGTGTATGGCTCACCTGACTGCTGCTGCATTCACAACAGGAAGTCAGCTTCAGTTTGGGAGCTTGTGCTTTTGCTTTGTGGCAATCGGAAATGCAGGTAGTAAAACTCGTGCTACAGTTTCTCAGCTACTTCTCTCCATTTACCGTTCTACCTCTTTTGCACCATTTCCCATGCCTCTCTGCCATCTCTCTTGGCCAGTTCGTGATGCCTTTTTAATAGTTTGCAGCTGACACTGTGGGACTTGGAACTTGGACACGAAATCGTTGTTGGACTAGCTAACAAATTTGCTTGGTTTGTGCCTTGCACTTGAAGTTTCTGTTTTACTAGGGCAATTAATTTTTTGCTCAGCAAGTTCATAAATCTGGCATTATATAGAGCGATGTTTGGAAGAGGGGGAAAGCACCGGAAAATACATTTATGCGTTTTTAAATGCTCACCAAAGGAAGTCGAGTGCACATTAATTTTTGCCTTCCTTGCGATAAGAAGGCAACATGATGAAAACTCTAGACAGCCGACCACGCCCACTTTTCCACATCCGACTCCCATTCTCTGGCTTTCTCTGCTTGCTGTTATTCTGTTTTATTCGTTTTAGTCGTACGACTTGTAAAACTGTTTCATCCCATTCATCAACATTGTGCGCCTTTGACTTTTGGAAACAAAACTTTGACAAACTTTACAATTATGCAGTGGGACCAAAAAAAGGGGCGTTTAGCGGGCTGCGGGGACCTGCAGGGGCGTGGCCAGGCGCCAGGACTACCTCGCATTGCTTTAAACAAAATTTTGTTTCCACTTAAGCATTCAAACATTTTGTAGCTGAATCTACGAACAGTGATTGCGAGTGTGCCATAAAAATTCATTTTTTAAATGTTTGTCGATTAATTCAATCTGATAATTAGGCTATAAAACCTCTTAAATGCTTATATTGTGAAACATTGGCTCTGACAGCATTGAAAGCACATAAAAGCTAATGCGGTTCGACTTTATTCCATGTCACTATTTGGGAAACTTCGGATTGTCATAACTTTGTCAAAAGTGAACCGATTTCCTTGCCGAATATCAATTTTATCATTATTTGGCGTCTATTTTGGTTCTGCATGAAAGCTGGAAACGTAATTTTTAACCACCACTGTCTCATTTTCACAACTTTCCCCTTAACTATCCAATTTTTGCATACTTTTTGTCCTTAAACGTTTTTGCGACATCTTCAAACTGTCGTAACTTTCTCAAATTTTAACCGATTTAAGCTCGGAATGTCAATTTAATATTTTTCACTATCCATTTTATACTCCAGTTCCATAGAGAGATGTTCCTACATTAAAAACTATGTTGAATAATTAAATTCATGCCGTAGTTGACCAACTTTCAGTGCTACAAATAGTCTAGACTTCAATTAGAGCAAACTTTCCATCTACTTGAGTTACGCTTTTTTCAGTTCTCTTTTAGCCACTTCACCTTTGCACCACTGTGCAGCATTTGCCATTAAAGCAATGTAGTCCAAAAAAAAATAAAAAGAAACGAATGCATAATTTTCGGGGCGACAGACAAACCGAAACGACCTCAGAGAGATCATTTGTTAAGCAAATTTGGTCGCAAGTTGCCACATGACAGACACGGCATTAATCATGGCCCATCAAATTGCATAAGCTCGGCATTCGCATTAAGTGTCAGTGTTAATGGCGAGCGCAATTATGTAAGCAACAGAACTTGACATTACAAGTCTGTTATCATTCCACCCACTTGCCACCGTGGGTTGTAAAAGAAGCAGAAGCAGAGAGTGTGGCAAACAACATTATCGCTCTGCTTACCACTGCTCAAGTGCAACATTCAGTGGCAAGAGTTCGCGTCACGCATGAAATTGTAATTGAATCCGTTGTGTGGCATACGTTGCGTATACGCCACGTGTTACGGCGCTGCGTCGACGACAACATACAAAGAATAAAAATCAAATTTCTTTTGACATATAAAATAAAGTTGCTGCATAGCAATTTTTAGTTAAAACTTTGTCTCATGTTCAACTTGCCGCACAGTGACGCTAAAAATTAAAACCCTGCATCTGCAACAACAACTTGACACGACTTGCAGTTTGCCAATACCCTGTAGACATAAGCAAACATATGGTACATTGGTTAGCAAGTCACATGAAGTCAATAACATAAGTAACTAGCTGAATTCCTCTGTATTTTTGATTAATATACATTTTAAATTCTATTCAAATTACTATTTAAACTTTATCAGCAATTAAAAAGTTATTCTTAAATTTTAAAGCAGACACTTTTCCTTTAAAGGGTATGTGCTAGTCTAATACACTTATCGGGTACTTCGTTAGTTCTTTTTTCTTTGTTATTATGGTACAGCTTCTGTCTTTTGCTAACAACTTTGCTGCTTGCACTTTGTCGTAAAAATAAAGTTTTACACACACGCGCGAGTTGTTTTCCTTTCTATTGTATTTGTGACTTGTTGTGTGTGTGTGCGTGTGTGTGTGCATGTATGCGTGTACAAGTGCGTGTGCTTGTATGAATTTTGCTGCAGAATGCCACATTACAGCAATAGTTGCAACAATAACCAACAACTAGAGTATGTCCAGTTGAGAAATTAAGACTTAGAGATACTCTGTAAACAGCCGGCATATTAGCTACAGTGAAGCCCTTTTAAAAGTCACACAAAAGCAGTTGACAAACAATATTGTTAACATTAAAATGATCTAGTTAGGTATGATTATAAAATTAAATATAAAAAAAATTACAAATGTTTATTAAAAGAACAATTATGGAAGAAAATAAGTAAAATCAGAACTACTAATTTAAACGTCTAGAGTTGTTAAATAGCAATTTTTAAAATCCATTATTAAACTCTTCTGTTCCGCACAGTAAAGATAAATATTAAAAGCTATCATATAAAATTTATAAAAAAATGGAACGTTTCAAATATACAAAGTTAATACACCTTACAGGTACAGGTGCAGGGTATACAAATGACGCTGCTTTTGTGGCGCTGCGTCTTAATTTTTAGTGCCGTCATAAGGCGAACAACTTGAATTGCAGCAGGCACTGTAATCTTGGGGCAAGACTTGAATTGCCAACTTAAATGGAGGCGCCCAAGGAACTGGCCAACAAAATTCAATTTGGTCAACAAAAGCTTGTTAGATAGTTGCAGCTAAAAGGCGCTGCTAAAATGGCCGTTAATGCAACTTGATGCACTTGAAAGTGGCAGCGATTAGCGCAAGTCTGAGGCAAGTGATCCGTGCAGTTAGTTTAATATTTCATTAGTCTGCTTTGAGTCACGTTTAATCCAGTCAGCAGCAACTTGGCTATAAATTTACCTGTGCCACGTAAATTGTTTTTCTTTCCAGTTAGCTAAGAATTGTTGTGGGTGCAACACAGAAGATAGTGGCAACTGAATCCCTTGGGGGCGCCTCAGAATTTATACGAGCTTCTGTAGCTGACGTTGCCGCGCAGTGTTGCATGCAACAATTAATGTGCTTTTAATTAAACTTAAGTGCGCATTCGTAATTGCAAAATTACTACTAAGTACGAGTATTTGAAGTTGGCGGCGCCTCGGAATGCATTTTACCTGCTTAAATAGTTCTGTTGCAAGTTGGATTGTGTTGCAACAGCTACACAGAAAAATAAGTTCGAGGCATATAAAGATAATATTGAAATTCTTCATATCGGTTGTAGTTCTGATAATCAGAATCTGATCTAACAATATATTACCGAATTCTAATATCAATTATTCTAATCATATATTTTATATTGATTCTCTTTTTTTTCAGTGTATGTTTAAACGCCCACCTAGAGTGCTTTTTAGTTTAATGAAATTTTAGCTTAAGCCTTTGCCGGCTAAAAGAGCTTCTAGATTAATTTATGCCGCAAGCTCTTAGAGGTCTTGAAGCTTTTAACGTCTCTTCCCACCTATGTATATGAATTTCTAGAACCAGAGCCAAAGCCAACATAAAGTGTGTAACAAATTGAATTTTTCACACCCAACACACACACACACACAGCCGACTAACCACACACTTAACAAGTTTTTCTGTGCTGTACTCTCATATTGAAAAATGCGACAATATTTTGTGTTGCACAATCGTTAGCCACGTGGTGAGGTGGCAGGTGAGGCATGTCACGTTAAGCTGCCACCTAGCTCCAAAGCTCTACAGCTCGAAATATTGTTGTGGATTTTGTGGGTACGAGGACACAGCAAAAAAGGGAAAAGAAAAAGATTACGCACAGCTTGTTGCTTCAATTTATGGAACTGACAAAATCATATGAAATACATTTGCCAAAAAGTGCACTTAAATCTGAGAATAAACTAAAGTTAAGGCTAACATTAAAGTTTTCTTCAGGATGAACTATAGCAGCTGATAAATGCGAATAATTGCACAATTTGTATATCAAACTAAGAGTTAAAAGTAAATTCATATTATAACATTCTTTAGATTCTAAAGCTCGCCATAAAGCTGTCTGATAGCTAGAAGATTCAAACTATTCTCATTAGCTTACAGTTAATGTCATTACACTCTGCTGTAAATTAGCTTGTAACTCGTAAGTCTTTATTTTGCATGTTCATCAGGTTCATCAGGACACTCAGCAGAAGCTTCCACTGAACTGCGGCTGTTTTTCTGATGAGGCAACAACCACAATAAATTAAGCGAGGTATCCTTTGACGGCTTGGCAGATTTGCCCCATAAACCAGGCCAGAACAGAGCAGGCAGCATAGGTGCTAGCAATATGCGAGCACTAGACTAGACAGGGCAGCGGGTTGAGGAAGGAGGAACAATGGGTGGAGGGGGAGGTTGCTTAAGCTGCAGCTAATTACCGCCAGTTCAGCGAAAGATACACCCTAATGACTGCGACTATTAACCGACGAGTTTAGTTGCGGCTTTCAGGCGCCGCAAAGTATGCAGCAAAATGAAAAGCGAAATACAATGCAAAAAATAAGCATAAAAATAATTAAATTGGCGAGGAAATTGCACAAATTGCACATGTGTTAAGTTCTGTGAGGAAGAGGAAGAGGAAGAGGAAGCAGACTGCACTCATTTTTCATCAAAATGACAATGCAAATGCGTTAATTAAATTTTACTGCCTTTGAGCCATGTTAAGCGCTGAGTAAATAATTAATTCATTTAATTGATATAAATAGTTGACTACTTGGCCAATATTTGTGTTTCGTTTTCAATTAATTCCATTCAATTATAAACTTTTGAAAACATATTAATAGTGATGCGGCACAATTTATATTGACAAATATTTATTGAAAACTCACAAAATAAACATTATTCATGGCTTTAAAACTCACTTACTTTAATCATTTTAATATATTACCTAAGCCAAATTAAACCTGTATTTATATACTCTAAATCTTTAAGAGGTTCAATTTAACTGTTTAGCTAAACATTTGTTTAACTTCATATTCAAATTCCTTACAGTAGAACCGTGAAACTATCGATATATTCAACCCATAGAAAATATTTTCATACCTCTGTTATGTTATGCAAATAAATCCAAAATTCCAATGCATTCACTCAACTTTTCTATTCAGCTTTGCAGCTTTAGAGTGATTCAAAACTGCACAATTCCCATAGAGCATTATAGAGTATGCAAATGTTTGACGACTCGTCTTCGAATAAGCTGTGATATATATTAAATGCAAGTCGCCTGTCACTCATTTAAATGGCGGAAAACAAATTGTACATACAAATTCAGATCTCACTCAAGCAGGCGGCACGACCTTTTTTGTGTTGCATTCCAAAAATGGAAGAAAGGAGATGAAGGTGGAGTTGCAGGAGTTGCAGTTGAAGTCAACGCCATATGTCTTGCTTCACTCCGCTCCAGCAGCAACAGCAGCAACTGGAGGGCAGTGGGACTTAAGTAATTCATTACTTTAGTCATGCATTGTCATGGATGTTGGCCACGCTTTTTCACGATATTTGCATTGCTGGCTGTTGAATTTTTATGGTTGCATGCAACCGACGAGTCGTGTACACATTTGTATATTGTATATTGTGAATTCATGTGTGTGTGTGTGTGTGTGTGTGTGTGTGTGGGTGCATGTGTGGCATGCAACGTCGTCTATGACTGCATGTCAAGCTCAACAGCGAAGCTGTTGCAATTTGTATGCAAAATTGTTTTACAAATTGAGCAAGAAAAATGGCGTAAGCAGAAAGTACACACAACACTCGAGAAACTCTCTCTCTCTCTCTCTTATCATCTCTCCCTCTCTTTTACTCTGCCTGAATTGAGGCAAACAAGCAGCACGTCGCTCGGCTTCAGATCCAACTGCAGCCTCAGCACGTCGACTATCAAGAATTCTCATAGATATACTATACACATACTACTTTTTTCACTACTAAAAATACCCTATTGAAGTTTTTGTAGCGGTGTGTCACCTTTCTAGAACATCAAGCTCTTAAGCATCTTTCATCTTATGAAACATTCTGTCAGGTAAACTTTTTGTGAATGACTCAAACCGATGAAAATAATCAACGGTGGGTTTTAAAAAACCTATTAAGTGAATCTGAATAACTTTGATCTAAAAAATAACAAACAATTTTACAATGTGTTACAAAATTGCTAAATTCTAAAAAGAAGAACACCGTTTAGCAAAATATGTTCTGAAAGCGAAAAGAGAAACAAGAATTAATTATTTCGCATCGGGTTCAAGGAATTGTAGATTTTTTCACACAGCTTGTAGTTGATTTTATTCCGGAATCTCGTTCTGTTCTGTGTGTTTTGCTCCTTTAGAGTATCCAGCGTGTCCATCGTTGTTTTCTCTATGCACATTCCTACTTGTTTCCTTCTGCTTTTCTATAAATTTTTGAATTTTCAGCATTTTCCTTTTGGCAGCACACACATGACACATTTGTGCACAGACGTGTGTGTTGTGCTGTTAAATGCTGTCATTGTCTGACAGTCAGGAAAAGCAGCACTTTGTGCAGTTTTTCCCTCCCTCCAAACTCACATTTTTTATTTTTCCTAGACTTTCACTTTGAATACGCAAATTTGAAACCATTTTGCAGAGTAATTTCAATATTTACATGATTAATTGAGTTTATTTTTAATTTACATCAAACAATAGGCAAACTGATTACGCGTAAAAGTTGACCCCACACCACAGCAAACCACAGCACATCAGTGTGCGGCATTCATAATGAGTAAGTTGGAAATAAAAGAAGATTAATTGTGATTTAACCCAGCCCTAAGGGAGGATTCACTATTGTCTTAACCAGCGCATTGTTTATAACTTTTTCTATAGCATTTGCTATGAGTATTATAATTCACATTACAGCATCATTAAGTTTTGTTTATCTACGCTCTCTCTCACAATTTATCTACCTCTGCCTCTAGCTCTTGAGTTTATACACTCGACTCGAAGCGAAGTTTCTTTAAAACTTTATAAGCCGATGACTTGGGATGCACTGATCCACTTTTAAATGGTAACAGGTGTTGGCATTTCATAAAGTAATTCTCTTCCATCTACAACAAGCAGCCACAACTTTATAATGCTTCCTGCGATAACTTTGACAAAGGTATAAGTCTGCACACTTACATCCAGTTTGTATTGTTGTATTGTTACGACATCATTAGTCTTTAAAGCCTTACGAAAACATAAGTGGAAAATTATTTATGCTTTATTGAAACGATTTGTCGACAGCTTGTTGCACTTTAAGTGGCTTCTTCCATAAGGCGCCCAATATTTCAATTGATATAAATAAATCTTACAAATAAATGCACCTTTTTTAATACTTCATTACACATTTACAAGTTTAACCTATATTAATATTTGACATTGTTAATGTAATGTTTTCTCAGGGTCTATTTAGGTCAGACACTCAATCCGTATTAATTATTGAAAACTTATGCTTGTTATATTTATTTCGCTTCGTCAAGAGTAAATTGCCATAAATAAATAAATTGCAATGAAATCGATTGGTTTAATATTTGCATTTAAGCTTACACTTTATGAATTCCGGCTAAAACTTAGAACATTTTATCAGCTCAGTCGCAGTTGCAATTTGTGTCTCTGAATTTGAATTGTTCAGTTGAGTTTTGGTGTTGAATTTTCAACTTGGAGCCGCATGTGCCTCATTTGTTTGTTGGTCAGAGTCCACTTGATGACAACTGTGGCCTGGAGTGAGGACTGTTCTCGGGGAGGTTTATTGAGGAAACTTTTCAAAAGTGGAATTGCATTTGCTCTGCTTGAAAAACTATTATAACTTTGGCCATGCCGCCATGCAAGAGTTTCAGTTCATCCAACTATGAAAGTACTTTATGTGCGCTAACAAAAATATTTCTTTTATTGAGTTTTGCCACTGCTTCAGTCGATTTTAGGCTCCTTCCCTCAGTCTTCGGCTTTCAGTTTCCAGTTTCCAGTTGCCAGCTGCTTGTCCCGGCCACTTGAATGCAGCACAAAAGTTTTGTCCTTTCAAGCACAAACGGATAGCATTCTCAAGCTGGAGCCTGTCTCCAAGTGGCTGCCACAATTGATACGATGATACGCCAGGCATTGTTAACAGTTAGGCACAAAAGACATGTACCGATTTCAAGATGCAATTGAAATTGACACTGCAGCAAGTAAAGCTTACAGACAAACGCTTTTACTTACTTAGTAATGCCTCAAAGGAAAGATGACAACACAAATTCAAAAAAACACTCTTAAATTCCTAGCCAGTAAGTTTCAATTCAATTTAAATCTTCACAAAACATTTATATACATATGTTCTCTAATATTTATGATTTGCAATTTACATTTATATTCCATTCTTTTAACGAATGCAATTATGTCAATTATTTAGTTTGTGACACTTTTGTGTAAGCGCAACAAACAATAAAATTTGATTTATTAACTTCACAAATTAACCATAAATTTATGGCAACATTGTTAAATGTCATGGCATAAATTCGTGTAATTTCAACCGCATTTTTTATTCAAAATCCTCAAATTATTACTTTAAAATTTATGGTTGATAGCTGCAAAACAACCTGTGAGTCGACATAGTTTTTAAAACTCACAAACAAACCACAGAATGTGGCATATGGCTGTATAATATTATTGTTTTTGTTAGGAATCCATTAAAATGTATATAAAGGGGTATTATGACTATGTGGAATGGATTGTAATTAGCAGAAAAAATTCTATATATTTCTTTGTAGACTATTTATCCAATTGTAAATTGCATAAAAGCATAATACTGTTTTTATTATATATAATTATGTTTCACAAAAAATTCTTCGTCTGAAAAATATATCGTTTACATTCTCCAAAAATGAATTGATAACCAATTTGGTGAGGAATTAAGAATTTATAGAATATATAATAAAAAATAACAAGTAAATGATTAATTATTAATACTTAAATGGTAGGAGTATTGAATATTCGGTTAACTGAAAAAAATATTATTTCCGCTGGCTGTTTTTTTTATGATATTGTTGTTGTTTCATTTGTGTCGAGTTGGCTTAGCTGCTGTTGTAGTTTGTTGCGCTAGTTTTGCGGTCGCGCATTGTTTTAGCCAGACAATGCAACAAAAACCTATGCAAAAATGTTGCCACAGCGTGAAGAGGGACGGATCAGTAGAAGGAGGAGCAGGAGGATAACAGTGCAACAAAAGTACAACAAAAAATGCATTACTATGCAATGGCAACGACAGTAGCAGCCAAGTTTTAATTACGTAAAATATTTTTGCGTGCACGCGCTCTAATCAACTTAAAAGCTAGGCTAAAAACTGCAATTCGGCAACATGGTCAGAAGATGGTTGTTGTTGCTGTTGCTGTTGCTGCAGCCAGTGTTGCAAGTTGTTGTTTGGTGGAGCCAAGTCTTAAAAAGGTGGCAGACAACGCTGCCTAATAATTGCCGCATTCGCTTTGCCTCAACAGCAACAGCAGCAGCAGCAGCAGGAAAAGCGTCAGTTAGTCAACATGTCAGTTCGTCAGACAGTTGCCAGTTCCTGTTGATGTTGGTGTTGTTGTTGTTGTTGTTGCTCTTGTGTAATTACTTGGTGAGCAGCATACGCAAACTGGTTGAGCTGACAGTTGCCAAAGCGACAAAAGCAGCAACAACAGCAACAGCAGCAACAACAGCAACAACAACAGCAACAGCAACAATTACAGGGCTGCAGGCAACGCTCTCTAAGTGCTTTCTGACATGCCACTATGCAGCCTTCAACTCTATATCTGTATATAACTGCGTGTGTATTTGTGTGTAGTTGTGTAGGTGTGAACAACATTTATTAACATGACGTGCGAGTGTATTTGTGAAACTAGAAACAGTAAAAGCAATTTAGTTTACTCTTGCAGCCAGCATAAACGTTGCCCGGCGGCTTTTAGCTGATTCATGGCTAAACTTTTAGTATGTGTGTGTGTGTGGCAAACAGTGCGTATGATTGATATCAGTCCAACCACGTGATAATAGCCCAATGACACTAGCTCTAAAATGGCCACTTAAGCAGTGCAATTTAGACCAAACGAATTTACTTTGGAAATGTGAATTTTCAATACAAAAATGTTTTAAATCTTTAAATTGGCATTTTTTTCACACACTTCATTCATTTTTCTGACTGCCTTAAAACTGTTTACATTGTAATTTGTAATGTTCCATGATGGTGGTTATTTAAGTATTTACAAGGATTTATCTACACTTACTGCGTTAATATTAAATTGATTTAACAGCTTCAAGAACATTAAAAAAATGAATTTGCACCGATTAATATATTTTTTCTCCACCATAAATAAAAGGATAAAAAAGTTTCAAATAAAGTATAGACATTAATGTGACAAAAGTCAATTATTTTCAACGAATTTAATTGATCTGCTTTAAAACTGATTACTGATTACTCAGTTAATTGGTTTCTGTAGCGTAAAAAGCTTTTTAATTATTTGTATTATTATAAATATTTATAAAGAGAAAAATGAAGCATTCTGGTGTCAACTTGTTTAAGGTGAAATATTAGTTACTAAGCATTTTTATTGGATTACTCAAAGGGCTATAGATCTATATACTTACAATAAAATAAAACCTTGGTTTTGTAAAGCAAAAATTAATTTAAGTTGCTGATTCTTTTAAAAATCTATAATTCTTCAAGTTACAAAATAAAGAACTTGTTATTTAGTCAAGTTTTTCTGTGGTGGATTAATCTGAAGCTAGTGTGATTGCAGCATAGTTGTCTGACAAGTAAAATTAAATTTCAAATATACAAGTCAAGTCTGTGGTTCTACGCAAACTGCCCATTAACGGGTAAGTCGAGTGTGTAAATTTTAGTGTGTGTGTGTGTGTGTGTGTGTGTACTGAGAGTAGGTGGAACAGAGTAGATATATGTAGAACCAATAGATAAGCACACACACGTCTACATAAATCACAAGTTACCTGAGCAACTGGGCAACTGAGAAATGACCACGTATCTACTAGATACACGTACTACAAGCAAACGTTGAACGTTGAATGTTGAGCGCTGTCTTTGTGCGGATATTTTGGGCATTTTGGGCCAAACAATTGTTAATCAACTACAAACATGACAGCCAGAAATTATGCAAGCGCACAGCTCAAAGCCAACATTGGCCAAAATGGCTCTTTGGCCAGGATATGCGAATTGGATTAAATATTTACGAAACAAGCAGTTAATAAATATGGCCTGGATTGTACTATATCTGAACATATAATGTTGACCAGATGAAAACAGTCCAATTAATTGACCTTTTTTGCAAATGTTGTTGTTGTCGCGGCGATTTCAATCAAAATCAATTGCCATAAATTGTGGCACACATAAAGCTGAATGCAATTATGTGCAAATTGCATTTCATTTGGTTTGCCATTTGATTGGCCTATGCAAATGACATAAACGTAACTAATTGAAATCAAAGTTGGGTTTCTATTCTATTCTGTTCTCTATTTTTGGGCAAGTTTAAGTTGAAAATCTGTTGAAATAATCACAAACACGAAACGAAACTTTTAGCAGCAATTTGAGTGTTTTAATCAATATAGAATTTGTAAAACAAACCCAAAGGATTTTTGTATAACAAAAGCCATTTCCCCTCCTAACTTTGGACTCTCTCTGTGAGTGTTTTCGGAATTTTCAAATTGAATTCTTGCACCCTTGGGGAACACCAGACAGCAAATACTTCAAAGCAACAACATATGACTGCCAAAGAAAACAAAAAAACAACAATTTAATGTATATTTTGATACCCTCTCTCACTCGTATGGCATATCTTGAAAATAGAAACTTCAATCTATGTTTTACAACTTAAAACACGGATTATTTCCGGCGACTTACAATTTAATTTTGACAAACTAAATCAAGTTAAAGTATAGTACAACTTGTCCCACTTATATCCAAGTCTAGGGTATCTCTTTGCCTCATTCGGTTACATGTGTTAGTTTTCAATAGTTTTAATTGAAAACTGGCAACCCTTTGTGATGAAAACATTAATGTTCAGCTCAAATTATGAAAAAAAACTCGAATTGAATTCTAGTCGAAAATCGACAAATAAATAAATTCCGTCCATTTGCAATTTGTAATTATCGGAGAGCCAACTATAAAATATATACTTTATCCGGCTGTCAGGCTTTACCATATAATTTCGTTTTCAATTACCAAAAATGTTGAATGAGTTGCGAGCTCGGGATAATTATGCATTCGCAGGCAAAATGCATTTGAAATTTCAATTGCAAACTATTCACAATTAATATTTGCATAGTTCTTTATCCCTATCACACTGTGTGCCTGAGTCCAAAGCCATTTGGGGCATTAGTGCGTCCAATGCGGCACCTAATTGCCAAATATTTGTCTGTTTTGTAAAATAATCAACGCACAGCAAATACACTCGACTCGACTCGACTCGACTGAACTTTACTTGTATCTCTGCATACACATTATTTCAGGACACCAACCGTGTCACAACAAATGTATTTTAATATTGTAAATTTCGATACGGTGCGTTGCATTTACTAATTGAAGTGTCTGACTGGAGAACGCTGCGTATACGCAATGACTATATGCAGTAGGAACTATAGCTGCGAAGAGAGACTTAAATGGAGTTCAATAGTTATTAAAACCGATAGTAAAGGTAGCTGACTTATTAAACTTATTGTAATTTATTTGAATTATTTTTGATTTTTTAAATCAGTCAAATTCTTAATTAATATATAAACACACTAATGATTTATTATTGTGGATTTTTTGTACTTAAATAAACTTAATAATTCCACAAATTTATTTAGATTTACAACATTTACAGCTGCTCAAGTGCTGAACTTCTCTTAGTTGTAATTTACCCACAGGGTATCGCATAGTCAGTCACACAGGCAACTGTGGCGGTCTATTGACTAATGTCGGCAAATGTATTGCATTTTAAATATTAATGCATGCATTGCATTTGGTATTGTCTCGCCTGAATTGTATAGGGAAGTGCAATTGCGTGATATTAAGTATACGCATGGTTGAACAATACTTTAGTCCATTCAATGACAGATTGTTTTGGCCAATTTGTAGCCATAGGATTACCACCTAACTGATTTGCATGCTCTACGCATTTCACATGCAGATTTGTTATGACATGTTCAATGTTCTATTCTGGAAATGGTTGCAACTTGAGGCTTCAGATGTCACTTCAACAGAGCCGAGACTAATTGGCATTTTGCCTTGCTCTAGCTCTTTTGTGCTAACAGTTTCTGACAGCTTCATGTTGCATAAATATGTCTGCTAATTTTGCCTTCAAATCTTTGCTTCTATGACAGCTTCTGTCAGTTGACTTGACTCCTGACTCCAACTTGACTTCTGACTACATTTTCTTACGTGAATTTTTGTTTTCCATGGAGAATTGCGTAAATGCGTTGATTTAACATTTCCCAAAGTTTTGATAGAAATATATTCTTTGCTTACAAATATTATATTATATTATTATATTATTTATTATAAATTCAGTAAATATTTTAACTCAATATGTGCATTTGAAAACTCGTTATAACCAGAAGCTTTTTAATATATTTAATGTCAACTAATAAGCAACATCAAAATATTTTCAATGAGAAAAATAAAAAATCTTCTACCTAGTTAATTGTTCATTAATCCTGGTTTATTACAAACCTTTTGTAGTCAACTAGTAGTCATCCAAAAAGTATGTTTAATTTGTTTTTTAAATTGCCTTTGACTTATGCAATGATTTACGCTTATCGTTTTATATTGAGCCTATGAAAATCACTGTTAATAATTAACTTTTCACAAAGTTTATCTCTGTCTGTTTGGATTTGCTTTCTCATTTCGAATGATTATTTATGACAGTTTTTTAGAAGTCGCCTCAACTTGGAAATGAGTTCATTTATCATTTATCTGCAGCTCTCAAATTGCTTGCCATATATACATATATATTTTTTGTTTGTTGTTCTTTTCTTCCCTTCTCGGTAATTGCACAGTTGCTTTGCTTTGATTTATCATTATTTGCGAGTGCTTCCAATTGCTTTGGCTAACCAATTTGTCTCGTTTGTTTGATGCATGTCGCATTGGTTTTCTCGAATATCTAGCATTAAATTTAGTTTGCTTCGTGCACGAAATAATATATTTTCCCAAATATATTTTTCTTTCTTTTTATTTTGGCTCGTCTGTGTGGCAAGTGGCAAGTGGCAAGCGGCAAGTAGAGAGTGTGGACAGTGAAGTGTCGTAGCTGCCAAAGACAGCATCGCCACTTGGACCGAACAAACTTGTTTACACATTTTTGGTTGCTCAATTTCTAATGTCAACAGGCAAGCCAACAACACGACCAAACACACACTCACACACACTCAACACACACATAGACAGTTTGCCTGTTTTCCCTTGCCTGCTGACATTTCTGCAGAACAGCAGCAGCAACTTCACTGCATTCATAGCCACTCACAAGTCCAACAAGCTGGCAATACCAACAACTGTCCGACCTTTTTTTTAGAATTTCTATTTTATATTTTTCTCTGGTATTTCTTAGAATTATTTTTTATTTTTTTGCCCTGATCTTGTTGTTGTTACTGCACTTTCTTGCAATTGCTTTGACATTTAAACCTAAACATTTGCCTCAAATTTTGTGTGTCTACGAGAAATCTTTCTCAGAAAAGTCATCGCAACTTCGGAAATAATCTTTGAACAATCGATTAATCAAAATATTAAAATTACATCCAGTTTATAAGGGTGAGTATATAGCTATTGCGTTTAATTGATGTGATACCTATTTCAATGTGATTTTACGGCTCTTCAAAGGTCTTCTTTGAAGGTCCTTTTATTTTAATATTATTTTTCATTTATGTTCTTTCTATAAGTATTTAATAATATTAATGTTCTTCGCAGTAAACTTTATTAATAGAATTTTAGTTTATTTTACTGTTAAAACTTTCTGTAATGATCTTTGAAAGCTGCATTTTGACTCGAACAAATAACGACTTCAAATTGCTAGAAATAGAAAGATTTGATTTTATTACGAGTAGCTATTTTTCTCTTTAGGTCAAGGCAATCTGGACTAATCTTAAGACGCTGCTGACGCTAATAAAGTGCATTTATTTGGCAGATCTAGTCTAGCTGCCACATGCCGCATGCAAATGAGCAAATGAGCTGCATGCACTCGAGTTTATGGCCCAGCTGCAGCTGCAGTTCAGTTTTTTATGCTTTCGGCTCGCCAGAGAGAGTTCAATGCTAAATAAATGTGGTACAGTTGAGCGTGCTGAGCTAATACCCGGCCATGATGACATTTTAGTGGCCCCAGTGACAGTTGTTAAATTTTATGTGCCATAAAAATGCCGCGGCTCAGTCAGAGCTTCCCCTTCAGTTGCCGCTCTGTGCGCTAATTTCAACTTAATTCCATTTTAAGCAGCATTTTTTTGCTTTATATTCTTTCATTTTTTGGTGTCTTGTGTCCTGTTGCTTTTTATGGTTGACAATTTGCCAGGCTGCCTTGCAGCTAGAGATTGTCCTTGTTGGCCTTGCATTAATATGGAAATTTCCAATGCGTGAGTCTCCCCAACAATTCCATTCAATTAGAGTGTGAAGCATGAGATGATGTCTTTTATGCTCTAACGCATTTGCTTATGCCTTGGCTTAGCTCAAATTATGTTTGACTAGGCGAACATTTTTGGACAAAGCCCAAGGCACATCAATTTTAATCAAAGTCATTGAAACGTGCTTTGACTGCGTAAATATCAGGACCAAAGTCAGGCCCACTGTTTGGATACATACTCGATGGACAAGGGGGTGACGGGAGGGTGTCAAAGTTTGCACTCTCACAAAGTCAAAGGCGACGCAGTAAATCAAAGCTAAGCCCACAACGTTGATGACCATTCAACGTCACTTAAACGGACACTTTGCAGCCTCATTCCCCTTTCCCTTTCCCCTTCCCCTTCCCCTTCCCTATCCATTCTCTCGCGAACTTTGAACTTGCTGCACAGGCCGAGGCAGCAGCTTAACCCTTTAATGCCCTTATCTGCTTTCGCATTTCACTTGGTTGCATTTGTTGGCTTGACTCTAATTTTGTGCTTCTCGTTTTGTCTATTTTCAACTTCACTCAACTTGACTTGCGTTTGCCTTTGCTTTTGGCTTTGACTTTGGCTTTGGCTTTAGCCTCAACTGCAGCTGTAGACCTGGCTGTCGATGTCTGCCAGGCATGTCTACCTTTCTCCACTTTCACTCCCACTTCCTCTCCAACTTCCATCTCTGCCCCAGTTAAGTACCTTGTCTGTAAGCTGGATAAAGGCTTCTGGACATTTCTGTTTGGGAGCAATTCAATGTCGTGGAGCAGCTTTAAAACAATATACAGAACTCATATGGTTGACTTTAATGCGAATGTAAGACATTTATGCAGCCACTGCATTAACTATATTTAGCAGCACACAAATAATGCAAAGTATATAATTAATAAAATCATTTTAGCATCACAAAATTAATGTGACAGAAGTATTCTTAATTAAAAAATATCATGGCAATGCCAAAATCTCTACTTTTTTCCTTTCAAATAAAAATTTTTATTATTACTTCGAATTTTAAAGATCAGTAACTTTTAAATAATAATTATTAATCTTAAGATAAATTTTTTTGGTAATGCAATATAAGAGGTTTTTTAAGCAATATATTAATAATAAACAATAAATTTCAATGCCGCAATTTAAATTTAAAAACTTATGCAAATACTTTTCATAACAAAAAGGGAATAAAGTTAAGATAAAAAATAATAAGCAAAGTTAAAATCAAATAGAAATAAAATTTCTACTGTTTTGTGTACACTGTTAATATCCTTGTCACCACATTTGGTAGGTCCAGCTCCTTTAGTTATGTAAGTCTAGATGCTCATATTGAAGATAATTAACATTTCTGCCAGCAACATATATGGCTACAACATTATAATACTCCTGTAGTCCATTGAGCATAGTATATAAAAAACTGTTGCCTACTTATGTGCGCAGTGGAAACTTTTCCCCAATTTGTCGTGTCATGGAAACTATTTTATTTGTGCTTACAATTTTGTCATTACGCAACGTTCATCCTATTACTCTTCCCCGATTTCCGCTGCCACTGTTCGTGTCGTGCTTCCTCTTTCCAGGCCATTACCTTACTATGACTTCCTGGCCACAAAAGTTGCCGCTTTGCTGGCTCGAACAATGTGCTCGGCGCTCGTGCTTTAATCCTTTTTCTAGAATACTAGTTATTGCAAGCAGCAGCTGTATGAGTACCCGTCACATAGTTATGGCTTTGCCTCGCAAACTCTTCCACAAATTCAGCTTTTCAGCTCGTTATAAGCCGCTTACCGCTTACTGCTTACCGCTTGCTGCTATTGTTTGTTACCAAGCTCAATTTCAACAATTGCCCGATGGACAGCTTTAAGATTTATTTGCCACGCAGTCGAGCGCTTGACATTGACATTTCAATGGAACGTGTATCATATTTTATTTATGAAGATCCCATATGAACTGGTCTCTCACTCCTTCTCTCTGTCTCTCCTTCCCTTTCCCTCTCTCGCTCTCTCGCTCTCTTGTTTGCTTGTGTTTATGGCAATACATAACAATCAGCTTAACGCTCAAGATATTTGTTATGGGTTTACTACGGCTAATAAGCTGCCCGGGGACCAATGAAACTTTATAGACATAACGCATACGCAGCGTTGTTTCGGTCAGTCAAAGCAAAGCTGTTTGTAAACAATATACACACACTAAGTATATACACACTTAATACACAGTTATCAGCATATACACTCTAAATACATTAATGTATATACATACACAGGAAATAATTGATAGAGCATTGCTTTAACTAAACAAACAAAAATAGCTTAACATTTTAGGATCAATCACTAAATATATTTATTTATTGGTAAATTAAAAAAATTGCATTTTATATATTTAAAATACAAATAAAACAAAAAGATCAACGGTTTAAATATATATTTAAAATATATTTTAATTGTAAATTTGACACCAATCGTTTTTAATATTTGTATCAATTGAATCTGTCTTCTAGATTTTTTGGACAGTGTAAGCGTTTGGCAGCATTGAATTTTGGCAAAATGTCAGAATGCGGTTTTTCTGGCCACTAAACTTTACGTAAAAGTTCAAAGAGCTGCCGCGCTGCATAAATAAGTTTTGTAGAATTTCCTCCCTTCTCCCCTGAAAGCACCCTAAAGAGCCCACACTCTGTACCAGCTATTGACAGGGTTGTACCCAAGGCGGGTGACAGGGGGGAGTTCTGTGGGGTGTGTGTATTTTTGGTTGCTCGCTGCCTGCAAAGTTGCGCCAGTAAACATGTGTTGTAATGAGTTATTGCTGTCTTGGCCCCGCCATTACCAACCTGCTTCCCCCTGCCACCCCTGTCATTCCCTCTTTGTCCGAAAATCAATAGCTCTGCAACACAGTGTTGTCAACGTTGACAACGGATTAAATAGTCAAATTGCTCAAATAATAGTAGAAGTGTCTAAATAAAAAAAAACGTTATTTAACATTTTCTTTTGTATACTCTTAGCTTATAATAAATAAATTCAGACTACAAATAAATTAATTTTGTGCAGAATATTCTTCTTACTTTTAAAAATAATCATTAAAAAATACATCATCGATAAAATCCTTTAATTTATCGAGTGTATTTGTAATAACATATTATACTTCTTTTAAATGAATACCTTTAAATGAATATCAAAAATTGCAAAATATATTGATATACAATTCAAAGCACTGACATTTTTGTACATTTTTGTTTTCTAATACCTTTTCAAAAATAGTCAGCTAATTTATTTTTAATGCACAGATTTCTAACTAACATAATTTCTACAAAAACGTAATTACAAATTGGCTTGAACTGGCTTTATAATAGCTAACAAGGCAACACTGCTGCAGCGTAGCCAAATGTTGGCTTTTTCTGTTGCCGTTGCCATATTGAACTCGTTATTTTCGAAAGTCCATGCCAATTGCAATCCAATACGTTATGTTGTGTGTGAGTGTGAGAGTATGTGTGTTTGTACTAATCGTGGCATATCAGTTACGCAGTGCACGTTGCCCTTTTGTCATGCATCGCCATTTTTTGTGCTGTTGCCACGCCTGCAACCTGCAACCTGCAACCTGCAATGGGAAACCGGCAACCTGCAGGTTACATCTGCTTATTGCCACATAAATCCGGCAATATGCAAGCCAAAGCCACTGCAGTTATCTCTCTTTCCCCTTACTCTGCCCCTCACTCTCTCCCCCTCTCTCTCTCTCTCCCTGTGTGTGTGTGTGAGGAGACATTGTCAGCCAGTCACGTGCTTCATCTTAGCCATAATGTAAGTGCCTGTCTTCTGTCTCTTTCCACCCATTTACAACCTGCTGTCTCCGTAACTTCACGTCTTTCCAAACTTTACAAAACGACGCAAAAAAATCTACAAAACGATATATATATTAAAGAAATGATTTGAGTCATAAATTTCATTCGAAAAGTGCCTAACAATATGGCTATATCTTTTTATAATTTGATACATTTCTCGCTTTGAAATTCTTGTGCGAAATCGCTTAAAATTCACTTCGAGAATGTCATCAAGAGCGCGGAGCATTTGTCAAACTTATAACCGGCACAGTGGAGCAAGTTGAGCAAAAAGTATTCAGTTTTACCCGCTTTTATTACAGAAATTTTAAAAGTTTTGTATTTCATTTAATTTTTGTTTTACTGTTCACCATGGTCAGCAATCTAACTTTTTCCACTCTTCATCGCATTCTATCTCTTAATGTATAATTCGTGCTATCCTGTTCTTCACTGTCACATATCTCTCTCAATCCCATCTGAAATCAGTTATCTATCAGACAACAATGTTATTCTGTAGAGCCTTCTCAAATGAGTCATTTATCATACATTCTTTGCTCGATACCATTAGCTATTTACTGGCCTCCATTTACATTTAAATTAAATAAAATTCTATTAGGTTTTCGCGGGTTTTCTTCCACTGTGCCACGTTTGCCTTTACTACTGTGGAAACTAAGCGGTCTGACAAATAAACGAAATGTATAAACAAAGTTTAGCCTGACACACAACTACAGAAATACACACACACTCACACATACTCAGTTATGCACATTGATAGACAGGAGAGTGACACACGTATGGATCAACAGGATGATGGCGACACGGAAGTTGCCAGAGAATTTCCGCTTGTCTCGCTGTCAGTCAGCGTTGCCATATCATCTACGACATGCAACGAATGTACCAAACCTATTCAGTCATTCAGCGCCAACATCATCATCATTGTCATCGTCATCGTCATCATTATCATCGACATCGTCATCATCCGCATTGCCGCTTGCTGCCGTCAGTGTCGCCTCTTTGTCGCCTTGTCTGACAATTTGATGGCAAATGAGATGCCAAAATAGTTGCGTTTTATGCTTCCAAATTTGTTGTAGGTAAATGAGTTTTCACTGTTGTTTTGTTGTTTTGTTGTCATGCTGTTTTCCTGTTTATGCCGCAATTCAAATCAAGGCACAGTGGTCCATTTAGCTTGTATAAATTGCAATTTTTGTAAGTTTATTAATAAAGTGCATTAATAATGTGTTCGACTTAAAACATTATTTCTACTTAAAATATTTTTCTGTTTAATCTAACTAAGAAAACGAACTAAGAAAAATACATATTAACTCAGGAATACATATTTAAAAATAATTTTCCTCATTAAACATATAAAACATAATTGTTGCTGCACAAATAAGTTATTTTAAGTAGAAATCAAAGCTAAAATCATTAAAAGAAACACTGTGCAAGGGAGAAAGAGAGGAATGGGGTGCAACAACTTAATTTTCGTGCACTTTTGTGTGGCATTTGCCACAAAACATTTGCATGAATCTGCCTGACAGCTGTTTGTGTTTCTTTGTGTGTGTCGCATTTTGTATTCAACTGTTTGCAAATGCGCGAGTTTGTGATTAAATTTTCAGTTTATGGCAGCATTTTCGACAAGTTTTGCATAAGCAATACTCTCAACCATCCCCTACACACCATCCACACTACCCTGTTCACTCTTTTCTAACGTGCCTCCCCCGGGGCGGCTCACTAATTGAAATTGCTTTTGCGAAAAGCATTTAGCCTGCCACAAAGATGTCCTTGTGGCTCAACCCAGATGTAGCGATGAAGCCAGGCAGAGCAGAGCGATTAATAGAGAGAGAGAGAGAGAGAGGGAGAGAGAGCCCTTGGCGTCAAATTAACTCATTACATATTTTTGGGTCGCCTGAAAAGCGAACAACTTGCAAGGTGCCTGTATTAGGCATACACTGATAAAGAAAACACCTTTCGTTCTTTTTAGAAGAGAATTCTTGGAGTCCAGTAGTTCTTAGAAACTGCAGATAGCACAATGATTTTATATTTTCATTTAATTTGGCATATTTTATATAATTCTCTTAAGAAATATTTATTTTAGAAATAAAAAATGTTGAACTTATTTCCATTGTTTTTTGTTTCCCGCTTATTTTTAACAGTGCACTCATCCTGTCCGTTGGCAAATTGAAATATGTTGCCAACAGGTTCAAAAACTAACTATAGTTAATGTTCTGAACTGGCAACTGGTAAATGGCTGTGTAAACTGTTTAAGCACAACACGCATACGCACCGTGGGCCAACCAACTGCTGCTCCACTTATTACGAGTAATTGCCACAGGCAACAGCAGCATATTGTCTTGCCATCAATCAGTGTCTGAGTGTGTGTGTGTGTGTGTGTGTTTGTGGCACAAACTATGACTGCCTCTTGGCGTTGCACATTAGTTTTTAATTGCAGCTAATTCAACTCGAATGCAATCGACATGCTGCTGTGGCTGCGAATTTATCACAAAGGAAATGTGATTGACATCGATCAAGCCGCTGTCATGTCTAATGCGCCACAAAATGAAAGGATTCTGTAGCACACACACACACACGCACACACACACAGAGTCAATCAATAACCAACTCAAGTAGCTATAAAAATGGAAGCCAACGCAAAAAGGGTATTAGTCAAATGAATCAATCCGAGTGAAGTGAGTCAATGAGTGAGTCAGCGTGTCTATTTTCAGATAATAGATTTCAATCCATGCCGGATGAGCTCTAAAAGGACAGTTGCTTGCAAAGGGAAGATAATCATTAGCCTGATTTCATCTTTTCATTATTTTTTCTCTTTCTCTCTGCTGATAACTAGCGGCATGAATTCGTAAAGAAGAAAACCTCAATTAGGTTTCCACTTAAATAAAATGCGTACAATATTTAAAAGCCAATTTGAAAAGCAAATTAATAAATTTAAAAACAATCATTAAAAAGTAAAATATATATATTCTAAAAACTGTCAACCAATTAAATACCTAAGCTGTGTTAAGCTTAACTTGTCAAGTAATCTAGAAGACAATATCATCAAATTGTATCTTCTATCCTGACATTTTTTTTCTCTAATCCGAAATTATTATATCATATGCCGATTTATTTTTACATCATTTTATAATCAACCTTAAAATAAAATATATCTATTATTGTCAACTTGTGCTAAATTTTTTTGATTAAAAACTGTATCTATTGAGTCGACAACTTTTACTTAATTTGACTCCTTAAATTATTTCAGTTACCAATAAAGTTGCGCATCTTTCGACAACTTGCCGAAATTTTACAAATATATAGTAAAGCTTTATAAACTCAATTTTGTTTAAAAAAAAAACGAAAAACATAAATTTTGAGCAAATACTGAAAGTGGAGCCTAATGAAAAAGTTTATTCAACACGAAAGAGAACACAGCCTGAAAGTACTTTTATTTTATTTGTTATTAGCTGTAATATGAAGCCAACCATTCAAGTTATGATAGGTAGGGGGAAGGAGGAGGGGGAGGAGGGAGGGGCTCCCATTAAAGTGACAGCAGCTGATGGATCTGACAGGTCGAAAAGTCCTCATCTAACTACAAATGTCAGAGCCGCATAACTTTCGCCAGTTCCTTTAGTGCTTTAATGTGCAACGCGGTACGAAATCAAAATAGTCAAGGGAAAGGAAGAGAAGAGAAAGATAGAGAAGAGAAGACAAGAGAAGCGAAGGTTAGAGAAGCTTTGGTAAAAATGCGACTAAGCAGCCGATGAATTTATTTGCCGGCTAGGAAATGGTTGCAGTAAAAATTGTTAGTGACTGGCGACTGACGACGACGGTGGTTGCAACCATCGTCTGGTGGCGCCACAAGACTGCGTCGCCATTTGTCTGCCCAAAATAGCTAGAAAGAAACGTATAAAAACAACTATGCATGTAAGCAAATGATTGACCAGCATATACCCTACAGGCAGCTAAAACACGTAATCCAACTTGACACACACTTTATAATTTAGAGTTTTTAATTATTATTTTATTATTACTTTTGTTATTATTAGTTTTTAATTAAATTGCCCTTAAATTAATCGTAATTTGGCTGCTAATTTAAAAATTATAAAATAATAATTCTATTGCATTATTATATATGCTTGACGGAAACACACTATGAATTTATTTCATCACAACTATTATTCAGTAACTTTAATGCTTAAATAAACTTTTACTTTAAATAACTCATTCAGTAATATTATTAAGTAAAAAATAAACTATTTAATATTTCTTTCAAAGTATTTAGTAAATGTTATTCCAGAAATTAAAATTGAAGAATACAAATTTGAGTATCGTTGTTGTTAAATAAGTTGTAAAGAACATTTTCAAAATTAGAAAATAAAATTTGTATGTATTTAAACTATATAGAGATGAAATACGACTCAGAATTATATAAACTCAATTTCAGAAACACTTCAACCTTGAACAAACTATTCCACAATTTTATCACACCCATTTAACCGTTTTGCTAGTTTACAGAGTATACATTTTTTCGCTGGCTCCTCAGCAGATGACCTAGAAAAATAAGTATAGCAGAGGCAAGTCGAAGCTGAAGCTGTGGCAACTTAATGAGCATGAGGAGGCAACCTGGTTTGATGGCATGACTTGGTGGCATGTGGCATGTGCGTTTGCTGGTTGCGGCAATAATGAATTGATTTATTGGCATTCAATTTTTGCAGGAAGATAATTAGTTTTGGTTTGTGTGCAAATTGATTGAGTATCCAGTTGATTGTGAGCTCATTCATTAAAAGTCTCAACCTCAACTCTGCTTACAAATTTCTATATATATACTCCTATTATTTATAATTTAATTTGCTTTCATTTAGGCCAATTTGTGGTGGTGTGTTGTGTGTGTGCACTGCATATAAATTAAAATAACTTTCATCAAGGAGAGAGTGCAAAATAAATATTAATTAAGACTCTTTAAACATTGAGTTGAAATATCAACGAGTTAGCTGACGCTTAAAGAACGGAAAGATTAAACTTGGATTTATTTTAGAAGCTGGCATTTAATTTGCATAATGATTTGCCAACTATAAGACTCTAGAGTTAATCATAATTAGAGTTGAAATAATTCAGATAACAATAGAAATTTAGAGCAATTTAAAATTATGTATAGTACAAATTTATACATCAAATTCTTAATAATATCAGTTATTTTTAATATTGAATATAATTATATAAGTAATGCACATTTAAAAATGTTTTAAGAACTTATTATTTGTACAATTAAAATTTATTTAAAGCAAAATTTATTTAGAAATATGTCATGATCAAAATATTATTCACCATAAACATCGCATAAGCTTATGAGCTTTTCTTATGGAAGTTAAAAGTCTGGTCCGCTACTCAAAATCTGATAACTTTACGACTTGAAATTATCGTGTAACTTTCCAAGGATGCTTTGACGTCATTGGACAAGTTCACACACACAGTTTTTGCAATGTTATATTAAAGTGTATTTGAATTTTGGCAACTTGATTTTATAGTCAGTTTATCGATTTACTCGAAAACAGTTGCCAAAAGATGCTCGTAAATGCTGCAAACCGGCAACAGACGAGAAGGAGGTGGAGAAGGACACGGGACAAGGGCAGGGGCAGGGGCAGCAATCAGGGGATGCGTCTGGCGCCGATTGGCGCCGTCTGGTCGCGATGTCTTCTAAAGCAGAGGAACAAAACAAAATGTGTAACCTTAACACACGCGCGACTTAACAAACACCCAAAAAACTCCAACCCCTGCCCCTGTCTGCCCCTAATGGACAGGCAGAACTACCCCCGCGACATCCCCAAATAGACAGACGCTTTCATTTTAACAGCTCTAGTTTATTTGCTCGACTGTTAAATGCCCAGCCCCGAGACTTTGCAGGCCATTCACTAAATATTAATGCATATAGAAATAAAAATAATATAGAAGATCTCAGTATAAAATTTAGAGTGCCGATTTATGCATTAAATATTGGGATACAAAATTAAAAATTTTACTAATTCTAAAGAAAGAACTTTGAGAAAAAATAAAGAAGACAATAAAAAAAGATAGAGTTTTCATTATTTTATGACTCTTTGAACTTGGTCTGACTCTTCGAGTTCTAACCGTTCAAATGAACTGAAAGATATTGCCAATTTAAAATTCGAATGAAAAACGAAATTAGAGACCACACTATGAATAAAACAATAATCCGTGAAGTATTGATATAAGCTATGAAAATTTTAAGTTGGTCAACCTTTGGAACCCTGAGTTCTACCTGCTCAAATGAACTGACATGGTCAGACATGATCAGCAACTTATATGTCCGTGTATCCTTTGGGCCACTAGGTTAACAGAGACAAGAACAATAACAACTCAAACAAACATGTTTTGCCGCTGGCATCGCCGATGATAAAGCATAAAATTGTTCTTTTATGGAATACTAGGCAATGGCACTGAGCATGGGAATGAATCGAAATGGAAATGGAAATGGAATGGAGGCTTGAACTACACTTGGAATGCTTGGAATATGAAGTGGCAGAGGGGAGAACTTTGAGTCAACAACATTAGGCCAAGACAATGTTGAATGGGCGTCATAATAAGGACGAAACACAATGGCCAGGATTAAGTGGGAGCAGAGTGCAACGAGTGTCGCCCCTTCCCCCTTCTCGCCACTATACACTGTGTTGCATGTAGCCTCCGTCAGTGTTGCAATTGTCGAGCATCGCTCGGGGCTGTTGCTGCTGTTTGTTTGTTGCGCTTTTGTGTCGTGTACAACAGAGAGTGAGAAAGACTGAGCACATGAACATGTGGCTTGTTTGTCTAGCTTGCAACGCATTTCATTGTTACCACACTGGCGCATGTACTAGCTGTCACAGCTGCAACAACGACAACGACTGCCCAAAGGCAGCACCATCGAGTGGCAAAAGCGGCGAGTCGACTTTATAAGCATTAATGTGCAACTCTTTCCCCACTGATTTCTGGTTCGCATTGCAAAGTAAATGCCTTAATGCGCTTATCCTTTTAGTGTCAGTTGTGCATTTCCCGCCAATCTCCACTCTTCACTCTCTACACTTCACTCTCTACTCGCCGACATCTGCTCTCAACACTCTCGCTGCTCGTTCTTGTTTTTGTAGTGCAGTGCAAATATTGCCGCTGACATTTGTCGTTGTCGTTCTCTCACACAGTCAGTCGTTAGGTGTGAAAATAATATGAATGCTCTGCTGGCTGCCACATCGTTGACACATATATAAAAATCGTACAAACTCACACAGATATGTCCGCCTGCGAGGGCCGCATTAAACTTAGTTCACTTTGACATTGTCGTATACAGTTGTATACAGTTTTTATTCAAGGTGTCTTTATTCGCTACTTTTACTCGTTGTTTGTTCTCGCTACTTTACTCGCCATTTGCTTGTATACTTATTTAATACAAATTTCTCGTTTGACTTTTACATAGTCAAATATTGATGCCTGCCTAAACTTATTTTTCTACTCGCTACTTTTACTCGTTGTTAGTTCTCACCTCACCTAACACAAAACGAGCGTTGACATATGTTGTCGCTCTTATAAAAACTTCAATATGTCAAAACTTTGTCAAAAATGCACCGATTTTCTTGGTGAATATCAAATTTATCATTATTTTTCACTTATTTTGCTTTTGCATCAAAACTGAAAAACTAAATTTTTCATACTTGACTGTCACTTTTTCCTTTTGACTACTTTTAGCTATAATTCTGCTTACTTCCTACTACTCGCTGTTAGTTCTCGATACTTTTGTATAGTCCAAATCAGTTAATGTGATAATAAAGTCAGCTAATTTAGCATTTCATATTACTCGCTATTTTAGGCAATTCGTTTTTAGTTTTTGCTGTGGAATATCTTTAAGCGAAATATCTTTGTGGAATATCTTTTTGCTAAACGCATCACTTAAATACTTGTTGTGATTGATCGTCACTACTTGTTGTTGCTACTCGTTAATTGCGAACTGTTTGTAATCCCCTCGTATAGTTGATAACTTCTCGTGGGCTGAGAATTGCCAGTCAGTCAATTTTCACACGCTCACGCGTCAATGAACGATTTGGCGGCTGGTTTGGTCCTCTTTCGAGTTCGTTGACAGCCTGTCAGCCGTTTGTCAAATATTTGCACAGTTGTTAAATTCCATCAATGGCATGTCACGGGTCTCACACACACACACACACACACACCAACAATTAACCATATTCGTGACATACCGAAAATTGTAAGGCTAACGAGAGAAAAGCAACGTACGAAATATAAAAACGGTAAACAAAAACAGCGAGCTTGAAAGGGTCGAAATAAAGCCGGCCGCCTTTTTGAGGGGGCGTGGTAGAACACAAACTACGCTAATTAACAAGCAATTAAAGCGCACGAGGAACTTGACAAAACACAGCTGTTGCGCGGCTTGCGACCGCAGTTCACAATAACAATAAGAACAACAGTGTGGCAACGCTATGCAAAATGCAACGCTGCCTGTGCAGCCAACTTCACGGTATAAGCCACAAGTGAGGCAGAGAGGCAGAAGCACAGGCGATGGAAATGGCGTCGACTTCCGCTTAAATGCTGCTTATCGCCGCACACTTTGCCAGCGAGTTGGTTTAAATGCGAGCGCAGTTAGTTCATACTACACTCGAAAAATTTTGGAAGTACACAAACAGAAAAACTGAAAATTTATGAATAAAAGTTCTTGTTATTATTTGGAGCGCATTAACTCACATTGAAAAGATCTACATTAGATGAAAGATCTTTTATAAAATCATTTCGTGTAAATTTTATGTTATTACCTCAGGCTTAGAAAATTAAAGAAATTATTCCAAAATAAGCAGCAATATTAAACTGTTTTAAGAAAAATTGCTTAAATTATATGAAACAAACTATTTTTAACACGAACTTTCAAAGTAATTTTCTACATATTTGACAATAATCCAATTTCTGGAGTACGCTTTTTTTTTTGAGTGTCAAGAAAAAAGCGGAGAGATAGGAAGAGTGAGAGGGAGAATGCGAGTAAGTTGTGTTATATGCGATGCCGTGGCAGACATGGATGGCATTGTTTATTTAAGCCAATATCCGTTATTTAAGTTGCGCTTCCTTCCGTTTACCATTTGTTGCCCTTCTCGTTGTTGTTGTTGTTATTGTTGTTGCCGCTGCAGTTGTCAGCTGTTTGTTTGGCTTTTGTTTGAAATATTTAGCACTGGGTCCAAAACAAACAGCAAAAACAGCGCCTGTATTTGAACAAAAGTTCAACAAAACAGGCAAAGTAACAATGACAACAAGAACAACAACATATGCTTGTCTGGACAAACTTTACGACTGGCTAAAGGAAGTGTGAACTTCTTGCCATTAAATAAAGTTACAGCCACATTGAGTGTGAGAGAGAGACAGAGAGCAGATAGATCAAGAGCAAAGGACCAAAAGGACATGCGATAAATTGGCGCACAAAATCTTTGTCAAATTTGCCAACCCTTTTGGCCGCAAATCAATGCAATTGGCCAAACAAAGTGCATTCCAATGAGCGACACATTTATTTGAGACACACAAAATGAAAGGAAACTGTCTACATTAAAGCAATACAGCGTGAAGATACCCTGTACTTCTGCTGTTTTTCTTCGCATCCAACAGAATTATTTGCCTAACAGTGAAAGGCAATGCTAATATATCACATAAAAATCATAATAATAATCTGATTATGTGTATATATTAGGGGTTGAACCATGAATGGATACTAATAATTAAGTTCATTTTAAATCTTAATTATCTGCTTAATTTTTGCAGTACTTGCTTACCTTAATAATGTTCCTTTTTAATAATTTTCAACAGAAATATCAAAAAAAATGCGCATTAAGATGTGTGATGGACATGAACTTGCAGTGAGCACTGTGTGTGTGAGTGTAGTTGTACAGGTGAGTGTATTCAGTGTGTATATGAACACTTTGTGAAATTCAAAGGGCGTCAACGTAAGGCATTAACTTTGACATCATACAAATTGCCTTTAAATCGATCAGATGTCGCCTGAGGTTCTTGAAACATTGCATTGACTTCAGAGTTTTTTCCTTGTAATGTGAAGGAAATGTGAAGAACGTGTCGAAACTCAGGAATGGTCATACAATGCAGTGAAAGAATTCAAAGGAATTTCGCAAAAAGGTAACAAAAATGTCAGTTTGTCAAACCAAAAAGTAGGCAACATTTCACAACGTCCGTATAAAATTTGTTAAACTTGAAGTTCTCAATTGGTTACAGCACAAGTTGCAATCAAATGATATTTCAAATGAATTTATTTTCACAATAGTCAGCACAATGAGTAGTTGGATCGATAGCTGGATTGATGAGCTGCCCAGAGATAATAGCGATGTGTCCTCTGAGAATGAAAGTCAATCGTCCAATTGCAGTCTAAGTTCATCGAGTAAAAGCAATCAGGCCGAGAGCGAGAAGGAATACTTGTGCTCATCGGATAATAAATATCATGTGAGTACTTCAAATTTACAGAGAAAATTACTATTTAACTGGTTTCAACATTTCACAGATTATACGCAAATCGAACTTGAATCGTTTTGTGCAGAAAATCGATAAGTCCGCTTCGTTGGACGATCAGGCAGCGGATTTGGTGGCCAAATGTGCCAATGCCTTCATCAAGGATGTGTCGATGCGACTCGTCAAACTGGCCAAGTATAGAAATGATACGCCTGGTCTATTGGATCTGAAGTTTACCTTGAAGCGGGAATACAACATGGAATTCCCACAGCCGAGTAACTCTGTTGCAAAATCGAATTAAAAATGATTTATCATAGAAATATTGTTAATTTCCTGTTTAAGACGTCTTCAAAATATTTCAATGTCATGATTTAACATTGAAATTAATACAGAATTTACGGAAAATAAATAAATATTTTCAGTCAAGTTTTTTTTCACATTCTCTTTATTTATTATTTTAACACTGTTGTAGAACCGACATAAAAATGGTTCTTTAGAATATTTGTTTTATTAATATTGTTTCATAATTCATAAAAATAAATAGAAATAAATGTCACAAATTAACTCTAAAATAAATAAGAATTGAAACAAAATAAATAAATATTATAATTATTTACAGTCAAGTTTAATTTCCACATTCCTCGCCCTATTACCTATTTTCTATATAACTATTTCTATATAATAAATAAACGTCAACAAGAACATTTTAAAAATTCTAAATCTATTATACCCGATACGTTTATTTACTACTTTTGTTAGTCATTAAAATTTGTCGAAACTATCAACTAATCTTGTATCCCTTAATTGTAATAATTGTGAGAAATCCAATTAAATAAAGAGATTAATGCAATTTTATCCATAAATGACACTTCAAATTAAAGATAACAAACTTTCAGCTAACAGTTGGTAATCGATAGTTATTGTTTATTTTATTATATCATCCTTTGTCCACTTGCAGCAACTCAATCTCGGTACAGTTTCAGTTTAACTGCAACAAACGTTGCAAGTTTATCGTGTACTCGTAAAAGGTGCTCAACAAAAGGCAAAACAACTTTGTAAGCTGGTTAAAAGTTAGCTGAGCTTAGCACATTTTCATGTATGTTGATTTACAGACATGTCCAGCTGCAAACTTATCTTAACTTGGCCAAAACTATGATGCCATTGGCAGCTTAAGGTGCTCAAGCTGAAGCTCAAATTGAAGTTGATGTCAGTCTGGTTTGGTTTTGCTGAGAGGACACTTTTAAGCATCGAGTGCTGCCACATCAGCTGGAATACGCTCTGACTTGCAACGTGCAACATGCAACGTGCCACATCCGACGTTGGACGTTATCTGAATGACGTAATAAACACGGCTAAAAGGGGACTGCTTAAGGCATTTCGGGTTGCCCATTATGCAGCTGCAAATGGCCAAAACTTTACCGTTGCCTCAACATGTTTTCTGCTAATTAATGTCAAAAGCCGTGCAACTGGCAGCGGCCATTTTGTTTCGTACACACACACAGACACAAACTCACACACAAACAAGTGAAATTTAAACCCGGAAGTTTATTGTTGCAACAATGGCGCGCGTTTGCAACGGAAGCCTCGACGTTGCCGTCGCTGTCGCTGTCGCTGCCGCTGCCGCCGTCGACGTCTCTAATGCTGAAGTGCCCCGTGAAGAATCGCCTGACATTGCCCCAAAGAACTGCAAACACAATAGACGGGAGCTGAACGCAAGAAGAAGCATGCAACGCTCTGGACATTGCATGCCACGTCTCTATCTGCTGCTGTTTCTGCTGTTACTGCTGCTGCTGCCATTCAGAAAACTTTTCCTAAATAAAATCCTTCGAGAATAAATGAAATGCAAACTTTTTTCCGGTAAGCTGACGTTCTAATTGTTTACAGACCGATATTCCTAGAGTTTCCACACCGTACTGCTGCAACTTCTTCCTCTTGTTTCTATTATTACTATTTATTGTTGTTGTCTTCTTTTTTTTTTTTTTTTGTATTGTTTTGTTTTTGCTTTGGGTTATCTGAAATAGCTGAGCGTGGCACTATGTTGATTGTACTCAGTAGCCAAAGCAGCTAAAAAGTGAGGTATATCATCTATAATAAACAGACTTAACATTTATTGGATATCCGCAATTTAATTCAATTATATGGCAGAGAAATTCAATTAAGCAATATTTGTACTTTACAGAAAATATAATGGTCATAAGAAATTCAGAAATCGTTAATAGAGGGTATTTAATTATTGTCGAGACTGTGTAAAGTGAAACTTAATTACTTTCAAATTTCTTCAACAAACTTTCCAATTACAGTGTTGTTTCATTGTATTGACATACCATAAATTTCCCAAGCAAGCAAATAAAATCTTTCAAACTGCACATTTTTCCAACTTGACCGCTTGCATTATTAAACAAAAGTCAGTTGTCTATTTTGTGAATAGTCCCAGACTCAAGTTGTTTAATTATAAAATTTAAATTTATCTAAAAGTGAACTTACATTTTAACATCAACTAATGGTCGACTATACTCGACAGTGATTTGATTATTTTTTTCTGAAAATTTTATTTAGCCAGCGGCGAAGTTACTTTTTTAATAATTTAGAAGAACTTTGCGCAGTGGAAGCTACCTCTGGTCCCTCTGCTGCTGTTGGGCAACTTTAAATGGGAAACCTAATGAGGTGCTGGAGCAGGAACAGGAACAGGAGCAGCAGCCGGAGCAGCATAGCAAAATGATCAAATATTAAAGAGAAAAAGCGTTGCAATGGCCGCGATGCGTTTACGTGCTCGTGCCAACATAATTGCGCTTAAAATCGTTTAAGTGTTTTATAATCCGGCCGTTTCCTTTTTTTGTGGCATCATCAAAGCAGGGAAATCCCAGCAACAGAAAAACAAAAAATGGAAAATGTGCGGGGAATCGCTGAAATGGCTTTTTAAAGCATTTACCATGGAAGCGGCTTCTCTGCCTTTCTGCTTTTCTGTTTCTCTGTTTCTGTGTGCGCTGGTCAGTTAAGGCAATGCCACACGCAAAGCCCTCATCGAAAACCTCACATGACACACACGCACAGCCAAAACAACACACACACACTTGCATACACACACATATCTGTGCCCATTAAAAACTGTGCGAAACTCAGCGCGTTGCTAGCGGATTTTCTCCTTTTTTTTGGTTTTTTCTTTTTTTCTGGTTTTGAGTGAGGCGGAAGGGGGTTCTAGGAAGGTCTCCTTGTGGCTAGTACATGCACATGAGCCATGCCCACAGTTGCCACCGCCCACTTGCGGTGATTTCTGGCCCAAAGTTACTGCCATTTAAGTGGGTTAATTACGACACAGATCTGCGGCTGACAAGCGAAAAGTTTACGCGAACATTTCTCAGCTCACGAATGAAATGCCGAAAATAATCGCCAATTATACTCATTATAATTAAGTAGAAAAATACTGAGTTTCCATAACGAATCAGTGTGGCCATATTAAGCAGTACTAATATCACAGCAGTATTTCAATATTGATGCCAGAAATGTTATTGTGTGCTTTAAATGTGGATATTTAATCGTCTGTTGCAGAGTTAACTTTTTTAAATATTTACAGTCCATATTTTCATTATAAATCTTACATACCGTAATATTATTAAATAGAAATTTACTGTATCAATAGGTCATATAAAATTCTGTTTAGTTTATCATTATAATTTTCAAATAATGCTTAAATAAAGAGTGTTCCAAATTTAAGTGTTTGTCGGGGTACAAAAGAAAATATACTTTATTGTATTTCAGCAGTATTTATTATATAGTGAACAGACTTTTGCAATTTCAAATTTAACCGATAATCTATTTAAGTATTTTAAATATTCGAAATAATATTTGCAGTATTTTTTACTAGTAACTTGAATTGAATTTAAATTGAAGCTTGATTGAATGTCGCATTTGCTGTGGGGAAAATGCTTCAAAATTATTTATGCGATCTTTGAGTGATGCTAACTATGTTTACACATATTTCCGCTCCAAATAAAAAACACACACACACACACACACACAGAGCTGACTCACAAGTTCTTAACCCATTGAGGTCACATCTGTGTGTATGAATGGTTGTGTTGAACTCTTCTGCAGACCTAAATGCATTTTCTTTATCACACCACTCAAAGGCCGTATACAGCAACTAAAATTATACACACACATACACACGCATACACACAATATGTACACAAGATACAGGTGTATCTGGCCCAGAGGGGGCTTTGAAAACCACTTGCAACACCACTTGCGGCAATTGAGAAAAAGTTGCCACTTAAAGTAGAACTTAAGACACTCAAGTGCCAGGCCTCAAGTACACACAGCACACACGGCACAATACAACCGCACACAAATGAACAGATATGCATACATGTATATATTAACATGTATCTAGATACAAACCAGTTACAACAGCTGCCACATGTATATATGTTGCAGCCACTTAGATAGGTTAAAGCTGAGAATCTGAGTTGGAGTCGGAGTGGGAATCGCTGGATTCTCATATAGAGAACATACCTGCAAGAGACAAACAAACAGTAGACAAATAAACAAAACAGTTACAAAGATACATAAGTAATAATAATGTGTTGGTGTTGTGGTTAGTTCCATGAATATGCATAAACTCAGAAAAACGAGAAAACTCTATATAAAACATGCCAGAAGTGTGTGTGTTTATTGTGTGCAACGGGAATTATGCTGATTTAAATAGCAAACAAATACAAGTAGGACACTAGATAGACAGTGTCTTCACACTAAGTATCTTTTATGTCAGTATCTTTTACCTAAAGCTATACAGATACATTCGCATATACAGCTGCAGATACAGATACGTCTATATGTAAAAGTAAGTCGGCAACCGATGACATGTTTTTACCCTGCGGTGCCATGTGAAGCGCTTAAATCTTTTGAAAATATCTAAATTGTTCTCTATGGCTTTTGTGTCAGCTGTCTCAGCCAGACAATGGTCTCACATCTTCCTCTATCTCTGTCTGTCTCCCTTTCTCTAGCCTGCATGTGTGACATGCATTATTCTGTTTTTGACTTTGCCACAAACTACACAAAAATGTTGTTGTTACTGCCACATCTGAAGCGAAGTTCATTGTAAGCCGCATCGGGGATTTGCCTCTGTGACAAATGCAATTTATTGTACTACGGTTCAAAGCTGCAACGTTGCAAGTCTCGACGCTGCAGCAAATCTAATTCATCTTTCAAATTAGCAACCCCTACAGTCTCCCTATAATGATACATGCTGAAGTTTTAAAAAGTCGCAGTTAACTAAATTTTAATTCATCAGCAATTATTGATATTTTAATACTAATTAAAAGACTCTTTACTCGAATTTAATATCATCTATAGATTTAATTTAACATTCAGGCTTTTATGAATATAATACCTATGATTAATGAAATATCCATAAAATCATCATACGTTCATTAGTATTATTCAACCACTTATTATTGCTATTATTTATTAATATTTTGAGGTATTTATATCAGGATTACATTGACTTACACGCTTAAATACACACCAATTCAGGTGTTTTTAAATTTAAGGAAAATTAAAGCTAGCTATCTTTCGAACAAGCTATTTAAATTATATACCCAGAATTATAAGCGAATTGGATAAAGTTGTAAATGGATAAAATGGTTGAGACAGCTAGTGTCATTGTGAATCAAGCACTGAAGCGGACAACTCAATGTGACAAGCGACAGCCCCAAAAGAGGCATAAATATGTACAATTTTACAGCATACTTTTCTGTATGCAAATACACACAGCAAATACACACAGTCACGTCACTCATACGCCCTGTGGCACAGGTCGAAAAATATATGCATATTTCAATCGAATTCAGTGATTCATCCCAATGACTTTGCTTTGACAACAACACGCATTATGCCGATTAGCTGATTAGCTGCTTGTTGTGTCAGAGACTTTTAAATGTACCGCAAAGTGGCGTCACTGTAATTATATTAATCAAAGGCAGCTGCTTGACAGCTGTTTGCGGTTGAATGGTGAGCGTACAATGGGATGATACAACGTGAAGGACCTCCAAACGTCTTGCCTGTTGCGCCCCTATGTTTTTAGTCCAGTAAGCAATAGGAAGTTGGGTGTATAAATTTGTGAGAATTTATTAATTTATGTTTTTTGTATATCCCCATAGTTTTATACTTTTAATATTGCAAGCTGCGTTTTGAACTTTGGTTTCCATTTAACATATTTTTTATTAAATGAACTGTCGTTTTTAATTTAAATTAATTATATATAATTTAATTAGATTTCAAATTAAGTCATTACATTTTTATTACAACATTTGATATTTTCTTTCCTTATTATTGTTAGATATAAAATAAAAAATATTAAATAATTGTATAATTTATTTAATTGTAGTTATGTTTAATTATTTCTTATCGGTCTGTAAATATAACATACATTTAAAAGCAAATATTTTAGAAAAAAGTGTTTTTTTTTAATATTGAAATTAATTTGCCATTAGTACTTTTTAGCTCTTATGAACAAATATATAAATATATATTATTTATATTTTATTAAATATATATTTTTCATTAAAATAAATAGTATTATTATATAATTTATATATTTTCACAACTCATTTTTATACTTGGTTTTTAATTTGAATGTTAGTTTTAAAGAAAAGCTACGGCTACAAGGCATCTAACAGTCAATCATCACTGCTGCAGTGTTGCCTTTAAAGAGATGCTTGACTGGTCACAGTCTTTGCGTGTCCTCAGTTCCCTGTCCGCTGTCCGCTTTTGCCCAGCGCCCACTGCCCACTGCTAATCTAATAAGATGCCTAACAGACCGCAGATATAGCTGCTTGTAATCTAAAAACACAAGCTGTAAGTATGTGTGTGTGGTGTGTGAGAGTGTGCAATGGTTTAAATGTGTGTGCGTGGTTTGTGGTGTCTCACACAGAAGACTCCCAGCATCATCGACAAGTATCTTTGCAGTCACTATACCAATGCATATTGTTGTGGTTTATTTTGAAGCAAGTATCATACGTATGTGTGTGTGTGTGTGTGTGTGTGTGTGTGATGCATGTTGCATGTTGCATGCACTTGCGGTTACTCAAAGATTTGATTGCAAGTGTAATTCAAGCACGCTTCGTTGGTCAGATACAATTTGGCTTCAATTTCGCCTGACTTGGCTTGCAATGCCGAATTTTCTTAATTTTCCCATTGCAACCATTCAAGCATTTTCCATTTTCCATTTTAAGTTTTCTATTTTCCATTTCCTCTAGTTGCATTTGTTTCAAAATTAAAGTATAATGCAGCCTTTGTGCCTTGTGCCGCATCCCAATCCCTTAAGCTCCTATTCCCCTGGACCTCTTGCGTGTGCCACAAAAAAATAAGGCACACCGCACACAGGAGCTCATGCAGCGTCTGGGGACGTCCTGCTTCGTGTCCTGTTGCTGCTGCATATCCCGGCGTTTCTCAGTTTTCCTCGTATCTGCTGCATGTGAATTCGCTCTGCTTTTTCACCATCTAAGTTATGTGCGGCAAACGAGTTCTGATTAAGCGCAGCACCGCGGGCCATCCGGACATCAGGACGTCAGGATACCAGGACAGCAGGACAGCAGGAGGTGTGGAAATGTAAAAAACATCTGTGTCTGTGTCTCTTGCTCTCTCTTTGCTCTCCTCTTCTGTTTTTGCTCATATTATTGAATGACGCTCATAAGTATGCTATAGTTTTTTGCAATGGGTTTACTTTAAGGTTTTCGGCTTGTGTATGTATGTGTGTGTGTATAATATGAAACTATAAATATGCTATATAATCAATTTCTAAAGCACAGATGGGTTTTTCCTACTCCAACTTCATCAACAGTTCTATGTCGTACTTATAGAAAAACTAATCCATATATTTTACTTTTTATTATAGCTTAATAAATGCTGCACAACAAATCTATTTAAGATTTAAATAAAATTATGAACTATTTCGTAGTTAACTCCTTTAATATAAGAATGATTTATTTATATTAATATTTTATTTGGTTGCACTAATTAAATGTTGTTAATCTACTTCTACTATTACTACTTCGACTATTTTTATACATTTTATTATTACATACTAATTAATATATATTATATTTCTTAGCTCGATTTATAGCAACTTTATTCGACAATTAAATAAATTGGATATATTACATTTCAAAGCTTGTCAAATACAATATTTGACGAGAACTTAATTGGATTCTCTGGAATTTTGTGAAATTCAAATAGTATGAAACAAATTAAACTACATGTTGAAATGACAGCAAAATTTATTTAATAAACAGACCAATGAAATGAGTTAAAGTCTAAATATTTGCCAATTGGTTTAAATGTCAATGTAAGTAATATATTTAGTAATATAATTGCCAAGAGAAAAGCGTGGAAAATCAGCAATAATTTGTTGGACTTACAATGTCATTAACAATAAATGACCACAAAATGCATTGTGGACAGCGCAAAAACAAACAATAAATATTTAAGCAAGCTGCCAGATATTATTTAGCTTATTCTTGTTGTTCTTTGTTTTTGTTTTTGTTTTTGTTGTTGCTGTTGCTGTTGGTTGTTAATGTTAATTAATTTGAACTAAGCGGCTTATGCATATAAATAGCGCAAACCAAATGACATTGAAGCCCAACAAGATAATTATTAGTTATTTAAACAGCTTTTGTTGCATATTTAATGCAAATCCGTTGCGATTTATGAAACTGACAGCTAACAGGGAGACAAGTGTGAGAGAGAGAGTCAAAGCGACAGAAAGGGGACTGTAAATAGACTACGCCTTCTTCTCGATTTCTCAAAATTAAGTACAAAGCCCACGGCAAATATTGATTGTACTTTTGTATACCCTAGAACAAAAGCTTGAACTCAAGAGGCTACTCAAATGTTAGAGTAGGTATCAAAATTTTATATAAACTTATTTAAGTGAAGGAAAAATGCCTCAATTTCTATTCTGCGTACAAATTTGAAAACTCAATTTTTAGTCTCCTATTCATCATTTTAAAACCAAGGCACTTGTGACATTTCACTCGTATTCTCAAATAATTTTTATAGAGGGTATCTTTGAGCATCTTCTCAAATTTTGTGCTATGTGTCACACAACAAGTGCAAACATAAATCTTATAATTGCCTGACCCGACTCGTTATATCGATAGCAAGCCTAAAGGACCTTACAGTCCTTATCCCAAAGAGTTTTTTTTATAAATTGCCAAACAATAGCCGCGCACTTTAAACTTGCTCACTCTCTCTTTCATTCTCTTTCTACCTCTCTGTCTCTCTTCTTGCTCGAGGCCACTCGAGATAAATCACAGGCATAAACCAAAGCAATAAATAATAAATCAGCGCTAACAATTTACACAACGAGCACAAAAGTCCAACAAAAGCGTGAGAAAGGAATAAAGTGTGGAAAGGGGGGACTGTGGAGAAAGATTATAGGGGGAAGTCCCGCTGACAACTCAAAAACGGGAGTTAAGCGGGAATGCAACGCTGTCTGACCGCAGGCATTTCTGAAAATTATGCATTCAGTTGAAATACTATAATGAAATTAATTGCTTGGAAAAGGATATGCAGTAAAATAGTGTGGCCAATGCCAATGTCACAGCACGAATTCCAAAATGAAAGGAAGCATAAGGAAATCAAGTCTAATGAGAGAGCAGAATAATCTTTACTTACGTAGAGTGTATTATACACATATACAGTGAGATATATTTCATGTTTTATTTTAACTTTAATTTAGTTTTACTCAATGTTTCTCAAATAAAGCTTTAATGGGCTTGCAGAGCTTTAAACTACTATTAATAATTGATATATGAATTTAGTAATCACAGTATTAAATAAGCTACAGTTCAAATATTAAGTAAAGCAAGACACTGGTCAACTTATATTTTATTAATAGGACTTGAGCTAAATTTTTTCTAATATACAGCTTTAAAGTGCTTTGAATTTAAAATCTGATAAAAAGCTTACAGTTTCTACAAAATTGGAAATTTATTTATTTTAATATTTTATGGTTTATAGTTACCAGTTTAAATTTTATTTAATATCTACTAGCTTTTTACCACAATTTTAAAACTTGTTAGTTAAATTTATAAGTTGAACCTTATTATTATTTAATTTTTATTTATTGTCTGGCTATAAGAAGCCGACATAAAGTAAATATTAATTAAAAATATAAATATTCTGGGGATAAAAATTATATAAAAAAAGAAAAGATTAGTCCGATTAGTCAACAATTTTTTACAATGATTACAATAACACAATATTTATTTGAATACATTAATCAGTTATGGTGCCTAGAAAAATGTGCTTTTTATAAAGCTCATGAAAGCTCCAACAAATTACCTAATGAACTAAGCACAAAATGCTGTAAATGAATAAATGTTGAATAGGGCACTGCGAGAGTTAAACCAAATGCAATTTGTGTGTCCAAATCAAATGTGCTACTGCAACTAGAATTGCAACTGCAACTGCAGCAGCTACCATAATGCGCCGTCAGTCGTTAATCAAAGTTAAAATGCGTTAAACAAGCGCTACAAACGCTACAAACGTTACAAAATGTGCATTTCGACGCCTTCACATGGCCAACTGGCCAGAAGACTAAGCGAAGGACGTGAGAAAGGGAATTGAGAAAAGGGAAAAGGGGAAATCAGGCAGTGTTGCCAATTTAGCTATTCAATAGCCAACACTTAATACTATCAAAGTTCCATTGCTGGAAAATCCCGGAAAGCTTGTTAAAAGCTAAAAGTCTGATTATTATTATTATAATTCTATTATTCTAAATAAATATACAACTCACTAAAAAAGTGAACTATTTTAATCTATTTTTATTCGCAATCTTAGTTATTTTACTGTAGTTGCTTTCCCACCATAAATAGCTATTTTATGCGCTAAGAAATTGACAACTCTGCAATCGAGGCTAGTTTAAACTGAGTTTGCATTCTGGTGTCGACTGTTGATAGTGTGCATTGTAGCGACTTCCGTTTCCTTTGGCAGCGTTGCCTTTCCGCTCAGCTCATTCGACGCTGCCTCGCCTTACACTCCACCCTCCCACCTCCTTCTCTCCATCCCTTAGTTATGCATTTCCCTCGACGTTTGCATGTTTGCAAATTTTGAGCTGGCGACGCGTTATAAACAAAGTTTATTACAACGTTGGCCGCCGGCTGCCATCGACTTAGACTCAATGCTCTCTGTTTAAGGGAGGCGGAGACAGGAGGGGCAAAAGGAGGGAAATGGAGGCCGAGGAGGGACGGAGAAGGGGGCCTGGTTTAATGCACAAGCATTGTTGCACTCTCTTGGCACTTGAGGCACATAACTTGTCGAAAATTTTATGCGCGCCACGTTGCCGCTGACAAAATGGCGACGGCTCGACAATGTTGTACTTAGATATGCAATTCGTGACCCCAATCAGCGCACGTCCTCAGACCAAACCATCATCTTTTCATATATATATATATGTATTTCAATATCCACCACAATCATTGCTATATTCTGATGTCAGCTATTAATGCAATTTGTCAGACCAAAAACGAGCACAACAACAATGAGGATGTTGCTGGCAAATTCCAGGTAATTACAAAATTATCTAGATGCATTTCATTACGGCTTTCAACTGCTATTAAATTAATTTGACAGATTGGTAAATATCATTGTATTACGTGCAAAACTAATGTACTTAGCGAAAGTAACAGAAGGAATAGAAAGAAAATAACTGTAAACATTCCGTGTAATTTTTTTGGAGTCAACGATTTTTTTGAATTTTTTTGTATTGTTAAAATGTACAAACTACAAAGATGTAAGAATGAATTAATTAAGTAAGTAAAGATAAAGTAAAAGGTATTGAAGATTATACAAATGTACAAATTTGATAGCAGCAAAAAGATTTTCGTGTAAAGAAAACTTTTAATAATAATGACTATTTATGAATTTATTTTTATAAGGCAGAAAATTTTTCAAGTGCTTCGAAATCACTTTAGAAAATACTCTAAATATTTCTTTGTGCAACTGTTGAATCAGTTGATTGAATGGAAGCTTATTTCAACCAAATCATATTTACAATATATTCAACCTCAAGCTTGTGTCTCTGAACTTGTGCAAACACTACGAAAATTCCATTCAAACGAGTTCAATTAGATATTTATTAATAAATGTCTGCCACAGAACAAATTTGAGTTAACAATTTCGTTATTCAGTTGGTTGAACTGACAACTTAATAAAATACAATAGACGTATTGCTATGCAATTTATTGGTTTGGTTTCTTTTCATTTGTTGCTCGGATCACTTTGATTGGCAGTTTAAAGTTCTCCGCTTCTTCGCTGTCGTTTTATTAACACAATTGCGGATGCTCTGACAGAAATGGAAAGAGAAGATATAGAAGTTAAAGAGGAAACAGAGAGAGAATGCTTTCTCTCTCTCTCTCCTCCCTCCTCTCTGCTAGAGGAGTCGATTTCATTGTGTATTGTGCTTGAACGCTTTGATTACGTCAAGGTTCTTTCAATTGCTTCTTGCCTTTTGTTGCTTTTCTCGTACTCTTGCTTTTGCCTTGGCTTTTTGTTCTTCTGCTATCAAGTTTGGATTTTATTAAATGCCGTCTATTGATTTTGAATGCCGACGCCCACAAAAGTTGGCAACAACTTTCCCTCAACTACTCAACGAACTATGTATTTTAATTAGAAATTTTCCATGTAACCTTCAGCTGTCAGTCAAAAGCGCAAAATATATATTTAAATTAGCAGCAAACGTTTTATGCCTGGCTAACAGTGCGTATGAGTGACTCACAATTTCATACACACTTACAGACATACATAGTATATGGCAAATAGTTCAAAGCTCGTTAACTGCCAGCTGAAAGTTGATCCTTGTTGTCCTCGTTGATACAAAAATAAAAAATCAACTAATTGCACAACGCTGCGTATACGTGATACGTGCGCTCATTTAATGAATTTAATTAAGTTGATCGCAAAAGCTTCACAAAAACGGGCTAAACATTTCACAAGAAACCAACTTTACTCTGACACACATGTGAGTGTGTGTTTGTGTGTGTCTGTGTGTGTCAGTTGCTGCCTAAAAAACGTCTGCAGCTTAAAGGCCATCTTTGAGACATTCCCTCCCATTCTATTGCACATATCTTCGTTAAAAGTTCTTAAAAGTTTACTTGCCTCTGTTTGTGTGTGTGTGTATGTATGTTTGAGTGTGTGTCTGTGTGTCCAGAAGACGACCAAGTGTCTTGGCAAATGCAGCTTGGCATTTTGCCTAGGCATACACACAACAAAGGACACAATTTTTGGCCTTTGTTGTTTCTGTTTGTGCAACATCTAAAAATTTCGAAAAATATTTCTAATTAAAACTACATACAAGAAAGATTCTCAATTGTTTTTCTTTTCCTCTTGTTTTTTGTTTATTTTTTTTTTTTGTATTTTGTTTTCCTCGTTTTTGCTGCCTTCAAAACTGTAATGCAATTAGAACTTAGAACTTAGCTTAGCTAAAGTTACACAGCATTTCTTAAATTGTTTTTGTTGCTTTCTTGTTGTTCTGCCGCATATTAGTTGCACTTGCTGCAAATTTATGATGAGTCTCATTAGTCACTTGCAACGTCTGCAACCGTCTGAAGTTTCTACTTAGTCGATTTTCTAATCAATTTCCTAGAAATTGAGCAAAGTAAACTTTTGAGCGCAAGTTTGAAGTAAACAGCTATGCGCTACTTTCGTTCACTTCGATTCTGGAGTGTTTGACCTTATTTAGTAATTAATTTTAAGATCTGAAATCTATATCTCAACTATAGAAAAAACATGTATTTTTTATGTATAATTTCCCTATATAATGCTGTCATTATAAATTATTTCTTAGAATATCCTAAATGCAGTAAGTTTCATCATAAATTTATGAATGGAATCAATTGAAAATTGCATTTTATTGTGAAAAGATTTTGTGCATCTCTTACAAATCAGTTAGCACTCTTTTCATTTATAAGTTGTATTCTCTGTTTTCCCTTAGTCACTTTTATTTTGGTATTTCAATTTGAATTAATTGCAAATTTCGATTACTAAGTTCGATTACTTAGCTGTCAGTCCTTGTAATTTGCTATGTCATTTGTTTTTATCTCTTTGCCATCGATTAACAAGTAGTTGAATTTTAACTACACACATGCTAAGGGTATAACATACTTAACACAGTTGTAGAGCTGCCACTTGGTTCGATTGCTTATTGGATGAATTAAGTGAATTCTTTCATTCGTTTTTATTGTTTTTATTTTATTCTTTTTACTGATTTGAAGTTGCGTAACTTATAAGAAATTGTTTAATTGTATCTCTTAAGATGACAAATAGGTCGATTTATTTGTAGCAAATCCTGTATTACTATAAATAAACCAAATATTTATATTAACTGAATAAATAATTATTCTAATCTATTATTCTCTCTTCCCAAACACTATCTCCTTCTCTCTTCCGCCTCTCTGTCTTTCCTTTTTTCCCTGACGGCCAGTCAGAGATTGAGTTATGCAATTTTAGAGTTTTACAGCATGCATCTTACACACTCTTAAGCTCTAGCTGCAATCCAGATCCGACTCATGACATAATGCCACATATACACACACGTACACACACTCACACACACTCACTCAGACCACAATTTATGCAGAGATTTATGACTGGCTCGGCGCACTTCCTGCCAAACCCAAAAATGTAAAGTTAACTCTAAGAAATTTTCTTTTTATCGAGAAACTTGGCATTCACAATGCTCTGCTGCACACACACTCACACACACACATACTCTCACACAGAGACACACTCGAAACGATGTTAAATAAAATTCGGTCGCACTTAACTAAGCAGCTTTTCATATGCGAAAAATGTGCTGGCCGAATAACCAAAGAAACCTCAATAAAATCCACAAAATGAAAACTAAAACCAAAAATTCCAATTTCAAAAAAAAAATAGAAATAAAATATAAAAAAAGACTAAACGCACTTGAGCGTAATTGCAGCCATGAATTTTGCCACACATGTGTCTATACATACAGTTAGGCAAGTAAGTGTTTTGACAGAATCAAATAATTATACAATTTTGCTTGTGAAAAAATCTATATTGATTTTATGGAAATATATTTTATTAAATTTTTTATTTTCCAAAAGTGCTTAAAACAAGTTTCAAAAAATATCGAAAAATTATTTTCAGCGAATTTAATAAGCCATTAATCTATGGAAATATAGAATACATATATGTATTTTTAATGCACTTTATTTTTATATCCCATTTCTTATTACTCTTAAAGCCAGTTTAACACAGATAACATAAATTTTGAAAGATTTTAAACATTATTTGGAAATAAAAAGTTAATGCGAACTTTTTATGTTGTCAAAGCGTTTTCGTGACCAACTGTATATGCTCGTGCCTGTGTGTGTGTATGTGTTTGTGTGTGTGTGAGTGCAGCCATGTGTGGCAAAGTGAAAATGCATTTTGCAATAAAATATGCGTCAAAATTTAAATGAAAAGCTACTCGACTGCATCTCGATTGCAGTTTGCGTAAAAGTGTAGCAATGTCGTGGTCTTCTTCATCTTCTTCATTTTCATGCAACTTTGTTGCATAAATTGAGGCTCGTTTGCGGCTTTTGGCTTATCTGGCCAAAAAGCCATGCTTGTCCCAAATTCAACAGTGTCTCCGCAACTTACTCTGACTCAAAATTGTGATTTGGATTTGGATTTGTATTCCGACTCGACTTTCAACTGTATGTGTTGAGTTTGCTGTCTTTGCTCCTTTTTATTCCTCTGGCACTTGTCATTCGCATTTGGACAAGGCGCTAAATTGCCACAGCACAGCCAGCGGGCACTTTGAATGAATGCAACTACAACGAGAACTACAACGACAACTGCAGATACAGATACGGATACAATTGCAGCTACAATTGCAGCTACAGCTACAGATACAATGCTGTCTGCCAAAAATGCGTAACTTTGATGTAGCCATTAAATTAGCCCAATAGCCAATGACTGTTCAGTTGGAAAATGCGGTCTAAATGGAAACACACACACAGTGATATGTGTCTAAATGAAATTAGAGCTTGTGCAGCATTTACAAAATATACTAAAAGAACCAATAGCTCGGAAAAATTTAACGCACGACTCTCTGTACTTTACCCCTATTTTAAATAACATTTAAAAAGGGCTTTAAATTATTTTGAGCTGCAGAAAATGAACTAAAGATCACATAAATTCCCTAATAAGTGCATGATATTTTTTAATTATTATTTTACTTGTCATTTATAAAGTAAGAACATGAATTATAGTAAAAAGGCAATATAGGGTATGAGATAGACCAAAACTACTCAAATCTTAAGTGTTAAATTCTCCCCCAAAGCCAAGTTATCTGTAAATTACCATTAGTATTTGGCAGTGCTGAAAAGTAGGCAACATTTTTTGTTGGCAACGAATAAGAATAAGAAAATATCTAAGTTTTACATATTGCTTTAATTTATTTAGGTTTTATACTTGGCAACATTCTTTGTCAAACTCAAATTTAGCCTAAATTAGGAAATAGAATTACGAGCCAGTTAGTGGCTATGAAACTAAGCTTTAGTTAGAAGTAACAGTTAGAAAGTATGGTAAAATATGGCCATAACTCAGTCCGTAACTTTGCGTATTTAAGCTCCAGCTTAAAATATAAATAAAAGCATTGTGCATATATTATAAGCTGATTTGCCACGCCCACCTCCCTGATATTGTTGCCATAGGAAAACCTAACCCACACGCGCAAAGTTTGTCACATAAATATAAGCACATTTAAATTTTCTTTAATTTTCCGAATGAATTCACATTTTTGGAGTGGGCAAAATTGCTGCTGCTGTTGCTGCCACAAACATAGACACAATTGAAGCGACATGCGCGCGTGTGTGTGTGTGTGTGTGTTTATGTGTGTGTGTGTGTCTGTGTGTGTGTGTGCATCGGGCTGTTGAGGGGAAGCTAGGGAATGTGGCCCTGTGTGCATTGTGTTGTTGAAGAAAAACATATTGTTAATGGAGTCGAGCATGTGAAACAACAAATAAGTAGGAACCATGCAATCAAGTTGCTCGACCTATAGATGCCCAGTACTCGTAGCCATGCAACCATTAGAAAACACCCTAAATAAACGACATAATTTAAAAAGCATTAATACAAATATCGTAGCCATATAAGTTTAAAAAAAAGATTTTAATCTTCTTGTATATTAATAAACTTTGACAAAAAGAAAACGGTTTAATTAATTTAATGTAAACAGTCGACAAATCTCTTTTTATATTTAAATACATATATTGTCTTAATTTTAGTACTTAGTATTTGCTTTTTTCTCAACATTTTTCTAAGATTTGTGAAAGTTATAATCTACATAAATTTGTATGAACAATACAAAGTTGAAAAAAATAGCATAACAAATGAAAATAAAAAATATTCGTATATTCTAAAATAAATGAATATTGTAAGAATTGCCAAAAAAATTATTTGTTCTTAATCGTACAGTCTCCGAGACTTGGGTATTCATATGGACAGTATTTCTACCTCTTGTAAACTGGGCTAACAAGCTGGCCTTGGTATGAGTTATGGTGTTTCCACTTTGTTGGGGCTTGTTTAAACTTAAATATGGCCCCAATCGGAGTGCGTGTGTGTGCGTGTGCAGTCATTATTTACATTAACACGAACTCAAGTTTAAAGTCTCCAGTCTCGAGTCTTGAGTCTGGAGCCTGTCACATGCCACAAACTTTTGCCGTCTTAGTTGCGTGAAGTGAGTTAAATGCTCGCATAAACGGCAGCAGAAGGTGTATGGAAAGAGGCGTAGCGAAAGGTGGGCGTGGCACTGAGCCAGTTTGCTACAAAAACAATAGGCATCAGTTTAAAGTAAAGCTGACAGTTAAATGACAGCTTGTACGCCTTTGAGCTGCGCCTAATTTAAATGTGCCTTCTACCTTAAATTTGCATTGGCACACATCACGTATACGTAATGCTAGAGATTGCGTATACGTAACCGAGCGTCTGGCATGCGCTTATCTACAGTTGAATTTGGATTTGCATTGCATTTACACCGTAGTGTGTGTGTGTGTGTTTTTTATGCGCCGTAAACACTTGATAAAATTCACATAAATTTTGATATGCCCTTCTCCCTCTTTCCTTCTTCTCTCTCTAGTGCCAAATCTGGCCCCTTTTGAATTCGATTTGGCTTCACACATGCCACACGCTAAAAGCCTTTTTGGCCCATTTAACTGCGTCACGTTTCGTTTCGATTCGCCTCGTTTCGAGCGTAAAAATCTGCGTTTTTCGCCAGACTGCCAGAAATAAATAAATACCCATAAAGACTCGCATAGATCCCAATATACGATGTTGCATGCATATATGTATCTAACTCACTTGCTAAACAAATTTCAACAATTTTTACACTCTCTGCGCTGCCATTCGACACTCAAAGTCGCTTTCATACTTCATAAAATTCGCCATTGAATCCAATGAAATTAATATAAATTGTTATTTGACTAACGACCAGAAATTAATTATACTAAATGCTTTGATAAAATAAATACTAAAATTCATTTTCGCACAAGTTGTGCACAAATTGCCAGCAACTTATTAAAAAATTATTTTAAAAAAATTTTAATAAATAAATATATATCAGTTTTTAAATTGGTTAAAGCTTTTGGAAGAATTCAACTGAATAATAATCGCAGCACAAGTTCAAATGAGAAAACCAACCGGTTTAACTGAGCGGATGATAGTATCATGTTGTCAATTAACTGATTTAAATGCAGCATTAAATATAAGTTGCAGCTTTAAAGATTTCTTTAATTAAGCTGAGATAATTTATTACTTAACAAATGAAACAAACTTTTTTAAAATGGCACATATATACACTTCGTATTAATATGCATTCTTAAAAATTTAAATAATTTTGATTGCCAAGTCACTTAACACATATAAAAATCACACATCAAGCTTCCAAAATATTTATTTGAAAATAGTTTTTACTCGCTAAAATAAGCTTTAAAAAATCATAAGTAAAAAAAAAAAAAAACACGATTTAAATAAAAAAAATAGGAACATGAAAAAATAGAATCAATCATGTAAAACTAAGGACTTTATAAAGAGTATTGTGAATTTATTATATCAGCAAGAAAAGCAGCCATTGTATTTTTAGTTTTTGCATAGATGCTGTGTCAATGTTTTATGGCCCATGGGCGAAAGGCAACAAGAGAGTTTTGGCCAATTGTTTTATGGATTTTTGACTGCAAATCGTGATTATTTAATATAAATGAAAATTGAAAGCGCAACGAAGCGGGAGAAAAAATAAACAAATACGTATAATAATAACAAAAATATGTAGATGGAATGTTGGATTGAGAAACGAGCAAAACGAGAAACACAAAATCTACAATTTGAATTAAATGTTGCTACTACGAGAATTTCTACTTATATTTTATCTAATATATAAATATAGTATATACAAAATATGCAAGCAAATGCAAATATCTGCTTGCATCATATCAGTTGTTTCAAGGCATTTGCTTGGTCGTAAATTCATTTTTTCATTCTTTCCTTTTTTTTTTTGTGGACAAGGACATTGCGACAAGGACTCAGGTGAGCCATAAAAATAAATCTGCCCGCATTTACGCCGCGTCGTTGGGTTTTTTACATATTTTATGTTCATGTCGAGTCGGCTTTTTACGCTCGAATAGTATCAAATAGTTGTTATTGTGGTTCCTTGTTGTCCGTTGTTGTTGATTTTATTGATTTCCTGGTTTTTCAGCTGCTCGTTGTTGGCTGCTGCATTCAGATAGAGCCTAAAACCCAGTCACCACTCACCAGTCGTTAGTCGCTAGTGGGAAGCTGATAAAAATTGTTTCCCCCAAAAGTTAAGCCACTTTACACTGCACAACACGGCACAATAAAAGCCCGAAGAGTTGTGTGTGTGTGTGCACAAACAAACCGTAAAAACCGCAACATAGCATGCAACAACTGCAAACTCCACCTCTGACTTTAGAGTCCAGTTTCAGCTCCAGTTCCAGTTGCAGTTACAGCTGCAGTTGCCACACTCTGCAAATATTTACCTGTGCAATCAAATTTAAAACATCCACACACAGCAGGTGGCGCCTCCATGCCAAAGAATTAACTGTTTAAATATTTTAGGCAATTAGTGTAACGGCAACAACAGCAATGCAACAGAGCAACAGAGCAGACAAACAGCCGAGCAACCGAGCAACCGTGCAGCCGAGCAGCTGACAAAGTACAAAAGGCACGCGCTCGAACGGATGTGCGAAAATGGAAATAAAAATGAGAATGGGAATGAAAATGGGATACTGCAAGAGAAGCAGCTACAGTCGCTGAGAGATTACAACTGCAGATTCCCTGTAAAAGAAGGCAACGCTTTCAACCAAAATTACCAGAAACTAAGCGGTAAATATAAACAATTGAATTCAATTCAAATTATCAATTCACTTAAAATTAATATAATAATATTTTTTAGCTTTAATATTATGGTATAAAGAGTTTGGGCTAATTTATTAATTCTTTTCTCCTTAGATATTAACATCAATAATTACAACATTTGTAACATACATACTTATACGGGTAGAAAATTTTACTCAAAAAACACCTATTGAACATATATAAAATTATTTAAAAAAAAAACAAAAAATTACCTGTATTACTACTATTAAATCATGTCTATAACTGAAAATATTATGTGGGCAAGTAGCATTCTATTAAAAGTGCCCATTGTTTGCATATGATTAAATTAGAAAACAACAATTGATTCCGTAATTTGCACTTTTATTGTTTGCAAATATTTCACACAATATTATATTATCATGCGGAAATAAAATTTCATCATTATTTAGCATTTAATTTCAATAAGCACTAAATTTGGAAAATTTAATTTTGTTTGTAAATTCCATCATTATTATATCTTTTATTTATCAATATTTATCATATTTCCATATGAAAAGTGTTTTTCATTGTTGTTGGACTCTTCAGTCGACTCTTCATTTAAAGGCTGTTTGAGTTAGGAATATTATATTTTTATAAGCAATTTTATTCTTATTTTTATGATACCCTGTACACGTATTAACATGGACACAAGTGTCAGCAGAGTGGGCAAAAAGTGGGCAACAAAGTTGATGCTGTCAGTCTGAAGCACGAACCAAAAGTTACTTCATTTACATGGAGTGCACTCGAACTCGAGCTGGAACTGGTACAGAAATTGGAACTCATGCTCGAACTCAGACTGAGAGTGGAACTCCGACTCCGACTCAGACTCAGACATTTGCACGCGAGACTTGGTAGAAAAGTTTGCCAATATATCAGTTGCTTAATAATATAAACAACAACAGGTATTAGAGGAGAGCGTGGCACGCCCAGGTTTCTGCCACAATGCCTGAATGACTTTAGCCAACTTTTCTAACCACAAACTCCCCCACACACACACACACACACACACACAAAGAGGCACACACTCTTGGGAGGCAACCATAATGAATGAGACTTTGTCTAGTGTCTAATAATGAAGAAAAGTGTAAGGTTTTTGCGCAATTAAATGAAATTGAAAAGGATAATGAAAATGGCAAATGACACATGGCAAATGGGAGTGGAAAATTAACAGCTATGTGTGCTCAGTCATTAACTATGACAATGTGTGTGCAGTAATGGTTGGCACTTTAATTGAACTGCGCCCAGTTAGTACAACTTGCACTTCCCCTCGTTTGCTCTATGAATTATCTTCTGACCAAGTTATGTGAACTATCCTATAGCCTCTGTCAGCTCATTTGCAGCATTAGTTGTCGGTCGAGAAACGCATCATTTGCCATTAGACAATGTGCAGCACCAACAACAACAGCAACACCAAAACAGCTGCATAACATTTGCCGTGTTATGTATACGCCGCGTGTTACGCTGCTGCCAACTATTTCCAAGCTGTTGCACAATTTCAGGCTCACTAGGCAGCTGCTTGACTATGCAGTCGCATTTCTTGCTGCTGTTTATATTGTTGCAAGTAGAGATTTTTATTTTTGCATCAAAGTCACTAAGAAAAGTCTTTGTGCTCCATCGAACTTTATACGGTTTTCTACAAAACGACATTATTAACTAAGCTTAACTGATAAAAATGATAAGCTAAAGAAAGATAAAACTTATGATGTTCTACTTTTAGTTACTGAAATGTCAAGAGGTAAATATCCAACCACTACAAATCTTTTTTCTTGGTTTCAAATACAAAAAAATATTCTCAATTATTATATATTATTTAGTCCATGTAGTATGTAATCCAAGTTGCATGCAATTATTTTCATTGATTTCTAGGCCAATTATTTAATAAAGAAATTAATAAAATAAATCAGATTCGTTGAAAACCATAAATTTTAATATCTATTATTGCTCTTTTTATTAACAATAGTATTAATCTGATTGCGAGCTTTTAATAATTAATAAAAAAAATTTATTAAAATAATTACATTAGTTCCGGACTATAGAATTTATTTATGTTCCGTTTTCATCTGAATATAGCATTTTATTCAATTAGTTGTTTATTTTAAATCTGCTTAAAGGCATCCATAAATCTATAAATAAAGAAATAAATACAATTCATGCAGAACAATAGTTTTGAAGCAAATAAAGAATGCTTTCAAAGTATATGCAAACTTTTTCTTCCAGCAGATCAAATAAATTGATAGAAAAAAAATATATAAGTATATATAGGTATATAGAGATAAAAGCTGAGTAAAAACTCGAGGCAAACTCTGAGCTTGGTAAGTTATTATATTAAATTCGAAGTGTGCTCTCGATTGAGTTTCAATTTGCGATGGGAGCCGCTTCTACTTTTATTGAAATAGTTTAGTTAAATGCTCGTATCTGGGAAAAACCACAAGCGGCCCTATTCTGTTTTGTATGAAGTGGTTGGTGAGGCATCATGTAAACACTTTGTAACCGACTCCTGATGCAAAACTGGGTGAACTAAGCAGCTTTTGACAATTTGTTGAAAGCATCCTGATGCTGTAGCTGCGACTAGGAGGAGTTCTCCAGTTGCAGCTGCTATCCTGCTGCCTGCATAAATACATTTAAATAACAAACTGCAATATGTTACGTATACGCAGTGCTGTACAGGATGCAATGCTTGGCTTCCCTTCGCCTGTCTTTTGTTGTTAACCATTATTGTTGTTATTGCTGTTGCGGTTGTTGGTGTAGTTGTAGTTGTCGTTGTAGTTTCAGTTGTTGTTACCGACCCATGATTGCATATTTTTAAGCTACTCTCCACTTTAATAATGGTTTTTTCGGTTAGCTGCAAAACGTTTGTAGATCTTGCCACAACTTGGTTGCAACCACAGCTCGGTGAATGCTCGGCTTTTTTAATGAAGTTGCGTATACAATGGACATACAAAGGTCCTTACAACCGGATACGGAAGTTTTGGCATTACCTGCATACCGAAAAATCCGAGAGACTCGGTCCCGTGTGCAAGTTATTTACAGTACATAAACTTGAATAACTGCAGAGTGAGATGGCAATAAAAATTGGTACAGCGAGTGAAAGAGAGAGAATGATTGTAGTTGAAGCTCCTTTGAGTTCATTAGTGCAACTTGAACTATGTCTACATTGAATGTGGACCATGCAAATAAAATGGAGTAAGGGCAACGCTGAGGAATTGTGAATTGTGAAATTGTGAATTGAGAAATGAGAAACTGCAATTGCAATGCTCTAAATAAAAAGAATGCAGCTCATTTTTAATATCCGGCGGCGGCAGCTGTCGGCATTTTCCACAAAAAGCGGCGGAAATTAAAACTCAATATTCGAATGATTGCACTAGCGCTAAAAGCACAAGCACAAATCTCATTCCCAGTCCCAGTTCCATTCTCATTCTCATTCTGATTCATTTCTCATTCACTGAGAGAAACCCACACATTGCTAGTTTTGTCAATTTTTAATGGATTCCCGATGTAAAAGGAAAATTATATTACTACACAATTAATCTAAAATTAAATATGCTAAAATAAGCATAAAAGTTCTTTGCCAAATATAATATTTTATCCTTATATAGATTTAAAAAAAACCTTGAACTACATAAAAAACTGAATTTACTGGAAATGAGAATGAAAATTCTTTCAAAATTTCATTTTTTCACTCCCTTAAAGTCGTTCTAACATAGTTTAAAATGTAAAAATTTATATTAAAGATTGTGGTTTTAAATTAATAAATAATAATAAATGAGTTGTATTAAGTGGTATTTAATTAGTTAAACAACATTTATACAAATTGTACACATATAATTTGGCTCAATATTGTGTTGATTAAATTGTTCGACTTAGGAAATCGTAATTATAATGAAAGTAAGATCGAGCCTGTGTATTTTAGTTATGTTAATGTTGTTAAAAAGTCAATAATAAAATTTATGAAGTGAAATATGAAACATTTCATATTTTCTTCCTGTGCTGCTGTTCCCACTCCACTTTCCATTCCTCCTTCCATTTCCCTACCCATTTCTCTTCTCATTCCACTGATCCGTTTCTCTTCTCATTCATGTGGCAAGTTGGAAGTGCATTGACTATTCCTACTATTTGACTTGGACCCTCGCACTGCACACAAAAAGTGCGCAATTGAGGCGGCAAATCAAATGAAATGCAACGAAACGAAGCGAGACGAGACGAGACGTGTCGAGCACACACGCACTTGCATACTGCACACCTACACCTACCCCTATTCACTACCCCTACCCTTAGTCCCATTCCCTGCTCCGTCTCCATTCTCATTCTGACTTCCAACGTTCAATTCGGTAGAACTTTCAACGGCAATCGTTTGATTTCGTTGGCCAAATGCAGCTGCGTCTTTTCAACATTTTTGCTATCTTATGCCATTGCCATTTGCTAAATGTTAATGCCATTTCAATTGTTCCACCCTCTTTTTTCTCTTTCTACCACTTTATCCTCTCTGCCTTCCAAATGCTGTCGCCAGCACAAATCTCATTTCATTCGATTTCTTCTCGAAAGAGTATACCCTGTAACTAAGCTCTGCTGGTGACTTTCGACAGCCCATTGCATTGGTTTGTTGTCACCAGGTTTACATAAATAAAATAAAATATATTAAATATTTATAGATAATAAATAAATCAATTTATTTCAAAAATAAAAACAAATTTTGGTAGCAGACAAAATGAGCTAAACAAATTAGCGGTTATAAATCTTATACATAAAAAAGAAGTTAACATTAATTATTTTACATATTTGACAACAGCAGCTAAAGATTAATATAATGTTTTCTCAAATATTCGCAAACATCTTTGATTTATTCTTTTACTTTATGCCTTTAAATTATGAATTTAATATTAAAATAATCGATTACAGATTTAATTTTACTAAGCAGAGTATTTTAAAGTCATCTCTAGAAATTGTATTTATTATTGCGCTGGTCAAAAACTGCACGCACAATATCATAAGACGGCAAGTGTTATGTGCATATCAGATATCGTATATTCCATAGAAAGTTCTTCTCAAGTGTTTGTCCAACACTTTAATGTTGAGATATCCTGAGTGCAGAGCGAACTAAGAATATATGAGTTTAACTTTGTCTCTTATTCCCAGAGCAAATTGCTGTATTGATTGTGAAAAAAGAATTTCGTTAAAAGAACTGTGCTAAAACCGGATTAGAATATTGTTGAGTGCCTTTTTAAAAAGAAAATTCCTACAACTTCCAACAAAATCTGCATATTAATAGAGCTACAAAATAAAGAAAATAATACTGAACAAATTTGCACTTTAAAACCAAATTAAATTCCGCAACAGAAAATCAAAATATTTAAATATAGCTTAAATAAAGATATTTATCCCCATATCTATTTCTGCCACCCCCTCAATTTCATCCTTAGTATCTCTTCAAAAAGACCACATTGCAATTTGCATAATTTGCCAGCAGCTGCAAAATGCAAACTGAAATTGATCCCAGTCTGATTGCATTGACTTCGGACTTAAACTTTCATCCTGAGAAAATGTTTATTTGACCTGCTGGTATTAAAGCAAAAGTCAATTTCTCATCTCTCGCATTTTATTGACTTCCTGGGACATCTGCTAAACTATCTGCTTTATATAGAGTTTCTTTCTCTTTTAATGTTCTATTTTTATTTACTTTTGCCAATTGCAGCGTCATTTAGAGTCACATTAAAAATGTTATGTCATTAAAATGATGCGCACGTTTCATGGGCCACATTGATTGATAGACTGACTAAATGGCTTGAATACCTGATTGATTGACTCTCACACTGTTCACCCTGTTCTCTACACGTACGCACATGTTCTCCACTCACGCACTCAGTGTTGTATGTTGTATTAATCCCCTAACCTGGGTTACATAACTTTCTGATTGCACATGTGAGAGTCTGATTCATTAAAGTATCTATAAAGGAGCAAAAATATAGCTTCAATAAAAGTTTTGTAGTCTCAGCAGCAATGCTTTTAAAGCTCACAATATTATATTTCTTCATATTTTTAAATGTGTTCAAGCTAAATACAAACTATATTATCTTTACTAATATATCGAGTAATAAAAGTTTTCAGAAAACTAAAACTTTCATGTGCTTTAAAGCTGCTTTAACTCTTAATGACATACTATTTATAAAAGTAAAACTTTGTGATAATTAAAAGTAATAAATTCATTATATATTTACAGAATTCTTTTCAAATTAGATTAACATTGAAAGTGTAACAAAGCTTCGTATATTGCTAAACTTTGATGTATACTTTTCCCCCTTATTTCTGTTTTCTGTTACATGTGATTTGTTTTTACGCCAAATTGCATAAAACATCCGGAATTCGGAATACGCAACTTGTGCGTGCTTCGATTTGTATTAAAGTTGCCTGATTCGATGTGTAGTATCTGGTAAAATGAGTAGCAACCCAATAGAGTTGACCGACAGGACACAGGACAATAATGAGCCACATCATGGCTGACTGAAATTAGCTGCTTGACTGAAATCAGTTTACATATGAGATACATAATAATGCATCGAAAGCAATGGTCACTATGTTGAAGGCTGGAATAACCGCAACTGAATATGTGGACAGGACACAAGTTGAAAGGCTCGAGGCTTAAGGATCAAGGCTCAAGGCTCAAGGCTCATGCATAACATAAACTTGATTAACGCTGTAAGTATTGACGAGGCAAGATATTTGTGGCATCTGCAGGACTGTGGTGTCAGTTGCAGTGTGAATGTCGCATTAATAAAGCAGAAACTGCAGATGTTAACTGCAGATGATTAAAGTTGCACAGCAAATGAGAGCAAGATTAGAGATCATATATAATATCATATAATTTCCCTTTCTCAGAAATCTCAATTTAGAATTTCTTAAGCCCCATTTAAATAATCTATGTTTTTGTCGCTATTTCGGAAACTCCAAACTGTCATAACTTTTTTAAAAATTAACCCATTTTCTAGCTTTCAGAGAATGTAGGTTTTTTATACAATGAATCTACCATATTTCGCGCAAGAAGACTCCATTTTTATCGGAGCGACTGTAACGATTTGTAAACAAAAAGTGTTGGTTAAAAAAAATCCAACTTTAAGAAGACAATTAAGTTCACATTCTGTACCAAACTTTGCCTTTATTCAATATTCATTACTTGACATAGACTTGGAAATAAAAAATATTTATTAAAATATTTATTTCACATAGGAATATATGGTTACAAACCATTAATTAATATTGGCTCATTTTGAGAAGAATAATACATAAAATAGTGTTCTTTTAAATTAAAAAATTCCACTACAAAATATCTGTGATTTACATGATTAATATACGAAAACCATATCCATATATACCATATAAATTAGAATATTTAGTCTGCCTTTTGTGTCACTGTTAAATGGACTTATTGATGGCAGTCCATCAATAAAAGTATTGGTAAAACTGTCAAATGAATTCATTAAACGAGAACTCGCAGTGCAGTTTCCTTTGCATGTTAACAGCATAAAGGACACAAACGCTTAGGCACATTGCCCGTTCTGTCCTTCCATTACGTTCCTTTCACACATTTTCACACTTTTTCCATTTTGGTGTACCCTGTACTCTGTTGCCAGATCCTGGCTGATTGCATTGAAGGCAGGCAACTAATTAAAAAGTTAAACTCGCATGCCTTTAACTTTTCACAAAGTAATTAAAGTTGGCGGAACGCCAAAGGTAAATGTCTGTACAACTGCATGCCAAATACATATATATATATACTCGTATACATATATGTATGAATGTCTTCCTCTACATGTCCCTATACATGTGTTCATGTAAATGTGTGTTTGTGTGTTCGCTGAGTCAACGCAACTTTTCACATTTACATTTCACACCTGCGCGCGGAAAAGTTAACACACGATTCTAAGAAAAGGCGTCAACAGCATGAAATAAAACTCGCAACTGGCAAAAAGAATTACCAAAAAATTTTATTGCATAACCTTAGGCGCAGTGCATTAAAAACTTTTCGTATTCGCTGGAAAGGATTATAGCCTTAACAACTCAATGCATAGCTTAACTTTAGTTCATAAATTCTGACGATTAAAAAAGGGTTTCTTCGAATTCGGACTTAAAGTTTGGCAATACTTGGATTTGTCGCTACACTCCGAATTATTTATAGGATTCATTGTTAAATTTGAGGTAGTTATTTTAATGCTTATTTTTCCTAATGTAAATTTAAGCAAATAAAGTAAATAATACTAAGTTATCCTTTAGAGTTTTTTCTGAATTAAGCATTGTTTATGTCAGATTATCCATAAAATTCCATTTCTAGGAATTAATTAAAGCGTTTGCCCCTCGGCTCTGCACAATTACAACGCCCACACAGACGAGAGCTATGAATCAAAATATGTTAAGCGGCTCTGAACAAAATGTAATTAGATACAGATTGACACACGACACACACACACACATTTCAGATACAAATGCCCTAAATACACATACGCATTTAAATGTGCGTACATGTTTAGGAAATGTGTTTACTCAAAAGTTGTTCCTTGACTTTGTTACATGTCTTGTGTTCATCAAAGTGTGTGAAAATCCTTTACAACTTGGCTTTATAGTTAGGCATCTTTCAGTTCAGTTTGTGCATAAGATAACGCACTAATTAAATTTTAATTAGCTGTCTTTAGTTAACACAGCAGCCGTCATTTCAATGCTTTATAAATTATTTACCCATTCAATAGCCAAAAATATATTTGAACATATTTATATAGATAACCCCTCGTTGCTTTGACATTGTCTTCATAATGATGACTAAACCAATTTCAGTTATTGATAAATATATGGTCAGAAAACAAATGAATAATTAATATTAGATTTTCAATAAAAGGTAACAAACACAAACAAAATTTATTGAATTTGGTCAAAGCAATTGATAATTCAATTCACGTAAATGTGATTACATAGGGAATGTCATAACTTCAGGCTTTTTAAGTGTAATTTCCTACTTAATTAAGTTTGTTTGAAATTTAATTAGAGCCAATTTTCTCAGTTCTCAGGCTGTTAAAATATTCAAACAAGTTTGTATAAGGAAAACAATTCACATTAACAGAGATTTAGGAAAAGTCCTGAAAAAATTTCACAAAATTAATCGGAACAAACTTTCATTTTTAATTTAATTCACAGAAAATATTCTTTAGTATAAAAACGACAAATCCCATAAAAATAGATATACTTCTTTGATTTTGTGAACTAAGTTTTATGTTGGTTCATTTATATTTTTAAGTTTTAACAACGCATAAAAATGTCATTTTTCTATCACTACCTTTAAATTTTTAAGATAAAGTTTTAGTAATGATTGAAACTTAATTTCATTGTTATGCTCACAACAAAAAACTTTCAATGTATGGTATAATTAATTTCGTCAGTTAATATTTAAATAAATATAAGATATAAACTTGATTACTGAATGAAAACAATGACTCATATTAATTAGATTCCTGTGAGTATCTATAAAGCAAGAAAATGAGCAACAAATTGATTAATCAACTTAAACTTTTACACTGCATGCAGAGATGTTGACGTCTTTATTGAGATGAGCGCGATAATGTGGTCTTTGTCTCGACCCAAGACTCTAGACTCCAGACTCCAGACTCCAGACTATCGACTGTCACAGCGGTCAATTAGCGGTGCAATGAACTGTCTCAGATGTGAACTCTGAAACTGTTAGTTGTCAGCTTCCCTTACTACCAATTTAATCAGTATAATCATTGGCATTTAGTGCAACTTTGCCCAGAGACAAAGTGTTTGAAAGCCGCTTAATGAGCCGCCAACTGAATAAAGTGAACCAAGTTCCACGTTAAAGTCTTTTCAATAACTTTGTGGCAACATCAAAGACGATGACAGCGACAAAGTTGCCAGCATATGCTAATAATTGCGGCATAGATTAGCGCCATTATAAATAAAAGGCAAAGTTGGCAAGACTTTGCCCCCTCTCTCTCTATAATGTGGTCCAGACAACGTGCAAAAGCCACTGTATAAATATGCTCATAAGGGAGGCATAATAGGTAGTTGTAGTTGGGAGATGCACTTCTGATTCAACAGAAGGTGTATTCAATGCTTTAGTGAAAACTGACAGCTCTCCTTATGACTGCTGACTGTTCTCTACTGTCTTCCCTGTGGCGCACATGGCGCATGATTAACATTTTAAGTGTGTTGCATATTTTACTTCAAACATGCAAGCTGTGAATTCGCCACAAAAATTGAAAAACTGACGTCCAATTGAAACTACGGCTGCTTATTTTATGCGATATATATATTCGGGTAGAATATGTTTTAAGCTAAAGAAAAGTAGGTAAAATTAAAAGTCTGCTATCTTTCGAAAACACAGTCAACCACATCATAAACTTAGCTCTAAAATATTATACAAAAAAAAGAAACAAAATTGTTTGAGATACTGTTGAATGCAAAAAATATTCACAAGATTTTGCATTAAAACTGACGTTCATACAATCAAATTAAAACTCATTTCCCGATTTCTCCGAATCACTGATTCTGATTGTTGCTTAAAAAGTTCAAGATTAAAATTTATAATTTTCTGATTCAGTGATTTTCAAATGTATTCGCGAATATACTAATTGATTATTTAATTTTTTCTAGTTCACTGAAAATTTAAAATAGGAAAAATAAATAAATAAAATAACTTCTCTGCAATATATGAGTTGTTAACTAACAAAAATCGTTTGGACCATGTCCTATTAATTTATTTCCTTCAATTCAGCTCTCTTAGCTTTTGGACCACAGTTTGATAAAGCAAACGGGGCACAAAACAGACGAGGACATCTGCATAAAGCCAGTACAGAGAGGGGGGATGAAAATGATAAAACGACAATTGTATCTAGAGATGGATATGGATTTGTGGCTATAAATATTATAACTATGCACTTAACGATATATAGTATATTTAAATATTCCTTTAAATATTTAAAGTATTCCTTTAAATATAAATTAAAAAGTGTCTAATTTAATATTAAAATGACAATAATTGTTATTTATTTGTGTTTGATTTTTAATGCTGCAAGTAAAATGAGTTTTATATATTTTTATTTAAATACTATTTTTCTGTATGAGTTTATAAATTCAGTGCGATTTATTACATGGAATATTCTCTATTTTTTTAAGTGCATATATCGATAATTGGCAGCAACTCCCATCCCTAGCTGCAGTTCTAGTTGTACGTGCTCGCTTTTAAGTGAATCGTCGACCGGTGAGTGGGCAAACAAAGCCACACACCTTGCACCAGTAGCTGTAGTTGTTATTGAAGTTGGTATTGGAGTTGGAGTTGGAGTTGAAGTTGGAATTGGAATTGGAGCTGTAGTTGGAGGTACGAGTTGCAGTTGACAGCTGTCAGTTGGCAGCGATTGTCCTGGTGCCGCTGCTGCTGATTGACGTGACTGTGACGCAACAACGACATGCATAGACTGGAGCACCTAATGCCTAATGGCTAAAAGCGTAACTGAATTGGTAGATTGTGTGTTGAAGGAGAAGAGGGAGAAACAACAGCATGCATTGTGCAATGACAACAGCTACAAGAACTTCAATCATCAACACAGACAGCACAACACTTCATAAGAGTGTCCAGCCCAAAAAAGTATGCTACAGTTTGCAAATATGCTTGACAGTCTCTCTCTCTCTCTCTCTCTCTCTCTCTTTTCTGCACTTTTAACACATTTTCCTATTCTATGCTGTTATTGCCAATTGCCTGTTTGCTACGCACATGGAAAAATTAATGGATACCGAAATAAAAACAGACGTTTCAAAATTGTTGTCATATTCCATTTTCTTCAATACAATTAAAAATATTACCAATTAATTTTTTATATAACCATTTTGTTTGTTAATTTAATGTATGAATTAAATAAAATAAAAGTATTAGTTAGTTTCAAATTTAATTAATTTACATTTTATCATCGTAAAAATTTTGTTAAATCAACTCTTTAAGAGTTTTCAAATCTCAGTATATACTTAAAAAAGTAGTAATAAAGTCCGAAAGCTGAAAAATTCGTGTATGGTTTTTCTTAGTGTATCGTTTCGAGCCCATTCAATGCTCTTCGATTCCGGCCAACTGCATTTGCATTATTAAGAGACACTTATTGTCAAAACAACAAACGAAGCAGTCGACACAAATTTCAGACGTTTATTCCGATTGCTTTTAAAGAGCATCGAAAAACATTTCTATCTGTGTCCCTTATTCTCTGTCTTTCTCTCTGTCTATCTGTGCAGTTATTGTACTCAAAAATTAGTTTATGCTAAGATCATTGACAACTCAAGGAGTCGAGTCGTTAAATAAACAAATCGAAACAGCAAGTAAAATTAAAAGTGTTAATTAAAGCACAGAAATCATGCTTAATAAAATATTATTTTAATTACTTAGGGATTGACTTAGAGATTAAGTCATGTATTTAATAGCCATACATTTTTAATCCTATTCTGTTACTTTTACATTACATGACATTACTAATGTATCAAAAAAAGTTGAATTGATATATTCAATGAAATATTTGTCTGTTATAAATATAAAAATGAATTTAAAAGTCATTGGGAATTGTTAGTTGATAAAAAAAATAATAATCTTCACTAGATTATAAGTAAATTAAAGTGACCATAGAGGTATATTTGAGGTAACATAATCAATTTCTGTCAATATTCAACTGCTACTGATTGTTTTAGACGTGTTTCCCTTTGAGTTCTCAGCCAGAATCTTAGCCATTTAATTAAGTTCGAGTGCATTGGCCTCATCATTATTTTGAGTGCGTGTGCCTCAAGTTGAAATCCAGTTAAGTATCCAGTTCATTAGACATCTGGCAAACAGAGAGCAGAGAGAACATACGAGCCTTGAATAATGTGCGTTATTAAGTGCGTCAAGGGATATGTGGAAACTCAGAGATGAAAGCTGAAATTGTATCTGAGATTGGGGGCTGACAATAGAGAACTGAGCTCTGGCACTGAGCACTGAGCACTGATAACTGAGAACTGTGACTGTATTAGTTATGCAAACATTATGCCATTAAATGTACATCTACATGTTTGATTTGGAGTGCATACTCGTATCTCTGGATTGATTTTGGCTGTACGCCTTGGGGAGTTAACTTTAAGTATACACAACTGGCCCAAAGGCTCATTACAAAGTCACGACGCAAAGGCGCAAAACTGGGCCAAGATGGACTTATGGACTTACTTAACACTGGCCAACAAAACACAGCAATGGCAAAGGCAACTGCAACTACAACTGCAACTACAACTGCAACTGTAAAAGTAATTTTATTATCAAATCCAAGTTTAACAACTGCTGCTCGAGTCTCGTCCAACTTGTTATTTGGCTTGTAAGTTACAAAGTCCTGTTCGTGCCCGTCGGGTAATAAAACAAAAACTTTGTGTTGAAAATGAAATTGTGCAGAGAACAAAGAGACACACACACACAGAAAGAGAAAGAGAAAGAGAAAGAGATAGAGATCGAGTTAGAGACAAGGGACCAGAGACAGTTGCGAATTGCAAGCGCTGCGTGCAAATGACAGAGAGAAGAGCAGAAAAAGTAGAGCCAAAAGGGATTTCAGCAAAAATGTAAATTTTATTTTATTTGCTTGAGATGTTGTTGTTTTTGTTTTTCCTCACTTTTCTAATTAGTATTTCCCAAAAAGGTTGAACCTACACACTCAAATATGTAGAGCTAGTCACAAAACTTAAACTCAAATATCTGTTTTATATATTTAATATAACTAAATTCCAAAAGCATTTTCCATATAGAAATTTTCAGTTTTGTCAACTAAATATAAATATTTTTTATCTACCGCACTTTTAATTACTTTATTTTATATCTCTACTAATAAATTCGAAATCAATGTATAAAACAAAATAACAATCATAAATAAGTATCGAATAATTGTGAAAAGCACACGCTCAACTAAAAAGCCATTAGGTGAGTTTTCCAGCGCCAACTCAAGTCTCCATTTTCCATTTTCCATTTCACAGCTTATTGTTATTCAACAGCGAAAGTTTTCTCTATTTTTATTCTTTTTACTGCAAAAGTCATAAGAAGTTTGGAAGGTTTTTTCGCTCAACTTACTGGAGTTGCATTTTACCTCCTCCGACATTACCTTCTCGCTTCTCGCTTTTCCCTTATCCCTTTTCCCATATTTTATTCCATTCCCACACTTTACCTTAGCTTTTTCCTCATTGACTTTATAGCTGCATTGTGGTGGACTTTTAAATTTGCAACGAAATTGATCTTAAATGCTGTCGAAAACTGGCAACTGTAGACATCAAAATTCGCTTTACTTGCCGCAAGCTGCTTTTAACCGATGGCAAGTGGTAACTGGCAAGTGGCAAGTGGCATATAAATCGACTACTGCAATTCCAATTGCTGTAACGTTGCAAGTCGTTTTTTGCTGCACATCATTCCCCCATTTCCGTTGCTCATACGCCATGTAAACACTCAGCGAACAATAAGTCATAATGATGCCACCAACCGCACGCAACAACTAACAGAACAGCGTATAGAAAAAATACATAAGACTCGCAGATACTCTTTACTTTTTCAGACACGATCCCAATTAACCGCATTATTTAACGATTTTATACAAAGTCAAACTGTGAATAACAAGCATTCTGTTTAAATTTTATGTTGTATTCGATACTTGGTTACAGGGTATAGAAACCACAGTGCAAACGCTGCAGCAATTGCATCACGCACTGTGGCATCCTTCAATGCATTTTGGACTGGCATTTATTAACTGCTCACGTGCAGCGAACTAACGATATTTCTTAAGCATACCCTAACAAAGGGCATGGTAAATATATTATAACACAAACTTTGGAGAGTAGCAATTAGTAAACAAAATAGGGAGAAGCAAATGGAAAAGCTAACAAAGTGAGAAGACTTGTCTTCAAAAAGCAGCGAGAGAAGTGAATAGCGAGATAAATAAGAGAAGCACAAAGTATATAGAAAAAATAAAATAAGAGAATTATAAGTAGAAAACATATTTGTTGGTGAAACGATTGTAGATCTGAGAAGTAGCGAGACAAGTGAGAAGCAACGAGAGAACAGAGAAGTAACGAGACATGAAAAAATAAAACAAGAGAAAATTGTAAATATAAACAGTAAATGTGAAATAAAAATCAACGAGAGAAAGAGAAGAGAAGCGACCAAAGACAAGAACACGTATAAAATAAAAGAAGACAAAGAAGTATGTACAACTGAATGTGAGAAGTAACGAGAGATTAAAAAACAGCAATAAAACTAAGAAAAGTAATTTAAATTTTGAGTATAATTTAAGTATAATATTAAAAAACTGTTATAAAATACTAAGAAGAAATTGGACTATTGCTTAAGATATAAACGATAAAATATAGAAATACTATTTTTGAAGCAAGTTTAAGGAAATTCAAGTTTCGTTGAGGTTCGAAATGTGTTAATAACTTGCTTAAGGGTTCAGTTTGGAACTAGATTGGAATTGAAGTGGGAGATGGAGTTGAGGTTTCTGCTGTGCACTTGCAGTTGTTTTCATCTCGTCACATTGACAGGAAGAGGAATAGGAATAGGAACAGGAATAGGAATAGGAATAGGAATAGGAATTAAGTAAGCATTCAGCATTTGCTGCGTGACAGCATCTTTTTGACAAATTGAATTTGCCAAGAACGTGCTGTTGTTTCATGACGCATCATTTGCTGTTAGTACCAGTGTTGCCAGTGCTGCCAGAGTTGCCACAGTTGAAGCTGTTGCATTGATAATGTTGCCCCACTTGCCTCCTAGTTGCAGGTTGTGGCTAAGACAGCAGCTCAAGACAGTTAACTCCCACAAAACTCTAAAACTTTTCAATTACATTAGGTTGCCAAGTCGGAGCGAGTTAAAATAGTGGAGTGGGAGTGGCATGCAACATGTGCGGCAACAAAAACGCCCGCTGACAAGTCATTAAAAGTGACAAATTGCCGACCGGGTTGAAGCTTAAAGTCCTTGCCCCCAAAAACTTTCCGTCCTGCCATTTAATTAGACTAAAGTTAGTCTCGAGGAGCTTTCGCAGCTAATGCAATTCATTAAATATTTACATGAATGTCCAACACACAACTTTGTTAACCAGTTTATAAATCTGCAATAACAACAACAACAACAACTAGTTGTTTCTATATGTGATCCACATTGGCAACTGTTTATTACTTCGGCTTTTGTTCTGACTTAACAAACACTCTTTTGCGGCACTTTGCAACACTGCTTGCAGCATTTACATGCATTTATTTCTTTGCCATTGATATGCCATTTGTCTTCTTGTTCTTTTTCTCTCTCTGTCTCCCTGTAAATTGTAATTGGCTTGCTACCTGCCACAATCCTGTTCCCTGTCCCTGTCCCTGTCCCTCTTCCAGACTCTTGTCACGCCCTTTCTTTGATCATATATCAACCTCATTTTACACTGTGCACACTCTGTGCATATTTTCACATAAGCTACACTGGTTGCACCCTTCAAAAGCTGCTGAAAATATACTTTTAAACAGCATTTGAATTATTAGTATATATTTCATATATTTTATAATTTTCACGGATATCGCAACTTTTAAATTTTCCACATTTTGTTATGATTTATAAATCCACGGGATAAATTTGGATTGAAAAGCTTAAAATACAATGCCGAAACTTTCTCATTTAATAATTTTATGTTATTAAATTATAACTGAATCTCTAGATTGATTAAAAAAAAATTCATTTGAAGCCATTTTAAGTGTCAAGCAAGTGTTGAAAGAACTTTCTCATATTATTTGAAATTCTATTCTACTTTATTCTGAAATTTCTCTTAGTCTAGCAGAAGGCATAAACTTTTATTTATTTACTTTTAAAATGAGAATAAATCCAAACTCAATAATTAAGACGATATTTACTGTAAATTCATTGTGTACTTTAGACCACTGTGGATATCTTGTGACTCAGTGATTATAGTAGGCCACATGCCACATTGCCACATGCCGCAAGCAACAAGCCAACTTTCAAAATGGCCAAGTCAAGAGCAGAAGCAACGAGTCGCAAACGCTTTTGGCCTGGTCTGTTCCGGTCAGTTGGTAAATGGCAACTGTCAGTTGGCCAGCGGCTTCGTATTAACTGATTGATGGACTTCAGCTCAATAAATTCAATTGTCAGTTGTTGTTTTTGTTGTTGGTTGTTCGTTCGTTGTTGCCTCAATGTTGCTGTTGCTTTCGCAGATTTATGCGCTCGCCTTGCTGCCTTTGTGGCATCGTGTGGGCGACTTCTCAGCTGGCCAACATTTTTGTTGCACAACAAATTGTTAAGTGGACTCCCCCCTCTCTCCCGCCTCACCCACTCTCTCTCTCTCTCTCTCTCTCTCAGAGAGCAGCTGGCAGCTCGTTACACAAAGCGCGCATATGACAAGCAATTTGTGTTTATTGCGTGGCCATAAAGATTTGTCCCCATAAACTAGAGACTGAGTGCCATTGGCCTTCGTTATAGTCAGCCAAACACACACACCTACACACACGCACACACACACATACTCCTGCAAATACACACAGCGAAATGTTCTCAAATATTTGCAAAATGTAAATTCGATTTTAATTTGATTCGACATTAAAATTGCCAAACTCCTATATTTTTCCGTCACTGTCCATTTTTCACATATTTTCACACATCTGCAATAACTTCAAAAAGCCATAATTTGTTCAAAATATGAATTTTATCGTTGTTTGATCTCTTATTTGATTATGCATCAAAACTGAGAACTTTAATTACTTTTCTATTACTGTCAATTTTATTCATACTTTTTATTTGGCATTTACAATAAAAAGTGTAGCTTGATTTAAATTTGCTAATTACTTTTTAGAAATATTTACGTTACAATTTTACTTACATCACAAGCGGTTGAAACCTCACACTATTTCTCTCGGTGTACACAAAGAGAGGCGTAGACACCATTTGGCGTCTCATTAAAGCTTCATAAAGTTGCCTCGAATTATGCTTATTTTTTGGCTTTGCCGCTTGATTAATATGCAATTTCTTGATGGCAGCCGTTGCCATTAACACACACACATACGCACACTCACACTCACACAGATAACCACTAACACATTTATAAATAACCACATTTACATGTCTGTGTGTGTGTGTGTGTGTAGTGTCTACTTGAGCGCTTTTGTTTGCCAAACGGAAAAAAAAACACTGTGGCAAAAACAAAGGGATAATTTAAACTCTGTCATAAACTAGGTTAGCATCTCATGCACACACACAGACACACACACACCCATTTAACTTTGCCCTTTGTCCTACTCCTCTCTCCCCCCCCCCACCCTAAATCCGCTTTATAATAACTGTCGGTTTTGCGTTTTTTCATCATCAGCTTTTTATACCCTGTATACTTAATAGCCGAGCAGAGTATATAATTTTCTTTACACTTATATATTCTTCATTTAATCTTATATTATTTCCTTTAACTAAGCTGGAATTTTCAATGCAATCACATTAATTAAATAGTTATATTTGATAAAATTCATATATACATATTATTTAATATTTTCGTTCATTTTATAATTATAACTCATTTTTTTTTATAATTTTTTACGTAAAATATTCTCAGTTAGTGACATTTTAGTGACATTAAATACACAAAAGGGTATCTCCGAGTCGCGCAAGCTCAACGGCAGCGTTGCCACTTGTTTTTTCTTTTCATTTTGTTTCCCTTTTTTGCAGACAATACGCAGCGCATTTATTTTATTTCGCTTCTCTACTCTTCTCTGCGTTTCTCTTGTGTTTTTTGTCATCGTGGGCGTTTGTAGGCTTGTCGGCTTGTGGGCGTGGCAGAGGCGGGTCATGCGGCATTATGTGTTGCATGCATTTTTTATGCGTCGCGTTGCCTTTTATCACATATGCATACATCAGTATCAGTTATTTTCCTTTCTTCTTTCTTATTCCCCATTTTCCTATTTATTATATATATTTTTTTAGTGTGTTTCGTTGTTGTTGCTGCTGTCTGCCACATAAATTCGCCGCACTGTTGCAACCTGCCTTTGTCATACCCTAACGAACAACTAGACAACATTATCTACGCATAATAAATATAAACGAATTTAAATGTTTATTAAGCTTTTCCGGAGTTTTCGTTGCATGACACAAAAAAACAATGTGCATTTAAAAAAATGTTTTTATGATACTACAATTTGTTTTAAATGATTTATTACTATAATTTTGAACTTTCATTTGCAATCGCAAAAATAATCTTTTCAACAGGTTGCATTAATATCACATCGCATTAATATCAAAGTTATAGACAACTTCTCATTCACATAATAAATATATTTTCCATTTTAATATTATGATATCAAATTTATATTATGTTAATCGTTTTACAATTTCTCAATATCACAATTTAAATAAGAAATCAAATTGCAATATGTGTTTAAATTGCAAACATCCTTTATCAATTTATATAAATTCAACATATGTAAATCTATTTAGACCCAATTAAATATATCTCTAGTTGCAAATTTTTGGGAAATAAATCTGTAAATCTGTATATAAATAAATTGACAGAAATAATTGTATATTTTATAATGGGTTTCCATTTGCATTTTTTCCAGCAGCATTAATAAAATAATAAATCAATAGAATGAAAAAATTTTGTTATGCAAATATTATTAGTAACTGATTGAATGCACATTTTGAAAAACAGTTTCTTCTTTTTTGCCATACAAAATTCAATATTTATAAGCACAAATAATAAATGAATCCTCGGCTCGTCGAGCAACAAGCAAAAATACACACAAAGCTGTCAATTCAAGCAAAAAATCAAATAAATAAAATATTTTCATGCGGCGAACCAAGTTGGGAGAGTTCGACAGAGGTTCCTAACTTCTGTATTTATTATGTGATTGCTAAGAAGGTTAGAACAGTTAGAAGGATTATTAAGTGAGATGCATGACAAATATCTAAGCTGTAAATTTGTTTATGCTTTAGATATTAGAAGAAATAAAACTGTATATTTTAAATAAACTTCCAATATGGAATTGATAATTCTTCCTTAAGGACAGTTAGGCAAAGAGATGGATGGAAATACTTTAGTTTAACATTTTTTATATTGTCTTTTATTATTATTATTTTGTTATTTAATTATTATTTATTATTTTTTATTTATTATTTATTTTCACACTTATTTATTATGCAATTATTATGAAGCTTTCTGGTTAGTAAAAATAAACAATTAAATATGTATATACATATATCAAATACTAAAAGCTTATCATAAGAATTATTTATTTATTTTTTAAAAGAACTTTTAACAGGTCGATAATATAAACTATGACGCTACATATTTCGATAGCACATTCTACCTTTTCGCTAACTTCTCATGCTTACAGGGTATGAAACATACACAAATTAAATTGCACATTCTTTTATGCGGTGCCGTGCTTTGCTCTTTGCTGTTCACGTTGTTTATTTTTTGATTGAATACACATGCAAATCGATTATTGTTAACAATTTTTTGCCAATGCTTTTTGCATGCGACAATCGGTGATCGAACAATTCGATTTAATGGCATTGCATAAACATCAATTAAATGCGCCTGATAAATCGGCATATGTTTTATGTTCTTTACACAATTGTTGGGTTATTTATTTAACTCTTAATTGAATTATAACATTAATGCCACGCCCCCGCAAACGCCCACATATTCCCCATGGTTCAATCATTGTTTTCAACTGTTAACGTTTCTTTCAGAGTATCAAAATAAAAACACTTAAAAAAAGTGAAGCTTGACTGACTTTGACTCGTATTCTTGATGTTCTTTGTTCTGTTGTTCACTTGGACACGGAGGTCAGAGGTTAATTGATAGATTGATAAATGCGTACAGCTGGAGATATAGTTACTCATCCGGGTATAAATTGATACATCAGAGCGCACCCTTTATATGTTTATTTTATTAATAAATTAATAATATTTTAATTGAGTTATTGATTTAAGATTAAGTTGACTCACAATTGCTCTCTAACAATGATTAAGCCGTTAAAAGCACATTAAAGCTGTCGTTTATATAAAGGCTATACTTATTTTAATCATCTATATTGGTCTTATTAAGTTAAAAGCACATTATAGATAGATTGCTTTTCAAAGCTCATTGTAGTATATAGAGAAGCTCATTAAAGCACTTTAACAACTTGAATTCATTTGATGATTGTATGTTTATAAATAATTTGGATTTCAGAATGCATTAAAGCTCTTCAGAAGCTCAACCGCAATAAATTTCCTCCTCTTATTATTCCTCTTTTCTAACAACATAATTATATATCATTTATTTTCTATTTTAACGCCTAATTTGAAGCTTGTAGTACTCCAAATTTCAGCGACCTAATACACCCAATTGGGCACAAGAATGCGGGGTATTTCAACCAGTTAGTCATTTAATTAATGAGCAATTTATTAAATTATAAACAATCTAAATTGAAGCTTGGCAATGTCGGTTTCCACTTGCTCTTTCACATTTCCCACATAGTTTCGACTGTGACAAGTGCAATGATTTTTAAACCCTGGACAGTTGAATAGTTAAATCATACAAAGCGGACAACAACAGAGATGTGTGTGTGACAGAGAATGTGAGAGTGTGGGAGAGAGAAAGAGAGAGGGAGAGGGAATGGTGTGAACTGTACCGTAACGCTTGGCGCATTATTTGAGTGTCAATTGTAGAAACAATTTGTTAGATTGTCAAAGAGTATGTGCGTGTGTGTGTGTGTGTGTGTGTGTCGTGTATGCAACTGCAACATGACACTAAATTTGTCAATCTGTATAGTAAACTAAATACGGTATTGCAACCAAAGCACTAAGTGTCAAAAAATGATTGGAATTCATTTCATTTAGTTAAAAATCATTTGAAATTGAATAAAGATTAAAAATAGATACAGTATAAGAAAAGAGTAGGAACTAATAGGAAATAAAAGATGATTTCTTCCAGTCAATTTATTGAAAATGCTGGTAATAACCTGAAAATTTAAATTTCAAAAATACTTAATTGGTTTCTGAACATATTATTAATTTTAATCGTTTTTAAAATTATATATGACAACTTTTAATAATTTTAAAAAATATCTAAGACTTGTTACTTGATACTAAAATTGATTTTACATTATTATAATAGTTACACTCTAAGTTAAAATGTTTGGAAACTCTTTTAAGAAAATGTCCAGAAAATAAGAGAGCTGCAATGCGAAAGATTGACTTACAAAGTATTCTGAAAAATATGTATTCTCCGGTAGGTATAAGAAATTTTTTCACTACGATTGCAGCTTTATCTATGAAGCCGAGACAAGTATCTCGACCTCGACAGACCCAGAGATAGTTCCAGTTCCCCTCCATTCCCCTCTTCATTCCCGTTTCCGTTTCGTACAGCTATAGATATATAGTGTCATTTTCACAACCAAACTTACACAAATGCACGGCCTGACACCTGACAGCCACTCAACGGCGAGTGGCTGTCGGATTTAAAAATAAAAAAAATATTAATAAAAAGCGACATCAAAAAAACACAGAAAAGAGACAGAGAAACCAGAGAGTAAGAGAGGGGGAGAGGGGAAGGGGAAGGGGAAGCCAACACCATGTATGCATAAATGAAAGGACAAAAAACAAGCGGGCAAGTTTAAATTTAAGAGCTCGACTATAACATACGCTTTACATACTTTAAACATTGCTAAATTAGATTTTAGAAAATAAAAAATGATGACATAAATAACCAAAATAATAGTAACCAAAATTTGACACACAATTTTTGGGTTATTGAAATATTGTCCTTTTTATTTAGAAAATATTAATGATGCCATTAATAACCAGGAACCAATTTGAATGTATATTTTTATATATATTTAATTATATATATAAATATATATATATTTTATAAGTTCGACAAGTATCTAATCCATTGAAAATTAAATTGTCATAACTCAAAAAAGCAGAGTAAGAAATAATTTACATTATAAAAAAATAACATTTAAGAAATAATATAGTAATAGAAGTCTCTATAGATTCTGACTATATTGACTCTGCTGTTAATGCTAATGAGGAATATATATGCTTTATAAGATCGGAGATGTCCACTTTCAATTAAAACAATATACCCTTTTACTTGATTTTCAAGCAACGGGTATCAAAATAGCTGGCGCGGTGTTGACATGCACACAAGGCTGCAGGATGAGGAGGAGAGGGGGAGAGCGAGGGGGCCAGCTGGTTGGATGACAGGACACTTTTGGATATGTCAGTTATGTATGCCAGACACACACATACACAACGAGGCACTCGAGGCAAGTGGCAAGTGGCAGGAAGAGAGGAAGGAGAACTTCGATGCTGGTTGGTGGTTTTATTTTTGGTTGCCTGAGAAACTTAAAAGATGTCAAGGTGAAAGGCTCGCCTATGTATGTGTGTTTGTGTGTGTTTGTGTGCTCTTTCTGAAGCCAAAGAAAAAGTCAAAGTTCAGGCGTCGGGCAAAAAGTTGGACAACAATAAACAGGGGACTTAGGGACAACTTGGGGCAGCTGCACTTGCAACGCGTTCACAGCGTTCAAAATATGCAAAGTCAAGTGGCAATTTATCATGCAATGCAACAGCAGCAACCAAAAGCAGTGCAGGGTATCGGAAAAAGAGGGAGGGGGGCTGTGACGGGGGTCAAGTGATGCGTAGCGCGAGTCCAACTCAATTTAAAAGGGGGCAATGGGCAACTGACTGAGTCAAACAATGCGTAGGCATCAATGAATTCACGCCTACGCCGCCTCGGACCCTTTGAAACGCGCCTAAATCAACTGACTACACTGAAAAAAATATCTGAGTTACCTTTCGGTAAATGCAATGCAATTTCGCGATGTTATACTTTATTAAATAAAATTAGAAGTACAAATGTGTATTTCCAACCATTGAATGTTCTAAAAAATATACCCTTTAATAAACGCTAAGAACTATATACAACTTTTTAAAAAATTATAAATTCACACTTATTCGTATAGTTGCTTATATACCACATCTCAGAAACAGTTTTGTGTGAGTAATACCCTGTAATTAAATATACAGAGTATTCTCAATGCAGCACACGTTTCAACTCACACTTATTCGTATAACTGCTCATGTAATGCCACTCAGGAACTGTTTTGTGTAAATAATACCCTGTAATTGAGTCTAAAAAGTATGTTACTATGCAGTCAGAGTTTGTAGACCTACTTAAAATGTTACAATTACTGTAGCGAATTATTTGCTTTAATCCAAACAACTGTTGCTGACCATAGATACCCTGTATAGGCAACCTGAGGGGTTAATTACATGACGAACTCGCACAATTTTCCACTCGAAGTCAATCGTCTTTCATCTACAGCACCATTTGACTTCTTTGCAAGTGCTCTGCTTACAGGGTATCTGCTAGTCGCACTGTTTCCCGACAACCTAGTTCTCTGTTACGTTTTGTATTTATTTTGTAAGCCCTCGACGATGCTCGCTTTAGTTAAATCGATGCGACGCTGACCTTTCCCTCAATTAGAGGCAGCGCAACAGTGAAATAGACACAAATACAGTGCTGTGCAAAAGTAATGGGACAAGCTGTGCCGCACCAAGTGTTGGCTGTTGGCACTTTGGTTCATTAGCTCGCAGCCAGCAAGCCGTATTCATAATTTATTCCAGTCTATTCTAGAATCTAATTTCAGCGATTTACTGCACAAATATGTTAAGTCCCTACGAAAATTGGAGCTGGAAGAGATTTCAGCTAAGGTAACAGGGAAAGAGAGAGTGGAACGAGACAGGGAGAGAGATAAGAGTAATTAGAAATGGGTATCGACAACAAAACGTCGATATAATCATCGGGAGAACAATCATAAATCATAAATGGGAAACCTGTAAAATGTATTATTGAGAAATGATTAAGTAACAGGTTATAGATATTGACACCCGGAACAGGTCTAACAATAAATATATTTTGTTAAAAACAGCAAAATATAGAGTTTTGACAAAGAAATTGATTTGGTAGATTAAAACAAGCAAATAAAACATGAATTCAAAACGGATTTAATTCTTTTAAAGTGTTTTATTTATTATGCAGCTTGAGGGTTGCCCTAAAGAATACTTTCTCATTTCCATTCGATGCATTATTTAGTAACAGGTTACAGATATTCACAACCAAAAAGTCTTGCCAAGAGAAAAGGATGGAACAGGTTTGAAAAAAAAAATATTTTGTTAAAAAGAAAATAGAAATCAATTTGTTTTACAATAAACCGGCAAATAGAACATGAAATATAAACGGATTAAATCTTTTTTAAAAGTTAAATTTAAATTACAGCTTGTGGGTTGCCCTAAAGAATACTTTCTGAATACATTCTTTTGCCGAAGAAAACCAAACAAACAATCAAAAAATATTAAATTTCCATAAAATTTCGGGAGATTTACGATTGATTTCGATGTTTGAGGCACCCGTGATAAAGTTCCTAACTACTATGATTATAACAATATTTTCTAATATATCGCTTTATTGCATCGATACCATATAGATATCATCGATATCGATAGCCATCTCTAAGTTAACTCTAAGAGAGTTGAAGACTGGGCGAGTGCTATAATGGACACAAACCAATGCCAAGTGCGGCCACAAAAGCCAAGCAATTAACAAGGCGTTTGGTTTAGAGGCTTACTCAATTCCTTCCCTCTTCCCTCTCCACTTTCCCTCCCCATTCGCCTGGTTGTTGTCCTGTTCACTTGACAATCCTGGCAAGGCGAAAAGCCCGTGCAACCGCAGACAAGTTGAACCGGAAGTGGACGACGCTGTTGTTGACAAGACTCTAGAACTGCAACAGCAACTAGGGACTAACCCCAAAGATACTTGTCCGTAAGGGTATGCCACAAACTGGGCATTGCAGTAAATGGAGTGGGGGGGAGAGTGTGGACTGTGGGCGAAGTGTGCAACATGGAGGCAGCTTGACTGCGGCACAGTAATATGCGTAATTAAACAAAACCGCAACTGGGGCAACAGCACAACAAGCCAAGCCTTGCTTTACACTGCTGTGTAAAGACAAAGACAACTACAAAAAATATCAAGGATGCCACAAGCGACACAACAAACACAACAAACGACACCAACGAAAGCGGAATGAACAAAGCACATTACTAATTCCAGATACTCTTTAAAAATAACAAAATATTTAACATTATTTTGGAATTTCAATGTTATCAAAATTTTTGGCATTTTATTTTTACAAAAAAAAAAAAAAAAAAAAAGCAATTTCTAAAATTTATTGAGCTACACTTATTTTTTGTAATAATTATAATACAAATAATAATCATATGAAGCATATTAATAAAATTCTCTTGGCATCATTAAAAAGTAGTTTTCATCTAAAAATTTAATTATTTTATGTCAACTTAGAACAGTATACTTATATATAAATATTTAAATAAAGACAGACAAAAAATAATGGGTTTATAGTTAATATATACAATATTAATCAGTTGCGTAATTTTTTTTAAATTTTTTGAAATAATGAATCAATAATGAAAGTACATGGATTTAGTGTTGTTTTCAAATATTGATAAAGATTCGTAGATTCCCTTAGCATTCTATTTTTTTAAGCACAACTATTTTTATTTACTTTTTTACTTTGCATTTGTATAGACTCGAATTCCCAACTAGTTATTTGAAAAAATATACAAAAGCTTCAGGAAAAAATGATGTATTATAATTGATTCAAGTGGAAACATTTCCTAATATGTTAAAAAAAAACGTTTACTTAAATCTTGAAAATTTTAAACGTCTACATAATTAATTTTTTTAGAGTCACCAAGTCCGTAAGATAGTAGATATGCCCAGAAAAGCAAGTAAATCATTTAAATTAAATATTTACTTCGCTGTCTTGGATAAAGTTGTGTGAATGACGATGATGTTGTTGGATTGCCAAGAAAAAGCGAAAAGTTAAAATGCTGTGCACCACATGAATGTGGAGCATGCAGATTGAAGTGTCTCAGTGTTGTAAAGTGTTGAAATTGTGTTCGAAAAAGTGGGTTCTAAAATTAAACTCGATTCTCGAACGCGATTCATTGATTTCCAGCGGAAGAAACTGGTAACGGCAAATGCAACAATATGCCATCGATTTTATATTAGCCAAACGAAGCACAGCACAAAAGAACATATCGATGAATATACGTAACACAGAGGCAAGAACAAGAAGTCAGTACAAAAACAGAATAATTGATAATAATACATACAGTTGGTCTTAAAGATGTTTACACTAAATACAACTGTACACTTTCCATTGATAAAAATATGTGTATAAGAATTTTTATTTTACTCCTTATTTACTTGGTCTTGTCTATATTAAGTATAATCCATGGTATCAAAATAAAATTGAAGCCTTTGCCCAGTTACCAAAAGTTTAATGATTACAGAGCGAAAACTTTCTTCAAAAACTATTTTTTTTTAAATATTCACTCACAAAAACTGCGTCTTAATTTAAATTTTCTTTTTTAACTTATATAATGTTGCTTAAACTTTCAACACTTGAATTTGGCATAAATACCAACTTATAACTTTTAAAAAGTTTACATAACGCGCGTTGATTGTAACAACAAAAACTCACTCACCTGTTAAAACAGCCAAATTTAGAATAAATCCAATTAGCCGCATTGCAGCCACCGCTTGGTCAGTTTATTGAATATTTAATTTATTAATTATTAATAATTAAATGTTGGTTTATTTTATCACTTGTTATTTTCACAAATTCACAAACACTTGAAATGTTATTTGTATTTTTTGGCTAAGTTGTTCTTGTTGTTGTTGTTGTTGCTGTTGTTGTTTTGTGAAGACTCCGATCGGGAGCAAATGAAACGACACGACACGATGCGCGATACGGAGAGCGGAAGAGAGAGAAAGAGTGCGTGATAGAGAGCAAGCGAGTGCGAGGGAGTGAGTCTCGTTTCTGAGTGTCGCGAGAGCCGGGAGTCGAAGTCGAAGTCGAAGCCGGAGTCGGAGCCGGAGTCGGAGCCGGAATCTGAGCTTGGAGCTTACACGAAGTGTAAACCAACCAACGCGCACGAATTTCACTTTATCACTGAACTTGACTTTTTTTATTTCGAATTATCTTCGCCTGCCGAACTGAGCGTCGGCTTTCAATTCATTTTGTTGCTTTGTTGCCAATGGACAATGCGCATGTGTATCGCAACATTCTGACGATGCTAAATGTCACTCGCAACATACACGACGCGCTTATCAACAAAAGTCAAACAGTTGATTGAATTGATAAGAATCTGTTTGCAAAATGCCTTTAGTTCAATGTCAAGCTATTGTAAGAAGGTCGCAAGATCTTGGAATAATCTAAATGTAAACATGATTGACACGAAAACAAATAAAGCTTTTGTTTATTAAATTATATTTAGAATGGCAAATTTTCGCGTTATCAGCTGCAGGAAATTTAAATTTAAATTGTCGCGCTCTCTGCTGCTTGCGTGCAACATGTTGCTTATCAAGGGGTAAATCAGAGAACATGTTGCAGCAACTAAAATCGCAGCGGGGTCGAAAATTCGAAATGCTTGTTTAGCTTTTACAGCAACCCCTTAAAGCTGTTATATTTACATACAGCTATTATACGTATTACTATTTTAGCAAAGCTATTTGGCTAATTCTCATGAATTTCACCATATTTCCTATAAAACACCAAGTTTCGCGAAAACACTTGGCCGTATAACGTAACAACACTGTTATAAAGTTATAACACATATTATTTTACTTAGTTGGGAACTAAACCAATGTTTATAAACATGCTTCCTTTGATGGCAACATAGTTGCTAAAAAATTCACATTGTATTTAACGGAAGTTGCTGCTATTAAATACTAGAATTTATAATAACAAAAGAAAACAAACAAATGGGATTAGCCATAAAGTAACTGACGTAACACGTAACAAAATTGATCTCAGTACGAATAACGAATTAGTTACATAAATCGTGATGTTCTTGAGTATGACAAATAGAGTTTAGAAAATCTACAATCGAGTGAGCATGCCTGTGAGAGACCCTGTACTCATTCTGCAAACTTTAAATCATATATATATAAAGTTATTTATGTTTGCAATTCTTGGTATTGCCTTTTTCTTACAGTTACCAACAACTCCATAAACTCATTACACTCTCTGACCATTTTTAACGGGCTCACGGTATAAAAGAAGTCTCTTAGTTCAGTCTTCAATTCGTTTTCAGTTAGTTACAGCCGCAAAAATGTTGCTTAAATCAATTTGCATAGTATTAACAGTGAATACCTTTGTAATACAATTGGTTTCCAGTTCAGATTTGATTGAAAAGGACAATGCGACATTTCGGACCATGACTTACGGACGTGATTGTTCCGAGGCAACTGCCAATTCCAAAACTGATGGGATCTATCATATACTGATTCCCAGCTACAGTAAATATCCCTTCAGAGTGCTCTGCGATGCGGGAACTCGCGGAGGAGGATGGACCGTCATCTTGAAGCGGATCGATGGAAGTGAGGACTTCTATCGGAACTGGCAGGCATATAAGAACGGATTCGGAGAGCAGGATGGAGAGTTCTTCTTGGGATTGGATAAAATACATGCACTCACTGCAGAGAGCAGTCAGGAATTACTTGTACTCCTCGAGGATGCGGAGGGAGATGAAAGGTACGAGTTGTATGAGAGGTTTGCCATCGGCAACGAGAACGACAAATATGTTCTACACACTCTGGGCAAAGCCAATGGAACGGCTGGAGATTCGTTGCGAATTCACCATGGAATGCAGTTTTCCACCTTTGATCGGGACAACGATCGCTGGGAAGAGGTGAACTGCGCCGAGACCCGCACTGGCGCCTGGTGGTTTAATCGTTGTCACGACAGGTACAATGGAATTCCATTTTCATTCCATTCTTTTTTAAAACCTTTTTTATAAAGTTGTATCTTTTCAGTGACTTGGCAGGAAAATATAATGACAACAGCTATGGCAAAGGAGTCAATTGGTATCATTTTCGGGGTTGGAATCACTCTCTTAAGAAAGCCGTAATGATGATTAGGCCAAGAAAATAAAGTCCAAGTCTCTTTAACTTTATTCCCCTCGCTCTTCAAATCACTGTATTCTCCTTTGGTGAATTATCGATATTCCGAAGGTTGTGTAGACACTAAGCAAATTTGCTTAGTGGTCATCGATAGATCGATACCCGCTATCGTGACTCGAACTCCATCGCTAGCATATTTTATTTACACACGCAACGTCGGCAACAAGTGCATTTTTAATTGTATTATTGGTTTAAAATGCATTTGTGTAAGATTCTGTTAACCCTCTGGATGGGGATAATTGCAGTTTGCTGCTCCAGCATTGAACGCGTCGACGATTCGGACTTAATACATATGTTAACCGGCGAAGGTGACGTGGTCGCATTGTTTACTAAAGAAAACTGCGCCAAGTGCGTTGCATATGAAGAGATGCTCGCCAATGTTCAAGAGGAGCTTAAGCAAACGCTGGGTGTCTCCGTGGTCCAGGCATACGATAGCAATTTAATCCACATTTACGATCCAACTCGAGAGCCTGCTCTGCTGTATTTCCGCCGTGGTATTCCCATTCTCTACCATGGAGATGTCAATGCAGAGGAAATTGTCCACTTTTTCAGTGACAACAGAGAACCGGCGGTGAAGGAGCTTTCTGATGAGAATTTTGAGCACTTAACACAGGCATCTACTGGAGCTACAACCGGAGATTGGTTCATCTTCTTCAATTCCGCTGAATGTGTACTCTGCCAGCGCCTTTATGCCGTCTGGGAATCCGTTGCTGGCAAACTAAAGCGCAAGATAAACGTGGCAAGAGTTAACGCCTTGGCAGCCGGAGTGTCCACGGCAAAGCGTTTCAAAGTACAGGAAACTCCTGCATTCATCTTCTTGCGTCAAGGCAAACTATATCGTTACACTCTGAAGGAGTATACTGCAAAATCTTTCATAGACTTTGCCGAGGTCGGTTATTCAAAGAATACGCATCCGGAAATTGTGCCTCCACTCTCCAGTTTAATGGATGAAATATCTGTTAAACAGATTTTGGAATACGTCAATAGTTACGGCATACTGCCCCTAGCATTTGTCGGAGGTTCTATATTCATTATCCTGATTCTGATACTCAAATCCATTTTAAAGTCTTCCCAAAAGTCGCCGAAAACAAAAAAAAATAAGTAGCTTAAGTATGACTTTAGCACATCTCAAAGAGGAACAAAAATTCAACAGTGTTTGAAGCTTTCAAATTAAAAATGTTTATAAAACTGCTTTTTAAATTCTTAAATAAATGTTATAAATATCGAATTGCAAATATAGATTTCATCACTAAATATATCGACATTAAAATTAGCCAAAATATCTATAACATCTTTTACACAACGATATATCGATAAGAGCAATCACTATTAGTATCATCCCTATTGCTCTACGCAATGGTTGTTTACAAACAAAATCACAATAATTATTGTTAATGTAAAAAAAGTGAAAATGGAAGATAATTTAAAAATAAAACGGAAAGCAAAGAAGAAGAAAGATGTAAAGAAGACACTGAAACGCATCCAGAAACCTAATACGTACGAAAGACGCAACAAGGGACGATTCGAAGGCGCCGTAAGTAAAAATTTACAGTTGCTTACAGGTAATTTTAACCTGACCTTAGAAACATGTTTAAACCAATGATAAGCCAAACTAATAGACCAATGATACCTCTTAAAGTGATAAAAACTGCTGTAATCACAATGGTTTGAATTGTCAAACACTTAACTGTATTACTTGCATTATATATTTGTACTTTTGTATACTTCAGTTTGAAAAATTGACACAAACCCCTACCGAGTTTTTTGAGAACTTCCACATGACTGTGGCCAACTTTAACTATCTGTTTAGTTTGGTGGAGCCGTTTATGATACCGAAGAGAAACATGCGACTGGATGCGATACCGCTTAAAGTCAAATTAGCCACAGTTATTGAGTGAGTTTGTTTTATAAACTACTTTCATCACAACAAATAATTGTCGATTCGTCTCTATTAATTAGAATGCTTGCGTCGGGAACCTTGCAACAACACATTGCCTCATCATATAAGATTAGTAAACAACACATGGGAAAGACTGTGGACCTAGTGTGTGATGCCATTTGCTCAGCACTGTCCGGAGAGTTCCCCAGGTGGACCAAACAAAATATGTTAAAGTGGGCCGAGGAATTTGAGACGCAGTGTGACTTGCCAAACTGCATTGGAGCCATAGATGGCAAACATGTTCCAATTAGGGATCCACCAGGAAGTGATGACGCATTTGCCAATTACAAAGTTAGTAAGAGTTCAAGTTAATTTTATAATGAAAACTAACCCTCTTTGTGTTGATTTTTGAAAATATGATGAATCTATGATTTTAGGGCTTCCACTCGATTGTGCTTTTGGCAGTTTGCGACGCATCCTATCGGTTCACATACATCGATGTGGGTGCCTATGGGAGCGAGGGAGATATAAATGCCTTCGCGAATACAAAGCTCGGAGAAGCTATATTATCGGATCGTTTGGAATTTCCGGAGGACAGGTTGCTTAATTACGTACCGACGCCGTACTTCATGGCAGGGAGTGAAGCATTCCCTTTATATAACCGGCTGATAACGCCATACGGAGGCGAGGCTCTGACAATAACCCAACAGATTTTCAACTACCGCCTTGGACGAGCTCAGCGCTTCACTGAGTACACGTTCGGGGTACTCTGCGAGAGATGGATGGCCATGCAACGCACCGTGCTTTGGAATCCGGACAGAGCACAGAAGATTGTATCGGCCTGTTGCTCCCTTCACAACTTCATGATGCGTACAAGTTCCGCTGATTTGTACTTTCCCCAAGAGGTTCAGGAAGACGCAACATTCGCCGACCTTCTGCCATGCAGTGATCCGTACGAGGAGGAACCCGAGTATATACGAAACAATCTCTTGGAATATGTCAATTCTCCAAGTGGATCTATTTCTGGGCAATATGAAGAAGATGGCGACTAAACATAAGAAAAATAAAAAATCCAAACTTTTAACTGGATCAGTTTTTATTATATTTATTTCTTATTAATTTTACCGTTACAGCCAAAATCAACACTCAATTATTTTTTTGAAATCAAATGCCGAAGTCATGGTTTTCAACAAAATATTGAATAGATTCATTTGCTAGAAATCTATGTCAACGAACAACATTATTTTAGACGATAATATGAATATCAATATATTGTACAATATTTATATCGTGGTCAACATTAATCGATGTATCACACAATTTGGCGGCAAATGAAACGGGTAAGAATATCGTGACATTTAATCGATACTATCGTCAAAAATATCGCCCAACAATATATCATCACAAGCTGTTTATAGAATTGATTTGCAAATAGCTAAGAAACAGTTTTCATTATGGTCGGCTCCAATTTTGGCATTATCTATCATCCCAGCGCTGCAGGCTCCTCGGGCCAGGCCAATGCTAGTGGCGGCGCATCTGCTGGGACAAACAGCGGCGGCAGCTTCAACGTTGCTGGCGGTGAACGCGGTGCGCCAGCTTCGCATCTCAGCGATTTCATGCTGCAGCTGGAGGATTACACACCTTTACTGCCAGATGCAGGTAATAAACCTTTGATTGTATATGTATATGTTATCATCACAGAAATTATTCAACTATAACTTTCAGTTACCTCGCATTATTTGAATATGGGCGGTTTCCATGCGGATGATAAGCGCATTGTGCGCTTGATTTCAATTGCAACGCAGAAATTCATGTCCGACATCATTGACGATGCACTGCAGCATTCCAAGGCCCGCACCCACATGCAGAACGCATGTACACCTGGTGGCTCCAAAGCCAAGGATCGCAAGTTTACACTGACCATGGAGGATTTGCAGCCTGCACTGGCTGACTATGGCATCAATGTCCGCAAAATGGACTACAGTCAGTAGGAAAAACAAACGTATTTTCTTAATACTTTTTAAATTATAATTATAGATTAAAAATGTACTATTCTTAAATACAAATTTTAAGTTTTCATTTGTATGTAATTCAAAACCAGAATCCTAAAATGAATTTATAACTTCGGGTATTTTCGTTAATAAATTACGTCTGCTTCTTATATTTTTTAATTTTATTTTATTAGATTTAATGTCGGAGGACTATTTAATGTTAATTTCCACTCCATTCTTAATACTTTCGACTTATTGCTATTAATTCTCACTGACACATTATAAACCGCTTGACGCCTCTGCCGCTACCTCCAGCCACCTTAAAGGCAAGTATTCCCGTGAGAATTGTCACTATATAGTTGGGAACCAGTGTGGCCCAGTAATGTGCGTCAGCATTCAGCAAAGTCAACAGAGAGACGAAGAGATGTGTGCCCACCACATAGGCAATGTGTAGATAGTTGTTCGTATCAAAGGCATTGAAGAAGATGATGCTCCAGAATGTGTGCAGCAGGATGATGGAAAGCACCTGAGCTGCAGAGGTAATAAAGAAAAGTTCCGTGCCACCTTTAAGGCCCATTGTGGCGGGTCCACTCTGCAATTGAAAATGACAAACAATTATTTATACTTAAACCAGTTTCCAGTTCTGTTTCAAATATATCCGATTCACGAACCGTATCAGCCAGTACGTTAACAAGCGCAAACATGCCCGATATAATGCCGAATCCCAGTCCAGAAACATATGCCAAAATGTGTTTATTCTCCGTGACGCGCGTATCTTCAGCAACAGCATGTAATCCTTGCTCCGTGCTGCGCAATATGCGATAGACAATGTACCGAAAGCCTTCTTGGAAGAGCACCGAGTATATGACGCCAATGGCCAGCACATCACGCAGCGGAACAATCGCAAACCAAAGCAGCGACGAAAGCAGCAATGAAAGCAGCCAGAAAAACGCCGCTGCTATGAGAATAATAATGCGAATGGGATCATTCGCAATCGTGAACACAAACAGTGCAAACGGTGGTCCAAACGCAACCAAAGTGCACCCAAAAAACTCGGGCAGCGTCATTATTTTTATATTTATTTAATTGAAATTTCCTACGAACTTTGTTTTTTATTAGTCGTGGGTGTTTTTGTTTTCAAGTAATAGTAGAGACGGGCAGACCTGTAATCGTCGTGACTCGTGAGTAGTGCAGTAAAGCTATCGATAGCGTGTATCTGTTGTACTACGTTTATCACATACGAAAACAGAGAGTCCATGCATTTTTTAAAACAGTATGAACAGAAGATGCGTCGCTCTGCAGTCTTTAAAATATTTACTTGCCATTAATATATATATTTATGGGAATATTTGAGATACATAATAAACTAATAAATATATAATTTAGTTTACATTCATTGCTTAAGCATATCGAGTATTGATTGCTACAGGGTATACTCTAGCAGTGTTTAGTTTTCTTTTAGTTAAGACAAAGACGTCTCGCACTGCATTGCGTTAGTTTGGGTCAGTGGGGGATTAGTCACTTCAATATTCACGAACGTAATACAATACAACAGAACAGATAAGCAAAATAAACAATATACATATTGACGGATATATATATCACAGTTGATCAATTGTTAAATCGTCTGTTCTCATTCGGAAATCAAACGGCAAGTGAGTAAGCAAGCAGCTTGAAACTGCTGCAGTTAATTTACAGCGAATTTACAGTGAAACTTTCATTTTTCATATAGTGCATGCTGTTAATGCAAAACGTCTGCTGCCCCATGAGCTCTCTGTGGATTCACCGCATATGGAGGATGATCCCGACAGTCCTGCCATCGAGGCGGCCGAATTGGCCATCCCTCCTCCTCCTCAAGCAGCAGACCAGATGCAACAGAAAGGTCAGTCGAGCAACTGATCACCATCATTTTTTGATAGTTTGTTAAATTTTTATAAAATTTCTATTATCTTTGTACTGTAGCTCTCTGGGAGCGCTTTTCAAATCCAGCTAAATTTAATCCCGTTGCCGAGGGTAGCACAGAGCTGCGTTTTGAAATTCTGATGGCGCACATAATGCCCCGAGGTGGCGATGATCCAAAGATCAAGCGTTATGTTGTCTACGAGCTGACTGTGCGTCAAGATTCCAACGTGATAGATGCACAACCCGTCAAAATTGAGAGACGCTATACGGATTTTCGTGATCTGTATCAATGCTTTAGGCAACTGCATCCAAATGCGCTGAACAATTTACCCTTTCCCAACAAAGTATTAATGGGTAATTTCTCCTCGGAGCTCATTGGTGAACGTAGTGAGTCATTTGAGGGATTTCTAACACATATCGCCAAGCAGACAAAGCTCCGGGATTCACCCGCCTTTCTGCGATTTCTGCAGCATGAGGAATTGACAAAGGCGTGTCAGTTTTTGGACGAGCGTCGCAATGAGATGGCCATTCCAATACTCGAAAACTGTTTCCGACTGCTCAACAAAGTCTATATGAATCGTTCACGACCTGTAGTCTTAATACTCTGTCGTCTGGTGGCCGCCTGCACAGTGTCACCGGTGCCACATCACTCGGCGGAACGTTGGGCTCTCTTAGCTCTAAGTCGCTTCGAAACGCTCTGTGATATTGATCTGTTGCCGCTCTATATTCCCCTGCTGCACACCTGTGTTCACTTGTGGTGAGTATATATGCTATTTCAATATTTTATTTTTTTATTATAAAAATAGAAGGAAAAACGTAATGTAAAAAAATCACAGGTACAAAATATTATACAAATTTATAATATATTTATAAACTGTTCTATAAAAACGTATTAATTTGAATTTTTTTCATCTTATAGGTGGCAACGTGGACTGGATCAGAAACCCATCACAGATCGCCTGACGGAAATGTATAAGCAGGGCATCGATACTGCAAATACAACCAGCCTTATACAGGCCATTCACAAGCTCGATCCGCGCACCGAGACCATCTGAAACATATGCATGGACATGTATATATAGACACCCCTCACACATATTTATAAACTCGTAGCTAAGCTAAAAGTGCAATTAGTAAAATTGTCGTGGAATTAGTATAAATTATATTTAATCGGTTTGTTCAGTCCCTTTTTGTCGTCATCTTTTCGTAACGTCCTTAATGCATGTATTTTCGTTTTGTAATTTATGTTACGTTTATGTGTTGTGTCTTTATAATTGTATAAATTGAACATTCCCCCTATAAGTATTTAAAGAATTTATATTAAGAATTTAAAATTTATAGAGTGTTCCCGATTATCATTGTGTATTTAAAGGAAATTAAATGTATTGTAACATAAACTTACTTTTTCTTTCACTAATCACATTTCTTTTGTATGTGTTGTTAATTTCAGTTATGTACTAAGAAATTCGTCAATTTCTATTTTGAAAATATCAAATAAATCATACAGAATACAAAAATATATTGTTTTGCTTATAATTTCCGGGAAATTACCGGCTACGTCAATGGTTTGGGATCATTAAATCATCTCAAAGTGCAAGTGAATTTAAAATTAAATGGAACATTGGCAAATATTTCCTATATAACTATGAAGGCAATTGTTGAAACTTAGAATGAAACTATCGAACATATTCAGTATTATTTCTATTCTATGTTAATAGAAATATAATCTTATGGAATAATCAAAAAATCATTGAAAACATGACGTAATCTTCTCAATTTGATTTTATTTATGCTTACTTATTCTGATAAAATATGATACTTATGATGATAAAATATTTCCTGGCATTCCCACAATTTCTTAAATTAAAGAAAACGTTCATTGTTCATGGTTATGGTCATCAAACATTTTAATCATATAGTATTTTAAGTCATCCTTAAGCTAAAAATAGATTCTTAAATTAATCAACTTATTGTACGTTTCGTTTGGTGAGGATCCGATGATCGCACTCAGAATCCAACTATAACTACTATGTATAAATAAGGTTGAATGCATCCATAAGGTCGGCATACATAAATTCAAATGTACATATTCCAACGTCATCATCAACGGATCGGGGCGGGCGGGCGGTGTGGTGCGTGATGGTTCAGCGGTGCTACAGTGGTTGTTTCAGCGGAAGAGACGCGTAAATGTTTTCAGCGCTTGCGTGACAGCTTTTGTGGTGTCCGCTCTGAAAAGTAAAAGAATTTCAACATAGTATTTTATTTATTTGAATCATACGTGGTCTTAAACTGTGAGACTCACCTTAATACCGTGTTGCTAAACTCCTCCAGTTGCTGTTGAGTGGCAGTCACATACCCACCGCTGTTCTTTTTTGGTAACGACTCCAAGGCGTGGGCGAGGAATGGCTCCATCTGGGCATTGGTCACAACATGCTTGAGTTCGGTGAGCACCTCGGCAACATCGGCAAGCATATACGAGTGCAGTTGGAACACCGAGGCCTGTATAAGATTCATGACCAAGGCACCACCATGTTGTGTGGCCAATTCCACAACCAACGGACGGCATTCTACGTGTCGATGATTGTGAGTGCGTCCCCAGGTCAACAAATTGATGAAGAACTTCATCACCGAAGAGTTCGCCTCGCGATGATCCAACGAGCAGGCAATCAGAGCGCACTGAAAGATGGGCGTGATGAGGCTGCTCTGCAGCAGCTGAAGAGGACAGCAGTCTAGATAGCGTGAGGCCAGCCGAAAGAAATCGTCCACAGTGTCGGGATTATTGCGCAAACCATTCTCCACTTGGAGCAATCCAAAGGTGGGCTCAATGAAAGCCTGAAGCATCTCCAACAAGCCGGCAATGCATTCCGTTGTCTTGGCAAACTCATCCACTAAAATGGAGCCCACGTAAAGAAAACAGCTGTGATGCTGCATGGCATAAAGAACCACAATCTGTTTGATCAGTGGCTCCACGAGAAGCACCGCCTGCTTCCGAACCATTCTGACAGAATAGCGTATGAGACGACAGGTGCGCTCCATGATACGCAGGTCAGTCTGGTACTTTTCTAGCACTTGAGATATGAGAGGCCAGGCATCGTTTAATATTGCAACTGTTGGATGCTCCACGTTGTCGGGCACATCGGGATTTGTGTGTCGTATGATCGCACAGGTCCGATCAATCCAATAAACGGGATCACTGCGCTCTCCCCTTTTCTAGCTGGCACTGATTGCTCTCCAAGAGTTGCGCCAACGGTTGCAACTGAAAGCTCACAATCTCCCGCAGTGCTGGTTGCACTTGCTCCCTGGGCAGTTTCGTTAGTATCAAAGAAATGCCCTTAAGTAGCCCAATTGCCACATCATTGTTGATCTGAAAACTGTCCAAGCTGCGCGCAATCTCCACCAATCCACTGATGTGACACACCATCTTCTGCCTGCACGCCGAGCAAATGGAGGTCAATGCAATCGCTGCCGCCGGAGCCAATCCATTCTTCTGCTGCAACGCATACAATAGAAAATTGAGCACCGCCTCCAGTAAATCCGAGTGATTCTCAATCCAATCGCACAGCTCTCCTATCAACATTATGGATGTGTAACGCACTGCAATGTGCGTCTGATCCGTCATGCCGAGTATTGCCTCCACCACCTTGGGTATCACCTCGTTCTCCTCACTGTTAAAATCACAAAATAAATATATCATGTTAAAATAAATGTTGAAATGAATTTTTATCGACTTACGGTAATATATTCTTGGCCACATTTTGCATTACAAACAGAGCAGCCTCCGTGGATTCCCACGTTGTGTTGGGCGCTTGAAGTATAATATACATTTGTTTAAAGCACGCATTGGAGCCAACTATGAATGCCACATCTTTTAACAGATCCGAAACCTTCCGTCGAAAATCCTGTGAACAGAAGAGAACAGAGAAACATGAAGTGAATGTTAAAGTTATTAAATAGCTCTATATAGATGGAATAAATATCTGGGGACTAAGCAAACGTTCTGTAACAAAAAGATATTCCTAGATTTATTTCAGAAAGTAGTAAAAAATATTGATAAGTATCTTCTGTATAATAATAATATGGAATATAATATTACGTTCAAAATGAGAATACTTTCGTTACTGAGGCGGTTCAAAAAGAGGATCAAAGTAAATGTAACTATAAAACAATCTAGCGAATTCTATTGATATAAACGAAATTCTTATATAACCGGTCTCTTTTCACCGATCAGTAAGTGGTTCACTATGTAAAGTGAAAATCTGCAAATTTACAAAAGGATTAAGAAAATACAGTCAAAATGTTGCTTACAAAGAAATTGTTGTTCTCTTCGATGAGTCCGTCGTGATCGCTCTCCATTTGCGCATGCCGATAAAGGGCGCTAATCAGTCGCTCAATGTGGGGCCTAAAACGGGCCGTTAACTTGTCATCGTAGCGTTGAAACAGGTCCTCGCTGAGTTTGTACCAGAGGTGAAATGTGATCTCGGCCACCTCGTAGTCGAAATGCCCGACACAGAGCAGCACCAGATCGAGACCCTTCATCGCCTGCTGTTGCTCGAGCATGTCAAAGGAGAAGGCATCACAAAGAGTAGTAAAGATGCCGCAATAGTTGATCGTCTTGTCTGTATCCTCGTGTGCCACACTCAAATGATATGCCGATTCCAGTTGACAGACAGCCTCGAAGATGCGTGCCACTTGCGGTTCGACCTCAACGCTGCCACTGCGTGATCCCATGCAGCTAAGCAGGGCACAAACGCATTCGGTGGCATTATCATGAAGTTTACCAGTTGTCTCCGCCGGTTGACTGAGAAGCCGAAACGCAAGTTGCGATAGTGCATTGTCGCAAATGTGTGTGAGGGGAAAGGCGTGTATGACGAGCCAGGCACTGTAAGTGCGCAGTGTGGCATTCCATATGCGCTGCTGATCGAGATCCTCACGCTGCACACACATGCAAAGGAATTCCAGCACACACTCTGCACTGGCGTCCAGCTGTTTGTGCACCTGCTCCCGACGATTGGCGCCGAGACGCAGAAACCGTGAGTCAATCTCCTCGGGCAGCACCTTGAGCACCTCTAGCAGAGGCCAAACGGCAGCGGGATGAGGCGCAAGGGCTTTTAACAAGTCACTGATCGGCTCCTGCCACGTGGCCATAAGTAGGGCCAAATCGGCCACTGCCAAACTAAGCTGTGTCACAATCACATTGTCCGTCTGCTCATCAATCTGTCCAATGTGCGTGATGAGCGAATCTCGCAGAGATTCATGCGTGTGCGGCGGCAATTCACTAAACGAATTTTGGATTTTATTCCGCATCGTTTGGGCAGCAAAATAATTGGCGTGCAAGTCACGTTTCTGATGCAACAGCTCATCTGCTATTGTCCACGAATATATCTGCCAGCAACAAGTACAATTTATTATTATTATTCGTCACATAATTAACACAATTATCATTATGCATATGTATATCGAAGTTGACTTACCGACTTTTGAAAGTCCTGCAGCCATTTGTTTGCTTTCTCCTGCTCTTTGGGATTGTTGCCTTGGAATAATGCATTGATCGCTTGATATACTACATCCACCGAGTATGTGTCCATTGCGCCGGCTTCCAGTTAGTTATATTTAATCAAATCAAATCATTTAATTACATATATTTTACCCAAGTTAATGTTTTTCTATTGAAAGAATTTGTGGTGGTCGGTCGATAAGTGTTCGCTCTTCACCGATTTATTTTGCAGAGTTGACAGAGTTGTAGTTAAATATATAAAAAATATAAATTTTTATATACAATATGCTGTGTTTATACATGAGCTGTGAATGTGAAATTATCTATAGAACTTTTTCAACATTTATTTTACAAAATAACAGGTCTACTACTTGATCACAGTTTTACTGCACACTCATTATCAATCACATTGTGAACGCATCTTGTGATTTTTATATCGAAATATATCGATATATTACAATTCTTATCAACAACCCACTGATGCCCACTGTTCAGTTGGCAGCACTGTTGACAAGTGTAAAACTGCAAAAAATGGACAAAGATTCAGATTCCACGGTTACCTCGTTGGATGAGAATACAGAAAACTTTTGCACAAATCCCACGCGGGACATTTTGGCCGAGGGCATTACGAATCTGTTCAAGCCAACAATCGAGCGATTGGACGAGCGCGTGGCAACAACAATACAACTGCAATCGGAGCTGCGAGGACAACTAGACGCATTGTCCGCTCAGCTGCGGGACATTGAGAAGGCACAGCATCAGATACCGGAGTTTGCTGATAAAGTGAAGGAGCTGCTGAATGTGAAGCACAAAGTGACGATAATCAATAACGTGCTGAGCACGAGTCAGGAACGCTTGACGGGATTACACAGACTCATCGAGAAGGAGCAGCATCGTCGTCAGGCTTTGTTGGACTCGGCGCTAAATACTAACATATCATAGACACCAACCAGAGACAGAGACACCATGGAGACGCCGCACACGGAGCATCTTAGCTCGGCGGACTTGGAGCACGTTTATGCACCGGCGGAGGATTCATTTCTGTTGCTCGACGCCCTGGAAGCAGATCTCGAATTTTTGGACACCCTACAGCCGCGTCTCTGCCTGGAGATTGGCTCCGGCAGCGGCGTTATCATCACAGCGCTGGCCAAGCGTCTTGCCCACTCTGCTCTCTGCCTGGCCACTGACCTCAATCCTCGTGCATGCGATGCCACCAAGCGTACGGCGTTCCACAATGGTGCACGTTTGGACAGCGTTCGCTGCAATCTGGCGGATGCAATCCGAAAACGATCCGTGGATGTGCTGCTCTTCAATCCCCCTATGTGGTCACCAGCGATGAGGAGCTGCATTCCCAGATGTTTGTCGAGTCTCAAACGGGGAATCCCGCAACCCAACACAATATCGTTTGCTCCTGGGCAGGCGGCAAGGATGGGCGACGTGTGACTGACATTTTATTGGAGCAATTGGATGACATACTCTCACCTAGCGGCGTGCTCTATTTGTTGTTGCTTCGCGAGAATAAACCAGATGAAATAATCAAGCAATTAATAAGTTCGCACTTTAAGGCTGTCAAGTACATGGAACGACGCATTCCTGGTGAATATCTGTATATACTAAAAGTAACTAGATCTATTAGTTGATTCCATTTGCTTCTTTATCTAATAAAGTGCAATTATTTCCCCTTTACAAATATGTTAAATTTTGTATGCAACTGGGGAGGCGGGAGCCTCCCTTTTGAGACCAGGCGTGGTCCAAAAAACAGCGTTTTTAACCATCTATTTTTTGAAAACTAGCCTTGGCAAATTATTACTAATTTGTTGGTGGATATATATTTATCTATTACTCTGACCTCTGTCAGCCAACTAAGCTGAAAGTCAAAATAATTTCCCTCGCGCACTAGGCAAAAATTGCCCGTGGACACAATCGCAAGTCATTTGCTTGGACACTTTCTGTTGTATGAAATGAGTTCTCTATAGGTTATTTGCCAATCGAAAGTCACAGCAATTTATCGATTGCTTTAATTTGAATTTTCAAGCGCACGTTATACATTTAAATTGGCAACTGGCTTTCGTTCGCTTAGAACGGCCTTCTACTGAGTTTATGTGTTGCAAATTGCAATTGAACGTTGTCCACTTCGATGGGGGAGTGCTCAAACGAGTTTGAACCACCCTAAAGCATATGCAACCCCCAGCAGCGGTAATTTCGATTGGATTATGGTATCAATCAATGAATTATATACCAACTGCACATGATTTAAGCTCGTATGTAGTACATACATATATTGGAATAACTACCCCTACTCGTTGGTATCTGCATGCGCATTATGTTTACGTGTTTGGTGGTTGAGAAGGGATGCAGTGGGTCCAGAGGGAAGGGAAGGTGCTGCCCCACCCAATTGAAACAATCGGTTTTATTGGCATCTGATATCTGCCAATTGTTGTGTTGCTGTTTTTGTTCGTTTGTCAGTTATTACGTAAATACAATAATTTTTGTATTCATCATTTCGTTCATTAATTTTTTATTTTTTGTGGGTTTTTCTTGCTTCTTTCACTACTTCTGGTTACGATTCAAATTTTTATTTACAAAAATGCATGTATTGTTGTTTATGTGTGTGTGCTTATGACTTTCAACATTGTTTCGGTATCAAATTGTTCAATATATATATATATATATATCTGTATATAATCAGTTATTGATCTATTTTTTTGCATCCAACTTAAAGCATTTTGCTCATTAACTTTGCATTAGTTTCTATTGTGGGTCATTTAATTGTTTGAATTGCTGGCTAATTGGGGGGGCGTGGCAGGACGGGGAAACTGGAGAATTTAAAATTGTACGCGATTCGATTGAAATATCAGTCATTATATGTTTAAGAGCTTGCTGTGTATTAATTTTATAAGTATATGTATGCACTTAAATATTATTAATGAATTGTATGTATGTATATAACATTAAAAGTTGTTCTTGTTGTTGTTGCTCATATATATTCAGTATTTTCTTTTTTTACAATTTACAAATGAATTAACTTTATCATTAATCGATTTGCACGTTAGTCAACAGAAAACTTTCCATATTTTTCTCTAAAAACTAAGAAATATGTTATGTTTTTATTTTAATACTGACATTAAATACTTAAAAGTTAGTCATATTTATGGATTTAATGCTGAAATGAAAGAAGCTCAAACTTTTTGTTCGAGTTGAAGTAGAAATCAAACTTCCCGTTGATAGAATAGAAATAGAAAGGGAGAAAGAGAAGAAAAGTGTGGCCGGAGTTACTGAGGCCGCACATTGGGTGAAAATTGAATAATTTTGAAACCATATGTAAAACTTGAGTGTTGTTTTGTATATTTATATCTTTTTTAATTGCATTTGCTTTTTCGATCATTCATAAAATGTAACGTCTAAATTTAATAATAAACTTTATTATTTTTTCCAGTGTATTTAATATTTTTGTGTGTGTGTCGGTGTATTTGTGTGGGATTTATTATTATTTTTAAGTAATTCTTGGGCTCCTTTAATGCTTCTTCTTTTTCTGCAGTTTTAGTTTCTTCATCATCTTCTTCATCATGCTATGTAACTTTAAACTTAAGACTTAAAGGAAAGAAAGAGCTCGGTTTTGTTTTTGTGTATATAGTTTTGGGGGGATGCTTTACTTTTTCGGTTTTTTTCTTTTTTCGACCTAAGCGAAAAATATGTATTGTTTTTTTGTATTTTTTTATAAAAAAAGTACACATAAAATACAATTAAAATAAAATAAGAAATAGAAAATTATTTCTTAAACATAAGAATTATATACTTTTGCGATTTTTTTGTGTGGTTTTTTCTCTGGTTTTGTTTTTTTGCTTGTAACTTTTTATTTATTATTAATTTAAATTTGTTTTGTTTGTTTTTTTTTTTTTGTTGTTTTCATTTATTTTTGTTTTGTTTGTTTGTTTTTGTTTTGACTACATTATTATTACGCTTGATCGTCCGAGCCGGAACCGTCATCATTGTCATCATCATCATCTGTTTTTGTGTGAGGAGGGGGGAAATATGAAAGGTTAAAAATGTGGATATAGGAAAAACAAATAATAATAAAACTTACCGTCACATTCAATATCATCCTCCTCGCCGTAGGGTACATCGTATTCTTCGCTTTCTATTTCACTGTCACCCTCGATGAGATCATCTAATACATCCTCGTCATCGGAATCGTCATCAGCGGGTTTATCTTTCTTGGCTTTCTTTGTTTCGGCGGATTTAGCCTGCAAATAAAAGGGGAAAACATGATGATAAGTAAGGTTTATCGATAAACCAACAAGCAAAAATTTGGGCGCCCACTTTCAAACCCCACACATCTCCTTGATCAAGGGCACACGAAAATACAAAACATACACATAACTCCTCCACATAACATCACATAGGGATTTTGTGTGAAAGTGTGTGTGTGTATATACATAACCATAAAATGTATATTTTAAGCTCACAAAACAAGAAAACAGCAGCAGCAAAGAAAAATCGTTATTTTCGCCGTAAAAAAGCATTTGAAAAATACGCGCGTCAATGGAATTCGCTGTAGTCGAAAAGGGAGAGAGCGAGCGCCTGAGCGAGAGCATTGCCGCATTACAAGTGCACCTCTCACTTACATACATACATACGTACGGCATATTTACTACATAATGGAAAAACAACAAACGAGCAGGCATATAAACATACACACATAGATACATATGTATCCGCATTCGTGAGACACAAAACCAGCCAAGCCATGCGTGCGTTCGACCCACTGTGACCGAAAACCGAACAAACGAATCGAAACGAAGCGAACCAAAGCAAACAACAACAAGCAGCAACGCCGCAGTCGCAGCAGCTGTTTCGAGAGAGACTGTGAGAAAGAGCGAGAGAGAGAGAGAGAGGCCACGCTCTGCGCTGCTGTTGCTGCCAAAGCAGAACTGTACCTGAGAACGAACGCGCGCGTCGTGACAACAGTTGCATGAATGAACGACTCACGCAACACACACACATACGACAGCTGGGCTGCAGGAAAAAGGCGCAAACGATTGACCGCCGACGTCAACGCCGCTGCCTCTGCTGCCGCGTGGGTTCAAGCCAATAACAAAAAAAGTATGTGTGTATATAAGGCAGTCACGTTCGCATGTAATACATAATGCATGTGTGTGTGTGTGTGTGTTTGTGTGTAAAGGCATAATTTACCAGCGATTGTTACAAAGCACAAAACAAGAAACTGTAACTGTGGGTGTGTTTGTCTGTGCAAAATATGCGACGGACTCTCTCAAGCACAACAAAAAAGCATCGAAGAAGCAAAGGAAGTTGCAGAGATAAATATGTGCTTATACTATGCGAGAGGCATAAAAACAAGCATCCCATTAAGTAGGGCCATAAATGTTAAACCTAAACCCAGTCAGTCAAGAAAGTTTTTTGACAATGTAATAATTCACATACTTATTTATATTTATTGTAACCTGGTCCAAAATTAATAAACTAATAATTAAGATATTCATATTTTATCAGAGAAAATATGTAAATTATTGTACCTGGTAAAGCACATTCTTGCCTAACTGTATGACGAAAAGAAAACTCTGGAAGTTGTTAATTTACTCGGTAATATATAATGACTTTGTTATTGAACTATAACTTGTTTTAAGAATCATAAGCAATTTTAAACCGATTACCGATTTGTTACTATCAATAGCTATACGATTATTTTGAAAATTCAATTCCTTTTACTTTTTCCTTTCAATATGCCATTACTTGCTATATATTTTCCAAAAAAAAAAGGAAGTTGCGCCACCCTGTAAATGGATTGTTTTTATCACACACACACACACATACATTTATAAATGTACCAAAATAAATACACATAAGGCGAAAAAAGTGAAAGATTAATGTAAATGTCTGTATACAGAATGTGTACATATGTAATTACAAGCAGAGAGAGCACAGTAGCATAAAGTGAGAGGGCGAACGAGAAAGAGAGCATAATAGCACAGGGTGAGCGAAACGTGTGTGAGAGAGCGAACGTCTCTCTCGCTCTCTCCTGCGCTTGTTAAACTGTACATTTTTATTTCGAGTTTTATGACAAACCATTTGATTTGCTAATTTATGTGATTTATTCTAAAGATACCTCGTGCTGCTACCCCTCCCGCTCCATCCCTCTCTGTGCGTGCTCTTATGTTTATCAAAAATGTCGTCTTTTCGATTATGGCATAAAAACAATAAGAGTAGAAAAATGGAAATGGAATGTATCGAGAGAGCGAGCCTACAAAAACTGGTTATCTCACTTTATCGCTCTCCCTCTCTGACGGACAGCTGCCGTTGCCGGCCGGCATTGTTTTTAATGCTGAGAGTGCAACATTTTGACTGGCGCGCAATTTGTTGTTTTTGTTGTTAGTTTTTGCCAGCTTTGGCAAGTGGAATAGGCCAAATGCAAAGTGCAAAAGTGTTAAGAGAGCTGTGAGAAAAAAAATGTTTTTGGCTTACTTAAGCTTAAGAATTAAAAATTTTCCATTAATAAATTCTGAAAATAATTATTGCTTCCTTAATGTTTTAAAATTTCCTTACAAAATATTTTTTAAAAATTTTGAAAGTTTAAATGTAAATTTTTTCCGCAAATTAACTTTCTGGCTACACTGTAAGGGAGCAAAAGTTGGTGGCATTTAACAATATAAAAAAATATGAATTGTTCTAGAAGCTTTTAAAGTTTATCTATTCAGAAATTTTTTGTTTGCTTCTTTATGCAATGCTAATGACCTACAACGTATTCCAGTATTTATTTGAGTATTTTAGTAGCTCTCTCATTCTCGTAAGCTATCTACTCACAACTATCTAACTCTCACCTATTCTCTATTCAATAACTGTACACCCTCCCACCCAGCAACGTTCGATTGTTCGACAATCTAACCTCGATTTGAACCTAACAACAAATAATCTTTGATTACGGACATACAATCATCATCTTAATTTAATCGTAAACAACACACAGATACAAAGTGTATATACATGTGCATGTATACATGCACATAATAAAACGCGTGTTCTCTTGAAAATACACACTCTCTCTCTCTCTCCGTTTGTGCTTCGTTCTCTTTAAGTTAAACACTGCTATCGGCAGCTGAACATTTGGGAAGGCGGCTGAAACTAAAAAAACGTGTGTATATCTATTTCGAGAAAATTTGTGTGTATTTCCGACCAGTTTTTATTTTAGCCATCACATTCTGTAATTTTCAGCGGGGGAAAACGACAAAAATGTTATGAATCATTTGCGCAAATTGCTGAATATATGTATAGCGCGTAAACAATATAAAATTGCGGCAATCGATTTGCAAAGCGCAATCGATAATTAGATCGATAAACGCACGACGCGTCGCTGTGAGCAAAGAGAGAATGAAAGAAAAAAAAAAATACGAAAGCAAGTGCGCTCGTTTGTTTTGTTATTAAACACGCATACACACACACACACACCAGCTAACGACTGATTAGGGTAAACTGTGTGTAACTGTACGAGAATGAGCTATTGGAAAAAGATCCCTTTTTTATACAGACTCTTTGAATACTAGGGTTGTAGGTATGTATAATACTGATATGTGTTCATAGTTATTTGTGGGCTACATTTTCATCTGATATTTCTAACAATATTTATATAAACGTGGGTATTTTTTTTTTTTTTTTTTTTATCGTTTTCTAGACATTGCCGCCACTTTTTTCTTCGTTAAACATTCAAAGATTATTGATATTTCTGAATATTATAGGGGGCCCTAGTTAAGGATACTCACTTCAGCTTGCCTCTTTGTGCCTTTAACTGATCCTTTAGCGGGCGCGGCGGCAGCGGCGTCGGCAGCATCCTCGCCATCCTTCGCCGTACCGTTATCGGCAGCGGTCGCATCGCCAGCGGCATCGGCGGCAGCAGATTTGTCGTCGGCAGCAGCTGCTTTGGCTTTGGCTTTGAGATCCTCCTTCACATCGCCGTCGGCGCTAACGGCGGCGACTTTCTCAACGGCAACATCGCCGTTATTCTGTTGTTCTGTGGCTGCAGACATTTTGTTGTTGTTGTTTTGTGGTTTTTTGAACTTGTTTAATTCTCCTTTAATTTGTACAATTATATAACGAGCATGCGTCGTTATATGTAGGCTTAGTTTTAATGATTATTTTTAATTTCAGTATCCGTTTCCAACGATTGATTTTTGATTGCTGTGTGTTCAAGATATATACATAAATATGTAATTTGAATTCTTTAGTATTTTGGATTGTTGACAAAAATTAGCGCAAAATAGATAGATTATTCCGAGGAGGGAAAAAACGAGAACCGCACCGCACGAAGCACACAAACACACTGTCTGAATTTCAGAAACGTCGTGTGTATTTAACAGATACACAGACACAACATCAGCCATGCACACACTTACAGTACTCTCACATGCACGCGTGCTCTCGTTTTTTCTCTCTTTTCCTGTCTCTCTGCCTTTTGAACGCTTGCTCATTCGCTCACGCTCGCTTATCATTTGCCCCGCGCTAATGTTGCTGTCACTCTCTCTCTCTCTGTCTCTCTCTCAGCCTACACTGAACAAAAAGCAGCGCGGCATTTGTACAGCAGCAGTTGAGAAAGAAAAGAAGAGAAGGCAACAACAATATTAACCCGTCCCGCCCGTCTGTCCATTAACCGACTCTATAAATTATTTTGCAATAATATTTGCTTTGATAAAATAATAAAAAATATTTCTAATAGTGGCCTAAGAGAAGCAACAAAATAGTTTCGTATGTATGATATTTTTTTTTGGTTTTTTGTTTGGTATATTTGTGTTGCCTTTGCTGATTATTTTGCGGTATTTTGTATCTTTTCTTGCTTTGCTGACTGACCACCGATATGTGTACCCGTTGACGGCTCGTACAAGACTAAACTGAACCATCGGCACACGGGCCGACTACAGATTGCGGGCAGTGGCTTCATGTACAGCTTGAGCGTCTGAGGATTATCGGTGATTGTGCCTTAACTTTTATTTAAATCGTATTTTAATTAATACATTCGGATAGTGCTATAAATTGTCTAAAATTTGGCATCTTTTTGATCGAGCTGCGATCAAGCTGAAATATAAAATTGACACCTCGAGTGGGTTTCTTGACGAATCCCATACAAAATGCGCATTCTGCTCGTGAGCGGAGTACAGCACAGCCAACGGCGACGGCGGCGTCGACGTCGCTGGCACGTTTGGCGGTAAATTTGAAAATTGCCGGTTGCTCGCTTGTTGTGTTACACAGTTGTTGCTGGTGGTTGTTGTTCGTTAGTGGCTTGAAGTTGGATATTGAATATACATAAGTATGTATGTTGCACAGTGCCTTGAAGCTTATTTGACGCACGACTCTTACAAAATTAGAAATAAATTTATCTTTTAATGGGATATAGATATAAATAAAAGTAAAACGCAGATTGGTTTATAAATTATTAAAATTGGGCCAAATAGTCTCATATAATTTTGTATATATATTATAGCCGACTTAAGTAACTAAAGCAAAACATGCATACTCAAAAATGTGGTGGGTACAATTGACAAAAAGCCACTGTACGTAGCTGTAGCTTCTGAGTAGAAGGCTGTAAAGGAGGAGGTGGTGGGCAGGGAGTCAGCAGCAGCGACAGCAACTGTGTGTGTGTGTGTGTGTGTGTGTTTTACGTTGCATGCTCAATGGCATACAGTGTTTTGCTTATTGTTTGTGCCACCACACATATTTATAGAGTGGACCAGAAAACAGCTAAGTAATCAGGTCACCTTAAAAACAAAAGAGTGCTATTAATCTAAAATATGTAGCTACGAAACGTAGCTTAGTATATCTTACGTACTAACTAACAAGATTATAAATTTTGCAGTATTAACAATTGGATTAAGGTTCACCTTGATTATTCCGAGATGCATTTTTCATTTCATTTTGTGTTGATCCCACCATCTGTGGTTCGACAATTTGCTGTCTCTGTTCGTTACACGAACCATTTCTGGTTCAGGAATTGACTAATGAGCTAACGTTCTTCTAAACGAGTCTCTCTCTCTCTCTCTTTTTTCTCTTTCCCTCTCTTCCTCGCTTAGGCTGTATCATTATTTAAACTACTACCAGTCGTTTTTCAGCTATTTTTATGCAAAAATAAAAACAAAAACAAAATAAGTATAGTTTGTAATCGGAATATTATGGGAACGACAGCTCGCTAATTAAAAGCGTCGACCTCCTCCTAGACTTGTCGAGTCTACAGTCCCATCTACCAGTTTGTCTACACACGTTGCCAACACCTGTACAGTGTACAGTGTACACCTCTCGTCGTAATCGTGGGACAATCATTCAAGCTATCGCACAGCAAACAAACAAACAAACAGTGACTTTTGCTTGTTTTTTTTTTTGGTTTTTTGCTTTAACATTTTGTTGATAAGCCGATTTGCGTCTTCGTTTTTTTCATTCTTTCTTTCTTTTCATCCAAATTTGGACCGATTCGTCGAACTCTCTTTTTAGTGTTGATTTGAACGTTCGTTTCTTTATTTCTTGTGAATAAATAATAAACATTTTTCTTTGAACATGAGTTTATTTAATTTATTAAAACAATTTAGCAGCTAATTATACTTCCTTATTTACCCAATAAATATAAAAATAAAAACTTTATTTTATTAAAATAATTATTTAGCAGCTAATTCATACCATTCCCTTATTTAAAACCTTTCTACCATAATCAGAAAATTAGGAAAATTAATATAATAAACAATTTAAAAAATTTATTCTTTTCAATTTTATTTATAAATTTAGGAACATTCACTCTTAGAGACCTTACAAATTTCATTCGATTTAGGGTTAGAATTTTAGAGTGCAGTTACATTTCAAGGTTAATTGTACGTTTGACCTTCTACAGAAATTGTAGTTTCACAGGGTTGGATCGGCATAATGGTTCGAAAATTTTCAGGTAATCGTACATTTCCATGAAAGCAGAAAATATACAAAAATCCAACTTACAAGCAAGAAAAATAGTTAAGGTACGGGAATTTGATCTGACAACGCACTTGTTTTTCGCAGTGTATTGCCACGTTGTCTAATATTGAATCGTTTCGGTTTTACATATGCTAATTTCTATGAGATTTTAATCTTATGTATAGATCTGTAGCAAGATTGTAAAGATTTCGTTTAGTGCTATAACAAGCATCTGTCAGGAATTATTTAGCATGAATATTTCTTTATTCACAAAACGAAGACATGTGGATGTAAATAGCTTTTGATGTACATATACGAATTCTCGCTGTAGAAATAATGAAGGTGAGAAAAAATGTTGAATCATTTGTGGGAGTTCTGCTATAAATACATATACGATACCAATGCTTCAATCGTGTACTCTGTTAGCATTTTAAATAAAAGTTTTGACTAGGAAGAACTCTCTCATGTGCCAAATTAAATAAGTATTTCTAAAGGGATTTATTTTATCGGTATAGCTAAATTGATAACTTAATAGTGTCTCAGATGTAAGTTCTAGAAAAATATGTAAATCAAAAATTCGAATCCCAATAAAGTTACTTTGTAAAGTTTGTAGGGTATTTCCTTGGCCACTGCAGCTGCCTCATTCGAGACTTTTCTTAAAAGAACTGAAGTCATTCAGATACATGCGAAAATGATACAACCGAGTCCCGACTATAAGGTACCCGTCACTCAATTTAAATACATATTAGTTACATTCAATAGAAACTGCTACTAGAATATTTAATAGATCCCTAAGTTATTAGGTTGATTCCAATAAAAACTAATGTTTATCATCAAAAACTGCTTACTAGCTAAATTCTATTTAAAATAGTTTTTTTTCCACCAGCGTAAAGTCTTTGCGATGCAGGTTTTCATTATACCATTGTATTCTAAAAGTAACTGGTATAGAAACGACCTGAACAGGTTATGAGCACTACACTACACGCCAAGGGCGATGGCGACTGAGTGTTTGATAAGCGGCAACTACATCCACGATTCTCTGTAGAACTCTCTCCCAGTAGACACGCGTTCCCGAGTCTCGTTTTGTCGCCATGTCTTTCTACACGAATTCCCGTGATGTGATCAAAATGAATATGAATACCCGAAATATTCATCTAATATTTTAAATATGTATGTATTCGAATAAATGAATAGTATTCAGGTAGTGAGTACTCGTTATCATTATTCGAAGCATTTCTCATTGTTTGTGCATTCTTTTAATTGCGCAGAAAGTGAACAGAGAAAACAGAACACCACACCACACCACGCCCACCGTCCTCCACTGTCACTTGACGAGTGCCTGCAACGCATAGGCCTGACTGACTATCCGTCCGTTTGTCTGTGCGGCCGTCCGGCTTTTGTCTTGGCATCTGCGTCATGCATTTGGCTGCATTGGGAACGCTTGGTTTTTTGTAAATGATTGGACGTAAAGGGTTGGGCGAGGGGGGGAGTGGGTGGTACATCCAGGCGGGTGGTGCTGCTGGTGTGTGTTCGGCAAAGAGAGACGAACCACTACATGAATGAATCATTTGCGAAGAGCAAATGTTGGCGTCATTTTATATCTACTATACCAGTCTATATATGTGTGTGTTAGTGCTCGAGCAAAAAATCATCAACAAAATAAGAATACTCTGGCAATCGTCATTTTACATTTTAATTAAATGCTTGCCATGTGTGGACGCTTTCTATTTCTCTTATAATTGATTTGTATATTATTATATTTTTAGTTTTAATAATCTGGAACTAAAACAAGAGAAATAATTTAATTAATTTCATTGTGTAATTTTGCTTATGTGTTATATTTAACTTCATACAATTTGAGTTTTACCGCCAAACTCTCGTCAATCGCTTGCAAACACTCTCTCAACAAGCTTAACAGCACTGAAAATAAATACTACACAGCACTGAAAACAGTGCTGTATTCGACTTAGATCGACTACAGTAGGAATGCAATTTGCTGCTTAAAAAAACTTAACGAACAATGCATAGCATATGATTCCAATTGGAATGCTTGCTGTCGCTTAACGAAAACTTTTCCTATTCGATTTATTTGATTGTACCTTGTAGCGGCATTCTTCGGCGCAGGCTGACAACCCTAATCATGAGACCCATTCATGACCTTGCGTTGACATTGCCGCACAGCTGTGTTTCAAGTCGCACTGTTAATTCGCACAATCGGTAAAGTATCCAGAGGTTTGCTAAAATACAACTCGACAAACGTTAAAATGGCCTTCAATAAACTGAGCATCGAGAATCTGGATCTTGAGGGGAAACGTGTCCTGATGCGGTAAGTTGTTGCAGGCACTGTAACTGTAACTGCAACTGCAACTGCAGCAGGTTGTATATTGCATAAATCCATTTTTTATACCCTAGAAGAGAGTATTGTAAACTATTCATGACATGTGTAACACATTAAAGAAGGAGTATTAACATCCGATAGTTACTTACAGTTAGTCAAGTAAAAATGCACCATTTTGAAATCTGTTATTGTTTTTTGTAAATGTTCCCTTCTAATGTTTTTATGAAACTTCAAACTATCATAACTTTGGAAAATCCTAACCGATTTCGAAATACCATTTTTCTCTATTTTGATACTACATCAAAATGTTATATCTATTTTGAAACTTCATTATACTTAGAAATTCTTCAAGCTGTCATAATATTGGCAAATCTTATCCGACTTCCTTTCTAAATTTCAATTTTAATCACTATTTAACCTCTATACCTCAATACAAACTTTAACCTTTTCATATCTTAATCGATTTCATTTCGTAATATTAAATCTATTATAATTTGCTCGCTATTTTGGTTCTTCCAAATTTCTGCAAAAGTTGATAGATACTTCTGACTCCTTCATTTTACACTCAATCTACAGTGTTGACTTCAATGTGCCCATCAAGGAGGGCAAGATCACGAGCAACCAGCGCATTGTGGCCGCTGTGGACAGCATTAAGTTGGCGCTGACTAAGAAGGCCAAGTCGGTGGTGCTGATGTCTCATCTGGGTCGTCCTGATGGCAACAAGAACCTGAAGTACACGCTGGCTCCCGTTGCCGAGGAGTTGAGCAAGTTGCTCGGCCAACAAGTAACATTCCTCAACGATTGTGTGGGCGCAGAAGTAGAGACTGCCTGCAAGGATCCCGCAGCGGGTTCCGTGATCCTCCTCGAGAACGTGCGCTTCTATTTGGAGGAGGAGGGCAAGGGCGTGGATGCCAGCGGTGGCAAGGTGAAGGCCGATGCCGACAAGGTAAAGGATTTCCGTGCCAGCCTCGCCAAACTGGGCGATGTCTATGTGAATGATGCCTTTGGCACTGCGCATCGTGCCCACAGTTCCATGATGGGTGATGGCTATGAGAAGCGTGCGGCCGGCTTGCTTCTCAACAAGGAGCTCAAGTATTTCTCCCAGGCACTGGACAAGCCACCAAATCCCTTCTTGGCCATTCTCGGAGGCGCCAAGGTCGCTGACAAGATTCAATTGATTGAAAACCTGCTCGACAAGGTCAATGAGATGATCATTGGCGGCGGCATGGCCTTCACCTTCCTGAAGGTGCTCAACAACATGAAGATCGGCGGCTCCCTGTTCGATGAGGAGGGCTCCAAGATTGTCCAGAATCTGGTCGACAAGGCCAAAAAGAACAATGTCCAGCTCCATTTGCCTGTTGACTTCGTTTGTGGCGACAAATTCGCTGAAAATGCCACAGTTAGTGAGGCAACGGTCGAGAGCGGTATTCCCGATGGCCATATGGGCTTAGATGTGGGACCCAAGACCCGTGAACTCTTTGCAGCGCCCATTGCACGCGCTAAGCTCATCGTCTGGAATGGGTAATGGTTCTAAATGCTTCTATACTCCAACCAAATGTTAGCTAATCTATATTTCTTTACTTAGTCCACCCGGTGTCTTCGAGTTTCCCAACTTTGCCAATGGCACCAAGTCCATCATGGATGGCGTTGTCGCTGCCACCAAGAACGGCACCGTTTCCATCATTGGCGGCGGAGACACGGCCTCCTGTTGCGCCAAGTGGAACACTGAGGCTCTTGTCTCCCATGTCTCCACCGGAGGCGGCGCCTCGTTGGAGCTGCTCGAGGGCAAGACACTGCCAGGCGTTGCTGCTCTATCCAATGCCTAAACCTGACCTGGTTATACTCAATCTATCTATCTATCCAATCTCTCGGAAATATTTATGTTAATCATGTCGTTGCTGCGCTCGACGTCGTTTATCTTCTAAGCTCCAAAGTTCAATAAATGGAATTTTAAGTTACAAAAGTGGAAGTCTCTTTAATTTCTTTCATAAAAGAAAGCTTATGCTCTGGGTGGGTTATGCAGGAATAGAAAGCTGTAACAGGAATAGAAGGCAGGACATGTATACAAAGATAGCTGGCATTGAGATGAAAAATAAACCTGTAAAATTACAAAAGCATTAAAAATAAAAAGCCAATGGTAAATTTATTATACTCAGCGATATTTATTAGGGTAAGGTAGGCTAATATTAAAATTAAAATCGAATACAAGATGTATATCGAATATGCCTAAAGAACTTAAGCATATGTATATGTAAATTAAAACCAATATACACATTAACAAATACGTTTTAAGTTATCTTATCTTCTTCTTCCCTTGACCCGATACATGGACTTATTTTCATGTCTTAGCTATATCTTTTGAGAATGTATTAGGATCAAAATGAAATTTTCAGAGCAGATGGTGAAGAAATGTAGAGGGAATATAAAATAAATTTATTTAAGACACAAGACTTTTTTATATAGCAAACTTGGTATTTGCTTTCTTTGTCGGATCATTATTACGGCTCTCTTAAGGGAGTACAACCCAACCCCGAAAACTATAAAAATTTGAGTTCTTTTCTATAAATGTTGTCTTGATATATTCCCGACAGGTTATGGAATTTATAAACAAGGTTTGCCAATAAATAAACGTTTCCTCGTACACGTTGAGAATACAAATTATTAAACACCCGTCCCAAAGCGGTTTAACCTCCTGCCAAGGGTCATTATCACGATCACATCTGGAAAATTGCATGCCATGATGACTTCGTAGTGAATCGTCAGCAGTTTCATTGTTTTTCGGAAGAGAGTATTACATATTTTTCATTCTCGTTGCCAATTGCAAATTTACCATACAACTTATACCTTTCATATCCCTAAAAATCCTCGGGATCTACAAGCAACTCCTGACTACTCTCTGCAGGCAGTGCATATATTTTGTCTAGTCCCAAAAAAAAGAACTCTCCATTTAGATTTCAGAAAGCACTTTTGTAGGCTTTCAGTTGCAAAAAAAGTCCTCACTTCCATGCATTCGTCTCTAGATAATCGTTCATCCACCTTCTTGAGTCTAAGCATCGCAGGTAACTCTGAAAGGGTATTCACTGTAGCTGGAAATAACTATCTTGTGGATTCCACTAGACTCACAATTTTCAGCTGTTACGGCACAATCATATCCATAGTTTAGGGAATAAAGGGCAATAGATTTCTTGACCTCGGAAATCGGATAATAACCAAAAACTATATGCATTATATAGACATTTTTTACTAAGTTTGTGTAACTTTATTTCGACAATATGTTTGAGTTTGGAATCGACTAATAATAAACTCGGAGACACTCTTATCAAGACTAAGGAATGTTGGATCAACATAATATACTCGTTCACTCCACTGTTCCTAAACTATATTAAATTTGTCATACTCCAAAGAATATTGCTTTTGTAACAAACTAGTTAATTGTACTGAGATCAGTTACATTACGCTAAAAATTAACGTTTTTCTGATTAGCTCTATTAAGTTCTATCGGTCACAAAATGATTACACTCGCAAAAATGTTTTCGAAATTAATTTGCATAATCCTAATTATAAATATGTACTTATATAAAATTTCTGGTTTCATGCGATCAGCGAATTCAAGGAGACTAATGGTTTTTGTTCCAAATCTTACGAAGGTATTTGCACCGAAGTAACCGCCTATTTTGAGTCCAGGGGAATCTACGAGACACTCGTTTCCAGCTACACTGAACACCCTTTTAAAGTTGCCTGCGATGCGGAGACTCAAGGAGGAGGATGGACGATAATCCTGAGGCGAATGGATGGAAGCGTGGACTTTGATCGCAACTGGACTGCCTAAAAAAGTTGGAACCCGAGATATAGACGGCGAATTCTTTTTGGGCCTAGACAAACTACACGCACTAACTGCAGAGAGGAGTCAGGAGTTACTTGTAGTTCTTGGGGATTTCGAGGGAAATGAAATTATTTTGAATTGTACGATGAATTTGCAATCGGCGACGGATGGAAACACACACAATCCTGGGCAATCTTGACCTTCGAATCACTTAGAATACATAATGGCATGAAATTTTCCACATTTGATCGTGATAATGATTTTCGACGTGAGAAACTCGAGAGAATTTCACATTGGTGGCCAGTAGAAGTTATTGTCAATAACTTTACAAAGGTATTGTAATTGATTTGAAAGCTTCGTTTATAAATTTGAATACTAACAGCAACTTGGCGGGAAAATATAAAGACAACATCTCTAGCAACGTTTTAACTATTCCCATTTCCGGGTCCGGCTCGCGGTACTCCCTGAAAAGAGCCGTCATGATGATTCGACCAAGGAAGTAAATACAAAGTCTCTACTATATCAAGAGCTGTTTCATTAGCCTAATTTGTTGTCTTAAAAAATATTTCCATCTGTATTCTCATTCTCATAATATTTCTCTCTGCCGCTTTATACCACTTTACGGACAAATATATAAATATATAATATTTGGTATGACACTCTACCCGATATCTACTTTATAGGGTCGAAGATGCCTTTTTCTACCTGTTACAAAGCCATTATATTAAACACTGTTGCTGGAAGGATATGATAGGAAGTTGCTATATTTGACGTATAACTAGCATAACTATTATTATATCAATTTGATACGTTCAAAATTAGCGCCAGTGTTTAAATTAGCGATTTAATCGCAGAATGAGAAATTATTGATAAGTTTGTTTGCCCATTTCAACTATTTAATATTTTTTAACGTTTTTTACGTTTAACTCGGAACGCTTTCCTTTAAAATTTCCTTTTCGATCGGAGAATTAATTAGGAAGATATATTTAAGTCATAATGTTAAGTGCAGATATCGGGCCAAAGGAAGAAGAAGATTTCTACTAGTTGGGAAGATGGTCAATTCCATTCCTATAAGTTTTTATGTAAACTTGGTAAATTTTGATCAAACGATGGACAGCCTTTTGTTGGCAATTTGAAGCTATGTCAACTAGTGTAAGCCTAGGACAATTATCGGTATATGCATTAAAAAGATGTCTGAATTAATGCAGGGACTCTTCACAGTCAGGTACGCTCTAATACTTAAAACATATGGGCTTCCATACTCTACATTACTCTATTACAATTAATAAGAAGAGTTCCGGAGTGAAATAAGAGATTCACAGTTGAAGACTTACTACAAGGATTACTATGTCTGTAACTCTGAAGAGTTCAAGCCATAAATACAAGATTTTGTGCAAATGTCTTACGCATAGATTATCTATCTGTATATCTAACTTTATCTCACTCTCTTGTTTTGGTAGCTTCTCTACTTTCGGGCAAAGTTGGAATCCATGGCGGCGGACGTGCGTTGAATGTTGTTAAGGTTGGAACGTATGCGATTGCCAATAGAGGTTTGATTATCGATGGCTTTTTTTACCTCCTTGTTGATGAACTGCTTGTCAAAGTCACGTGATTGATTCTGTGCCTCCTCCTTGGCGTATTCCTCGCGATGCTTTTGCACCACCTTTGTGCGATCCGCCTCCCGCCACGTAGCATTCTCCATCATTTCACGCAGACGCGCCTCCCTCTCTGTTTCACTCAGTTTCGGTTTGGATTTTGTTGTCGGTCGTGTCGGAGCTGTCGTTGGCGAGGCACGTCGCGCTGGAGGACTTGGAGTGTAGCGTTGTCGTTTGTCCGTTCGATTTTTATCCCTGCTGTTACTTCTGCGACGCAATTGTTGATCTCGACGGGGACTGCAACTCCTTCGACGCGATGGCTGCTGATCTCGTCGAAAGCTACGACTCCTGCTACGCTTCTGTCTGCTGTGACTTTGTTCCTGTTGTTTTCTGTCACTCTCCCGCTCCCTTTCCCTTCGCTTTGTTCGCTCATCGACACTCCTGCTCCTGTCACGTCTGCCTCTAAGCTCCTTCGACTTAGCAGTCTCATTTTTCCTGCTGTTGCTTCTGCCACGTCTTCCTCTGTGCTCCTTTGACTGTTTGGATCTTTCTTCTACACTTCTACTTCTCTCACGCCTTTCTCTTCGCTCATCATTTCTGCTGTGGCTTCTAGCATGTCTTCTCTCTCTGTGATTCTTTGCTTTATTCTCGTTGCTGTGCCCTCTACCTGGTCTATCTCGGACTCCCTCACTCCTGCTCCTCTCACGCCTTCCTCTCCGCTCCGGTATTTGTTTCATGCGCTGATCATCACTGCTGTTGCTTCTGGCACGTCCTCCCCCTGGGCTCGTCAGGCTCCTCCTGGCTACTGTCGCTTTCTTCACTGCTGTCACTGCGACGTTTAAGTTTCTTGCTAGCTTTTTGCTTCTTCTGGTTTGTCGCCATGTCCAGCTGCTTGGTCAGGGTGCGATACTTGGCATCCAACAGTTTGTCCAGCTTAAACTCGTCATTTGTACCACTTTCACCCTTCAGTTTTTTCATCTGACGTGCCAGTTTTTTATCCAAATCAGAGTCGCTATCACTGTTAGCGCTATCATCATCGCTGCTTCCCCTTTTCTTCTTTTTTTTCTTGGATTTCTTGCTCTTTTTGGGCTTTTTATTGAGTTTGGCAGCTTGTTCACGTTCTGTTTTGAGTATGCGATGGATCTCCTTGAGCTTCACGGGATTCTCTAGCAGTTTTCGCCGCGATTCCATTTCTCGTTGTTTGATGAGCATCAAGGGATCCTCCATTGTCTTCCGCTGCATGTCCACCTGCTCTGTGGACTGCAAATTGCGATATTCCCGTATGGAGAAGGGTACACATTCGTGCTCCACATGGTTTATGGACTGCTTGAGACCAAATGCACTCTGATCCTGACGACGCTCCTCCGCCTCCAACTGCTCAAATGACTTGTCTATCTTGCGGCCAAGCAAGTATTCTTCGCGATTGATCAACTCTGCACTGTCTGCAATGAAAATAATTCAATTATTATGAAATCTTTTACGGACAAATAAAAATAAAGTCGATTTTCCAAATATATCTTTTATATGGCTAAATGAAAAAACTTTAGATGAATATAAGGAGAACTAGGTGATGATATTACGTTACAAAAATAGACTAGTGCTGTCTTTTTAGATACAACTTTTTTTTAATAAGATTGGAAAATATGAAACTATAAATTAGTTGGAAGAAAAATATGCGTTATAATATTCAACTTTCGTACAAAATAAGTGAGCGACATTTATAATAAAACATATAAGTTATATCAACATTTAATAATAGATCTTATGTATATTAATGACAGTAAATTTAAAAACCTTGAATAATTATTTTTTGTATATACTGTATCTAAACTATATACATACATATGTGTATGTATGCAACAGCTAAAGCCCTGATAACAAGTATCGCATTTCCGGTGGGCCCCAGGAAAGACAATCTTGACCGGATACTGAATGAACTTAGAGTTATTCAACAGTTTTTTTCGCAGTCATGTCCAAAGAAACAAGAAGAGAACACTGACGTGTGCTTTTATGCGCTTGTAAGTACGGAGTCTTTCAAGCTCGGGATTTCTTTATAGCAACTAGCTTGAATAGCTATTTACTTACTTTTGTACATCCATTCGAGCTTCGCTTCACCGCCATTGCTGCTGGCCAAGACGCCGGTATTTTCGCCCAAGCGTCTCAGCTGCTCGCGGTCGCGTTCCTCGTTGATTTCCTTGCGCAAGTCACTCAATTTGCGTTCTTCCTCTTGCTTGGCCTGCTCCGCTTTCCAAACACGTTCCTGGTTCTTCATAGTATGCGGATGCCATGATTTTTTCAAGTTCTGCTCAACAACGACAAAAGTTTAAGAACTGTTCACTTTGTTGGTCAATGGTGATATGATTACTTACCAGATCGCCGCCACCCATGTTGGCGTGTCTGCACTATATTTTCGAAAATTCCAAGCGAAAAGATATGAGTATGCTTCTTTGTGTTTCCCTCCGTTTTGGTTATCATATGCGAGGATAGGTATGCAGTTCTTAATAAATAAATACTACGTATGCAAAAATTTATTTTTTTCCATTCACTCATAAATACATTTATTTATTTATACATTTATTTATTTATATTTAATTAACCGAAATGTAATTAAAACATAATTATTTCATTACTTGCGTGATCAGCGTACTGTGCTACTGTGAAAACTTATCGATTGATGTAAAGTGAATAATATATCGCAAAGTAATCTCGATAGTATTATCGATATAATAGCACAACAAAGTAGATGCTTAAAAAAGAGCGATTAAATAGGATGTAATCAAGTGAACTAAGCTGGTCCCACCTTAAATGCAGTAGTGTACATTATGCCGCCTTAAAATTTGAGATTTGAAGTCTTAAATTTCAATAGTTTGAGATTAAGAATATTGTGACATAACTGCTGTGTTAAATTTATTTTTGTATATTGCTGTACAAATTATTAGTTTATATCGAAGAAGATGCTGCTTTTTGAGCAAAGGCTGTGCAATGCAGTTGAGTCCTTTGTGAATCACGGATCACATCAAAATAAATTCGTTGCCCATGGCTTTAAATTCCAAATACTGCGCACCTTTGCCGACAAGCCGGAATGTAAAGCTGAGGGAAAATTGCCAAAGAAGTTGAGTCTCAAGAATGTTGATGTCTCCGGGAAGCGCGTGTTTATGCGTGTCGACTTCAATGTTCCCATGAAGGATGGCAAAATAACAAACAATCAAAGGATTCTGGCCGCGTTGCCAACCATTCAACATGTTCTGGAGCAGAATTGCAGATCTGTGGTTAGTTGCTTTTCTTGATATATCCTAATTAAAATCTTGAATTATTTACTTAGTATCATTAAATGGATTTAAAAAAATCTATTTTGTCTATGCATGATCCCAGGTACTCGCATCTCATTTGGGTCGCCCAGATGGAAAGAAAAACAAGGAATTCTCGTTGTCGCCTGTGGCTAAAGAGCTGGAAAAGGTGCTGGATTGGCCAGTCTGCTTTTTAGACGACTGCGTTGGTGAACTGGCGCTGGAAGCATCAGAGAATCCTCCTAAGGGAGCCGTTATGCTGCTGGAGAATCTGCGCTTTTATTCCGAAGAAACGGGCAGCTCCAAGGATGAGAAGGGAAGTAAAGTTAAAGCGGATCCGGAAAAGATTCAAGACTTCCGTTGCAAGTTGTCCAAATTGGGTGATATCTATGTAAATGATGCCTTCGGGACAGCACATCGTGCCCACAGCTCAATGATGGGCGAGGGGTACGAGGTGCGAGCTGCTGGCTTCCTGCTGGACAAGGAATTGGAGTACTTTGCCAAGGCGCTGGACAATCCAAAGAAACCATTTCTAGCTATATTAGGCGGTGCCAAGATTGCGGACAAAATACCGCTGATAAACAATCTGTTGAACAAGGTCGACCAGATGATCGTGGCTGGTGGCATGGCCTTTACATTCCTCAAGATCATCAACAACATGGAAATTGGCAAGTCGCTGTTCGATGAGAAGGGCGCTAAAATGATCAACGATCTGATGAAGAAGGCCAAGGAGAAGAATGTCAAAATACTTTTACCCGTGGACTTCAAATGCGCCCAAAAGATCGATAAAGATCCCGGCGAGATCAAGATGGCTGATATAAAGCAAGGCGTACCCAAGGACTTCATGGGTCTAGATATTGGTGAGAAAACCATCAAAGAATTCAACGAGACCATTATAAAGGCCAAAACTATCGTTTGGAATGGACCACCCGGTTTATTTGAAAACGAAAAATTCGCTGATGGAACCAAGTCCATGCTGGAGGCCATTATCTGTGCCACAAGCAAAGGGGCCACCACAATTGTTGGTGGTGGAGATACAGCTACAGCTTGTAAGAATTTCGGTGGCAGCGATAAGGTTTCCCATGTCTCCACTGGAGGCGGCGCTGCTTTGGAGTTGCTTGAGGGAAAAGATCTTCCCGGAGTCGCTGCTTTGTCAGATGCCAAGTGATAAATTATAAAAAATAATTTTTATTCCATTATTTTCCGGATAGTAGAAGGCCTTTTATATTGCCACGCTTGTAATAATAATCATAGAAATAGAAAAGGATATTTTAAAAGAATATGTGTAAAGTAAGACAAGAAATGGTAAAAATACAGTAAATTATAAAATTAAAAAATAAAGACAATATAATGTAAGCAAAGAAAGAATGTATTTCAATAAATAAAAAATTTTATCTACACAAGATGAATTTTTAGAACTCCAGGATCTAAAATGTTTTACACAAATATTCAGCTTTATCAGATTATCCTAATTCAAATAGTCCTGTAAAAAATATACTTCATCTAGACATTTTTATTTATAGAAATTTATTTAATTTAAAAAGTTTAAAGTAGTCAAAAGTATGAACCGTCAAGAACCGATCTTTGTCATTTTTGAAAAGATTTTTAAGGATTGTATCCCGCTCTCTAACGTTAGTTTTGCCTAATTTGCTCCAAAAATGCTAAAACTGATCTTTCTTCTTTTTTGACTACGTATATCATAATAATAATAATAATAATGTTTCTGGAATAACTTGCGGATTACACATGGTGATTACGATGGACTTTGTTATCCTTTGTTCTGTGTTTGTTTGTTTGTTTACATATGGTTTTCTTTCTTTAATCCAATTACTTTCAATTAAACTTTTCCAAGTCTGTTATATTTTAACTGTTTTAATTGTGACTCAACTGTCTGTGATTTCAGAACTGTCTACTCTTGATTGAGAAGCATAACAAAGTCTGATTAGTTTTTTTTATAGAGAATAAAGTTAACAAGTTTAATCGAAGCTAATGAGCTCCGCGGTGGCGGGTTCGGCGGCCTTGGCGGGCGCTGGAACTGGTTCGGGTTCGTTTTGTGGTGGTGCAGGAGCAGCAGCCACAGCCTGGACCGTGACGTCTACGGCTGAAGGTGCTGGAAGTGGTGCTGTTACTTGTAGTGTTTGTTGTTGAGGTGGTGCAACGGCTTGGGGAGGTGGCAACTGTTGTGGCGGTGGAACCTGTTGTGTTGCAGCAGCCTGTTGTGGTGGAACCTGGACATTGGACAGTGGTGCGTGCGATTGCACCACATGCTGTTGCTGGAGCATAACATGGGCCAAATGTGTTGGGGCTTGTTGTTGCTGTAAAGTCTGTGGAGGAGGCTGCATCTGTGGCTGAGGTGGCTGCCCTTGAACTTGTTGCTGTTGTTGTGGCTGTGGCAGCTGCGACATCATGGCCTGGTTTGGATTGGGATATGGATTATCGGGCAGCGGTGGCTGCATCATGTACATGCCAGGTGGTGCAAATTGGCCAACCGGAGCTGGAGCTGGTGGATAACCACCCGGAGCAGCAGCATAAGGATTATACACATTGTTCAGCTGATGCGATGGCGAACCATGTGGTCCAACCGCTGTGCTTGGCATGTAGGGAAACGGTGCCGTCTGTCCCATCAAATACTGGGCCTTTTGCTGCTCCTGGCGTAGCTGCATTTCACGCTCCTGCTCCTGGATTCGCTGCAAGGCTAGCTGTCGTTGATATTGCAAATATTCTTGCTTTTTCTTGCGCATAATTTCAAGCTTTTGGGCCATTTGCAGTTGACGTTGACGCTCCTGTTCCTCGGCAATGCGACGCAGCTTCTCCACGTGCTCCTGACGCAACACATCGAGGGCAGCTCGTGAATCCTTAATCTGCGCCAGTTTATCTTGTAGCTGCTCATACCACATGCGCTTGTCGTCCATCTCCTTGATGTAACTCAATTGTTGCGAGTGCAACGATGTGAGTGTCATAAATAATGTTTGCACTGAGGAATCATTAGAGATGCTGCGACCACGACTCGAATTAGATTTCATGCGATTAACAAAGATCTCCACTTGGGTGCGCATGTTGGCGGCAAACTCAGCGATATGCAATTCATCTGCAGTTTTTGGTGTAGTCAGTGTTTGCAGCAGTTGCTGTGGCTGTTGTAGATGCAGTTGTTGTTGTTGCTGGGGTTGCGGTGTTGGTGGCATTGGACTCGGAGCCGATGGACTGGCCATAGATGAGGATTCGCTAATTTTGCGCTGCTCCCAATAGCTACGATTCAAATACTTGGCCAGCTCGGGATTGCTTTCCTCTTGCTGCTGTTGCGGTTGTTGTTGTTGCTGTTGCACTGCCACCTGTTGTTGTGCTGTCTCCGGGCTGGGGGAACGTTGTTGCATGCGATACGTGATCGGTTGTTTCTTCAGTTCCGCCTCCGATTGACTTAAAGCCAACGCCAGATTCAGTTCCTCCTCCTCCTTCAACTCCTGATCACTTTTGCGCGCCGGCGTCTTTTTGTAGGAGAATAAGAGCAAAAGATTTAGTTTATTTATTGGCAATTAAACAAAGGATCGGAAGTAACAGTTATTGAGGACAATTTAATTCACCTTTGACTTAAATTATTCAATATTGAATAATTTCAAATTTCTTTAAACAAAAAATAATTAAGTTGCAAAAATAACTGCGACTTACGAACCATAATGACAACCAACCTGCACCTGTTGTGACAACGAGCTATTCAAATATTCCGCTGGGAGATCAGTGTCGCCAACTCGAACGGTCGCCTTGGCTCCAGTTGGACGCTGCAGTGCCATAAAGCAGCCGTCGCATACACGCACATCCTTCTCGATGCCATACTTGGGCAATGGACACTGCTTGGCCGTGCATTGTCCACAAAACACCTGGCCACAATTGCGGCAATGATGCTTGCGATTGGTGAACGTGAACTCCACACGACAGCGATGGCACACCTTGCCATCTGCCCAATTGGGAGCTGTGTCCGCCGTGAACATTGCATCCGCCTCCTTCAACTCCGGGAACGTGTGCTCCTTGGCCTTCAGTATGGTCATGGTGTCCTGGATATTAAATGAATAAGTTGAGATCAAATGGTAATTTCTAATGGGGTTTTTGAGTAGATTAGAGTCAGTATTAAATTCACTTCGTTCAGCTCTGGTTGTTGGAAAGTCCCCAAGGAACGCAGCTCACCTTGATGGCCTGATATTTGTCCGAAGAGCGGAACGCATAGGCCCAGGTTTGGACAAGCTCCAGCATCTTCTGGCGCACATTCTCGTGGGGCGTTTGTTCAAGGAAACTGCTAAACATCTCACAGTTTTCCTTGGTGAAAACCTCCTCGTGGACAGGAGCACCGCAATTCTTGACAATGCTCTCCAGGACAAGAAGGGAATAGCATGCCGAGTGCGGATTGGGCGAGTTCATTTTCTTTTTGATTGCGGCAAAGGCATTTTTTGGTCTAAAAATGATTGATTTTATTGTATTTCTTAAAATCTGTAATTGTTCGACTTACGTGACATCTTTTTGATTAATTTCATCGCAGATCAAGAGAATCGATGGCCAATCTGGCTCCAGCCGCAAGTGGCTTGTGGCATTCTCTGCAAATTGGGGAATGAGTTATTAAATTTTATCTTTACATACGGGAAATTTGAATTGCGCTTCAAGTTCATTAGCCTTTTATTGTTCGACTTGTATTGTTTTTTCGCAATTGATGAGTCACTTATATTGCACTTTGTGCTAATTTAACAGCTATCTTTAATGCGCCACTTACCCAGATTTTTGTCAAACCTAGATAGAAACATGTTTTTTATTATTATACACCTGCTTTTTGCTTCCAATTTCGACTTAATTAACGCTTAAATATGTTTTATTTATGTATTCCTTTTGCACACAGTTGGAGTTGTGTCGATTCGTTCTGAAAAAGTTCAAATGAACGTTTCTTTGAAATGTCACTCATTTATGAACTTTATCGATAAATTACAGTTGGCCAGTTTAAATTTATTTTTCATTATTTACAATTATTTACTGTTTAAGAAAACTTATTCAGAAAATTAAACCAGAAATGCCAACTCTATTACAAACAGGGAAGATTTTAGAAATTAATAGAAGATTCCTTGAATTGCTGAATAAGTTACCGATATGTGGAACGCCTGGCAATTAATTTAAAAATTTTGTTCCATTGAGCTACTTACCAAAGTGAACGTGCGAGCTACGTCCCAGATCTTAGTTCATTTAGTTCACTTGTTCAGTGGTTTTATTCGTTCTTTGAAGTTGCATCTATTGTATTTAAAAAAAAACCCACAGAGGTCGCGATCGCGAATTGCAAGTCTGTGTGGTCTTATGAACTTATAGTCGCGCCCTCTCTTGTTTCTTGTCTAACATTTTGTTTGTTTTGAGAATCGTTTTTAGCGCCACCTTGTGTCTATTATTTCTATTATTGAAATTTAAACTACACAAGGTAACAAATTTGAAATATTTTTCTTTTTTAAATAGTAATAAAAAGTTTCTGTATAGTTTTTATACATAAGTAAATTTCTGCTTAACTTTAATTCTTGGTGGTTAAGGAATCCATTTATATGATAGTAAAATGAGAAAGTGACATGTAGAGGAAAGAAAACAATATTCGCCATTCTCAACAATTCCATTTTATTCGTACGTACACAAATTTCTTACTAACATCTATTTGAACAAAGAAAAACTAACCAAATGACATATATACATTATGTATTGTAGTATGAATATGTATAACCGTATAAAATCTATATATTCACTATGCCTACGATATATATGTGTGTATGTATGTATGTATGTATACAACAACAGGTAGCATTAGTTAAAGTATCACACGCCGATGTAAAATATAGTTCACTTGAACTAAGCGATAAGTAACATAAAATCACATTTAATTATTATATTAAGCTCAAATACTCGTACTAGGCATTCCCAAAACAAAACAAACAACAACAAATCAAATCGATTTGATTTTGTGTTTTAGTGTAAAATAGGCCAAGATTTTGAACACCGTTATTTGGGCCAGTATCATCATGATATTATAGCCAAAGTCACTGTGTTCCATGCCAAATTGTCGCAGCACTGTGATGGCATTTCTGTAATAACAAATTTAAGTTGTATTCATTTAAATAAAATAATTGTTTTTAATGTAAATACTTACTTGAAATGACAGTAGAACTCGGTAGATGGACAGACCAACTTTTCACGATGGTTTCCATACAATGAGATTACCATATTCTCCAGAGCATATCTTAAGGGAGAAAGGGCGGCAACAAATCGCAAGGCAGATGGTATGTGGGTCAAAAGGATGAGGAAACCCGAAAACATAAGCATAAAGCACGTAGAAACGGCGCCAACAAAGGTTCCATTCTAGAAGAATAGAACAAAATTATAAAGATTATTAAATTATTTAACCAAAACTTAATGTACTATATTTCACTTACCACTGGGTTCAGAATAGTTCCCAAGAAAATTCCCAAGCCATCGGCACATATTGTTACCACAACTGCAGTCAGCAGATATTTGACGAAACGATCCATTTCCACGGGCTGATCCGTCATCAGATATCCAATAGTTATATAGACAGTGGAGAAGATTATCTGGAAATACAGAGTACGGGATAGATTTTAAGTAAATTTCTCGATTAAAGGAAATTTAACTTTGCTTATTCATTTATTTATTTAATTTTTTGATCATATATTTAAGAACACATGCTTAAAACCAGTTTTAAGTAATGGAATAGTTAATGTTAATAAAATTGCTATCCAAATATTATCTCTGCATTGGGGTCTAAGATATCTATTCATACTGAAAGAATTGTGACTTTGAAAATGATGATATTTGAGATTAGCTGAATAGAGAAGATTACATTTTTTTTCGAGGTCGATTACTTATAGTCTTATCTATACACTCATCTACAGTCTTTCGTGGCTGTATTCTTATAGTTTTATCTGTAGTATACTCACATGAACTGGTGTAGATGTTATCATCGTAGCCACATAGTAGGTTTTCAGTTTGTACCAATTGTTAAACGTTTCCTTTTTAATTATCTCAATTTCCAATGGATCTGCAATCAATCAGCTGAAGTTTAGCAAAAGAAATTCAGATTTAAAGAGAGTTCTAATTGTCTTACAGCGTAATATTCCCGGCATTATGGTCGTGTACCAGAGATAAACACAGTGTATCATAATCATGCCCACATTAGATATTTGCTTGGTTGCATTGATGCCCGAGTCACCAAAGAAGAGTCCAATCATAATGGCGCTGAGAATGTGCATGGCCAGTTTCAGATAGGTCAAAGTCTGTGAATGTTATGAAGACAATTATAATGTAAAAACTTGATTAAAAATATTTAAATATACATATTATTTAAATTTAGTTTTTAGAATAAAGGTTTCAAATTAAGAAATACTTTGCTCCAGTCTAAAGTTAACTCTTATTTGCGATTCCCGCTTTAATGAGAATTCTTTGTTTTTATTGCGGCTTTATCTTCTTACCCAATCTCTGAAGAACTGCAGATGACAACGTCCAATTAGCAGCCAGAGTCGCATCCATTCGGGCGGCGGATAAGTGTGCTTAATGAGCTCCTTTGCTGATTCCACCTTTTGTAGCTTCACTTTGGATTCGCCTGTTGTCTCTTGTCCTTGGGTCTGGGATTCATTGAACTTGGCCACTTGTGCCTCACTTGGTGCTTCCGTTTCTTCCTGCATCAGTTGCTGATCGTATCTCCAGCGTGTGTCCTTGGCACACTCTGTCAAGGCCTCTGTATGATCATCAAAATCACCGTTAACGCATTCCAGCACTGGACAAATGTGCAATGACATTGGTTGGAAACAAATAGAATGCAATCAAAATAATTGGTTGATTTTTGTTATTGAATTTCAAAATTTATGTTCAATGGTTTCTTTTACAACTTAATTTTTGTTTTAATCTTAATAAAAAGATTGAAAAATAAAATTATTTAATAAAATTCTATTCAATATAAAAATTTAAAAATAATTCAGTAAAATAATAATTTTAAATGAAAGTGTAATTCTTTTGTAATTTAAAGTATAGTAGGATTTGTTTTTGATACTTACAGAAATCCGCTGGGTTGTGATACGCGGGACACTCAAGTCCGATTGTTTTAAGGAACATCACTGTATTTTGAGGCGTGCCCTGATAAGTGCATTGACCGGAACTTAGCACGTAGATCAGGTTGAACATATTGTATATGTTTGAGGATGGCTGATGAATTGTGCACACAATGGTTCGACCCTCGTTTGCCAGGGAACTCAACAGTTGTATGGTATCAAAGGAGGATGAACTGTCCAGACCCCTATAAATGATTTCAATTCCAAGGTTAAATTAACTCAGCAACCGGTTTTTGAATGGAACTCATCTCATTATGGCTTAATAGTATATGGAGTGCGACTTACGTTGTGGGCTCGTCTAAAAATAGCACAGCTGGATTGTCTATCAGCTCTAGGGCAATGGATAGACGCTTCTTCTGACCGCCACTCAGCTTGGAGCATCTCGTCTGTTTCGCCGTCGTTAGCTTTAATGAGCTTAAGAGGTGATCAATCTGCAAAGTTCATGGAATAAGTTAGAAGAGCTTGACGCCAGTTCAATTAAATATATATTGTGATACAGCTTAAAGAATCTTAACGATGTTAAATCTAGAATAAATGTCTAAACTTTATTTTATTTTTATTACTTTATTGTAATAAAACCCTTTTGATAATAATATGTTGGTTAATAACTTAAGTATAGCCAAAACTTTCTTTTTAGATTATTTGATTATTTTCAAAGCTTTAGAAGCATCATGTTAACAAATTCTTCTTACCAAAATTCGTTTCTCCTTCATGTTGACACACTTGTTGGATATTTTAAGAGCTGCTGCCAGCAGCATTGTTTCCTCCACGGTAAAGAATGGATAGAAATGATCATCCTGCATTATATAGCCGCACAATTTGCGTGCCTTGCCAATTTCGATGGTGCCCGTAACGCCGGTTTTGGTGAGGCCAGTTAGAATGTTCATAAGACTAGATTTGCCGGCACCCGATGGTCCCATTATGGCCGTCAGTTCCCCCGACTTGAATGTGCCCGTAATGCCCTTGAGCACAGACTTCTTTTCTGCAACAATAAATTTAAATTAAATACAAAAAAAATTTAAATTAAATTCAAGAATTTTGTAATCTGATTCATGATAAGTCAAAATGTTTATGTGTTTATGATATACCCACAAGTCGAGTGATACTGGCATTAATTATGGTGATCTTTTGTCTTGATTACGAACCTTTTTGCTTGGCCACATTAACCTGATAGACGAGATCTTCAAAGTGTATATCGATGCCATAAACGTTCTTTAACAATTTGCTGCTATCCATTTTTGAATTGTTTTTTTTTTTATACAATCTGAAGCTTTTTGTTCACCGCAAACTATTTGAATACACTGTGCATCTGTTGTTGTTAATTGTAAATTGTAAATTGTTCTATTTAATTGTATTTTAGTTTTCAGTTCGTTTCGCGATTGTTGCTTAAGTTTTTTAATACATTTTTTGTTGATCGTTTGGGTTACTGCAAAAAGTTTGTTTAGTTTAAATTTTGTAGGCTTCTTGCGCAATATTTTTTGTTGCGTTGCAATTAGTTATTGTTGTGGCACATTCAAGGCAAACACATTTACATAAATGTTTAATTACAAGCAAAAAAAAAATACAAGAGGGAAATTAAAAATATGACAAAAGCCATGCAGCTTGTTGCCTGTAATTGGAGCGAAAACTCTGTGTGCCAAGATCATGAACTGCTGAACCATTGCACAAACCACTCAACCACTCAAACACTCTGCCACTGAGCCACTGAACCACTCAGACACACAAGCACTCCACCACTGAGCCACCGAGCCACTGAGCCACTGAGCCACTGAGTCGCAGACTGATCGCGTAGACAGAGAGAGAAAAACAGCTGTTAACTGCGGAAGAAGCAACAACTGAGTGACGCCGACTGCGACGCCAACTAATGCTAACTGCGACTGCGACTGCGGCTGAGCAGCCACAAAAAGAATACGAATACGAAAAACAAAATCCAATAAATTAAATAATAACAATGACAATAGGGCATATCAATTTGATTTTGGCAATGCAAAACGCGTCGTCCAAAAAGTCAACAATCGAGCCACGTTCAGCAAAATGAATACAAAAAAATAAAAAATATAAATCGGATTTTTTTCAAGTTTAAGCCCGGGTCGTAGACATTTTTGGGCGAAAAGAATCAACACAGCAAAACGTCTAGCCATTAAGCTTGTGAATCAACAAATCATCAACACGAACAACAACAACCAAAACGAATAATTATAATAAAAAAAATATATTAAGAAGTGGTTCATAGAAAGAGCAAAAACAGCAAACGACCTTCTCCAATGAGGCTCAAAAAAGAAGAGATATGCTTATTCCTCTGGTATTTTATGAACTCTGCAAATAACCTGAGCAAACAGATATCAAGCGAAAACAAAGATAAGTGTATTCAGTAGCTGAAACAACACCGAGCTGTGTATACTTTACTTTTGAGAAAGACACTACTAAACTTCTTTCTTAAAATCTTCTCTTTTACAATATAATTTTTGTGAAAATCGAGATATCTTTTCAACAGTTTTCTTTGAGTTTTACTTAATTTTACAACTACAATCGAACTGTTTTGTAACAATCTTCTTAAAATCGATATGCTCCCCAAAGAAATTCTCTTCTGTAGTACTTAGTTCTTAAAATAATGAGTTATTTACATACGTGTATATTTTATTTTATTGGAATTATGCAACCACAAATATAATTATTTATATTGCGCTAGTCACAACTTATGTTTAAAGTGCAAATTAAGTTTATATTTACAGTGTTTTTATAAAAAGTGTTTTGTAAACATTGCATTTGAAAATCTAACTTTTCTCAAAGTAATTTTATTTTTTTGATTTCCAATATTGCAAATGTTTTTAGTGTTAAACTGAAAAATTCTAGTTGTCAAAGCTGATGTCAGAAATTAGTTTGTATCTTTAGCAAATGTCAGTAGAATAACCTGTAGTCAGTTAAATTTGCTCTGGATTCTGGTTTTGATTTCTTTTATTCATAGATTTTAAATGATATAGATAAACTTCAAGTTGTCAAGTTCCACAGAAATCTAAGCTATCTCAACTGAAACTAAATTTGCCGCAATGAAGAGGAAGATTATATTGAAGATGGTTAATTATTGTATGACAAAGAGCGTAGATCAGATAAAAACAAAGATTAATACGCCGCAACCTAAGCACAACAATAAACATCAACATTTGTTTGATTGTAAAACAGAAATCAAACAACGTTGAGTCAAAAATAAATAGCTTAACTTGCGAAATTCAAAGCAACAACAACTGAAAATGGTCAAAAAGAACCGTCAAGTCAAGTGCGTTGTTTTTGTCGTCGCGGTTGTTGCAACCAACAAGTGGATGTGGAAGGGGCAAGCAGCAAGTAGCAAGTGGCAAGTGGCAGCACCACCTGTTGTAGTAGCGCTTAATTGTCGACGGTTCGGCGACCGTCGAAGTTAAAAACGCGAAAAGTGAATCTGAAGTAGACCTGTCGCTCCTCCCCTCTGCATTCCTTCTTCCCCTTCTCTACAATTGGCAATTAGCATTTTCTTGTTTTAGCTTTTGGCTTTTTGCATTCGTTATATTCTGTTTTCTTAGTTTCATTACAACGTTTGTCTCACTTTGCGCAATGAAATTCCTTTCTTTTTGATTCGCAGGCCGCAGCCTCAGACTGGCTTTAGAATATTTTTTTATATTTGGTACGTGACCATTGAATTTATGGCTCAAGACATTGCTATTATTATTATTATAGCGCGTACTCCAAGTCTTACAGAAAGAACCTTTCAAAAGCTGTCAACACCATTGATGGACACAATGAGTGTATACTCGTATTTACCCAGAGAAAAATTGTTTGAAATTTTCCTATCTGCACTTGGACTTAACTATTTAAATCTCGCTTAGAGTGAGATTTATTCAATATGAAAGTTAATGTATAAAAAAAATTTACAGTAAAGTATGGAGAATTATGTTTTTCAAATACTAAATTTCGTAACTTTAATCAGAATAGTGTAAACTTAAATATTAATAATTTAACTGAATTAGAATTCTAAATGAAATGTTAAAAATTTTTAACATAATTGTTTTCAAAATCAATTTTAACTCTAAGTTAAGTAAACTATATGCAAGAAGAAAACATTTTTAATTTGAGTATAATTTGATTACACTTTTCATATATTAAATATAATAATAATATTTTATTTAATGCCTTCAACAATGCATTGCTTTATTTAAATTGTTTTTCACTTTAATTTAATATTACATTACATATTACATTTTTAATATTACATGCATATTTTAATACTTTATGTATATAAATGTAAAAAGTGACTGCAGTTTTCCTCTGAGTGTAGCTAAACTTTCAAATGAGGACAGCTGACTATCCCAGTTTAAAGAGGTATGCGTATAGTGTAATCATGCCAAGTATACCATATATATGTCACTGTATGTGAAGTGTCCTTCAGTTGTTGGTTTGAACCTCCACTTTCCTATTTAGTAAATAACAAATGCAATTTGAACCTTGGGAACAGAAACACTTGACCACAGGTTGTAAAAGAAACTTGCTATCAATTAAACTACATATAAGTTGATGGGGACTTTATTTTACATATATTATCTGAATCATATATTTAAATATGTATTATCTTTTAATTAATTTTACGTTCTAGTTAACAAGTTAATGACTCGATCAAGACATTACATTTTTTATAGTTACAGCTTGTTTACTTAATGCTGATAGGGCTAATCTTAGGTCTTATTTTTCAAAGTATTTTTAATCTGATAAATTTTTAATTGAGATGCATTTTGACATATATATCAGAGGACAATACTTTTGCATGAACTAATTTGAATAAATTTCTGATAGTTTTTTCAAAGTAGACACTTTAAATGTTATTTTAATTTTAAGCTAAATTCAAAATTATATGCTTGAAGTAAAATTTATTTATAAAAGAAACAGCTTTGCAGTAGAGGATAACTATTTAATGTTAAATACGGAACTCAACTCAAGAATTCAAATAACTTGGTCCATGAAATTTGGTATGCAGATTAATGAATATCTCAAATGCCAAAATCTCTATAAACTGTTGAACTAGTTGCTATTTTTGGCAATTGCTGCCGAATGTAAACATTTTTCTTCTGCTTAAGTAAACAGCAAATTGTGATTTTAACGTAGTGTAAACAAATGAGTAGTAAAAGAAATGTGTTCAATATCAGAGAGATTTTTACGAGCGAGGCACTTAAACAAATCATAATAATAAGTCCTATAATTCCATTGTGGATCTATCAAGAGTCAAGGTTGTAGGAGAATATATAATGCGATTTTAACACTGAACAGACACACAGAATTCGGAATTGAAATTGAACTTAAGTTGCGCCACGTGTGAACATCTTTGAGGGTAACTAATCTTTTTTTAGACAGAGGCTTTAATCTAATTTAATCAAGCTGCGATGCTGTAACTGATATATAATCGTATGTGGGAGAATGTTACTTAATTCGAGATCAGGATTCATATTTGAGGCGCATCTAATTGAATTGTATCTCTTATTTATTTAATCATTTGTCAGTTAGCCAACTCAATCAACATTCAAAATTGCAATTCAGCAAGATTAAGTTGCTTTCTGTTTTTACAACGTTCAACGACCCTCAAATCCATTTTCAAGTCGTATCGAATTTTGACAGAAGTTGCGCAACAAGTTCTTGCCTCAAAATATATTTAATAAATATATTGAAATTTAAAATTAAGTGCCAATCAGCTTAAACTGCACCAATTATTGCCAATTATTGGCATAAAAAATCAACGACCAAATAATTAATGTTATATTTTTTATATCTTTAGCCTGAGCTTAAGTTTTATAATATTAACAACTTCCTGCAGGTTTTCACATCTTGTTTTCTTTTCAAAACAGAGGCGATCACTTTTTAAAGAATCTCTGAGTAATTCAAGAAACTCTTTTGCTAAAAAGTTGTGTTATTTAATGATAACAAGCCAATGCAAGCATAGCTACTGAAATTCATGCCTCAATTGGATATATGTAGAAATACAGCCTCGAGAGGCCACAAATAAATTTTCCAATTAGTCAGACTCAAACAACAGAACCTTTCGCATAAAAACTTGTTTGTTTATATGGAAATAAATACTCGCAACAGGTTGGTTTTCGGCCCAACCCTTGGACACAACCTTCTGACTCATTTTGGGCTGTGTTTTTCATTTCCGATAAGTAAATTGTAATAAAGGGCGAAGTAGGGAGAATACAATTCACACTATTATCTATTCTATTATTTTTTTTACCCGCACGCTTGCTTCTGTTTCTATTTTATGTGTATCTATGAATGGTACTCGTACGCATATACTATATAATTCTATATACTCTGGAATGGGTGTCTGTTTAGACTGTATGCAAAACCGTAGTGTATTGCATTACAAATTGTAGTTTCCACGCCTCTCAACTCTGAGTGTGTTGTTCCTCAGTGTCAATAACGAGGATGATGATAATGAAAAGGATGATGATGACGATGATGATGGTGGGCTCTGGCGGGACTTAGGGTGATATCATCAACGCTATTTGGCAACAATAATCGTATGGCTAATAAAATGTAAATAAATATGTGTTCTTTGCCCAAAGAAAACTCATTAAAATTGAACAAATACATGTGAGAGAAAGAGAGTGAGAGGAAGAAAGAGAGAGAGAGAGAGGGGGGGGGGGGGCAGAGAGAAAGAGAAATTAATTGCGGTTGATAAAACAATGAACATGACATCTGGCTGGCGCATGGGGCGTATGCGTAATATGTGCAAATATAATGATATTTCCCATATTGTGCTGGCCAAATTGAGACAAAAGCAAATGCTGAACTTTGATCTACAAAGAATGTGTGTGCCTATGTGTGTGTGTGTGTGTGTGTGTGTGTGTGTGTGTGTGTGCTCCATTTTCAATATGTTGCCAAGGCAAATACAAAATAAGAACCGAAATTGAAACGAAAGTTACAAAACAAATTCAATTTAAATTGTGCATATTAATTGGGTCGAAACTTGTACTGATATTGATCATTTCAATTCATTTCAATTCAAATCAACTCAATTCAACGAAGTTCAGATTTTATCCAACTATATATACTGCGAGTATTCAAACATTATTCACAAACACACTTCCTACGCTGTTTTCGTTTTCATGTTTCTTGTTGCTTTACGAACTTGGCTCCGATTCTTCTGGCGATAAAACACGAACAGATGTACAAAGTTTTTGTTTATTTATAAATGTATATAAAAATATATTTTTTGGATTTGTAACACGCGCAGCGTCTGCATAGACCGTTATGTATATGAGTGTTTTTATAAGTGCTGTATGTTTCAATTATTTTTCATTTCTCGTTTCTCGAAAAAAACACTTCCGAATCGCTCGAAATGCGGCGCGAGACTGAGACTAAAACTGAGACTGGGTCGACTTTCAGTCAACCGTCGACATTGCGACGTCGCTACGGAACGGAACTCGCACAAAATAGTTTCTGAAGCATGGCGGGGTCTCTGATATCGCCTACATATACATTATACATGTAGATATCTTTTCAAGAGCGCACAGAATCGTCGCTCATTGTTTTCTAATGTTTATTAATAAAACAAAAATAAAGTATAATAAGAATCCTATAAGCAACTGAGAACTGAAAGAACAAAAACAACCGAGAGAATTACTTTTGTTTCGAGCTCTGTTTCTTTATTTTACTCTCTTGCTAAAGATATTTGGAATTTTGGCAGCTAATGAGTGGTATACACGATTAAGTATATTATTTTATTTGAATATTCAGTTGTCATAGAAACACACAAAACTTTTTCCTCTTCGACATATTTCAAAAAGCTTTGCAGTATCTACATTTGATGTTGTTTTAATTGATTTGACCAAATTTGTTTACAATCGATCAACTATTTCAGATACTAGACGAAACAATAAATTAAAAATCCAACTCAAGTATGAACAACATTTTTGCTTTTCAAGATCTTCCGATCAAATTCACTTATCTTGATCAAATACAGCTAAACCAGAATCGATCGTAAACATAATAATAAAAGAACATTAACATATAGTTTTCTTAAATACTTAAACATTCTTAAACTGAACGAACTTTCAGATATATTAGATAAACAAGCGGGCAAAAATTAAATAAATTGTTCTTGGGAGTTCTGAATACAACCGTTCTTTCTTCTCTTTGTTTACAATTCTCTTAAGTGATTAGTGGTCTATAATTCTCCGGGGTTTTTTTCCATACATATTCCCTATATGTGTATATAGAATTCAATTCTCTCGTTAAATGTGACAGAGAACTGTGATCAGTTGAACTTGTTAACTAGTTATCTTTACATGATATAATAGTCTGGAATATTACAAAATAATTGCCACTGGCATGCCAATTATTATAATATTATTAGACATGATCTACTTAGTGTAATATTTGAACCGTGTTAAATTTGCAAAATTACTAGTATTTACGGACAGGAGATTTCTTTTGAATTGTTTTGTTGATATCGAGATATATTTAGATTATATATCTGTTTCGAAAATTGTTTGTAATAATTGCCTTGTCAGTTTCCCTTTTGCTTGTTGTATTCAGAATATTGTTATTTTTCTGACTTCGCTTTTAACAGCAGATACTATATATTCTGGAATTCTCTTTCTATACGGATATAAAAGACCTGCTCTTAAAATCATAAATTTTTTTGTTATTAAGACAATTTTATTTATTCCTTTTTTTATTTGATTTTTAGCTTGTTCTTCTATTAGCATCCCATTTATAGCCAATATATAACAACGTAATTATTCAAGTTTGAAGCGGATTTTCCTTCACCGTCTGTTTAACGAGCGGAATCAAGTATCCCAAACGATAAGTATTTTCATTTAATTGATTGCCATTTGGAAAGATAATTTGCAGTAGAATGTTAAAACCAACCTTTGACTCTACACGATTTACATTATGAATCAGCTTAACTACTTAATTGCCACAGAACATTGTGGCTAAGAAGATGCTCTTCAATTAGCTATTCAGACGACCCTTGAAACACATGTTAATTCAAGTATCGAATGTGTTTTTTGAATATATTACGTTTCAGAAACTAATTGATGAGCACTTCTGGCAGGTAAAAGTTTATCATCGTGAATCTGATTAATATAGCTAATGGCTTTCAAATGACGCCAGCTAATATATTGTTAGATCTTATCTATCTGTTGTCATTATATTAATTTCTACTTATCTTATCAACATCGCACCCAACAAGAGAACATAATTAAATATTTAATATACCAAGCACTTTCCTCGATAATACTTGTGGATTATGGATTTTATTATGCAGTTGCCTTTGAGTGGGGTACAAATATTGAATTCTGTTACAAAGGTTCTATTAGATGCTTCGACTTTGATCCAACCAAACATTGTAATAATTTTATGCTTTAACATCTACCGGTCTATCATATATTTTATGAACTCAATTAGTTTAATAGCAAAACTAAGTGTAGTTGCTTCAACTCATATTTAATTAGGTTTAATGTGTAGTAAGTCTAGTTTAACCTTAGGTTGAGAAATGGAAAGGTGAGAATAAATATTGTATTTAAGTATAAGATAAAGTTTTATTCACTATTATTACAGATAATTACTAGAAATAAATTTAATGTAAGGAATGTGTGGAAATATTGACAGTAAAGTATGAAAAATTGAAATGTCCAGTTTTGATGCAGAATCAAAATAGGAGAAAAATAATGATAGATTTGATATTCCGCAAGGAAGTCGGTTGCTTCTTGACAAAGTTATGACAGTTTGAAATTTGCAAAATAGGAAGGAAAAAATTGAGAGTAATATGTATATGAAAAATTTAATTTTCTTGTTTTGATGCAGAATCAAAATAGACAATGAACGTTCTCTTGTCATATAACACGTTTTACAAAATTGGTCGTATAAAAAATTAAAAATAAATTCTTTAGTTTATATGAAACCTGTTGCTAACTAAGGGAGGGAATAAATAAAACAATGCAATAGTTGTAGTCAATGGGAGTTTGAGTTGTGTCAAGTAGAGACAATAAAGTTCAATATTGTATTGTGAGTGTGTTTGAATCACTGTGCATTATTAAATATAAACAACAATAAAAATAACAACTCGGAACAGTGTCGGCAATTTCACTGCGTGCTGGCAACAGACATGCGATCGGAAACGCTTTTGACATTGACATTGAAACTGAACACTGAACAAATCGAACAGCGCACACTGCAGAGTCACAACAATAGCAACAACAAGAGCAACAACAACAACCAACACTTTGACTGACCAAACAACAACGACAACAACCGGCTGGCCTTCTTTGCATAGTAATCAAACAACCGCAACAACAACTATCAACAGGCTTTGGTAGTGGCAACTGTTAGCCATATTAAAAATGATACTATGAGTATGATATGATACCCCTCCACCCGTTGCCCCCTTCCCCTGCTGTCCCCACATGTAGCCGGCTTTTGGCTCTTGGCGGGGTAGAGTTGAAACACAGCAAAAAAATAAGCAAAGCAAAATGTCGTCACGATTATCAGTCACAGTTGAGTGAACTCGCGATCTTAACTTAAGCTCAACTCGTTTCAATGAACTGCAACATCAAAATCATCACATATCACAGATCACACATCAACAGATGAAATAGTTCTCTCTCAACTCAAGTTGAACTTGGATAAGTTATAAACTTGTTATAATATATATATAACCATGAGTTTCTGGAGTTGGCCATACAATTAATCACTTGGATCTTTATTTAAATGATTTTTATTGATATAATTTCTTGTCCATAACTGTCAACAATTCCATAGTTTAATCAGATCTAAACAGATCTAAATAGATCTCTATAAATACAAGTTTAACTTGAATTAGTTATTAAATCATTAGAATTATAACCATGAGAATCTTGAGATGTAAATAAAAATCAACACGTGGATTTTAATTTATGTGATTTTTGTTGGCTATGGTTTTGTTTCAAGCTCTTTTATAAATATTAATAGTAGCTTCCGTAGATCATTGAATTTTTAAGTTAACATGGAGGACAACTAGTCGTCTGATAAGCTCAACTCAGGGGCTCGACAAGACAAACAATCTGTATTATGACTGATTTAATAATCAGTCACAGCTGGCTCAAAATAAATCATCTAACATTGACTTTATCTAACGAAAATGCTCACACTAATAATAATAATGTGTAGCTTTTTAAATTTTTTTTAAAAGATAGAAAATAACTTGATTATTTTTGATTTTTTGATCTTGATTTTTTCTTTACTTTGTCTTATTTAATAAATAAAGTATTTAAGGCAAATAATTGTTATTTATTTTCACAGTGTAGATTAGCTACTTTTGTACTTAGTTCTAAGATTTTGATAAAGTATAAGTAAATTAATTATTTGTATTACTGGGAAGTCAATTATACCGAGATACTCTTAATGAGTTTGAGTTGTTTTTTGTAATTATATGTTATATTATATTTTAATATTGATGTTTTTTGTAATACTGAAAATTATTTGCATTTTAAGAAAACTCATTGAATTATTGTCTAAATACGTAACATAAACAAGTTTAATTCGTCACACCGATAAATTAGAACACAAGTGATAAACAGAGAATTACAGTCGACAAACACACACTGTCACACACACACACACGCACACACACATACGCATGCACAGACAGAGACATATATATAATATATTGCATTTATTCCCGTTTGAAACACTTTTACTTTTAAACAACTTGAACGCAAACTTGACTGCCTCATCGAGTGTCAAATAGGGGCACTTTGATGTGACATGATTGTCTCTCTAATTTGTGTGCGATTGTTGAGGTGCTCACATTCTTATGGATGAATTAGAAGCACGACAATTCAATTACGAATACGTGGAAATAATTCCAATGTAGGCAGCAGAACAACCAGATAATTTCTATTCTATTCTCTTATTCACATGAAAGTCACGTCTTGGCAAATTTACGTAATATGTTAATAGATTTTACGATCTATTCGGGATTAATGTGAATGTAATTGTTGAAAGTTCACTTACCTCTTTTCCCCATTGCCACCACATAGCTGAGATCTCTAAATGAAATTTGGGGTGCATGTTTATATTCCATAATATCCTTAAACTTCTTACTCAGAGTATTGTCTCTTCTGCCTGTATAAAAGAGATAGATACGAATTCACTAGAGCTGCGTAGTAAAGGTTATTTCGTTAAGTAACCTTTGCATGATAATTCTAATTAAACATATATATAATAAAAAGCCACTTATATATTTCTATTTGCAATCTAAAGCTAGACTTTATGTGTATTATAAGCATGTCTAAAAGCTTTTTAAAAGGTCTTCGGCTTATCATTTTCTAACGTCGAAAATAAGAACTTGAGTGGGCAAGTGTAATTTTGAAATAAACAAACAAAGTCGGATAATGGCCTGAACTTTTTTGGCCCCTGATAGTATTCGCTATATTAAAATTCATCTTGAGATTGTGTCATGGCGTGTGGAATTCAATTACTTTGTCCTTTAATGCCCTTTAATAAACTCGATGCTTTAATGCTTTAATAAACTCGATTTTCATGACGTCAAAAGATCATTCGAGAATTTAAAATTGTTAGAAAATATTTTGATTATACTTTAGTACTTAAATGTAATCTATATATTTTAATATTTCAATTGATAATGCAGAATATAGATTATTTAGCACACGTGTTCCGTTGATTTCGCGAACTAAACTTTTTCTGTAAGCCACTCACGTGTTAGTAACTGATATTATAAAGTTTGATTTTTATTTTAGATTGGTCTTAGATTATTTCTCAATTGGAGTTATTTACCGCATCAATTGAGCTGTTCAACGAGACTGATGTGATCGAAAATATATCCACGAGAAAGCAGTTGTTAACCTGGGAATCTTGGTAGTTTTACAAATCCCAACTTGTTTTAATTACTAGTTGGAATTCGATTTACAGCTGGTGATTAAATATAACCTTGCTGTACCGCAATCCAGACAACCTACTACCATATAGATAAAAGGCTCGACAAGTTCAAGAGCAATATAAAAAAAAATTGCAACTGAAAATGTGAGCGAGGAAACAAATCAAGATTTTACAAAAATTATCTGGTTAGGCGACGAATTTTGAATCCCAACTTAAATCAATAAATAATCACTTGAAACTTTCAATTATATAGCTAGAAATAACCCTAAATTATGACAATGTCGATTAAATTAATTATAAATGCGACTCTAAGGTTATATGTTTATAACGCGCTAACAAATACTTATTTGTATTGAGTTCAAAAGCCATATCAAATTAATTTATATAATTTGAAAATGTCGACTTCGTACTAATAATATGCTCTCTACTTAATAGTTCAATATAATGCATATTTTAAAGATTACCTCGACTATTTATTGTTGAATACGTTACTCCTTAATAAGTTAAATATTACGATCGTTGTAACATTCTGATCTTGTTACCGATAGTATAGCCATATAATTATAATATATTGCATGATTTACTCCATTACACAATTTAACATTTGATTTCCTATATTCAATCCCTTTAGTAACTGCTACAAATATTTCTTATACATATGTTTTTAACAATCTAACGTATTAACTTAATTAATTCAATTAGCTCAAGTTCCTTAGAGTATCGTTATTTATAAGTAATTGCAACTTATTATTTAATTTATAACCAGAACAAACCAGAATAACATTATCGAAAATATATGAATATATAGATGGATCTGTTTGTTTTTCACTGAGAATATGCATGTAATTACCTGAATGAGATAATATAAGCTTGCTGATTAAATCAACACCACTTAACTTATTCTATCGATGAATTGCAATTTCAAAACTTTATTTTAATAAGTAATTTATGCAAATTAAATGTAAAGTAATTTAGTAAATTGAATTTATTTTAAAATCCCACATTTATCTTGTAGCTCAAAGGTTTTTGTCTTGGCTAAATGAAAAGCTGCCTTCAGCTCTAGTCAACTAGACAAGTTTCCAACCCACAAAAGCTTTGTAAGCGTATGCTTATTTACAAAGCAGCTAGCTTTTGACACAGTGCATTTAGTAATTAAAATTGCTTTAAAATTCGAAACCAGATTAAGTGAGAAAATATTTTCTTTATAGAATTATATATATTTGAAAGCAGTATAAGTTGGCATAATTAAATAATAGATTGAATTAAGAAAACATGATCATAATGAAATATATTATAGATATTTAATCAGATATAGTATATTAGACTGTTAGTATCACTTTCGTCTAGTGATATTAATAGAGTTGGAAAAGCTGCTTATCGTCTTAGAATCGTAATCAAACAATCTGTAGGACTCTCAGTGATGGAGGTATGTGAATTCCATGGCCGTTGGAATTGGCGTCGAGTGTTGGCCAAGTGATTGAGCCGAAATCAAAATATCAGCAAGCAGACTGAATTATTAAATAGGAATTGTCGTGGATCTGACGTCTGTCTCTCTGTCTGTCCGTCCGTCTGTCTTTCTGTCTGTCTGTCATTATGGCAATCTGTGGCAACATTTCGCTATTTGTCGCCCATTTCGGTAAACGAGGGGTGTATTATTGGTTAGCGGGGAATCGGGGAAATGTCCGTTGTCTTTCCTTAGTTTCGTACACTAAAAATGTCCTGTGATTTTTTCAATCAAATTTTGAAAGCCAGCATAAGCTGGACGGGATTTGCCAAATTGTGAGTGTGTGCAGTTGGACCCCGCGAGACCTTTGACCCCCGTACTCCCCCTGCACCCCTCTCCCCTCACCATAGTTGCCACCATCTTTCACGCCATGTGCGTGAATTTGCTTTGTCTTATTTTCATTTCATTTTGCTTTTGACTTTTATTTGTTTTCTATGTTCTGTTATCTATTTGTGTTTACTTTGCTTTCATTTTGGTCATAAGGCGACAATCGTTGCCGCCATCATCATCATTATCATCATCATTATCATCATCATCATCGTTAGGGCGTCTGGTAATCCATGTTTGATGATATGCCCCAAAACTAAATCAAAGCGAAATCGAATCGAATTTATTGTCATCTTCATTTTGCGCCTCAGATTATGCTACACAGATTTCTTTACTCCCGGATGGGAAATGGAAATGGAGATGAAAACGGGAAGAAATCGCTTCAGTTTGTTGGGTTTCAATTTCGGTGTGAACTTTCGCTTTTTTGCTGGATTTGGAGGGAAAGGGGAGGGAGGGGACTCACTTGGGGTTCCTTGGGTTCAGCGCGGGAATTTTCTGCTCTGTCTGTGTTGCCCCTGAAGCTACAGGTTATGATGCGGTTCTCTCTGTCTCTTTCTATCTCTCCCTCTCTTTCTATCTCTCTGTCTCTTTGTAAGTGTATTTCATCTGCGTTTTGTTGTTGTGTCGCCCACACAATTTTCCTGATTGTGATTGTTGTAGATACATATTTTTTTATCGTCTGAGTTTCAAGCAGCTGCAATCAAAAAATACAGTATTGTTTGATACCCAAAATTGTTAATATAAACACACAAATGACACCAGCTGACTATGGCACTTAAGTAGTCAATTAATCTAATATTTAGTATATATTAATAATATTAATCTAATAGAAAACGATATTGATTAGAAAGAAGACAGGGAATAAAATAACTGAAGGAGAGGAAAAATGGAAGATTGAGACACAATCTATATTAAGTCAAATTAAAACTTCATCCCGAAGCTGTCATTAGTTTTAGTTGTTAGAGCCTTAAAGCTGACTATGGCACTTAAGTAGTCGATTAATCTCATCTTGGGAAGGATGAAGACAGAAAATGAGGTAACTGAAGGTGAGATAAAAAATAGATGAAGAATTGAAATTTTTATTAAGTCAAATAAAGTTCACATCCTGAAGCTGTGAATAGTTTTAGTTGTTGGAGCTTTAAAGCTGCAAGTTGGATTAATTGCAGCTTTTAAGACTTGTCATTTAATGACAAACTGATGCTGACGTGTTGGTTAACCCGCTTAAGAACAAAAAAAAGGGAAAGGAGCTTGATTCCCTTTCGCCGGCAATTAGTTAGAAGAAAGTTAGTTGATTGGTTAGTTAGTTGAGTGTATGTTGCATGTTGCATGTTGCATGCAAGCAGACTCGTATTGCCCATCGAAATAGAAATTAAATTTGTGACTAATTGTTTTCAAGTTAAGTACGAGAGCCAAGCATTTTGGAGAAGGCGTTCGTTCGTGCAACGCGGTTGCACTGACAGCAAAAGCGACACTGAACGTCTCTCTGTGTGTGTGTGTGTGTGTGTGTGTGTGTGTGTGTGTGCGTGGCACGTCGCAAACCGCGATCCAACTGCCAGAATGGTTTTGGTTTCATCGTCTGCCGCTGATGTTGCCCCAAATGCAGAAATTGCTGCAGCTGACAGCAGTGGCTGCCTTTCTGCGAATGTGTGTGTGTGTGTGTGTGTGTATATGTGTGTGGCCTGTCTCTTTCATATTCTGCTCCTCCTCCTTCTCCTCTGTCTGCTTTATCCTTTATTCATGTTTGTCCATGTTGCATTGATTTTATGCGCTTACACACATTTTATCAATTTTTATTTGCTGCTCGGCAGCTGCAACAATAATTTTGTTGCATGTCTGCCTGCGGTTTGCCGCAATGCCACAGATTTCATTCGGTCTACATAAGTGTGGGCTTGATAAGACAGTCAATATTGTTATTTATCGACAAGTGATAATAATGCAAAACTATTGCTTTTATATAAAATATTTAAACAAAAGTCAATGTTACAAAAATATGCACACTTCAATTTGTATTCTTACAAATATTAAATTAAATTAATTTTAAAATGTTACAGGAAAATCGGCGTATTGATTGATATTGCTGGATTACACTGTAATTTAATAATCTATTTATAATTTCATAGTATGTTATGTAAGTTATGTAAATTTACTTTTTATTTCCTAGAATTACGGAAAATTATTGATTTATGTATCATTTTAATTGTTTAAAAACTTGATTGACTTTTTAGGTAACTAATGCGTTTAAAATGAAGTTATTAGAACATATGTGACAGCTATTTATAAGAATGTAAGCCAAGGATCAGAGTTGTAAAAAAATTCCCTACTATTGAAATCGCTAAACATAAGATATTACGAGTATTAGTTTATTTTCAAAGTACTATAAATGACACTGATTATATGACACTGTAGGGTATCTCTATTCGAACTTTCTGTTGCATTTGAATTTGCTATCGAATGTCTGATTGTCAATTTTTTCCATAACACACATAACTCGGCCTGAGGCAATGTTGAGTGCCACATGAAGTTGTCAATTGCAAGAGCAGCTGAAAGTTGTGTGTATCTCTATGTGTGTGTCTGTGTGAGTGTGTGTCTGTGTGTGCTCCCTTCGTATTGCTATCTGAGCTTTTCATTTGCCACATGTTTCATTCGATTTGTAGCCAGAGAATAAAGAAGATGCAGGTGGAGGAGGAGAAGGAGAAGGGGAAAAACGGAGCATGAAAGGGCACACAAAGTAACACAACAAAGAAGAGCAAATTTGTTTTTGATAGAAAGTCATGTCAAAAACAATGGCCCAACTATTGTCATACTTTCTTTCTCTGTTTTTGTTCGCTTTTATTTTGGTTTTTTTTTAAATATTTTTAAATGTTTTCCACTACAGGGGGGGGGGGAAGAGGGAAGTGCGGGTTTGGCACTTGAAAAGTACGTTCAGCGTTGAGTTGACCCTCATCAAAAGCTAACTAAAACTTTTCGTTTTTTCCCTCTCTGTCTCGGCGTCTTACTCTCCCTCTCTCTTTCTGTGTATCTGTGTTTTCTGTTGGCCAAAGTGGAAAATAAATGATTCCACAGGATGACCATTTGTGTGTGTGTCTCTCTCTCTCTCTCTCTATATATATATATATATACACATATACGGTATTTGGTCAGAAAGTTGAAAACCAAGCTACAGTTTTTGTGCAATCGGAAGAACAAGAGCAACAACTGAAACTGAGAACATTCACAGCAACAACAACAACAACAACAAGAGACACATCTGTGGCCAAAACAAAAGTCAAAAACTGAAAACTGTAACAAAATAAAAAGGCCAATAGAAATTTAAACAGTTTGACGCATTAAATACTCATTGAGGTAGCCCCTCTTTGCGATACCCTATAAAATAATCAAGCGAGTGGAAAACAGAGAGAGTTTGTGCTATTAGTAATTATAATATTGTTATGATGAGGTATTTGGCTAAGCAATACCCTGTAAATGGTAAATTGTATTCTAAAATAAATCGATGACTGAATATATTAAATTCATGTTTAATTCTTGTTGAGCGAGCTTGGATAGAAAGTAATATTCAAAATTAACAAAATACAATTGAAGTCAATAATCAAATATACTTAATTTCTATTACATTCAACAGAACAAAAAACTATACTCTTAAGCAACAATTACTTAAGAATTTCATAATTTCCGGTTTTGATTATAGAAACTTTCAAGGACCGGGGACTTAAATCAAATTAGTTGACAGTCAAAAGCTTTTCAATTTTCCTACATTTCCTGACAATCGTATACTGTCTAGTTTTTTCTGTTTAACAGGGTATTTCCGAGTCCAATTTAGTTTATGTCGCTTGTTTGTCCAATCTCAAGGGTTTACGCACAAAGCTGCTAACTAACAACTAACAACATGCCCAATGGGCTTGTCTAGGGTTTCCCAACCAGTTTCCATCCCTTGCCAAAATACTCATCCTTTATCCATTGGAATCCATATTTAATTATGGAGACGCCTGTTGAAAGTGGAAGCCATGTGAAGAGTCCTTTTGACTTGGGCAAATCCAAGTTGCTGCGTCAACTTAATTACGATGCGGTGCTTATCGCGATCACACAGAGCAACATCATCATCGTCATCATCATTAGCAACAACAACATCATGAAAGTGCCACTTCATCAGTCACCATCGATGCTGCCCGTCGGCTGCTGTCCGCGCCTTCTGTTTCCACCACCAGGTGCTGCTCCATTTCCATTTCCGCCTCCACCTCCACCTCCACCTCCATCTGCAATCCAACTAAGCTATCTCAAGAGAGAGAGAGAGAGAGAGAGAGAGAGAGAGGGCACACCTTTGTTTGCACGCGGACTGTTTGTCACCCGAGGCACACTTCACAGATTCCGTTGGACTCCGTGTTCCCTGTGTGTTCCGTGTGTTCCGTGTGGTTTTTGGTGGCTTTGCCTCCAAGCCAAAACTTGGCAACGGCTTAGCGCCTAAATACGTATGCCAGCCTATCTATGACCAGTACAGTGGTCTCTCAATAGTTATAAACACTTTGAGAAAAGTTTTCAATTTGTAATATTGATTATTTAACAAATTTATCTCAACATATATTTATTATTTAAAAAAATCAATTGTAATTTAAATTTCTGAACTAAAATATTAATATTTTATTATTTAACGTTTAATTTAGCAATAATTTTAATTTTAAATTATAAAACAGCATTTCAAATTTTAGATGCATGAAAACATATAAATATTTTTTATGTTTTGTGTTTAAATTTAAATTTCTGGACTCCTTTTATAATATTTTATTGTATAACATTAAATTTGGCTTTTTTTACTATTTAAAATTTATAAAACAGCATTAAAAAATTTTAGTCCATGAAAACATGTTAAATAATTTGTTAAGTTTTGACACTCTAAATTAAGATCTGTTTCTAGTATTAAGAAATATATCTCATTATTCAAATAAAATAAGACAAATTCAGTGAAGACAGAAGACAGAATACAATTTACTTCAACAGTTTACTTATCGCTCTTTAATCGTGTGATACACTATGAATTGGGAATAAAACTTAAAAAAACCTAACTTTAACTCGAAAAACGCTGCTATTTTTAAAAAATATATATTTCAGTAATAAATTTTGACCAACAAATTTGTGCGATATTTAAATTTACACAGATTTCTCTTACCGGTTAGTTTAAACAAAAAAGGAAACTATATCTTAATTTATTATACGACTCGTAAATAATACCGAATGTTGGAATATTATAAATTGTGCAGTTTTCAGTTTATTATTACTGAATACATTTCAAATTTGAGATTGTTCCCATATAGGAGTAACTACTGTTTTATTTTACTTTCCCTGTCTGTCTCTCTCTCTCTCTCTCTGTCTCTCGCTCTCTCTGGCGCTGTGTGTGTTTGTTTGTGGGCTGATGGAATTTTAATTAAATACTCGGGTGTCTATGTTAATTTATATGCGCATATGCTTAGCAGTCCGTCGGGCGAACGTAGACCGTAGACCGTAGACCGTAACCCGTAGACCAAACCAAACCCGTACCCAATGTCATTGGCATTGGACAGGGGGCGAGGGGGGAAGGGGGAGCTTAGTCAGTAGGTGAAGTGGCAGCGCATGTTTATGATTAAGAGCTTTATGTGCGATATGAAGTGGAGTGTGGAGTGGATCGCAGGAACGTGTCCTTGTTCTCAGCTCGGTTTCATTGTTGAAAATTTAATTATCATTTTTAATGCTTAGTGAGCACTATTCCTAGCATCTCCCCTTAACCGGCTTTCCCTTCCCTTCCTTTGCACCTTTGCGGTTTTTTTGGGGTCTTCGCATCCGGATCTGTGTTCAGTTCTTTGTATTTTTGGCAATGCCACTTGATATTATCACATTCCCAGCGTCTCTCTCTGTCTGTCTGACTGTCTGTCGGACTGTCAGTTATTCTGGCTCACTGTCTAACTGTCTCCCTGTCTGGGCCACTATGGCTTTTGTCTACGCTTTGGTTGTCACCTGGTTTTCGAGATGAAAATGCAAAGAACTTGATATGGGATATGCTCGTAATTTGTTGTGCGGGTTTTCGCTCTCTGTATGTGTTTGTGTGTGGGAGTGTGTGTGTGTGTGTGTTTATTAATGCCTGAATGACTCGGCAACAGATTGACATTTTCACATCAAATAGGGGCTGGCAATTTACTTAACTATTTATGTCCTTGCCTAAATGCTTAGCAACAACTTGAAATTGAATACATAACATAAAACTGATTGTCCAATTAAGATTAGAAACTTAACGAACAGCTGTTATTTGAAATTTCCAACTTATCTGTGGAAAAGCGTTTAAAACTTTGACGCAATTTATGTCAATGTTTATTTCAAATCGATGTCTATAATTGAGTAAACAATAAGAACTTGTTGTTAATTTACAAAAAATCATATAAAACGATTGAAAATCGTTCATTCTAACTTAAGATAATGATTTTATTGTAGCTACTATTTTTATGGGTTATAATTTAAGTTTTAAAAGAGAGACCTAATTCAATATCTTTCTTTTTTCTTTTGAAACTTACCTTCTATTTTGAAAACTTACACATATCTTTTGTATAACTTAACTTCTTTTTACCTGTATTTTCAGAGAGCAATTAAAAACATAAAATAGATCATTTAGAATATTTTTATTAAATCATCAGCTTCTTCTTAACTTTATATTAAATACACTATACATATACATATACTATTTCTTTAAGCTAGTATAATATTATTAGTATTTATTGTGTATCTATTTATTTTCTGTACAGATTTAGTTTTTAACTGGCTTTAATTATATTGCAGAACCTATCTAACATAAGAGTTTTTATTTATGCTTCAAAGTAACTCATATTTCAAGTTTCCCATTCCCATTTTGGGATAGTCTCTAAAACACTGCTACGTGTTGTCATCAATGTTTACATGCAATTTGGCCAGATTGGCCAGACTTGTGGCATGCCCCGGCTGCAGTTGCAAGGCCCTGCGATAGCATTCAACTGCCGTTTCCCGCTGGCCACGCATCTGTAAAATGGCGCCCAGATTGGCGTGTGCCTGGGCTGCCCGTGGATGCAACGCAGCCGCATGACGATACCACAGCTCAGCCTCCGACAGACGATGCAACAGACGCAGTGCATCCGCAACGGCCGCGTGTAGATCGTAATTGTGTGGTGCCAAGGAGGCGGCACGCAGTCGATAGCCAAGGGCCTCCTGTGGACGCTGCTGCTGCTCCAGGAAATCAGCTAAGGGAGGAGCAGAAAAATTTGCATAAATTACATGAAATTTGAAAGCAATTATAATCTAAAAATATAAGCAATCTATATTGTTTCCATTTTTCTTTTGAATATTGTATTGAAATTGAATATTATTAAATACTTATAAACAAATTAATATTATTTTTTATATATAATAATGATTGAGAACTTTTAATCAAATAAACGGCTTACAAGTTAGAAACCATTGCAAACAAAAGTTATGAATGAAACTAAGTGTGATTAAACTTCAAAAAAGTAAGAAACCAATTCCTAGGCACCGAAACATATTTATTTTAAACATTTTATGTAGCACTCCTCTTACCATAATAATGATGCACACTGGCCTCCAATGGCGACAGTTTTAAGCCACGTTTAAACCAAATCTCCGCCTCGGCATAACGACTATACTGCAGAGTTGGTAAATATTAATTTATTTAGAAGTAGACCTTAATTTATGGTGAATTTTTATATTAAAATATGTTTACCACATAATTAAATAGGCTATAAAAATCTTTGATTTAAGTTAAATAAAATCATTACAAATAAAATAAGATTATTATAGATTCAAGATAAATCAGATTTAAGTGTTATATTTGTTTCTCACTTTGAATTTACTGCATTTATTTGAACTTTGACATTTCAATATATTTTTAATTGAATCAAAGAGTTTTATAATTTTTTCAAAATAATAATTATGTTTTTATGATATTTAATTATATATATCATGATTATTTTTAATATTTTATATTCACTTACATTTCTGGCCAGTATTTGGCCATAGTTCACATAAGCGCCTCCCTTATCAGGTTGCAGTTGCAACACAAACTGTTGCTGCTCCTCGGCAACTGCCCATTGTTGCAGCTCCACATGCAACGCGGCCAGACGTTGATGCAGCGCAGCGCGTTGTGCAACGCTTTGTGGCATGGACAGTGCCTCCTGCAGCACCTGCACTGCCTGCTGCAACTTGCCACGCGAGTGATGCAGTGCAGATAGTTGCAGGTAGGCACTGTGTCGCGCCTCCACGTGGGCGTTGCGATCGCGCACGCCACGCCCTTGCAACCTGGCAGCCGTCAGCAGTGCAACGGCAGCTTCCTCATGCCCCAGGCTGCTGTTGCAAGCCAGCAGTGAAGTGGCAAGATTGAGATATGCCACTGCCAGCTGTGGTCGCAGTTTTATGGCACGGCGGTAGTAAGACACGGCGGCACTGTAGTTCCCTTGCTGTTGATGCACCGTGCCCCTGAAAGTATGCAACAAAAATATTAACTGCACTGTATTTCATCTTTTTAAGGGTGTGTTCCCAAAAACACCAAATAACAAATTTAAGAAATATTTTAATAAAAGTAAAAGGAGTTATTAATACTGTGTGTTCTTAAAAACAATATCGTCAAATATTTACTTTGACAATTTATTTTCTTTTAATATTTATTTAACAAATTAACTGAATGGCATTTTAATTTAGATAAATGTTGAGCATATAAAGAATGAATGAATGAGTATATAAAGATATACTTATACTTAGACGAAGATTTATTTATCAGTTGTTATCATCAACTAAAAGTAAATTTTATGCTCAATGTTTTGCCGAAATGATTTAAGAATATTTTAAGGATATTCACCAGTGAGAAAACTTTTTTGCGAAAGTAAAAACCTAAACAAGCCTGCAAACTGATAAATAAACTTCTTCATAATCTATTAAGTATTTAACTTATGTCGAAATTCAAGCGATTGTATTTTTAAGAACAACCAAAAGTATATTAAATGTAAAAAGCAAACTTGTTAGAAATGCAAAAGCAGAAGAACAGAAAAAATGGCTCAGAGTTATTTATAGCCGAGTCTGTATCCTTTTCTCGACTCTTCGCAAATATTCGTGTTGGTCTGTGGAGTAAATTAACTTTGGCTGTGTTTTGTTGAGGTTTTGTCCGCTCTAATTGCAATGTTCCCTGAAAGTGCTTAAAAATGTGTTGACCTTCAAATATTCTGACTGGGCTTTCACTTGGTTTTCTGTAACTACAAGTGTCTCCACCTTCGCTTCTCCTGTCGTTGGCTTCATTTAATTAACAGAATACGCTCCAGGGAGCTGACGATGGCCCAGATGAAAAGGGAACCGAGACAGCTCTGAAGTGCACATACTATAGATGTACAAAAGTGACCAGGTCTATTGGTTTGGCGGTAAACAAATAACTGAATCAATGGCAGAGGGAATTCGAATTTATAGGAATTTCTCGGTCTGGGTTTTTAATATAAACAACAAGTTCGTATATGCATGAATAAGTGCTTTTAAATAAAGGATGCATTTTATTTGCAGCTAAAACGTAACAAAACAGTGCAAAACAAACCCGAGCACAGATTGAACAACACCCAACAATAACAACAACAACAACAATAACAGCATTGACAACAACAACAACAACATTAAGTTATTCAAACAAACGATGCGTTCGAAAATTCGTGTTGAGTTGCGACAAGAAGAAGTCTATAAAACCAACAAGAGGGTTAATTCTAACGTTTTCCAGCACTGTAGTAGTTTGTTTTAATGTAGTACTCGAATTTCTAATTGATACGAAACTCTTTTATAATATTAGCTATTTCTAATAATGCATTTATTTTTAGTCATCAAATCAGTTATTGAATTTTTTACTTTAATACTTAAATTTCAATTCGTCTAAAGTGGTATTCTAAATTGTATTTCTAACAATATAAATAAATATTATTTATTAGGATTAGAGCTAAGATAAAATCACAGTTAGATTAATATTTATTAATATTTGTTGTTTTTTTTACTTTTTATCAACGATTTTATTCTCTGCTGCCTTTTTCAACTTTGTTAAACTCTATGATTAACCCTCGCTACGCAGCAGTTACAATTGCATTTTTTTCATTTGTTTAAATTTTGTTTATCGTTGAGCAACAAACCATTGAGATTCCATGTAAAATGTACCCTCTTCTCTGCCCCTACCAACTGGAAGTGGTCCACAGAATAGAAATGCCCGTCAAGAGGAAAGGCGAAGCAGGATGGGGATAGGGATAGGAAAAGGGGGAAGAAGGAAGGGGAGCGAGCGAAGTGAATGCATGCGAATTGCATTTGAACAACGGACGGATTTGCTCAACTGAATATTGAGTATGCGAATACACGTTCTATTCTATTCGATTCTATTCGATTCTATTCCGACAATATAGAGAACCAAAAATGTTGTTCCATATCTCCCTCGTCTTCCTCAGCTCTCTCCTCTTTCTCCAGCGATGTCTCTATGTTTTTCGCTTTTGGCAGGTACCAGCAAGAGGAAAAGCAAGTGTGAACATTGTTGTCAGTTGACCGACTATAAGATACTGCTTACTTAATAGTCATAATTGGAACTGTCGCAAGTTTGTCAATTCTTAGCCAATTTCCTTGCTAATTATTTCATGATTTAGTTTCTAATTCGACTCTTCATTAAAATTAAAAAGCTCCTTTTAATTCATTTACTGTGAAAAACTCCATTGTGTCATACGTTTGTCAAATCTTAGCCGCTTAGTACAGTTTTTAACGTATAATATGAATCTGCATTAAAATTAAAAAATGAAATTTTTTCCATTAATATGTATTCTTTATTTCAGCAAAATGCATTATATATTTACATATATCGATAAATTTAACCCATTTTAATGACTAACTGGATTTGTGATTTATTTACTTACATCACTAGTGAAAGTCAAAGATTTGATAACTAAACTAGACGATTTTTATTGAATGGCTGTGTTGGAGATCGAATGGGAAAAGTGGATAGATATGGAATCTGCGGAATATTGAATATATGTATAAGTGTCGCAAACATTGCGCAGAATACAATATAGCCATGTAGTTCGCAGATAATGGGTATCAAAAAAAAAAGGGGAAAAAAGAGTGAAGAAAAACAGAAATCGAATTATACAGCTCAGTGATTTTTGGGGTTTTGGTGTTTGGTTGCGCTGTTACTTGTACAACGTGTGCTCTCTGGATCTTTTGGCGCTTTGATGTGGCATGCAACACGGCTAAAAATCACAGCAACAGCAGCAACAATAAATCCATGACAGTTGACTGGCAAGTCTGGTCTGAAGGGATGGAAAGGGAAGGCCAAGTACAATGGGGAAGGGAACCTGACGTCGTGTGGCTGAAAAAAGCTGGAGAAGAGGGAGGGGAATGAGGTTGGGTGAAGGGGTGGGTCTTGAAGGTGTGCGACTATTGATGGCTTTACGAGTAAATAATGTACAAACAGCTGCTTATCCGCGTTGCATGCCACCAACACAGGGGGCCAAACAATATTGACATTGATTTTCGATTAGACGCCGGAAATGTGACATTCTGAGGAGCTTGCTTTTTATTACTTGGCAGCTTTAAAGTGCCGTCGCGTTTATGGAAATGCGACCCAACTTGACTTTTCAGATTAGCGCGCAGAGAGCGAGCGACAGAGAGAGAGAGAGAGAGAGAGGGGAGTGGAATAGGGAGAGGGAGAGAGGCAGAGACAGTGCATATTGCAACTGGTCGTGGAGAGATGAATTCAATCAGGGCAACTTTTCGATAAGCTGCAAAGGCAACAGCTAACGGCTAAAAGCGAACGGCCAACACTGAAGCAAAAGCGTAAAGAAAAGCGCCTTAAACTTTTCAGCAAAATACACGTTCAAATGAATTCTGGCTTCAACTTGCTTTCAACTTGTGTCTAACAACTTCTTCGCACTGACAGGCAACGGGGAAGACAGTGGGGCAGTGGCGACATTGGATCGGGTATCGCTTTGAGCCAACTTAATAACTTGAAGCCTTAGCAGTTATGAACTTCGCGCTTCTTCTTTATGTCGTTGACATTATTTGCAATTTAAACATGTCCAACTGATTTCTAACACTTTATTTTTGTTGCAAGCTTTAAGTTGATTTGCATATTATTAAATGCATATTATTATTGATAGCTTTCGTGTGCTTTAAAAGATCTTAGCTACTGTTCAGTATATAGCGCCATTCTTTTCATACTTAATATCTATTTTACATAAGAAGTTTTCATGTGCTTTCTGATATCTTTGATTTAAAATTGTAAACAAGAATATACAGAATTTTCTAAGCACGTTTTTGATATTTGCATATTTGTAGAATTTTTATTAATTTTTATAATTAATCTAACTCGAAGCTTTAGTGAACTTCAGTATGTTGAGGTTTATTTTGATTACACTAGGAGGAAAATTAGGTATAGTGATAGAACATTTAAATCTGTGTAGACTATTTATTTCAAGTTGTAAGGACTTTCATTACTTCGCTCAGTGTAATTGGCGCATCGTTGATTCACAGTTGAGTTTGCTTTTTGCTTCTTTTGTTTATTTCTGTCTCTCGACTTTTCCTATGCATCTCTTACGCTCTGTTTCTAAACGAAGGCAATTGAGCCGCCGCATGGGGTTAATGCCAGGAGAGAGAGGAATAGAGAGGAATAGAGAGAAATAGAGAGAGCTGTGTAGAATTATACACATTATATGTGATTACAGTCTTTATACGTTACGACGAAAGGTAGTTGCTGCGGTTTCTCGTCCGGCCGTCGTCTGCAATTATTTGTATTGGACGCACAGCTGTCGCCGAGCTCAGTTTGCATTTCTCTTCATCTTCTTCAACTATTCGTAGTTGTTGTTGTAGTTGTGATTGTAGTCATTGTTGTTGGCAAAAAGTTGGCAAGCAGAGGAAAAAGGATTTTCCTACAATTTGCCATCCCCTTTAGCTGCTGCTGATTCTCCTATATTTTCGCCTTACTTGTGTTTTTTATTATTTATTTTTTTTTTTTTTTGGAGCGTAAAGCCTATTATGTCAAACACAATAATCAACAATAAGAGGGGGCGACAACAACAACAACAACAACAACAACAGCAACGACAGCAACAACAACTGCAGTGTCAACAATGATGACAATGATAACGGGGCGTATGAGCATTTCCCATGCAAGGACTTTCAAGCAAGAACACTAGAAATAGTAAAATACCCGTCTATAAAATACTTGGTGTTCATATTGAATACATTAATTGTATGTGTAAATTTCAGAAACAGAAGACTTTCAATTAGGAACACTAGAAATATTAGTAAAATACCCCACTTTAAAATACTTGGTGTTCATATTGAATACTAGTTATAACAATTTGTAAAATCAAAATAAAAAATATAATTTTTAATCGTAACAGGAATACAGGAACAAAAATAAGTAATACAATAATTGATACTCTTTTTTAATTGTTATAGTATTTTCTATTTTTTTATTATTATTAAAAAAGAGAAACAACGTTCTAAAATCAAATATTAATACTCATTGACAGTAAGCATTTTCGACTAATATTTGTGCTGAGAGTTGAAATTTGATTATTCCAGTTTATCACGCCTTTTGCTAAATAAAATATACCCTCTAGACGACAACTACCGGGTATAAGAACTGACTGAAAATGACGTTGAGCTGCATATTCAAAAGGACTCTCGCTAGCGCTCATATGTCAAGCACAAGGAGTGCCGACGAGTGCGAGGGCAGTACGAAGGGTTTGTTGAGGGGGTAATGTGTTGGCATGTTTATGCCCAAGCCACAGATTCCATTGGTAACTAGCGGGTGGTCCTTGTTGCCTGTAATATCCAGTGGATCCGCTGGCAGGGGATGGAACAAGAAGGAGGAGAATAAGTGTCATTGACCCCAGAAGTCAAGCAGTGTCCAGTGTTGCAAATGCCAATTGATGTTGCAGCAAGAATGCCAAACAATTTCCAACAATTTCCATAGCATTTCTTATATTTTTGGAGCCAATTGAAGTGGCAATAGAATAATTCCAATGTCAATTGTATGAAATGTCCAACTGGAAACCTATTGGCCTGCTGATTGCACATTGTAAATTGTGAGTTGTGAATTGTAAATTGTGAATTGTGAAGCCAACTCAGTAGAGACAAGATAGTCAGACAGCAGAGACTGCAGACTGTATAGAAATTTAGAAGAATCTTTAATGACCTAAGCCAGGATATTCAATTTGTCGTAGTTTAAAAGCCTTCCCTCTCATATTTCAAGCTTTCTTTCAAGTCAAATCTATGTATATGAACACAAAATTCAATTGAATAATCAAATATAATAAGCTGACTTAAAGATTGCACTTAACTTATGTACAATAAAATAAAATACTAAACAAATAAAGATACAAAATGTAAACAATTATATACAATAAAGCAATTAAGGTTTTTTTTTTTATTTACAGTTAAAGTGTAATCTAAAACTAGACTCGAAATAAATAAATACATTTAAATAAGACAAATGCGTAAGAGAACTTGGAAGTTTCCAAAATAAATTTAATATTCAAAATTTAGAGAAAAACATATAATTTCTTATGTCTGTTGATTGACGGATATAATGGCTGCCTTTATTTAAATTCTGTTTAGTTGATAAGAATATTTTGATAATCTGATGAAATCTGCAGCATTAAAAGCTGCATCACCTTTTAAATGCCACGAGACTTTAATGTTTGTGCTGTGCAAAGGAATTCTGATTAGATAGCATGCACCTGACGGGAGGCAGAAGACTGGAGAATGGAGAGAGGAGAAAGCTGAATAGAGAGTAGGGTGCGTGGGGGGTATTCAGCATTCAGCATGACCTAATTAATGGCGTACACCTACGTTTCTGCTGGGGATTAGAGCGCAATACAGTCATTCAAAGGTTGTGCCTGTATCGCTTAGGGGTTAAATACACTGAGAATCAGGGGGAGAAAGGGAGAAAAGGAGAAAAGTAAAGCTGCTGCGCGGAAAAAAAGAGAGGATACTAGAGCCAGCAGGCAACTGTTTGCTGTTGATGGCTGTCGAGTGCATGCAAATTGCCATCGAAAAGATGCTGAACATGTGCCCATCTCCGTGCCACCCCCATTCACCACCCCCTCTTCCACCCCTCTGCCCGCATTCGGTTGATTTGTATGCGCGCAACGGTCTGGGCAGCGTTTTTTTTTTTTTTTTGCTTCCTGTGTGCAACATCTCAGATGTTGTCCAAACGTTTTTGCCAAGTAGCAAAGAGGACAGAAGCAGCTGGCAATTTGGCATTAAAGGCGCAACAAACCCCTTCCCCCTCCCCCTGCCCCACCCCCGCCATCACACTCCACTCTAACTGCCCCAAGGTCGCGTCCAACCATTCACTTTGAGCGTTTGAATTTTAAAAAGGCATCGAGCAAAAACTGACTTCTTTCTTAGCCCAGCACCTAAAGCATAAAAAAGCTGCCGAGTTTGTGAGCATGTTTGTTTGGTTGGTTATTGCCTTCATTACAAACTGTACTATTGATATACATTTTTTATTTCCATTAGCACTTCATTTATTTATTTATCTGTTTTCATTAAATTGAACAAAACTGGAAAAAAACGGATTTAAAATCTGCACACTTAATAAATTTTTTTTCGGTATTATTGATATATACTTTTTCTTTCCATTAGCACTTTATTTATTTATTGATCTGTTTTCTTTAAATTGAACAAAAATGTAAAAAAACGGGTATTAAATTCAGGGAATTTATAACACAGTACTTAAATTTTTTTCTTAAGTTTTTTTTTTTTATTTTAACGTTTCCACGTTTTGTGGAAAGGGAAAATTCCCGAAATCGAGCAATTTTTCAATGCAGTGGCGCGAATTTTGCCTCAATTTGCATGCCGAATGAAGATTTGAACGTGCCAAGATTATTTGACTTACAGATTAAAGTGAGCATCTGCCATATTCGGACGATGCCAGATGGCCGCCTCAAGAGCTTCCTTTGCCTCTTCAAAGCGTCCCTGCGAGCTCAGAACGCTGCCCAAGTTGCCCAGAGCTGCAAATGAAAGTGGAAATAGTTGAAAGAAAGGCAGTTTGAGAGAGAGTTTTTCAAAGAACTCAAAGTGATCTAGTGATCCTACTGGGAGCTTTTATGAAATTCAAATGTCAGCAGTGAGGTTTATAATTCTATAGCTAAAGCTATTCATAATTAACACTTCAGTTTGTTAATCAACTGAGTTCGATTCACACTGTCACTAATGATAAATAATAATGCATAAGTAAAGAGAAAAAACCCCAAGAAAAATTATTTATAGCGACCTTTCTCTAACCCTTTTTGGGGAGGTTTTACAATGCATATCAAAAATACATCTTTATGACATATATAAAAAAGCTTTTTTTGCTGGTATATCACAGCCAAAGCTAAGCCGTCCTAGAGCCTTCAAACTTTATTTTAAAAATACTACTGAATTGAATAAGTTGACAGCGCGTAAATTAGTGCCCATAAGATCAAAATAGAAGCCCTTTTAAATTTTCATCTGCAATTTATTTATGCATTTTAACACCTTTGGTCTGCGTCCGAGCAAAGCGAGGACTCAAAAGAGGGCCCCTTTGTTTGGTTATAAAATACACGCATTTTTAACTACTTTTTTTTTTGAATTTGGTGTTGTTGGAATTGTTGCAGCCGTAACAAGATATTTCAGTTTTAATTAGCTCACTCAAAGACATGTTCAAACAATTATATTCAGATATATTCCTGATAATTTAGTGATATTAGTATCCGTGAAATACTTACCCTTGGATGGATTAATATTTACAGCGCTACGGAAAAGCTGCTCCTCATTTTGCCAGTCACTATTACGTTGAATAGTGCGCAGACCAAAGATGCTTAGGACTAGACCAAGACAGCAGAGTAGTAAAACTCTCTGATTGGGGGCTTGAAGACGCTGCCAGAGCTTGTCAAAGCCGAGGCCCAGCAGCAGACAGTAGCCAACGCTGGGCAGATAAAGCAAACGCTCGGCAATTACAAAGCCAACGTAGAAGAATAAATTGCAGGCGGGAAGAAATGGCAAAACCATAAAGGCAAGCGAAATGAATAGCGAAGAATCGGCAGAAGAAGAGGATGCAGCTGAAACGGAGTTGGAGTTGAAGTTTGTTCTAGTAACTGGTAACTGCGAAGTAAGCTGATGATTGCAGCCACAGATGAGATTATGCCACGCCCTGCAACTGTTGCCGCCCAATTGTTGCAGCAATGGCAGCGAAATATTTGCCACAGCCGCATAATCCATGTGGGAACTGGAGTAGCTGCGACAGTGTCGAATTCCCTTGCAGCTCAGTGCCAAGAGCGTGGCATAGAAGGCAAGGCTGAGCAGATTGCGGACATCCCAAAGTGTTCTGATCCGTGGTATGGCCTCCATGCCCCAGTCAAAGCTCAATTGATGTGGCCACAGCAGCAGCTGCAAGTTCCTCGCTGGCAGGTACACAAATGTCAGAGTGCGTGTCCACCAACAGGACTCATGAGCCGTTGGATTGTCCGCAGCCGAGAAGTTGACAGTGGGACGTGGGACCAGACAGAGGCGACAGTAGAGAGCACAGAGCAGGGAAATGCTCAGAATAGTGAGAGAGCGAAGGCGATGCTGTAATGGAAAATGAAGTGCGAAAAGTAATTATTGAATAAGCTGGTTTAATGTATTTAATTACCAGCAATTACTCAAGTAATTAAAGCGGAAATATGTGGTAATTGAGCAATTGTAAGACAGCACCAAGTGCATTATAGTTGGTATAGTCAGAAAGGGAAGGCAAAATTGCAGAAAACTAAGCAGAGGGACAAAAATAAATATAAGTGTTACAAGACCTGGAAAAAAGAAGAATATAATAATAATATAAGAAAAAATACTTAGGAAAAATAAGTATAATTAACGAAATGCCATGAAAGATCAAAATTCAATGATGTGGAAGACGGAAAGAATAGGAGAAGAAAAATAGTGATACAATGAATTAATATGATGTATAAAATTGATTACAAATGTACAAATAAGGGAAACATAAGTAAAAAATATGCGAAAAAGAGAAGAATCACAATTACGATAACATCAGAAAGTAAAGGAATAGCAGAAAGAAAACCAATAGACAGGAAAACATATTATTATAAATGACATTAGGATCGCTTGTAAGTGGAAGAACCGACTCACCTTTCTTTCTGCCACATATTTCTGTTGCACTCCACGAAACACATCGCAAAGACCACAGAGCACCAGAGTCGCAATGCCCGTCTCCTTGGAGAGGAGTGAGAGCAGAGCCAGGAGGAGTGTGAGTGCAAAGAAGCTGCCATTTCTGTGGAGATGATGCATGTGATGATGATACGCCAAGTAGGAGAGCAGGCAGAAGATGCATGCGGCCAAGTCGGCACGTCCCACGAGACCTGCAACGGCCTCGGTGTGAATGGGATGGGAGGCAAAGAGTGCGGTGGCAACACGAGCTGCGGCACGTGTGGGCAGCAGAGTGTGTGCCACAAATAGTACTAGGACTGTGGCAAGGCAATGCAGCAGCAGGTTGATCAAATGGAAGGTGAGTGCCGCACCGTGACCCAAATGGAAATCGAGACGAAAGCTCAGCACGCACAATGGACGCCAGGAGCCATGGGAACCGCTATCCAGCAACGATGTGCCCCAATAATCATGTTGCAGCAGCTGAAACAGCGCTCCAGCTTCAGTTACATCCGCATTCCCCAAGATGGCGCGCCTGCGGGAGAGAGAAGTACACAGAGAGAGTGAGTGAGTGAGAGAGAGAGAGAGAGAGAGAGGGAGAGAGAAATGTGAGTTGGGGCAAGAGATGAGCTCGCATTACGTGTGCAACATCGACAACAACCTGTGGCACACCTGTCCTATTAATTAAAATGATTAATTGCATGAATGGACCGAATTGCCCGGGGATGTACCAAAGTTCCCTGAAGATAGGCACAGTGGGATAGTTTAGCTTAGATTGGCTTAAATTTTTAAAACTTAAAGATGGTTAAGAAAAGCAAAAAGTATTACAATAAAAATGGAATAAATAGCAGAGTTATGTTATGTGAATTTCAAAAAATATATATATATATTCAAACATTAATATTTATTTGTTTCGTAAGTTGAAAAAAATAAGTAAATATTGATTTAAAGTATAGATTTATTATTTAATGTATTTGTATGAATTCAAATCTTTAAAATCGTTTTTGTTTCTAAACTAAGATAAGCGCAAAGATTTATAATTTGTAATAGAATAAATTAAAAAGTTATGTAATAAGGATCTTAATAAATAATTTTTATTTTTAAATGATAATAAGACCTTTTATATTGAAACCATAGTATCTAATTGTTTCGTAAATTGAAAAGTATATTGTCCTATAAAATATAGATTTATTATTTAATGTAATTGTATGAATTTTATTGATATAAACAATCACACAATATATTTGCTGCCTTCAAGTACATTTATTAAGCTGAACTAATCCGTTTTCACCACAGTGCTCCGCCTCAACTTGATTCGAGTCATCATGCCTCGCATTGTCTTACTTGCCACATGCAGCTTGAGCTGATCCAAAAGGACTGAGAGTCAAGTTCCTAGGCGATAGTCCCTTCTCCTACTTCCAATTTATTCTCAACTTCTTCTGTTCTCCTGCTACAGTTTTTTGTGCCTTGATTAATTGCCGATTTGTTGGCGCACTTGGTGTCGTTTCTCTTGTTATAGTTGTTGTGCTACACACACACACACACTCACACACCTTCACACACACACAGCTGGCACACTCCATTGTCACTGGGGAAAGTCAACGGCTCTTGTCGGTAATTGCCTCACTGTTGTACCTTTGCCTGTTGTTCTAATCGATTCCAAGCTACAGTCTGCCCCATATCCATGTCCCACATCCCTCTATATACTCTATACTCTATCCCTTATCCGTTATCCTTGTCCCTTATCCTTGTCCAGTTCCAGGCCATTGCTGCTGTTGTTCTCGATGTTGTTGCTATTGTTCGTATTGTTGCACAGTTTGAAATTTATAGTAGGTTTGCAATAATACCTAAACCATTTTATGCATAATTAGTTTTCAACGGTGCACAGTAAATGCCATTAATTAACTTTAGTCTCCCACTTTCCACACTGTCCATGCTTCACTGTACTCAACGCTAAATGCTTACAAAACTTTTAACAGATTTTTCCTTTTTTAAACTGCCACACGAAGGTTTGACTTATTTAAAATGTGGTTCACGCTATTCTTTAAAAGTTTTAAATACAATAAATCGATACCGATATTAATACATATTTTAAAGTATAATTAATTTATATGCTTTTCTGCTGTTAAACTTATTAAAGTCTCGTAGTAAAACTCGATTAAATAGTGTGAACAATTAGTAAGGAACAATTATAAGAAAAAATAAAGTTTCAACATGAAGTGCAAATATATAGAATTTAATGTAAACAGTTCTTTAATATGTCAGTTTAATTAAAGTTAATATATTGTATTTAAATTGCAGAAAAGTCTTATAGAAATCTAAACACTAAGAATAAATATCTCAGGCTACCTCCGAGCGCACTATAGAAAACTTTGAAAATGCTGACATAAGTCATAATTAAATTTTTTGCGTATAAAATTTGTTGTCTCCACAAATAAATAATTTATGCCAAGCAAATACGGATAAAACCCGGTTGAGGATTATTGGAGAACAGTGTTGCCTTGTTGATAATATAAATTATTGAAAAAGAAGATAATAACATAAATAGAAGTTGGCTGAGTTCTCAAAATAAATCTTAGCGGTCTGGCCATATTTTTAATTGTTTGCAGATTTAGTTCGTTAACATGTGGATAAGAAAACAGACTAAATGTCTGTGATTAAAAGTATTTTGTATTTATTTTATTGGCCTTAACGCGCCTTTAGGCTGTAGTTACAGGTTTCTGGCAAACAAACTTAAAAGTTAACACAATTCAATGCACGATTTTGATATTTCGCCGCAGGCTATGAAAAGGGTTCAAGTTATTTTATTTAAAATATATATAAACTGGAATAAATAAATAAAAGTTATTATATGGAAACTTCATGTACAGAAACTGCAAATTATTCTCATCATTTCTAAAATATTCTTTTTGGAAAAACACTAAATTTTTCATTTTTAATTCGAATTTTTTATTTAGCAGCGGGCCGGAAATATGAGTTCTCATATTTCGCATTCAAATATATATCGGCAATTTTGGATAAATATATTTTTTTTATTGTGTGGCATGCAACTCTTCATATGCATGAATGAGTGCATAAAAAGAATTGTGTGTGTGTGTGTGTGTGTGCCACAAATTGGGTTTTCAAACCTGCACAAGTTATTGGTCGGGCAGCAACGGCGGCGACACCAACAACAATGCCAACACCAACACCACCATAATTTGAGCCACTCAGTTGCACTTCAATTTCAATTGGCACTTTCTTCGTTTTTGGCCCTGCAACGTGCAACGTGTGGCAGCCACAAAATGTAAACGAGTGCAAACAAATTCTTATCGGAAGTGTACAAAAGCTGAAGAAATCAAGTGAAAATGCTGCAAGTCGAGAGTGCTCGACTATGGAAATACCCTGTGCCCAAGCTGGTGTGCAAACCACAGCTTTTCACGCCAAGCAAAATAGTCTCTTAAAATAGTTATATTCCTTAATTTGATTATTAGGGAGCTTTAAAACCAATTTAATGATTTTAAGCTATGGAAAAATCTAGAAAAATCAGTGTTGTTAATATAATAATTTAATAATAATAAATTGATTTACTTATTGATGTTTTTGTAGATAAAATTGTGATTTTTTCAAAGTTCTTTTGGGGCATTAATATATGAAGCGCCATTTAATTGAAATTCAGATTACTTTCAAGATTTCCAAGTGTTTTGTTCTGAATCCGCAATAAAACTGACTTTATTTTATTTAAAACTCACGTCTAAATTTTGAAAATAAAATGTGTTTTATTAGCACTAAGTATTTTTTGGGAATTTAAATAATAATGCCTTTATATAAATACCTAATAATATAATTAAGAATGCGAATATAAATACGATTTCTTTGCTCAAAACAATTACTTGAATAATTGTATAAATATATTTATTATGTCTTATCAGTGACAATCATGTGCACATGAAAATAAAACACCTTTTTCTGCACATTTTTCATGGCAAGAGGGTATGAGGAAATGAGCATGGAGGTGGCATCGGAATGGCAGGTGTGTGTGTGTGTGTGTGTGTGTGTGTATGGGTGTGTGCACAATGCACAACAACAAATTGTGCTACGCCTCATTTGCAAGGATTTCAAGCAGTATCTGAAGCTGAAACTGAAACTGAAGTTGGAGTTGAAGTTCGAGCTGTTGCTGTTGCTAAAGTCGAAAAGGCTGGCAAATATTGAAAAGCATTTTTCGTAGCATACCTTGAGGGGCATGTAAAGGGCAAGGGCAAGGGGACCGTTCAGCTTAATATCTGGCAAAAGAAGGAGGAACGACAGCGTCAACATTATCGTCTCATCAGCAGAATTTCCGCAGTGGCATTTTTGTGCTTTATCATCGTAACTAGTGAATGAATAGCAATACCCGGTGGGTGTAGTGGAAGTAGGGGAATTGAAGAAGAAGGTTGCACAACAACGAAAACATCAACACCACCAACGGGCAACACTGGTGGGGCACTTTGTCAGCAACAACAGCAGCAACGGCAACAGCAGCAGCAACGGCAACAACAATGCCAAGATTCAAGCAGCTTACAAGTGTGGCATGTAGTATCTGCCGTTATCGTTCGCTTTTCACTCGCTGTCGAGAGCCACAGAGCTGGAGTCGGAGTCGGAGTCGGACTCAGGCAGAGAGCGGAGAGTAGAGAAGTAGAAGCGACCGAGAAGACAGAGAAGAGACAGTAGATGCTGCTACATATATGCAGATGGAGCCGTAGCCGTAGCCGTAGCTAGAGGCACCAGGCACAAGGCTGCGATAGTCGGAATCAGTTGAGAAAAAGCAATGAGGCACAGTGGGAAGAATACACAAAAAATATGGAAAAAATCGAATTTACAAATTTGATGCAAACATAAAATAGACTCCAAATAATGATGAGATTGATATTCCGCAAAGCAATCGGTTCATTTTGGACAAAGTTATGACAGTTTGAAGTTTTCGAAATAGCGACAAAGGGAAAGTATGGATAAAATTAACAGTAAAGTATGAAAAATTTAATTTTCCACCTTTGATGCATCATCAAAATTGGGGAAAAGTAATGATATATTTGATATTCGGCAAGGAAATCGGTTGTTTTTTGACTAAGTTATATCTGTTTAAAATTTTTGAAAAAGCGTCAAGAAGTTTGAAAAATTTGTATATATCCCCCACGGTGCATTGTCACAGAAGCCATCTATACATACCAGCAGGCTCACACACACACACACACACACACACACGCACACACACACTGCGGACTGTGGTTGGCTTTTGTTGAAGACAATATATCATAGCATCAGGCAGCAAGGAGACCCCCTTAACGTACCCCAACGTAAATGTACCTCTTCCTGCTGCACACACTTCCAATCCTCGCAATTCCCCCTCCTTCCCCGCGTCAGTTGCCCCTCACGTGTCGCCCTGGCGTTATGGCTACCCACAAACACTTGTACAGTTTGTATGGAGCTGCTTGTGCTTATGTAAAGTGAAAATTTTCGATTTTCTATAAAAAAAATAAAAATGTGAAGAGAGAAAAAAATAATGCCGTTGCTACTGCCTCAGATTCGTCTACCTGCCCCTGCCCCTGCCCTGCCCGGCTGAAAGTACGCTCTGGGACTCACGGGCGTGTGCCCATCAAAAAATTACGTATACGTAACGTGGGATTTTTTTTTGTTATGGGGCGTTTGTTGTCGCTGTCCTTTTAATACGGCACATAAATTATTGTAAGACTGCAGATTGGCTCTTTGGCAACATTTTGTAGCAGCCTTTTTGTTGTTGTTTTTTTTGCAGTTCTGGAAAAGGCAAATATATCAAGTGGTGAGGTGTGAAACATTTGACCGTAGGCAAAGCTACTCGACATTTAAAATCGACCATAGGAAGCTCTTTAAAACGACTGTCACAGCTGTGGTAAAATGATATATAGAGTCTACCTGTTGGACAGCAACAAAGACATAGAAGAATGTGAATTAATCAAGCTTAAAGCTCATTAACATTGCTCTGATTTACAATGAAATTAAATGTACGAAATTGAAATATACACAACTGAAATAAATATTACGATTATTTAGAAAAATACTTATTTTAATATTCACTTGATTCAAAATATTTTTTAAAATGAATAATCAATCAAAATAGAAGTATTAAATATTAGACAAGTTTGTGTCTTTTCGTACTACAAAAATTCGAAAAGAAATTATAATTTTCTACAACTTTCATTGTTGATTTCTGACTAAAACTGAAATTCAACTGCCAGAAAAACAGCTACAAAATCGCATTTAAGCTGTTAGATTTTCACCAGTCAAATGTTCGAGTTTAACGACAGTTAATTTTTAATTTTCCTGTAATTATTTAGCATAGTTTCATTCGAGATGTTTTTTTAATAGTACACAAAAAACCGCTTAATTAAGCCCGAACACACATTTATTATGAGTGCAAAATAAATGATCATAACTTTGAACATTATTCGTATTATTTGTGATTTGTATACGAAATATATCATGTGAACTTTTTAAAAGCTCATATCTCAACAACTATTCGCAATGTGGATGGGAAAACGATGTACAGAGTGTGTGTGAGGTTGGGGATTGGGGATTGGGGATTGGAGGAGAAGGCGAAGCATGAAACAATTCACAACACACGTGAAAAATGTTTCTCTATCCCTCTTTCCTCTTTCCTTCCTCTTTCCCTCTTCTCATTCTCTTTCTCGTTTCTCTTCGCCAACCATATCGAGTCGAGCATTGGCCATTGCTCTTTTTCCAGTTGATAGGAAACAAATTGAAGGGAATGCTGCCATTTAATAAATCATGTTTTGTTTGGCTTGGCTTGACAATAATAACTTGTGTGCTTGTGTATGTGTGTGTGTGCGACCACAACAACAACCACTATGACCACTACAATAGAAGGTAGTCAGAGGTAGGCACTGTTAACAGTGTTGGAAGTTGCGTGAAACTGACCACAGAGAGCATCCGGTTCACAAAAAAAAAGCAAAATATAAAAAAAATAAAATAAAAGGCAACATACAACGCTCAAAGAACTTTTTGTTGTCCCCAAATAGGGACGGCTTGTTGAAGTAAGAAGTAGTGCTGATACCCGACGAGGGGGGAGGGGGATGGGAGCTTAGGGTTGCGGAGGTAGCCAACTCAGTTACATAAGTTGCGTTTATTATTTCTGTGTGTCTGTAAGTTTTGTGCTTGTTTTCTGCCATCAACCAGCAAAAAACCGGTCAAATTTAGGCAGCTATACTAGCAGTTACTATAGGTTTAAATTATTTGCATTTCAAGGTATTTAAATATAAAATATAATAAAAAACATAGTTCTTATTGCTGAATTTAATAATAAGATAAATAATATATGAATTAAGATTCATCTTACTTTATTTTTATTGATGAAAACTTATTATCTGTAATAATGTTTTAAAGTCAACCAAGTTTGAAATGCTAAGAAAATATGTGTTTTTATTTATATTTACACATGAGCTTGAAGTATTATTCAAGAGCACAGCAAATTTGCCTAAACTCTACACTCAAAAGCTGTAAAAGTTGCATTCCGTTTTTCGCTTTCAGAACCATGCATACCCTCTGCACTTGCATGGCTTACAGGGTATAATAATAGCAGGAGCTGCACAAAATAACGAGCTACAACTGAAGCTTTTGGCTGAGCACTTTGTGCATAACTTTCCATTTATGCTGGTGTCCCATTACCCCCTCCTCCTTCCCCTTTCTACCCCTGCCCCCTCCATGAGCCACCCCCCTAATATATACAAGTACAATTGTTTGCTGGTTTTTGTAGTTGCGGCGTCACTTGGCGTCCAGAAGCGCAGCGGTTGACTTCGTCTATGGCAATGGTAATGGGCATGTGGTTGTGAAAGAAAGAGGGGATAAGGTATTGTTACACATGGGTGGGGGGATGCTTCTCTGTCCGGCATAGTGTGCTCTCTCTCTTTCTGTGTGTGTGTGTGTGTGTGTGTGTCTGTTGCTGAGTCCAAGTCCAAGTCCAAGTGCTCGGGGGAAATTCCTGTCCATTGTACATGACTTTTGATATTTATGGGTAATTTCGTTTGCGTTAGCAGCATTTCAATGCGAAGAGGTGTAAGCTCTTCTCCAACAACCAGAAGAAGAGCTAGAAGAAGGAGAAGTAGGTGGAGAGAGAGTAGAAAGAGCAGAAGCGAAGCAAAACATAAATCAACATTTTGTTTTTAATTTGCTCTGTTCGCCGGCAACGTCTGATTTTGACAATAGACCAAAAATACGCACAGTTAGTCGGCAAAGTGTTTTGACAAGCTCCAAAATTTACAGAATGTCGAGCAAAAAATATTTTTATTTATTTCACATAGATAAAAAAATGTATATAAGTATTTTTAAATATATGGTAATTAATGTATAAGTAAAACATTCAGATTTTTTTGAATCTTAGTTTGATTCTCTGAACAAATTAATTCAAGTAAAAAAAATATATGTTTTTATTTCACATTTATATTAATATTATAATATGCTTTTCTATTGTCTTGGAGCAAGTTAAAAAACTAAATACTTTTGAAAATTAAGTAATTAATGTATAAATAAAACAATCAGATTTTTTTATTCTTTGTTAGTTTCTCTGAACTAATTAATACAAATGGAAAATAACTGGCATTGAACTTAACTATTTGTTTTTAACTTTAGTAATCTAAAGTGTGAGTGTCTATTGTGTCAAAACACTTTCTTGACTAACTGCAGATAATAACGATAAGTTGCCTGCTGAAAATAATGCCTCTGGCATTGACGATGGAAATGGGAAATGGGAAATGGGAAGTGAAGTTTGCAGTTCGTTGCCAGTTTTACAATTAGGCAACTTGAAAATTTATTATAGTGATTTTAATCAAATGAATGACGCCACTTGGCGGCACAATTAATAATAAACTTTTGTGGAAAAGCAGAAAATAAATAAAAAAAAAGAAAAATATAGAAACCACCAACAAGGGACCCACGACTTGAGCTCTCTTTCCCCGGGGCCAGGTAAAACTGGGAGACTTTCCCATTTACCTTCGTCAACTTGCTGACATATGGAATTTTTAATTCGCTCAAATTTCTCTCTCTCTCTGTCTCTGTCTCTGTCTGTCTGGCTCTCTCTATCTGCTGTCTGTCTCACCTGTCATCGTAGACAAATCCAGCGTTTAATGTGTTTAAGTTTAGAACAAAGGCGAGCGCCGTGCAGCCGACGAGTCCTGCGTAGTCCTTGTTCTTCGTCTCTCTCCCCAGCTCCTCCTTCGTTCTGCAAAGAGACAGTACAGAAATGTCCACAAATATTAAAGTGGAGTGTCATAAAATATATGCTCAAATTAATTCTCGTAGGCTCTAGAACAAAGCATCTAATCCGACCTTCCCACCCCTCTCCCCTCTCCCCTCTCCCCTCTTCCCTTTCTCACCTTCTGCCTTCCTCCCTTCAGTTCATATCAAATGCCAAGCCAACTGCAAAGCTTTTCTGCCCATTTTCATTTGACATTTACATTTAATTTCACTTCTTTTTACCACAACGCTTAAAGCTTGTCAAATGCAAATACAATGTTTCACTTTAATGTTTCAAACAGCCCTCGCAGTGGCTGTGACTCTGAAAAGGTCTCAACACAAACAAAGCTTTGATTTATTTTTGAATATATTTAAATTAAAATAGAATTGTTGGTTAGACAATAAACTAAATAAATTAAAACATTTTCTTTGTACTTAATATTTGTTTCTAATAACACAAAAATACTTTAGTTTAATCAAATTTCCGTCTGTTCTAAAGAGCACAATTTTTTGTAGCAACAAATAAGTTGCCATAAAAATAAAAATGATTATTCTACTTTTACGATCTTATTTGACAAAAACTTCAATTATTTTAATATTGCACTCATAACTTAAAGGAACTAGCTAAAAAGAATAAAGCATATTTTATCAGTTCAAAAATGTGCTGTGATTTCGATAAATTAATGGATAGATAAGTTTTATGTCTGACATTTAATATTCGTGTGTTGGGTTTGGAAAATTTTGTGGCAACTCAATCTTAAAAGGCAAACAACAAATGTTTTTTAAGGCTTCGAATGACAACGAACGTAAATCAATTGAAATTCAAATCCCATAAATATTGTGCATGCATTTTGCACTGCACTTTCAGTGAGTTTTTCAGGTGGAAAACATTATGGATTTTTGGTATAGATCAACGAGTCGTCAGTCGTCAGTCGTCGGCAAATCGGCAATCAAAACAGTTGAACAGTTCAACAGTTGGACAGTTGGACATTTGTGAATGCAAACAAACCGAAACGCGCACGTTCATTATGATTATGGCTCGAATGTTGTGGACCATGGTCTGTTGTAGTTGCTGTTGTAGTTGTTGTTGCACATAATGCGCTGTTCATCGTATCTCATGGCATTCTTCGTTTTATATTAGCCACAGACATGTTGTGTGTAATCGCTATCCCTGTCTCTATCTGTTTATTTGTCTATCTTGCTCGCTTCCACTTTCATCCTGCTGCCTGTGTTGACGGAAATTAAATGCTACGAGCCCATTTTGAATTGTCTGTGTGTGTGTGTGTTGGATTGTGGCACATGGATTCTGGAATTCAGTTTGGACAACTACAAATGCAGAATCCCTGAAATGCCACTTGAAATGCAACCCGCTGTCCCGTTTCCGCTGTAGACTCTCTTGTTTTCCATACAGGACACTATTGGTTGCTCCTCGTTGTGGTTGTTGTCGCTGTTGTCATCACCATTACAAGTAATGAGTGTGGCAGAAGAGGGAGAGAGAGAGAGAGAGCGATGGTCGTCACGGTCATTGCCTGAAAATTGTTATCTCGCACAATGCAGACGATGTCCACCATTTGCCACATTTCGGGCCACTTTCGCTCTTGGCAACACTCGACACACGACTGAAATTAAGTCTTCCTTTCCCCTGGCCTTTCCAGGTGTGCCAGGTGAAACTTTTCTGTTGTTTTTAGACTTTACACTAATTAATTGAATTGCTTTGTTCCAAATGAGCTGCGATATGAGTTTATGGCGCTTTAGTTTTGCCATCTTCAAGCAAATATAATAATGTAGTTTAGTTTGCCTCAAGCGTTCATTTAAATTAGCTAACATTTCATGAGCTTCCATTTCATTCTATTAAAGCCAAAACACATTAACACACACACACACACTCACAGTCGAATTTCTCTATCGATTTGCTTTGCCTTCTCCTCACTTTTCTTTGCTTTGCTTTCCTGTCTCTTCTCGTATCTTTGCCTCAAATGACGCTGCTAATGAGCTCCAATAATAATGATAATATTGCGCTACCATAACCATAAATATATATGTATTTGTGTAGTTAGGCGTGTGTGTGTGCATGTGTGTGTAGGTCATATAAATATAAGTCCTTCAGAAGAATTACGGCTGATTTGCAATATTCCTTGATAGGTTTTCAGCCTCCTAAGCTACGAAAGCTAGCACAAAACTTATCTGAGCCAATGTAGAATAACATCCATGAAAAATAAACTCAGCTTTAATAAATTTATTATATTTTAACATCTTACTTTTACTTTAATGCTAAGAAATTTCACTTATTTTTCAGTTTTATTTTTTAACTTGAAATTAAATTACTTTCGAATAAAATAGGTAATCTAAACGATTTATTGACAATTGTTTAATTGATGCTTGATTTAATATTGAATTTATTATTTTACGTCAAAGAAAAATAAGCAAGCAGCTTAAAATTGTCAAAGTTTATTATTTTAATTAAATACGTGTTTGCAGTTGATAAATTTTGTGTCGAAAATAAACTCATGTCTTTTCTTTTCTATATGTTTTAAACCTTAATAATCATAATTTTCATAATATTCCTACTATTTCTCAAATAAATGAAGCTTACATTTCTGGCATCTTCTTTTCCAACTCAGTTAATTGTGGAATAACCTTTCTTAATCACCAATTACTGATATTAAATCGAGTCTTCTGTTGACTGCTCTCAAAACTAAACTTTAGCTATATTTTTGTGAAATTCTTATGAAGGCGAAATTCTAACCAAATATTTTCATATATATTTTGCCCATCAATTCGTATAAATGAAGAATAATATTGCTGTGAAATTTGCTCTATAAATAATAATATTTAAGCTGTTTTATGCAAATCTCATAAATTTGTATTTGGAATAAATATATAAATGTTAAATTCTTACACTCTTGTGTACAATTTGCTGCCTTTTAAGCAGTTGAAAGCTTTCCGGCTTATAGGCTGGACTTTATTTTGGAAAATCTCTCTCTCTCTCTCTCTCTATAATTTGTTAGAGTATTTTTAGAAAACACTGCGAGATGTTTGGGGCTCAAATTAGCAGGTGCTGCCCTTGAACCGAGCAAATTAATTCGACTGTCGAAAATAGACCGAGACGCAATGTAAATGAGAAAGAGGGGGAAGAGAGAGAGAGAGGGAGAGGCGAGAAAGGGTATTAATCAAATGGCGCCAAAGGACTTAATTTGAGGCGTTTGTAGGCGACATAAAGAGGCTTTTAAGAGTGACACTGCGTCCTTGTCAGCTGGCGCCTTGAATTACTCTGCTTATTTTGTCAGGCCAGACACGAAGGGACAACAGACAGACAGACGGACAGATAGACAGGCCTTATGTGTGTGTATGTGTGTGTCCTTGATACTGTATCGCACTCCATACGGTTCAAAAGTCAAAGTGCAATTAGCGCAACGCTGTGTTTGCCTCTCAAATTTTTGCCTTGTATCAGTGCAAATATTTACTTTCAATTTCATATGCAAATGTCGCCATCGCTCTGTGCCATTAATCACAGTCTCTCTTCTCTCTGCTCGTTTGCTCCTCCCTTTGCTCCCCGGGGCTTATCTTATCTGAAGCATCATCCCTTAGCAGAAACGGATGACAGAAAAAATAATTACGTTGTCATGTTTACGGCGCACTGAAATTAGCTGAAAGTATCTGAATGTAACCATCTTTTGATGTTGATAGCACACAGCACAGAAGCCGGTACAGTCAGAGCAGCCTACACTGATAAAAAAATATATTGCTTTCCTTAATTACACAAATGTGTTTCATATATTTTATGTTTAAAATAAAAAAATACATAAATAATATTAAATAATAAAACTTATTAACTTGTGGCTTTCATTACTATGATTTCTTTCAGTGTACATTAATAAAATGGAATATGCTTGAAAATATATATACTTATATATATTTTACAGTTTGGGATTGATAAACTTTTCTGACAGTTTGTGACCTGTGACTTTTGTTTTATGAAATCAGCTGACCTTATTTGCTGGCGCCCAACGTGGGGCGGGGTGGGGGTTGGTCCGCTGAGCGGAAATTGTCGCATACAGTGTGCGCTGTACAAGCGCAGCACACCTTAAACCGGAAACCGGAAACATTATTCCCAAAATGTCAAGTAAAAAACAGAAACAGAAACAGAAAACAAAAACCCATTAGACACAATTTTATTTTCTGGGTCAGAGGCGTCAGCACAAAAAGCTGTGGCACTTCCAACTACCAGACGAACTGGGCAGCTCACCCCCAGCACCAGTTCCCAAAAGTGAAAACACACAAAAACAGCAGAGAAGTGAAGAGAAGAAGAGCATCTAAAACAAAACCTGGTGGGTGGCCTCTCAATGGTGACACAAAACAGCGAATGGACTCGACTCGACTCGACTTGACTCTCGACTCTCGACTCCACTCAACTGAACTCAACTGGAGACTCCCTCCCTCTTCCCCTGTCTCTTTGGCATAACTGCACTCAGTACAACTCAACTGACCAGTCACGGTTTGCAGATTGGAGAATCGGGAATGAGGAATGGGGAATGGAAACGATTGCGGAAATCAAGTTGTGTCAACAGCTTAAAAGCCAAAATGTAATAAGCCAGGGAAATGTAATGTAATAAAATATCAAATGTAAAATGGAGCTGGCGGGAGAGCATTTGTTGCCATTAAAGTATTCGGCTTTGAAATTGGAAACAGACGAAACAGAAAACAGAAGGCCAAAGAGTGCAATACAACATAACATAATCTAGGCAAGAAAGCAAGTGAAGACGACGGCTGAAAATACTCTACAATAATTGTAAAACAAGCGATTTAAATCTATATTTGAAAATTGGTTTTCAAGGGAATAATAAATCTATTTCAAATTGGTGGTAAATTTAAGTAAAAATAAACAAATAAACAAATCCATGTAAATATATACTTTTAAATAGATTATTTAAAGTAATCACTAATGTATTAAAGTTCACAAAAAATTATTTGAACGGGTTTACTAGACAATATTTTATAATATCATTGAGAGTTTATGAACTCTGACTTTTAAACAGAATTTTATATTTTAAAATATAAAATTACATATAATATTGGGTAACTAAGTTATTTTTGAACTTATTGAATCTATTATAAATTTAATGGAAAATGTTATGAGGTGGACAAAAATAGATCGAATAAATTTGAGCTTAACATAAAATAGGGTTAATGTCAAACTTAAAACCCTTGAAAGATAGTTTATTTCAGTTGTTCATTTAAAGTAATATTTAAGATTATATCAATATTTTACTGCATCTACCCGAGCTCAAACAAATTAAATATGAAGTATATCACATTTTCCAATGAGTACAATTAATATTGTAATTAATAATCATTATATAAATATTGCAGAAGAGTAAATGGGATTGAAAAAGTAGTCGGACTTGGTTCCTTAAAGGCAACGATATCCCTTAAAGTTTCCTATTATTTTCAGCATTCATACAGTATTAACTTTAGCATATTGTTGAAGAGAAAAAAAGAGAGATTTCTATATATAATACTTCGTAATGCTCAGCATTCATGCAGGATTAGCTTTCTCTATATCGGTGCAAAGATTCTACGCCGCTAGCTGGAAGAGGTCATAAAAAGCGCAAAGCTACGAAATTTTTGTGTGTTGGCCACAAAATATGCAATATTTTATTATTGTAGCGCCAAACAGTATGCAACACTTTATTTCAGCGCTATGTGCTTCCTGCCACTTCCTGTACCCGAAAAAGTATGCTACGTTTTATATTGCCAGTTGCTGTAGATGTTCTTATTGCCGTTGCTGCTGTTGTTGGACTTGTTGTTGTTGTTGTTGCAGCTGCTGGAACAGGTCCAAGTGTCGACTCCTTTGCTGTGCCAGAAAGTATTCAACATAGTTTAGTTTTTACATGCGATTTGAATGAGCACAAACGGATATCATGTCGTTCTCCCTCCGTAGCATATATTGTTGTCTAAAGTAGCATATAAGTGCAATAGAAATCATTTTTAAAACACTCGAAGGCAATTCAACTCGGTTTTTACAACAGATTATTAGAACAGACGTTTCACTTGGCGCCAAAAACTCTGGCAGTTTGTCAAGCCAAAGATCGGAGTTTGGGTTGAAATATATATAATTATGAACAGACTTCCTCGAGCTAATTATGTCTGGCAAACTGTGTTGAGTCCAAGTTTCATTATGCTGCAAACGAAAGGCGACAAAATGGAGATTTGTGGCACATTTTTGGAACGTCCTTTGCACATATAAACATAATTATGTTATTAATTTAACTTGATGTGCAAACAAACAGCGCTGAAATCGTAAATAATTGCAACTTAAATGAACTATAAACAAGCCAGTGTGTTGCATTTAAAGCTGCTCTTCTTAAGAATACCCGGTAGTATTTAAATCATTTTTAATTAAAAAATAATGATTGTCATTCTTAATTATTTGCAGAATAAAATACTTTTTATGTAGTCAGATTTTTAAGTACTTTCATCAATTGTTTTATCCAAACTTGAACTTTTTGCATTAACTTATATAGCTCATTTTAGCATTTGTCTATCGGGTATTAAATTATACACCTCAGCAAATGTTGGCATTAATCTGTGTGCGTATTAAATATAATTATTAATATACGCTTTCAAATTAATGATTGAAAACCGTGATAAAAATCTGTTGATAAATAGAAAAACAAATTAATAGCACAATTTTTAATAGAAATTATGCAAATTTGGATCAAATTGAACATTCAACACAGATTTGTTAATTGAATAAAAAAACGCTATGCAACACATTAAAGTGCATGCAACTTTTAATAAAACATCGTTGGGACATTGAACCAAAGCTAACCAAAGCAACGAACAAACGAACAACGAACCAACGTTGCACCGAACAAATAAGCAGAATAATAAACAAACAGGGAAATAAAGAAAAATAAATAAATAAATTTTGTTAACTTTTCGCACCAGACTTTTGTTATGCACTGTCAAAACCGAGTTCAACCCTTTGAAAGTTCAATAAAAAAGTTGAAGAGCAGGGAAAAGGGGTTAGTAGGGATGGTAGAAGGGAGGCAGACGAGACTTTTTAATGGGCAAGCTTCAAAAGTGCGCTTCAGACTTTTGCGCCAATGTTGTTGAGGTTTTTGACCGATGTTTTCAATGGTTTTCAGCCATGACGATTGTTCGTTCACAGATTTAGTTTACAATTTGATTAGAAGAGAGGGTTGAGGGTTGAGGGGTGGGGAAAGGGGAAAGGGGTAGGCAGAAGGGTGTGTACTAGGCCCATTCGTGTTGGCGTTAATATTATGTCTTGCAGTGTGTTGCACGCAATGTAAATGCTAATTAAGAGGCTTTACATGCCACAAGTTGGGCGTGGCATTACCCCTAAGAGTGTGTGTATGATAGTGTGTGTGTGTTTACTTCTTAATTGCGTAAACCAAGCGTTTGATTAGTATTAGTATTTGCACAGCAATTGACATTAAACAGTTCAATCAGTATAAAAAATTCAAACGGAAACACAAGTGTGAGTTTCGGCAAATATTTAATGTCTTTAGGGGCATGGAATGGGATTGGGGTTGGGGGTTGGGGGTTGTTCCATTATTACAATATTATTATTAGCACAGCACACAACACAATATACATACAACAATATAACGTCTCCTGTGTCCTGTGTCCTGTCTCCTTTCTCCGTCCGGTCAGTAAAACGGTCATTGGCCTCGTTGGCCAACTTGAAAGAAGTCAGAAACCTCAATTAGGCTGTCAATCAACGCGTCGACTGCCTACAACAGCAATAACAATAATAATAATAGAGCTATTGATTTTCATTCTCCAGGCATTTGTCTTAAATGCCCTTCTAGCTGCCTAATGAGTTTTGGGGGCTGTACTTTGACATGGCCACGACCCTTGATCTTATAATTAGCCGTCTCTTTAGCATTGCCTGCGCTCTGATTGTCCTCCTTCCCCCTCCCTTCCCCTCTTCACACCATTAAGGTAAAGAAATGAATGCGACGACATAAATGAATCACAGCTAAAAAACAATCAGAAAATGTAAACAAACATTTTTCGAATGATTCACATTCAGTTTCTTGTAGAAAACCGCAAATTAAAGCTTTAAATATCGTTTGGTTAAAAAAAAACACTTATTAAACAAATGCTGGACATAATCTTATGACTATTGTTACAGAAATAAATAAATGCACAATGCAGGGCATTGAACTTTTTAAGCATTAAAAGCAACAGGATTTAAACTGACTTAAGAAAATCAACTTAAAAGAATTTTTACAATACTTTATTTTAAATATCATTGTGAAAATCATTAGTAAACATTTCGAAATTTTTGTTTAATATTTTCCAACACTTACATTTAATAAGAGATCTTTCGTTGCTGTTAATATACAAAAAGGCACTTAATTCTGATAACCAACATAAAAAATGAAGCTTTAATCTAATATTGGAGTTTATAAAACACTATAGTACAATTTTGAATAAGTTTTTTACTTTCCTCACTTGCAGTTGAGGAAAATAACTATTAAAAGTTGCAAAAATTAATCAAAATCAACAGATTAAAACTTAATTTCCCTGCAAAACTAACTGGCAAATAGTTAACAGTTCATTGCTTATTATTTTACTCTTTATAATTTAAAGCTGGTTTCAATTCTAATCATTTCTAGAGTACAAACATTTCAGTGTTAATTAAATAATAGACTTTTCAGCCTCACGATTCCAACTGTTCCATTTTGTATCAGATTCATTTGAGGAACTTGACTCGAACTTAAACGTTGCATTATCGCTGAGCCAAAAAGCTGGTAATATTTCGGATAAATAAATATTTAAAACAATAAATTGTTTATGTGAAAGTTGCACAACAAATTAACTGAGTCACTTGCAGTGTGTGTTTTTCTAAATGAATTCTCGGTAAGTAAATACCTAAATCGGAGTCAAATACCCTGCTTGACATTGGGATAGGGTTTCATACATAGCTCAGTGGCTATAAGTATATTTACTTAGAATCACAGATAGTTTGTAATTTAGAACATTTCTTGCAAATGTAAATTTTCTCATATAAAATAATTTTACGCAAAATATTTCATCTATCTATTTAACTGAGAGATATTTTGATATTAATGGAATTATTCAAATTTCAGCTAAACTAAACTACGAAATATAAAAGGGTCAATGTGTGCTTCCTCGCCAGGGTATTCTTTAATCGATCATTTACAGTTTTCTGCATTTTCTCTCTCGAAATAAAAGAAAAGATTAAAATTATAAGCACAAAATTCCATTTTAATGAATGATGCTTTTATTTTTGGCTTGCATCAAATGTAACTTTATACGAGAATATATCTTTCGTGTTCGACTTTTTTGGGTATGAGAATGCCGGGGTCTAAGAAAGATGAAACTGACAGAATCTGAAATGCAGGGACTTTCAATTTATATCAGACTGGAGCACACACATGCACATTCATGTTCCTTTAATTGTCACTTTTACAAGCTCATCCCCAGAGACAGCAGCTGTAGCTGAGAGAGAGGGGGGAAGAAAGAGAAAGAGAGAGATAAGTAAGGAAAGAGAGATAGAGAGACATTGTGGCAAGTTGCTAACGTGAAATGCCAGTTGTAACAAAAAACCAATAATGGCAACTGAAGTTGTAGTTGCAGCTTCCTTATGGGGCATGTGTGTGTGTGTGTGTGCGGCATGTTTGGGGGTGTGGCATGTATGTACGCCCTTTTTATCGATTAGCGCATGTAACTGTTACTACCTACTGATAAGTGTGTACATGTTTGTGTGTGCCTGTGTGTGTCTGTGTGTGTGTGTGTAAGCCAATCAGCCGAGCGGCTAAGAGGGTGGAGTACCCAAGGGGGGAGGGGTAGTTTTGGTGGCACAAAGCAAATGACGCTGCAAACGAGAGCAGGAAACGTTGCCGCATTCGCATTCATTCATTTTACACACAAAAGCCATTAAAACGCTTTGATTCTATTGTTTTGTTTGTCATCAGCAACAACAGCAACAACAACAACCACAACAACAAAGGTTAAAAGGACAACAGGGCAACATCATCATTATTCACTTAGTTTTTAGAAGCAAGGTTTTAAAGTCAAGGCTGAGATTTTTCAAGCGCCATTAAATTCCGCAAAATAAATTTGAAAATTTCTACACTGACCTAACCTCATTTATCATAAAGACTTCTGGAAAAGTCAAATGGGTAATGAGAACATGACTGAAATTTTTCACAACAAATCTAAAAGTTCTAAATATTCTCGAATTACAATACAACAACAGCAAATGGACAACATCATTATTTAAATAGTTCTATGTTTTGTGGTAATGTTTCAAATTTAAGGCTGTGATCTTTCAGGACACCTTAAGCACAATTTAAAATCTCTTGATTTATCTAACCTTACTTTTTATACAAACAACGACAAGAACAAATTCCAAAAGACAACATCATTAATATTCACTTCGTCTTTAGGTTTTCAATTCAAGTCCGTATTTTTTTGGACTACCTTAAATACGAAAAAAATACTTGAACATTTGTACATTGATCTAACCTCACTTTTTATAAGCTTCGCTTTCACTTTCACTTTGTTCTGGTTGTGCTTGTTGTTGTTGTTGTTGCTGGAGCAATATTTTTTTAATATTGAAAGAATTTTGCTGGAGCTGCGGTTTTTTTTGAAAGTGCCTGCGGCAGCTGCTCTCCACCTCTTTCCAATCTTTCTATCTTACGCCCCCTCCTCACCATCCACCACCCACAGCCGCTCTTCACCTCACTGTGCTCTTTCCGTTGCACCCTCTCGCTCTCCCCTTTCCATGGCTCGACCGTCTCGACGTCCAGCGACGCTTTGGCAGAAAAACCGAGTCTTGCGGAAAAATCAACATTGCACAAAACTTTTCAGCGCCTCCCGCCACCCCCTGAGCATTACCAGCACCACTACTAACACCCCCATCAGCTTTCCTTTGCACCACTTTTTTGTTTTGGCTTAGCGCTGATGATGTATGCACTTTGAAAAGAGTTGAGCAGTGTGGTTTTCGGGTTTTGATGAGCTAACGTCAGCCACCTTCACATCCACCTCCACCTTCGTTTCCATTCCCATATCGACCCTGACAATATGAGTCAGTGTTGCCCATGTTATTAAGGGCTCGAAATGCTAATTTAATTAAAACAATAATTTGAGTTAAGCTCATATTCAGAAATTAAATTTAATTCGGATTTATGCTTGTTCGACAAATTTTAAAGTATTATACATACAAGAGTATTTTATATAATCAAATGACATTTTATATTTTTTGAAATACACATTCTTCAAAGTAATTCTTTGTACACAGTATGCAGTCATACTACATTATTTAATTCAAGTTAAGCATTTATTTAATTTGCTCGAAATATTTGTTTGACCGAGAATATATTGATTTTTAAAACTGTATTCTAAATATATTTTTTTAAAAATAAAAAAATTTATTTTGTACATATTTTTATTACCCAAACAATAGAAAATAGCCAAATAGCTATAAAAAAGCTTAAAATTTCAGCACTTATAAATGCACATTCTCCCTCCTCTTTTTGTTATGACTCTAACTCCTTGCGTCTCTCTTTGTTTGCATTTCGTTGGCTAAATAATAAAGTTATTAATGGACTTCAATGGGGTTTCAATTATGCAATTTCTGCGATTTGAAATTGAATGATATTTTGACTGTTTGCTTTGGCAGCAGTGCGGTTTCTCTATTTTCTTTCTTTATCTTTTGCCAACTATTGGCTGAGTCGGCGATTAGTTTGCTCTCATATCAAAATACTTTAAATTTAAGTAATAATAAAACTTCTAAAACTATGTAATTCAAATTTCAACGCTTTCGGTTATAATACTTATTGCCGTTGGCATTTCTCACCCATCGCTTCGATTACTTATCGATAAATGCACATAAAGTTAAATTCCAGGTCTGCGAAAGTAAAATTGGCTGGTCACACAGAAATACTGGAGGTCAATTTCAAGTAATCGACACATTGGAAAAATGTTCAATTTGACGTAATTTTTGAGTGCATTTTAATTTAATTTAAAAGATATAATAAGTTGTTGCAGGCAAAGAATCAAGAGGCGCCTGGAATTGTTGCAGTGTGGCAAGAAAACTGAAAAGACAATGCAACGCGAAAGTTCGGGAAAGTTGAAAAGGAAGCGACAATTTCATACTGAGAGGAACAAGGAAATAGGACCTCCTCCGGCCTTGCTGCCATTAGAATATAATGGCCTCATTTCGGACTTCGATATATTGAGCATTTATTCGGATGTTAGCAAACTCAGCGCCATCGAGGAGCATTTGAATTTGTTGTACCGGTGGGTAGTTTCAACTGTTTCCGAATATACATGGTCAATTAATTGTATTCCCATTTTAGCCCCTTTACCTGCATTGTGAAATCCAGGTGCAACTATAAACTTATTGAATTGAACTGTCTTTTGTCGAACACCCGCTACGAACCTCACAAACATCCGGCGCTTTTCGTCCGTCACTCCAACCCGTCGTGCAGTTTACGGGTCTACGATAACGGGAACATCTGTAGCCAGGCCTACAGCTATAACGGGGCTGCATTGGGCGCTAAATGTTTTATGAACACCATGGAACAGTTGGGATATTCTCCAATCTTTTACCATCCCAAGTTTAATGTGGTTAATGCGACATTCTGTATGTCATTTTGCATTAATCTGGATAGTTTCTATGTGGAGTACCGTAAAGATTGCCTATATAACTCAGAAACGCATCCATATCTCACCTACAAATTTCAAGATTCAAGCATCAAATTTGCCATATTTCCCATTGGATATGTGTACGTTTTGCTGTCCTCCAATCCAAAAAGTACCCAAAAGGCCATAGCTCACATTTTACCCCTGCTTTATCGGCATAGGAATTTGGAATTGAAGTCGGTAAGGGAACTAAGCAGTGGTGACATTAATTTCAAATTGCTGTGGGAAAATGAATTCCAAAAAGCATATCAGGACACCCTTAGATACTTTATGCCAAGAGAGAAACAACAGCGACAACTTCAACTGAAACTTTAATTTCAAACTTTTAATATACGAGAGAGAGTATGCATATCCTGTTAAATTCTCATAAATGTCGAAATGCAGAAAAAGTTCTGGAAACTTTTGTCGGTGAAAACAATGAAAAAATGCTGCAGGCTAATAAGTATTATTCAACAAAATATAACAATTTATGTATATGGAATAGGTATTTGCATACATATATTTACTCAATATTCTTCTTTTTATGTTTTATATAAATTTTTTTGCACAAGTCATTAGCTCCATTTGCATCCACACTGAAATGTCAACCAATTTAAGAGGTCGCAGCGCAAAAGCACTAAAAATCACTCACAAATTTACAATGTAAATTCCAACTGCAGCTCATCGAATTCCATGTTTGCATATTCCCCAAACTCCCCACGCTACAGACCGTTAACTGAGCAGCAGGGAGCGAGAGAGTGCGGAATAGTTGTTGGAATGGGAGAGGCGCGATGACATATCGTATCGAAAATGTGTGAAATGAAATTTGAAACTGTCGTTGCTTGCTCTCCTTGTCGCTCCTTGCCCATTTCAAAGCTATTGCATTTGAATTGTTTTTGTCCACCGTGAAATACAATTCAGTGTCATATTTGTGTTTGTTTTGCAAACTCTCAAACACACACACGAATTGGCTGCACAGCTGTGGTCTCGATATGTGCGGATAATTTTCAACATTTTTGTTTGCAATTGTCGTTGCTTTTTGCTGCATTTCTGTTTGTTGTTAAACATTTTTGAACCATTGGCGGCTTTCACGTGTTGTGCGCTTTGTTTAAACGGCTTGTGGACTATTGGGATTACTAATTAGCGTATTTTGCTTATCTATTCGGTATTTTTGAAAAAAGCACCAAATATGCAATCGCTTGATAAGTTCTTGTCAATATCGATTTTCCGTTCACGTTTCATCGATATTAAAATATTCGTGCTGACTCGAAATGTATCGTGATCACATTGTTGCCAACTCAGCTGTTTTTTAGCGTTCTTAAGCACCACCATTGATATTAAAAGAGTAGGGCTATAAAAGTTGTTTTACAAGGTTTGATAAGAAACATGAGTAAAACTAATTTTACAGAAGTTACAAAATTATTTGAAGTAAAAATTTTTAAAAGCATACTCTTATTTTTCACTGAAAATTAAGCTATTTTTGATATGCTTTTCCAAAGCTAAAATAGCTGCTTATCTTCTAATAATTGGGCAGCACCATTAGTGTGTGAATCAGGTTTGCAAAACATCGATATATTAACCATTAAAGTTATAATCTATCGGTATAACGAAAGTGGCATCAAAAGTTTTATTTACGTGTGTTTTTGTTTTTTAAGTTGATAATGCGTAAGCACACGGACAGTGCACACATTTGTATTTATTTGGAAACACACAGATGATTTTATAACTAAAGCTGTGTATGTAAATCTTTTATTATTCTCTCTTGTGTGTTTCGCGTTTTGCTTTATTTTGCTCATGCATGCATATTAGATTTTGGCGTTTATATTAAAAAATATTTGCACTGAAAACAAATTAAGCAAAATCTGCTCATTTAAATTCCAAACGCAAATGCTAAAAATGCAGAAAATAATTAATATTGGTTAGTATGTGTGTGTGGATGAGCTAGGCTGGAGTGACCAGGCGATGCTGCAGCAGGTTTTTTTTTTTGTGGTTTAAGTTTGTTTTGGTGGCTTGTTGCTGGAATAGTGCGGGAGGGGAGGGTGGCTGGTGAGCAGACCAGCTGATTGTTTGTGTGTGTGTGTGTGAGTCTGCATTTTCATAATTTGCGCACAACAAAAAGCAAAATGCAGGACAAAAGCAATGGCGTAAAAGGAACAGAACTATACGAAGCGCTGCAAATTCCAAGCTCTGGAATTTATGCAGCAAATATTAACTTACCACACACACACACAAACGCATACACATGCACTTGAATTGTGAGCAAAATTTCTCATGCAATTCATGTAAAACGCAAACAGCGAGAAGGAGATGGTGAGTGGGAGGAGCGCGAAAGGTCGCCCAATTTGTGCAGAGAAGCGGTGTTGCCAACTCTTGAAAAGCAACAAAAATGGTTTTTTTAGGGCTTAAAAAAAGCTAAAATTGTTATGAAAATGTTAAAGAAAATAGCTGATGTTTGCAAGTGATTATTAAATTTTATTTTATTTAATTTTCATTGACATCCAATATTCACTTGCAATCAAATGGTCTATTTATTTATTATTTCCATTTGTGCTTTTGTTAAAGTAACAATCGCAATGCTCGCTGTTTTAAATTTTATACCTCTAAATTTGGCGGGAATGAAGCTGTGCGGACAACACTTCTTTGAAAGAAGTAACAACAAAACTCATTAGCAGAAGAGGCGACCGTGACCGAGACGTCGACATCGTCGTCGGCAGTGTCGTTAGAATTGTGGGCGTGCCATCGGCATTGGCCAGTGGGCGATGCTGCTGGTCAACCGAGGCCGAAAGCGCAGCCTGCACTTCCGTTTCTCAAAAGTTTTCGCCATTTTATTCATATTTCTGCTGCACTTTATCTTTCTGCGGCGGTCTTAGTTGGCGAAATTGTGTGCAACCACGAAAATCTAATAAGCGCGCAAATTTGTTGACATTGCGCAAATGTTTTTTATGAGCGTCGCAGCCTGCAAGCAGTAGCCTAAAGAATGACTTTGTCGAGTAAGCCCGACTCTGAGAGACCCGTTACAAATGTTGTAATACATACAACTTTTCTTAATATTAAACAATATATTTTATATATATCTTTGGGAGTTTATTTTTGTATCATTGAATTTTCACATCGCAAATATAAACGATAAAAAATAGTCCTTTAATCACGGTTGTGATTAAAAAAATACTAAAATCCTTTATGTGGCCAATTACGAGTGCCATCGGCTGATGTGCATATTCTGTTTACGACAAACATACAAAACACTTTTAAGGTACAGGACTTGAAAGCTTTGCTGCAATTCTCCAGGCTCCCTTTGCATATCGTTCTGCTGCACACTTGCATATTGAATAAGGCCAAAGTCACACTTAAAGCACAGCGAATGGGGTGGGAGATAAAGAGAAAGAAGGAGCAGAAGGAGCAACAGAGACTGAGAGAGAGTTGTTAAAGAAAGTTGACTTTTTTTCTTTGTACTGACAAAAAATTAAAGTATTTCGGACAGGTGGGTGCAGACAAAACAATAGCAGAGAGAAAGTGGAAACTAAACCAACAACAACATTCAACGTTCAGTGGAGAAGAGGAAGATAGAGCGAGAAAGAGAAAGAAGTCAATTTCATTAAGGAAGAGCGAAAGCTGCCACGATAAGTTCATCAGAACTACCTTTGATTTTATCGCTTAAAAACGAAAAATCCCAACAAGCAATTGCAAGATCGTTTTCAAAATAATCAGCAGGATGAATCTTCTTACACCTCTTTTGATGAATAAAATGGAACGGGAGACTCGGAAATAACTTAATTTTTTTTGTGGCATCGAAAAATTACCAGTCTCATCAGAAATTATATAAAATGCTTGCTGGGAAACTGTGTAATATGTGTGTATGTGTAATGAAAGCGCATAAAGTTTTTTAATTATTTTTGTGGTTTTAAATTGCATTTCTTGTGATTCAGCGTGAGGACGAAAGAACGCGATGTCCGTGGGAGAAAGGCGACCACAAAATGCGCTGACTTTATCAACGACTGGCAATTGTGATCTCTGCATGTGCGAGAAGGGAGAGAGAGAGAGAGAGAATGGAGTGAAAGTCCTTGCCACAGAGCATTGCATTCATTTAAGGCAAAGTGCAATAACATGTTATTTCATTTCATGTTTTATCAACGTGCATTTTCTTCATTTCTTCATCATGTTGTCCTCACAATTAACGGGAAGCGGCTTTAAAACATTCCAACCTTATTACGCAATTACAAGTGGAATGACACAGACCGTGTTCTCAGTTGCATTTACTTTTCATTATATTATTATGGCAAATATACGAATAATTGGAATCACACACATACACACTTCTCGCATCCTTTACACACTCCTTCTTGGCAAACGATATAAAATTCAGTGAAACAAAAAAGTATTCATGGAAAAACAAAGAATATTCGAGTATTCATGGATTCTTTTCAGTACTTAATATCAAGATATCTGAAGAAACTCATTTGATTGTGAAAATAAATATGTTCCCATATTCATATATTTATATGAAGAAATTTAATTTAAAAAAGTATATTTATTCAAATCTACAGAGACAGAGATGTCATTTTTTAAATGTTATCAGAAATCGGCTGTCAATAAATATACATTAAGTTACAAATATACAATAGTTTTTAAATTTTTTATAAAGTAAATCTTCACTTTGAAAATGAATTTAATTTAAGTAAATGTGTTTGAGTTTAAAACGAGTTTAGACAAAGACCGTTATATTTAAAGTTGTTTTAAAAAAGCAGAAGCGTTTATAATCTAATTAGCAATTCAAGTGTCTGCTATTGAAGTATACAATTTGTTTAAAAATACAATTTCTAAAAAGTTCCAAAGAAGTACTAAAAGTTGCTGTTCCACTTGCAAATCAATTAGTTGATATGCCAAATTAAAATGTTAGAGCAAGAAGAAGAAGCATCAAGTTAGCTGAGTGGAAAATTTGCAAAATTTGCTGGCGGCTGTCAAAAGTCGCTTTCTGGCACTAGCTACCAAACTTTTCTTAAGCAATTCTATGCATTTTATTTAACACCGGGCCAGAGGCATACGCCCCCAAAACAAGGGAAAGTACACTTAAAAAAAAAAACTCCAAAAATGAAGACTTTGGTCTCAAAAGTAAAAAAAAAAAAAAAAAAAAAATAAACTTAGGGATAGAAAAGACAACTGAGTTTTGGGAACATATCAAATAAAACCAAGTTCGTTTAATAAAATTTTTTTATTTCTATAAAGTCAAGTCAGAAAATTCAAAAATTTTTAAGGAGTTCATAAATTTATTCTTCTGGTAGTTTTACAGATATTTATTATGTATGTGCTTGACAACATAATTATACTTTTCTAAGAATTTCAGAGTTGTATTCTTATATAAACTTCTTTGATTTCTCAAATTATGTCATCAGCAAAATTTATATGATGAATATTCTTTGTTTTAGTAGTTGATCGTTTTTTTTACAGTGTTCGCCCGCTAGACATGGCAAGTTAAGTTGTTCCGAGTGCTGCTCGAGTGCTCACATCAATTTGAACGAAAACAAAAACAAAAACTGGGTTAGGGATGCCACACAAACAAACACACACATGGGAAATACTCAAACACACACACACATGTACACAATGAACCGACACGATTTCAATTTGCCGAGTTGATAAACGCCAAAAAATTAATTCAGGCAGCTCACAAAATACCTCAGTTTTTATCTGTGTGGTAGAAATATTTTCACTTTTTAACTGTGATTCACATTTCTCTTTTCTTTTATTTTTATTTTTGGCTTACATATGTGATATTTATGTAGAACTAAAGTTGAATTTCTTTTGACTGTGCCAGGCACAAAGTTGCACCGTCTTGGTCTCCACCCCCCCCTGCCTGTCTCCCCTTCCCTTCTCTCCTTCAACCTCCCAGCTGAGTTAACTGTACTAAATAGTTTCTCACGTGACTTTTGCACATAAAAAATGGGTTTATTGCTGCACACGTATTCATTAATAGCAGCAATGAACTCACATGTGAATAGAGAGTGAGGTGTGTGTGTGTGTGTGCTCTTAAGAATGTCAGGGAGTAAACACACACACACACACACACACACGCACACCCGCATAGGTTGCATTGTTGCCTGGCTGCACTCGCAAAATGGCTGCAAGTCGTCTGCACAGGAAGTGCATATTAATTGTGAAAATTTGTACGGTTATTTCTTTGAAAATAGTTGCCTGCCTTACAACCTTACAACCTGCCCTCTCCCCATTTCGTTCTCGTTACCGTTGTAATGTTGTGCTGTGGGATTTGTTGACCCAATATCCAGTTGCTTGGCTTTTGTGCAGTTCCCAAAATATCGTATTCGTATTATTGCAGCACTTGAAAAGCCAGTCCGAGTTTATTTTCGACTTTAGCCAAGATGTAACAATTTTCTTTGAATGAAAACGAAGATTATTGAAGCTATGGAAGGTTATCAAAGTCAGTGCACTGCGATATATGAGTTCTAAACAAATAATGTTAGTTAGAAGTCTAAGCAAATCTAATAATGTCTAAAAACTATTGTAAATATGTTAAGCGATGTAAAAATTTCAACTTCTTTAGTTTGCTTCTATTTTTTAATTTTTTAACTTATCCTAGACAATTTTTCGAAAACTTCAAACTGTCATAACTTTGTCAAAAAATTAACTGCTGATAATGTTTATTCTACCGCTATTTTAATGCTGCATTATAATTAAACAAATTTTGGTTCCTTTTCATCTTTCTTTGTGCTTGACGCTTATTTAAAAGCTTCTAGTTTCCATAACTTAGCTTAATCTAAATCGACTTCTTTGCGAAATATAAATTTTATCATTTTCTATTTTCCATCAATATTGGAAAATACAATTTTTCTTCATCCCAAACCACACTTTTTTCTCATGGAAACATCTATAAATTCTGTGGAAATTCTTGCCAATGAATATTTGACTTTGAAGTAGTATGCAAATAGGAAATTCATCGTTTAATTTAAGGGCCTCTTTAATCCAAATGGCTTAGCTGGTCAAGTCTGATTTCAAGCAGAACCATTTTCAGGGATTAAAATTGCAATAGTTCAATGGTTTAATGGCCTTTCATGCTACCCACATCTCAAATAAGTATGTATGTGTGAGTGTGTGTGTGTGTGTTTTTCTTAAGTTGCACACAGCCACAAACTAAACGGGATTATAGCATATATACTCGTAAGTTATACGTATTCGTTACAGAACAGAAGTTCAAGAGCACATTTCCTGCTGTAGAATCGATTTTTAATAAAAATTGAGAGCTTACTACGAAATCTGTAAGCATTTTGTTGTTTGGCTATAAAATTAAAAACCAACAGCAGCGTGTGTACACACACAAGTGGGAGAGACTGTTGGACTGTTGGTGCGAGAGAGAGAGAGCTACAGAAATGAGTGGGTTTATTTGGATTGTACATCTGTGGCATCATCCATTGCACTGTACAGTGAGTCGGAGTCGTATTAACATTGTGTGTGCATTTTCTAGTCGCTGCTTTCATTTGCCTTCTAGATTGAGCTACACCAACACAATTTTTACAAATGAATGCATTCGTGTTGTATTCGTTTTTATTTTCATTTTCGTTTTCATTTCTCTCTTAACTGGCAACTGCTAACTGGCAAAACAAAACAATTTTTTAGTTAATTACAGCGTCGAGAGAGATGGTTGGCGTCTGGCAAATGTTTCATTGTTGATTTTCAGCTCGGTTGCAAGTTGCAACAAGCAACAAGCTACTGCACAAACAACAACAATGCGCTCAATTGGCTCAAAATGAGTTTTTATGGGATTTGCATACTTTGAATAGCAAAATAAGTGCAAGCAATAACAATAAGCAACCAGCAGAATCACTTGAATTCTTGCCATGACGAAGACTAAAGACCCTTCAAGTATAAATAAGAAATTGTTGCTAATTGATAAGAGGTTCAATGGAACTTGGAGTACATGATGGACTTTAAAATTGACAGAGTGCTTTTCAAAAACAATTTTGAATGGAATACACATTGAATACATCTTAAAATCCATAATAAATAAACGCTACAAATTACACTATAATTTTGAATATTTGATGGAATCTTAGATTCACAGTGTTTTTCAAGAACAATTTAATAATATACGTTTTTAAAGTTAAAAGAAGAAATTATTGCTAATTGATAAGAGGTACAATGTTATTTGGAGTACTTTAAAATTGTTAGAGTACTTTAAAAAAAAAAAGAATTTTAATTGGAAAACACATGTAATAAATTTTAAATTTATTATAAATGAACTCTACAAATTGAATATATGATAAAATATTCACAGTCTTTTTTTAAGAACAAATATAATATATGTTTTTAAAGTTAAATTAATTGAATTGTGCCAGTTAATGAGAGATACAATAAAATTTTAGGAATATTTAAGTTCACAGCGAGCATTTCAAAACACAACTACATACGGAATTAATATTATGTAAATTTTTAGAGTTGCAATAGATTTTCGAGTAAATGATAATCTATGTTTTTGCATTGTTTTTCGATAACAATATAGTTTTTGAATTTAAATTAAATAAATATAACAAAAGTTCCTAATAGTTTAACTCATCAAATTGAGTTAATTTATGAGAATAACTATATAATATATAAAAGTAATATTTCTTATCTTTACAAATATCTCATCTGGGAAAAGAGTTCCACACCTCACAGTTATTGTAAAATTTTCTTATTCTAATATTGTTCGTTGTTCAAATTTTGCATTTGCATAATTTTAACTCTTTTTTATCTTTCATTTTGTGTACTGCTGTTATTCTTAATTGTTTCTTGTGGGAAACTCGAAATGAAAACCGCAAGCTCATAAAAAGAAGCCCAAGCAGAATAGAATTGTAGAATTGTGCGGAACAGAACATTTAATGTTCATAATTAATTTGCATACATTACATTACATTACAGTACATTACAACGTGTGTGAGTGTCCAGCGCAGATTTGTGAAGTTCCTAGTTGGAACTGGAGTTTTGAAGTTGGAGTTGGAGTTTTCCCTGGCTTTTATAGCCGCGTCTTTTACATAATAAAAGCGTAAACACGTTTTCACCATTGGCCAACCGACTCGCTCATTACAATGGCGCAGGAATCGCCCCTCTCTTTCTCACTCTTTAGGCCCCAAATGTGTGGTCCTAAGTGCCTCTAGGCCATGGATTTTGATGGAGTGTACAAGGCATATATATGTAGCGTCCACTTATGCGTGGTTTGTGCGAATAAAATTGGCCTTTTTGGTTAGTTTTATGAATTGTTTCAATGCCCATTTACCGGTTGCTCTAATGGGTGCATTGCCTTCGGTCTTCCAACTACTCTACACGAATGTTATTAAAGCGGATAATAAAGTGCATAAGTCTTGCCTGTTTCATGGCATATTGCTTTGAATGGAATTGACTTAAGCGGATCTAATGGAAATATTTTAAAGCATCGTTAAGATACAGCATTTGAAAGCATAGAACTGCACTTAAATGCTACAATTCTATAGTTCAAAATGAAAATAAAGCCAAAATGAAGATTTACGGCATTGACTGGTAAGATTCAACTGTAAAACAAATTTGATATAGGTCGATATACTAGGGGATATATGAGAAATCTCGGATATGGAGACGCTTTCGTTTCTAGACTTTTACCTTACAATTAAAGTTATACATATTCATATGTTATGTGAGAAATTAAATGTTTTGAGCAGCTTTTAAAGCTGTGTTTATAATGTGATGATTATGATAATTATCAGCAACGTTTTGTTGTTTCGATGTAGTCATATTAGACTTAGATTAAAGCACGCTTTTCAACGGATTTGTCAGCTTGTGTTAAACCAAACTGAAGTTCAAAACACTTTAGCGCCGTTGTTTTCATAAATTGTAAAGTTTAGTTGGTTCGTTTGGATAAAACTCATATCTTAGTAACACGCTATTTCCAAAAAGTAACTGAAAATTCGCATTTAGCTCGCTGCTTCTTTTTCATTTTGTTGCAACTCGATTCAGATTTTTTTTTACTTGAAAAACACAAAGAACTTCGAGTTTTTATTTCCCCAACTCTTTTTTTTTTCTCTCTCTCTATCTCTCTCGCTCTCGCTTTCACTTCACTATGGAATGTGCACGCATTTTTGTACACCAGCTAAATACACACACACACACTTTAACACTCGCACACACACAAACATACACAAACATACACACTTAGACACTATCACAGTCAAAGCAGATTACTAAAGTCGCAGCTAACATATTTTTGAACAGTGCACACTAGAAAAAAGTGAACGGGAAATGCAAGTGAAGAAATATATAGAAAAAGAAAATACGATAATATCGTTTTCTGATAGTCGAAGTTTGAATGCTCTGCGAACTTTTTAAATGAATTAAATTTAAATGCAGAAAAAAATTGAAGACCAAATCATTAACCATATTACATTCCGTATTGAAATCGGTTGAGTTTCGACAAAGTTATGGTTTTGAAAAAACTCAAGGGGGGTATGGAAAATTAATATTGAAAAATAAAACTATTTTTAAACGAATAAAATTAAAAAAGGAAAACAAATTTTAAGGCGAAATCATGAACAAAATGATATTGCGCTTTAAAATCGGTTGAGTTTCGACAAGGCTTTGAGAGTTTGAAAATTGTGATAAATGCTAAATTGGATAGCGGTTGAAAGAAAATAAATAAATAAAATTAAATAAACTCAATATTTAATATTAACAAAGAAAATGATAGAAAGCATTGTTTGATTAAGTAGACACTTCTTTTTTTGGTAGAGTATCAAAACTATCAAGTGGAAAAAAAGTGTTGCAAGTGCGCTAAAGTTTCATGCTTCATTGGATGCCGACGTCGACGCCAACTTCTATGCCAACGCCCAAAAACCCACGCACCGTTTTTCCTGGAGGAAAGGGGAAAGGAAGGCGGGATGGCAGCAGGAAAGAAGAAGCAGTAAGGGGAAGGGACAGGGACAGGGGAAGAGTAGAAGCGTTGCTACAAGAACAATCAAATTTGCAGGCAGCTGAATTTCTGTTGTTGCTCCCGGCCATAATATTCTTCTTTCCTGCTCGTATTGTTTTTGTTATTGTTGTTATTCTTGTAGTTGTTGCATTGGTTGGGAGGGGGTTGGTTTGAGAGGGGTTGGGGTAAAGTTGAATTGAGGCAGCACTTTCATAATCGAAACGCCAGCTAACCAGACCCAATAGAGTCGAACCCACTTGTGGGTTTATATTTTTAGCCCAGCACTCAAAGTGCAGAAGGGATTCTACGTTTTTGACAAATTGTGTTCACCCTTTTTTATTTATACTACATATTTAATAAATTAAATATTCACATCAGATTTTTTCTTATTTTAATTTCGTATATTTAATATTCACTTGATTTTCCTTATTTTAATTTTATATATTTAATATTTACTTGATTTTTTTCCATTTTAATTTCAGTTTATTTTGTAGTGTTGTTTTTTTGAGTTTTCAGATTGGTTAAATGTCTAGTAATTAATGCGACTGGGCATCTAATAGTCGATCACCTAAACTGTAGTATTCTCACTTGTTTCTCTTGCTTCCTTTGCACATTAAAGCCATAACGAGGCACACTTGAAAATTTAAAAGACGCCCAAAATCCAAAGAGGCCTCCATCCCTCGATCCCTCGACCATCTCTTCCAATTGTAGCCCAATCCATTGTCTGGCAAGCACTCAAGCACACATATGCTTAACGCTTACTGCTGGGAATATGTCTCTCCTCTGTCTCTGTCTCTTCTCTGTCTCTGTCTCTTCTCTGTCTCTGTCTCTTCTCAGACTCTGACTCTGACTCTGACGCAGGGTTTAGTTTTTGGCTTAAACGTTAAGAGGCGGGGGGAGGTTGGTTGGTTAGGGAAGCGTGTGTTTTTTTTTCTTTTGCCTCTTTCACTTTTTTATTTGCATATTTTAATGCAAATTGTGCAGAATTAATTTAGTGCTGTTTAGTCTGCTGTCTTTTTCCCTCAGCAGAAGACACCACTTAGGGTATCTTCCTTTCTCTGTCTCTTCTCCATCCCTTAACCGCAATTTGTCTGTCTGTGTGTGTGTGTCGAGTGGGCGGTCTCGTTTCATATGTAAATACATATTCGAGTTTCAAGTTTTATTTCGTTCAAGTTCGTCGCTTTTCTTTATTGTTTATGCTTAAATTGTGTTTGAAGACGCACTCAAGTGTGTCCTAGTTTTCCGCCCCACGAGTGGAGGGGGTGGGGTTGGGGGACTGGGGTTAGAGGGCGAAAAATATTTTATGAGCTATATTATGTAAACTGAATTTAGTTTTTGGCATTTGCTCTCTTTCTTCATTGCCAGTTTGTTGCCGAATTATTCGACAAGGCATTCAAGTGGCAAAAGAATTTGCTGGCGCAGTGTTTTGGGTTTTTTTTGTTGTTGGTATATAAATTGTATACCCTGTACGCATTAGACCATCGGGAGTTATAACATAACTGGTGCGATGTGTCTTAGTTGCTAACTTCAGAAGTATAATCTTATAGTCGACACTTTAGTTTTCACACTTGATTGAGGAAATTGTTTATTGTCACCCACTTTTCATTTGGAATCATTAAATTTAGTAAATAGAATATTTAATTTTAGTTTATTCGAGTTATTTATTTTTTTTAAAATTGAATAACTTTTGTCTATACATTATAAAATAAATAAGTGAAGTACAGAGCACAAGAGAAATATATTTATTTCCCCGTCTCTCAATTTTGACTCACTCCTTTCTTTGATAATAATTGTATTTACACAAACAACATCAAATAAAGGTCACACAATTTGTGTTTAACATTTCACACTTTACAATGTTGCATATACAATTATTTGCTTAACTAATTCACTTTTGCACAGAGACTTTGTAATGCTCTTTAAATGGCAGCTGGCAAATGTTTAGTTAGTCAGACAGAATTATTATATGGATTTGCATACAAAATTTCACTCACGTTCAAAGGAAATGAAATGAAATGAATTTCTGAGCCGTCCTTCAGTTTGCTCTCCTGTTTATCATCGTAGCTCGCGCTTGTCTTCTCTTTACCATACTATACTATACTATACTATACTATTTTTTCCGTGTGCCACGTAGTTGCCCCCAATGGAAGCAGCTGCAACTCGCGAGAGTCCGCGAAATTTATGCTGATCATTCATAATGTCAGACGCGAGTGAAACCAGTTACCCCCTCTCTACCCCCCTCCTGCCACGACTCTGACATGACCCCCTTTGATAAGGCATAGGTCTAGGCTCAGTTAGCAATTCAAGCGACAGGAAAGCAGTGAAAATGAATGTGAATAAACTGGGTCAGATTAAGCTATGATTTTTCTCACTTTAGTGGAGCATATTTGAAATAGTTTTAAAATAAAGCAAGAACTTGGAATTCTTCAAATGTAATAAAGCTTCATCGAGAGATGCATTAAAGATAAAGAGTCAATAGTGAATATACTTTTATACAGAATCGATTTTTTGACCAAAGACTGAGCAAGTGCCTTTGGTTGAAAGTCTAGTAACTTTACAACTGTAATTAATTGAATGACAACAAAAAAGTACCATTAAGAGTGTAAACTAAACATTTAAAATTTCAAAATTTAGAAAAGGAAAAAATTAAGTTAATTTTGGCGGCTGGTAAGACTTTTTGTCAAATGATGTCAAATGACATTTTTAGATGTTAAACATTGATCGCTTATGTTTGATGTGTTTTATGACATGACTCGATTCACAGTATTCGATTCTTTGACAAACTTATGAATTAAAGGACTCAGTCCGCCTCATAAATCTGCTTCAAATTATGTATTTATTTATGTGTATGTAAAGCGAGTATTGTTTTGTGGAAGCGGGGAGACTAAATGAATAAAAGAGAGAAAGAAAGAAAGAAAAACAGAGGAAGAGAAAGAAATCACCAGAGCAACACGAAAGTCGTGACACAATAAGAAAGGAAAATCAATTTCCGCTTTCAAAATAATTCCAAAGCCATACAAAAGCTGCATGAACTGAGCCAAGATGAGGCTGAACTGAGCTCAGCTCCGCTCAGCGCATGAGGTGGCAGAAGGGAGGGGCAGAGCGGGTGGAGGGTGCAAATGGAGTTGGAGCTGGAGCTGGAGATGGAGCTGGAGGTCTAAGAAAAAGTTGCCATTATCCGCTGAGAGGCAGCGTGGGATGAAGAGAGATAAGATATTTGCACAAGAATGGCATTCAGTTGATAAAATCCGATTTGAAAATGAGCGAATGCCTGGCAATGAGCAAGGCAAGTTGTGGCACGAGAGGCAGGAGGCAGGAGGCATGCAGCATGCGGCACACAATCCCATCGAATGGTGGCACAAAACCTGTAGCGAAACAAAGGAGAGATGGCAGGAGATGGAAACTGAGGTTTAGTCTGGGTTTTGTAGCTGGCAAGGATAACAATTTTATAAATAAATATTTGTGCGCTGAGCAAAAGTTGCCGCGTTTCTTCTCTTCCTCTTTGCGCTTCGCTTTTGAACTCAACTATCTGGCGATAAATCATTTGAAGTTGTCGTTCCCTGCAATTGGCCCGGTGACAATCTCTACGCTCCCCGTCTCCCCGTCTCTCTTCTTCCCTTCCCCCATCACTGCCTCAATCTTTGCCAAAATACAAAGTACAAAAATAAAAAGGGAGCAACACAAACTCAAGGACACAAGGAGACAATCGTTGCTGCTTTTTTTGGCCACGTTTTACGCACTTTCGCCCGTAAATCTGGCGATGAGGCAACTGAAGCGCAAAACGGAAGCGTGTCTCCGTCTGATAGTCCAATGACTTCCGCTCCTGCCGTTTAATGCTTTTTAATGAGTTGCTGCTGCTGTTCCTTCTCCTTCTTCTCCTTCTCCTTCCTCTCCTCCTCATCCTTCTTCCTATATTCAATACGTCCAACGTCTAACGACTTGCAAAACTTAATCGATTTTATTGACGACAGATTTTCGCATGTGTTTTTATTCCCGTCTATCAGTTCCACAATTTCACGTCTCTCGCTGCTGTTTTTATGCGTTGGTATACTTTTAGAGCGCAGTGTGTGCTCTGTTATCACCAGCGAGTTTATTTACATCAATTCGCAATTGATTTTCTTCCATAATGTTTTCAAAAATGAGCTTCAAAGTTACTTTGCCATAATAATATCCAACTGCAGTATAAGAAATATATTTTTTCTATCATTTGTTGTGGAAAATACAATTTTCACCGCAATACCTTAAAACATTTGCTAAATAGGATTGCCTTAATCTAAAATTAAATATGTTTACATATTTTTAATTAATCTTAAGCATAGCAGACATAAAGAAATCAATTTAATATTTAATAATAATGATTATCAAGCTATCTACCACACACAATTCAAAATATAACTGGGTTCGTTTCCCCGATTAAGTTAGATATTGATTAGAGAAACACTTTTTAGGCATTGCTATTGAGATAGAGAAGATATATGCATATAAGAAATCGTACTTGTTTATGAGAAAACATCTTCAACAAGTATTTATTAGATGTAATCTTCCTATTTCCAATTTTCTGCCAGAAATGCTTTACTGAAACACCTTTTCTAATTATTTTTTGGCTAGCAAAAATAGACGCTGCCTTTAAGAGCAACTTATATCAAAGATAGAAAATCTTAAATTCGATGTTTGTTAATGGAATAGGTCAAAAACACCATTGAATCTATGTCTTTTTTTCCTTTGTTCCTGGACCGATTGATGACTTTTTGCGCTCATGTTTATTCTTTTTCTTTTTTGTTGCTTCTCTTTGAGCGTTGTGTCCAAATCGCTTTCGGACGACAGTTTAGAATTCGATTGTAGCATCGTTTGGGGAGGAGTCTTCTGATTACTTATGCCGGTCAGGTAAATCTTGTAAAAATTGACCCAGTCTGTTTTTGGTTTTTTGCTTTCCTTGGTGATTGACTGCGATTTGTTGTTGGCGTTGTTAACTTAAAGTAAATTTGGTACAACTTTAATTTGTTTTGTTGCCCAGATTTGGTTGTCAGTCTTTGTGTCTTTGTTGTTGCTGGCTGTCCTTAGGCCATATGTTCCGGGCTGTTGTGTTTTTTGGTCAGCAGAGGGGATGGGGGGGGGAAGTTGGCTTCCATTGATAAATGAGCCGCTACAAAGGTCGTTGCCAGGGTCGCGAATTCTCCACTTTTATTATTTGTTTATGCGTTCACTGTGGCTCGTTTTGGTCTATTGAAAAATCTTCAGCCCCCTCTCTCCCCTCTCCACAGTTCTTTTGGCTTTTTTGCCGGAAGATAAACAAGTGGTGATGGAGTGGGAAGTGGGGAAAAGCGGAGGAAGGACGAGCAAAGCGAGGAAAAACTAAAGTCGCTGGCGAGTTTTCTAACAAATTGTGGGCAATATTTTTGTTTCATCAAGAGTGTCCTGGCTGGTCCTTGTTTCCTTGCGGCCATTGGCAACTTTATTGCATTATTGAAAAACTTGTGCAAATATTTTGAATGTGTAGAAAAGCAAAGCTTTTTGCACTTATTAAATTGTTGCAGCTCTCGCCTCAAATTTTCACAATTTAATTGTATGAAAATATTGTACATAAATAATATTTATATCTATCGTAAAATACTCTTATGTATTCTTAAGTGTTTCAGTTGTTAACTTACCTGCTGCTTTCCCCTCTCCGCGCTCCGTTCTTCACTCTGGAAAGCTGCTCACTTTTCGGATTCATCCAATTTGCACACATGATTTTATTATTATTTTATTAATGCATTTTTCTATACATAGTTACAACAAGTTATGAAAGTTATATGAGTTGCATGCAGCTCTCTTTCTCTCTCTCTCTCTCTCTCTCTGTCTCTCTTTGTACTTTTATTGCAGTGCAATTTGCATTGCCACTTGGTGTGGCAACAATTTTAATCAAGTGAATTCTTTTCAAGCTTTAATTAAATTTCCAGCATCGCATTTTCCATACAAAAATTCCACAATATAACAAGCCGAAAAGCTGAAAAGGGAAATGTTGCAATTTATATTATTACTTTGTCTTTGGCATTGTATTGTTAAGCAATAGCACAGTAAAAATGTTATTAAATGTAAAGCAAATAAATAAAATATTATCGATTTGCGCATTATTAAAATTAATACTTTAGCATGTGTTTTAAATGGATTTTGCCAATTCAATTTATTTCGAATCGCTTTCCAATAAATCCTTGTTGTGTATTCTTTAAAGCACTGCAATCTACTTACATTTAACTAAATCGTTTCTTGATTATTTAAAATAATAATATTCATTTTATGCAGTCAAATCTGCATAGGAAGAATCAAATTTGAGAAGTATAAATATATTTAAACTAGTACTCTAATTAAGTGCATTTATTCTCGTATTTTCTGGATATTTACTTGAATTGGATTGCTATTCGCTCAAGTAGATCAGTCTGCTAAACAATCTATAATTTTATGAAATCTTTGGGTGTCGCATGCGGCGTATACGCAATTTATATGCACTGTATAACATTATTTATTAATAATACCCGCAGATGGCAGCATATGGGAATATAATTTTTATGTTCTGCATGCAAATAAAGAAACGAATTGAAAACGTGGCTAATTTTCAATGGCAGCTGTCAACACGACAACTCCCCTTCCCTCCCCCCTTGCGACTCCTTCCGCTGCCCATCGAATAATAAATAATAGAAAAATGCGCATAGAAAATGATGTACGGAAAAGGGAAAGCGAAGAGTGGAAATTGTGCGTGACACTCGCTCAACTCTAGTTCCGACTGTGTGTGTGCAGAGTTTATACACTTAAAAAAATAAATTATACTGAAATTGAACTTAAAATTTCTTGACTTAAGCATGTAATAAATTTGTTAAATATGTCTACACTATTTTTCCGAATTGACCGTAAGAAATAATTAAATTATTCATTCTGTATACTAGTATTTGTTTCTGTGTATTTAAAAGTCGATTTTAAACTGTGTGCGTTTCTGCATCTTTTGTATTATTGAATGCGACATTTATATGCCACCACAGGCCACATACGCATATTCACATAATAGACACAAATATACAAACCGAGACAGAGTCAAAATGTATGTGAGAAGGAGAGAGAGCGGATAGAGATACAAATACAGATTCAGATACAGATACAAATGCGTTGCCATTTGGCCTAACAAATGTCAGACGCACGCAATTTGGCGGTTGACATTCTAGCAAAAGCAGCAGCAAAAACAACAATTGACAGCCAATAGACACAAAAACACACACACGGGAGAGAGAGAGAGAGAGAGAGAGAGAGAGAGAGATTTGTTGGCTTTGTTGGCTAAATGAGCCGAAAGCCTTTTCACTAATTAGCCGCAATTTCAATTACGTGCACAGAAAAACCAAACAAATATCAGTCAGAAAATTGGAAAATATGTATATTATAGTTATAGATACAGATAGTTTTGTATTTATTAATATATAAACGGAGAGTGTTGCATTAAAAAAATAATGATGATAAAAAAATATAAAAAAATATATTTATTAGATGTGTCAGATGTGAATGACTCTGTTCTGTCATGTTCATTTACCATTCAATATAATTATAGTGCACAATTATTTAATATTTTACTGTATATTATATTAATAAATTAGATAGTGAAAGTAGATATGTGCTTTCTTTATTTTTCGACAGCACATTCCATACTAAAATCGGATAGATAACTGCCAACAGAATAATAACCTCGAGTATAATTTACACTGTTCACAAAATACACTGAGTTATAAATATTGTTGGCCAGGGCAAAGAGCAGGACGACATCAAGCATGAAACTGGCACGGAAAATAAATTAGAATTTTTGTTTAATTGGAAATTTGATGCGAAACAACAAAATGTTTTCACTTTTCTCGTTCTATTATTGTTATTGTTGTTGTTGCTGCCACAGTTTGTTATTATTTTTCATTTCGCTCTTCTCATCCGCTTGTGGAACCGGAGGTGGGTGAAGGGGGAGGGGGCGTAGGACTGGTAGAGAGGTCTGCAAATTGAGCTTTTCTCAACATATTAAATTTCATCAATATGTACCTATTATTTTCATTTTCAGCATCATTATTTGTGAGCATGAAATATGGCATAAAATATAAAACCATCAACACTCGACGCTTCTATTGGAGAATTTGCTTAATTTGGCCCTTGTTTGTGTGGATTGAAAAGAGTCAAATAATATGCTCGTTAAAAATTCAGGTAATTCCTTTAACTTTAATTTCGCCGAGGCAAAATAAATATTTAAATATTATTCTGTGCTTCAAGTAAAAAAAGTGCATTTTAATCAGTGTACTAAATAAGATGGTTACTGTAATATAGTCAGGAGTACTGTTATTATTATTAAAACAATTTAATTCTTTTAATTTAAACAGCTTACAAATGCTTATGAATAATTATTATTATTTCTTTTTGAGTGAAAATGGAGTTTTTTAAATACAAATAAAAAGCATAGCATACTTTTCAGCGCATATTTTTCAATGGTAAAATTAAAATTTTCATAGCATACCTTTTAGGGCTTTTAGTTAATCAAATAATAAGACTTAAATAAATAAATAAAGAAGTAAAAAAATAAGAATAAACAACAACCACTTCACTCTATTTAATTGTTTATTCTGCTTGTTTCCGGTGCTTAGATGAAATACCAAATTTAAATTCTTGGAAATTTTATTTAACTCAGAATTAAAGTCCATCAATGCTTTAAGCTTTTTGATACGCTTTTAACGTGGCCAACAAAGTGTTAGTTTCTCCAAGTTGTCTCTCTCTCTCACTCGCTCGCTCGCTCTCTCTGTCACACGTCCTGTTTGTCTTTTATTGCTCTCATTGTGATTGTGGCAAGAGTTGAAACGTATTTAATTTGTTCTCTCACTCTAACTGCCCATCTGTCTATCTATCTATCTTCCTCGGCCTGTCGCATTATTAACGCACATAAAACTCACATATAAAGTGATTTAAATTTATTAAATATATAAAAACCGCGATGCAGCAAAGATGTGCGCATAACAATTGCAATAAAATTTAACGTGCATCGATAAAAATATAAAAACCAATAAAAGCAGCAACAACAACAACGACAACAACAACAAAGCGTCATCAGAGCAGCGATCTCTGAAAAGAGAACTTCATTACTTATTTGAATGGAAAAAAATAAAATGAAAAAAGAGAAAATATGGATAAAAAAAAGAAATGAGGAAAATGAAAACAAAAACACACACAAAAAATGATGGAAAAACTCACAATGGAACCCCATGAATGGTAACTGCGGCATGTGGCAAGCAGCGAGTGGCAAGCGGCAAGCGGCGGCTTTATTCATTCCACAAATGAAGCGAATGAATCGAGTCGAGTCGAGTTGAATCGAGTCGAGTTGAATCGAGTCGAGTCGAGTCGAGTTGGAAGCATCAACAAAGGCGTGCGTTAAATGTTTTATATTTAAGAGCTCACCAAACAACATGCCTGACTGACCGACAAAAACGTCCTGCCGTCTCATATAACCATTTTCTATAGAGCATAATTTCCCCTCATCCACCTCCTCTCACTCTCCCCCTTAGCCGTCTGCTTTCTGCCCATAAATAATTATAATTTTCAATTTAAGAAACATTTTCATATTGCAAATGCCACTTAATGGACTTTGCTCTTCGAATCATTTCAGAAATTGACTTTTTTACCCTCCATACGGTTCAGGTGCATCGTTAAATTGCATTTTAATTATAACGCAATTCAAGTACCCTCCTCCTCCCTCCTCCTCCTCTCTCACCCTCTTTCCCCTCTACAGAATATTCGGAGTGATATCTTAATAAATGCTTTAAGTATTATTTAAAATATATTTACAATTTAAAAGTGCAGTTTTTTTTGGCAAAATAAAGTTTTATAAGATTTCAAAAATATATATACAAGTTTTAAAGCTTTTCTAAAAATTGCTTAAGTCATAATGAAGCTTGAAAGCGAATTAAACGATCGTTATTTGAAGTTCAAAATGTTCCCGCTTTAATAGAATCAGCTTGAACTTAAGTTTTGAAATGAAGTTTGTATCATCATGCGTTCCAAGATTGTTTGCAAGTATTTTTTTAGTCTGTTTTTTTTTGTTTTTTAATTATTTCAGGAAAGTTGAAAAAAAAAGAGCGAGCAACGCAATTGCATAACTTTCTTACGGACTGTTTTGACCGCACTTGAGCATTGAGGTTCGCAACGACATCGAATAAAGTTGAGATGAGTCGTCGCTCACTGCAAAAAATAGTCCATCTATACTGTGTGTGTTACAAACTCATGTTCTAAGAATGCATTCAACATTTAGTTGAGAAGAATTGAATATTCTGCATAGAAACTTAAAGTCTTTCTATAATTGTTCACTACAACTCTAGAGAGTTTGACCGATCTATGTACCAAATATGGAAGCTTAGGTTGAATAATAACTGGGTTCGCTTAACTGTCATGCTTTAATTTCCTTGGGAATCGCATTAAACCAATTATCATCTTAAAAAAAGAAAAAGCATTAAATTATAAGAAATTGTTAGAGTTTTAATCGGTTTTTCTTTATTTAATTTTTTAGATACCTCCAGAATATTTATGTTTTAATCAATATTTACTTTGTAAAAACTAGTTTTACTTACTATCAATAAATTTTATTTTTATGTAACTGTAAATGTAAATTAACATGTTAGCCAAACAATAAATAAATAAATAATCATAATCCGTTTTGTTCAGTGTAAATATCTCTTTTATTTTTTGTGCTTTGTGCACTTGGATGTCAACACATCGACACATAACGGCACATTCGTCCAATTTACACACAAGTTGGTCCTGTGGCAAGCAAGGAACAAGGACCAAGGACCAAGGACTTCACTCCAAGGACTCCAAGTAACGCCAGACAACGAAGGCAGTGCAAACTTGAACTTTTGTGGCTGGCCAACAGTTGGACGGACAGACAGACAGACGAAGGACAGACAGACTGACAGACAGAGGGACTGACAATCTGAGGGTCTGAATGCTTGCATGGCTGGTTACTTTTCTTGGTGACTGTTGCACAGTCTGCAGCAGCTGTATACGTACCACATTTCTACACACACATACATACATTCATATATATATATATCAAAGCGTTGCGCCCACAACATTTTTGGCAAGAACGCGACATTGCTTTGGCCCTCTAATTACATGTTAGCCTAAAGGAAAAAGACTGTGAAAACTGTCGAGTGGTGTGGTGTGAGATTGTGCAGAGTGGAGGAAAGGGGGAGGGGGTGAAAAAGATGGAGGGGCAAGGGGAAACTCGGCTTGAGCATGCGTTGCGGTTTTTCATTTGCATTCGCTTGGAAGAACTTAGTTTGCGACGAGTTTTAAGTGAATGAAATGTTCAGCTCACTATTTGTGTATCTCTCTCTCTCTCTCTCTGTCTCTCTGTGTGTGTGTGTTGCAGAGTTGCAGTGAGAGCATAATTACATTTTTGGCTACAAGTAGCTAAGAGAGTGGAGAGAGAGAGAGAGAGAGAGGAATAGACGGCTACTCGCACTCGTATCCATAACTATATTTTATTTATGATTTTCCTCGAGTTTTTCACCGCCTGTCACCAGCGCTCGAGTTGTGCTTGTTACACTGCCTGCTGATAATTTTCAGACGCGCCAGGCAAATTTGCAGAGTTCACGGTTTAGTGAACAACAACAATTTTGTAGCCATGAATGCATCCGGAATCCGTAGTTGCCCCCACTCCCTGTCTCTTTCACTCACTGTCTGTCTCTCTCTCCCTCTCTCTCTGGAAATTGCAGCATTGCTTTTACTTGGACTGTTTCGGTTTTCTTGTGCTAAACTTTATGAGGGAACGTGGAGGAATGAGGGAAAATCATTTATCAATGTCAGAGAATGTGCTGCATGCACGAGAAGTTCTCTAGCTCTGAGTTTTGGGGCGAGAGGAGACAGTCTAAAGTCTCTGACATGTGTGCGTGTGTGTGTATGTGTGTGTGTGTGGACTGAAACAAGTTACCCGAAACTTGTGACTTTGTTTCACAAGTGATTTTCAAAATTATGCACACACGCATAAATGCGTTGCTTTGAATTCGCTGCATTTCGGTTCGGTTCGGTTCGGTTCAGCCCGGTTCGGTTCGGTTCTTTGCCCAGGCCTGCAAAACTTTTTCAAGTCTTTTATCAATACATAATTTAAGAAAAACAGCTTAAAGCTACACTTAGATTTAAGAATTTATTCCAAACGTAAAGCAAAGAGTGACAATTAAAAGTTAATCAATGATCTCAATTGGTGTTTCTAAAAATCAAAGTCAACTGACTTTTTTAAACAAAACCTTGTTCATCAATATATATCTAAATTTTTTCCATCAGAGTGAATACTTTATTTAGATTTACATGATGATTTCTCATCTAATTTTATAAAATTCGATGGTTGTCAAAATATTTTGAATCTTGTAGTCTATTTGGGAAAATGTTTAATTGCCATAATTATTTGTTGAGTACCAAGATTTAAATATATTTTTCTGATCCAGAGATTAGTGAACTCTGTATTACAAACAGAAGAGAATTCGAGCAAAGAGAAAGAAAGAAGAGGCTGCTTTTTGAGTACGAGTTCAATTCAATCATTTATGTGTTTAAGAGGACACAACAATGCTTTCCACTTTCACCAAGAATGCAATAAGCTCTCTTTTGAAAGGGTATATCCACAACAAAGATTTTATGCGGCACGCACAACGATTGTAGATTTGTTGGATTAGTTTCTGTTGTGCCGGAGTTTTGTTCTCCATTATTTTTTGCGTCTTTTGTTCTTGTTTAAGCTCATAAGAGAGAGAGAGAGAGAAAGTTTAGCACTCAACTGCACGGAGAACTGAGTACAGAGTCCGTTCTTTTAAAGCGGTCGAGCGGTCGCTGCTAATTCTCTGCTCGCCACTTGTTTGCTTGAGCCTCGAAGAAGAAGAGAATGAAGAAGAAGTTTGCACTCGAAAAACTCGTAAATAATGAATGGATGAAAACAAAAAATATGGCAAAAAGCGCAACCGCACCATTCATAATGGAAAAAGTTGGCTCGGTCCACTCGAAAACTATTGCACTTGCCACAAGCCAACACTGCACACTGTACACTGTACACAGTGGCGTCTCACTTGGTGCATGCCCCAGACTCACTGCATCTCAGATGTGCAGCCTGTGAGCCAGCGGCGTTATTGTCATGTGTACAGTGTACACTGTACAGTAAAAATAAGAAATAACAAATAACAAACAACAAACACTAGGCGGGCCACTACAAGCCATAGAAAGGGAGACGGCTGTGGCCTTGATGTGGTTGCATACACAACTCCCTCTTCCTTCCCCCCATCCCGCACTTTCCTGCTACTTTCCAGTCTGCATTTTATTAAAGCTGCCATTTTAATATTGTATCTGTCTTTGTGTGGTCTGTGCTCCTAGATTCTTAAGATACAAAATTGGGTTTCAATTTCAATGTTGCCATTTCCAGAAATGTCAAAGACTGTGAAATGTTGTTTACTTTAATACTAGCGATAATTAACAGAGAGGTCAATGAGCAGAAGATACATTTGTATCTTTAGTTAAAAAAAATAATTGTAGCTGTTATTTATGAAAATAATTGAGTTTATTAATTTATAAATTTAGATAGAATTTTTCTCAAATTTTTAAGCGCTTTATATCTTAAAGAAGAATAGTATTTTTGTAATCATAATTATGTTTATGAATATTTATATGTAAATTGTACAATTTTTAAACTCACCTCTTAGTTTATTTGGCCAATGTTTATACAATTTAATTGTAAATAAACGCGTATTTTGTTTGGCATTTACGTCTGACGAAAACAACAACTTGATTAAAATTGACGCAAAGCCAAAACAACAACAAAGCAGTTGAAACAATATAAAAAACCGGATGAGAGATGCTTAAAGTCTGCGATTCAAGCGGAAATTGAAATTGAAATTCACACACATGCTGCTGGCCAACAGATGTCGCCACTGCAATGCAATACAACGCTAACTACAGCTATGCATGTGTGTGTGTGTGTGTGTGTGTGTGTGGCAATTACTGTTGCATATATGTATGTATTTTATTTTTACTTTAGTTTTGCATCTTTAGCGAATTTAAATGCATTTAATTCATGTGACGCTGCATATGAGCACATATTTGCATTGGACGCTTTCAACACGACGTCGACATGCATATGAAGAGTGTGTTGTGGGAACGGTAGTGGGAGCGGTAGCGGAAAGGGGGGCGGAAAGGAGGGCACGTCTGCACGTGCACATAAACTCGTATTTTCGAATATCTCCAGTTTGCCGGCACGCACGAGAGACACGAAGTCGACCGAGCGCCACCATGCGATTCAAATGTAACAAGCAGACTGAGACTGAGCAGCGGCAGCGCCGTCGACGAGAGCATCAATGGCCAGCAACAGCAACAGCGACAGCGACTGCAGCAGCAGCAGCGAGTAGCCGACGAACTGCACTGCACTCGGTTCCAGCACACATACATACACACCGACTGCCAATGAGAGCATTGTCAGAGACTGCGAGAGAGAAAGAAAGAGAGAGCGCGCGCTCTCTCACATACTCGTTGCAACTTCGTAGCATCAACTGTTGCGCAGGCGTCTGCTCTCTCGTGGTGAACTTGCTGTCGTGGTGAGTTGCCAGCACTGTTAAAAAGGAGCAACAGTTTGGCAATACTGCAATACCCCTAAAAGAGGAAATATATTTTAAAAATTATGATAATCAGATAACTAATTAATAACAATTTTTAATTACAAATAAGCAAATACGTAAATTAAATAAAAATTGCCTCAAATGCACATTACACATATTACACGCGGTGCTGTTAATTTTTATCCGCTGTAAAGCAACAGTGAACTGTTAGCTCTTACCCCTCCTCGTGCTATAATTCTGTTACTTAACAGCGTCCAGCAACTGTCACTACCCCTATACTTCTCAAATGTTAATCGATTGACAGTCCAATTATGAAATAAAGAAAGAGAAATTTAAATAGAGAATATACTCGTATAAGAAATGTATTATTAAGTATAGTTTTATATAAAATAGATAAAATAGATGCAATATATAGTTAAATATGGATTAATCACTGATACTGATACTGATGATATGACTAAAAAAGTAAATTTTCACACATTTACAATTTGTACTCATTTTTTGGACGATTCATTTAAGTTTATTAGTAATTTATATCGAATTCATTTCCTTTCTCGCCAGTTAAAATGATGTCTAGATTTAATTGAATTACATATTGTATGAATCGAAGTTGATGTTAAATGAAGGACTTCCCCGATTTTTATATGATATTCTCGCACAAAATCATTTTACTCTAATACGATTATTTAATATTTGATTGAACAATTCTTGATCTGGAGGTGTCCATAATAAAACACATGCTGTGATTGCGATTAATATTATCACATTTGTGTGAGAATCTCTCGCAGACGAACGAACTGCGCGTAATCATTGTAATAATCATAATGCAACAGATTGTTGAGTGCGGAAACTACTTAATCCACCCCAGACACGCCCCCTCGTTATGCACTTCCCCCCCTCCCCCGCTTATGAAGTTCAACAAATTATTGTGAATGGGATTTTTCATCTCGTTGTTGTCGCTGACTATTTTCTTATTTTTTTTATATAGATTTCTTTTTATTGGAGGGTTGATTTGTATGCAGCGCTAAAAGCTTGAAAAATGTTTTATCCGCACGTGTTTCCTGCGCTTTGATAGAACCCACAACACACACACACCCACACACACACACAACCCACTCATTCGAGAAACATTATACAACATAGAATGCGAACGAAAGAAAAGCACAACAATGAAAATGTCAGTTCGGTTGCCAGCGACAGTCACATTACATTTTTAAGGGTTCTGGGGGTGAAAAGGCACAACCACCCCCTCACTTCCTCAATCCCCACACCCCCTCATCCCCGCACCAGCTGCATGTGACACTTTTAGAGTAAAAAGTATTGCAATTTTGATATTTAATGAATAACTGTAAATGATTTTTGTCTGAGCATTTATGTTTGTGTGTGTTTGTGTGTGCTTGTGTGTATGTGTGTTGGTAACACGTGCAAATTTTCCAGCCTGCATTTTCGCCAAATTGAATCCAGCGAAAATGCGCGAGACAAACATCTAAATTGTCAATGTAATGCGACAAAATATCGAAGTCAGCAGCTAAAGCCGGAGACGGCACGAGGCACAGTGGTAAAAGAGACACGATTTTAACTCTAAATGTATAGTATACAGTTGTTTTTTAACTATTCAATTGATATTTTAAATCATACAACAAATACTTTATTGCTTATTTTAATTAACGATATGTATACCCTTAAAATATGGAAATAATATATTAAATTATTTAATTGAATTAATTTTGTTTAATTTAACCATATGTTATTTTGCTTTTTATATTTGATATATTCGGATTTAAATTGTCAACAAGCAAAAAAATCATTTATTCCATGACTTAAACCAGAAATGACTGTATAAAATTTCAAAAAAATATCAGCAATAACAACAATTTTTTGCTTTTAAAATTACTGTTGGCAGCTAAAAATATATTTTTGCATTTAGCGTCTCTACTCGAAGCAGAAGGTTTGCTGTGTGTTGTTGTCTTTAGTATTGTCGATGATGCAACGATGTAAGGAAAATATGTAAATAAATACTTGCAAAAATATTATTATAATAAAATGTGGTATTTTTTGCCACTGTGCGAGTTAGAGTTGGGGTTGGGGTTGGAACTAGTGCTGCACCTGGACAGGACGCTCATGTCCTGGGATGTCTCCGTCGCTGTCGCTGTCGCTGTCGCTGTGACTCAATTCAGTTGTGTGAAACTTGCCAGGCACGAATTCAATTTCGCGTCCACAGATGCCATTCACCTTCGGCACGTACAACTATCAACGTCAACAAGTTACAACATGGAGTCGTGGAATCGTGGAGTCGGGGAGAGAGAGTGGAAGGGTAAGGGGAAAGGCAAGGACGAGGGGGACGAGAGTGAGAGACACCAGTGCGTTGTGGGCGTGGCAGAAAACTAAAGTGGAAAACAGCAGTCAGACAATACAATTGCTTCCTTGAATGCATCCATGCTGTCTCCGCAGTCTCTTCTCACATCCGCTCAAATTGTGAGACATTCCTCCCCTCTCTCTCTCTCTCGCTCTCTCTCTGTCCGACATGTCTCTGCTGAGTTCTCCGTTCTTATTGTAGTTGGCAGTCGCAATGGCCAACGCTGCTGACATTTTATACTGAATTATTTATTTAGTTTTGCTTTCTCTATGTGCTCATTACATCCTTTTCTTTTGCTATACCCTGTAAACATCGAAGTGTGACTAATGGGAGATTATGAACTACAGCTGAACAAGCAGAGTAATTTAAAAATTTATAGTAAAAATATATAAATATTTGAAGATAAATTTATATTTAAAAATGTTTATTAACGCTGTAAATTTCAAAGCTACCTGTTGAAATATATTAAATAATAACATCATTAACTATATTATTTTGTAAGCTACAGGGTATCTGCAAGTCCATTGCTGCCCAAAAAGTATACAGAGCATTTTTATTGAGCTCTTTTAAAATTGACAGACGACAAAGTCAACAAGGCTGAAATGACAAATGCGATCAGTTTCAAATCCAATTAAATATTTAGTTACTCTATATAAGTATCTGCAGATATAAACATATTTGCTATATATACACGCTATATAGACTTTTACAATGGTTGGACAAATGCGACTCTCAAAATGTTTGATTACCTCGGAGATTTGTCCACAAGTTGTACGAAAATTAAATATGACTGTGAAATATTTTCAATTTGTGGACACGAAAACTTTCACTTGCCACTTGCCACTTGCCACTCTCCCAATGTCTCTGTCTCTGTCTCTGTCTCTGTCCAAGTCTAAGCTATATATATAAATATATAGAGATTGTAACTGGCTTTTTGTTACCCCGTGGGAAATTTGCTAACAGAAAATAAAAGTTTCTGGTCAAGTGAGTGCCAAACTTTTAAGTGACGCACTTTTCTCTCATTCTCTCGCTCTCTATCTCTCTCTCTCTCCCTGTCTGTCAGTTTTCCCAGTGGTTTCCCCTGCGAGGGATTACTGTGCGTATGTAGAATTTATTAGGCTTGAGTCGAAGTTTTGATTGCATTACAAATTGTGCTATTGATTAGCTTTCATTTCTCTATCCATTTTCCATTTTCACAATCTCATGAGTTCATCAAATAACTTTACTCAAGTGAAACATTTTTAATTCTGTTCTTTACATATGTTGTAAACGTTTTGCATAGTTTTCCAACACAGATTTTTAAGCAAACTCAGCGAACAGATTTCACTGTGCCATAAACAAATTCGTAATTGCCATGTAATGCCTTGTGTTGACAGGCGTCCGACAAACAGATAAGGTCCATTCACTCAGACAGACCGACAAGCAGACAAACAGACAGTCAGCAAGAGGGAGAGGAAGAGTGAGAGGGAGAGAGAGATGGCAGATATATGCATATGAGAGTGAAATTAGCATAAAACTTCGATTTCGCTTGTGCACATTGCGGCCATCGCAAATGGAAGCTGGCAAATGGAAGCTGGCAACGGATAACTGGCAATGGACAAACTGACAAAGCGACAAACCGACAAACTGGGCCAGAACGAGGCGAAAAAACGTATTTGCCAGCCTACAAATGGCAATAGATTGCAGAGCATAAACCCCAAACGGACTTATATGCCACATATATCTCTGACCAAGGGAGTAAAGTGCAAAAATAACCAGGCATAGACCTGTTGATACCCTCTATTTATATACAATTATTGTCTGGCAACACTTGATGAAACTGATGCCTGAATAACTGAGAGTTCTTACATTGAAAAACAATAATCTAGAACACATAGTGGATTTAAATATATTTTCCCAATGGAAACTTAGGAATCGTATTAATAAAATCCTTGAATTCAGAATGATAAGACTACATGGTAGACAGTTGACAAGTATTTCAATATATTATTTTTAAATTGCGATTAAAATTTAGTTTAAATAGTTTGCTCATCTGTAAATATATACAGGATAATTTTCAAGTTGTTATTTGTTATATTTTTAAGAGTTAATTAGATGACACTGACTTAGACTTAATATACAAATAAATATCAGTCACGATGCAACTTGTTTTACTTATTACAGGGTATAGCAATCAGTAGAGTACATAGCTTCACACTTGCAAAATAGTTGGTTACTTTTTGCATTAATTAGAAATCTATTTGAACTTTTCAATCGGACGAAACTCGAAGCCAAATACTAAATCTATGAGCCTAAAGACTCGACTCTATTGTCTGTCGAAAAGTGAAAAGCTGTGCTTCAGGAAGAGGAAGGGAAAGGGAACTGACGAACTGAACTGAACTGAACTGAACTCAACTTTTCGTTCATTTGACTAATTACATTTTTGGGTAAAGTTGTCTGCTGAGATTTTATGAATATTTAAAAAGTTTAGTCAAATGATTTGCCTCATCGTTTCATCGTTCAGTTTTAGATTGCAAGACAAAGGACTCTTCAAAAATTGAAAATTCATCAAAAAAAGTTGAATCGTTTGCAAAGTGAATCAAGTATTCATACATGCACGCAACTTTTTATTAGGCCAAAATAAAGTTAAATTGGCTTATAATCTCGTATTCTGAACTTATAACTCACAACTATTTCATCAACTCTTTTTTCGATTCCCTTTTCCCACTAAAAAAGGGCAATTAACAAACTTGCTTTGAAAGTGTAAAAGTTAGTGTTGTTAGTTGACAACAGTGTTGACTAACGTTTACAGTGTAGTGTGCGCAACATATCGATAATTTCAGAGTTATTTACTTGCTGTCAAACTGCACAATGGAAAGGAAATATAAGTTAACCGAGTCTGATTTGGAAATTGGCTGGGACCTCGACTTTATCGACAATCTGATGAAATGCTACGACATCGAGGCCGAGTCGGATACACGGCGTTATCTACTGGATCTGTCCTACAGTGAGCCACTCAACTGACAACCGATTTGTAGCCATATTTAATGGTATATTTGTATCTTAGCCCTGGCCCGCAATCAGCTCGTTGAGGCGCGTCGTTTTGCCAATTTGACCAACAAAAGCTGCATAGACGCCGAGGATATAAAGATAACCCAAATGGAGAAGACCGAAGATTTTCAGCTGGGAGCAACGCAGCTGGCGAAACCAATTGTGCAACATCTGACAGCACCATCGGTCACAACCAGTCTGTTGCTGCCACCTTGGCGCAATTGTCAGGTGGGCGCCAATGCCGAATTGAAGCAGCTTCTTATCGACAGCGATGCCAATAAATTCGTGAATAATGCCTCGGCGCCACCCAACAAGTTGCCACGTCTGAGCCAAAGATGCCCCAAGCCCAATTTCTAATTCTAATTATTCGCAATTGATTTACAAAATATATTACAATAGTTGACGAAATTAAAAATCGATCTTTTATACATTTTTCTTGATTTTTGGAGCCAAATATGCCCCAAGCCCTTCAAATTCTAATTTCAATTTTATAATCGATTTGTCATATATTTCTCTTGATTTTCGAATTCGAATTATTAACAATTTATTTACAAGAAATTTAACATCGATCCCTCACATATTTCTCTTGGTTTTCTAAACCAAAGATGCTCCAAATTATTTCTAATTATTCACGATTTATTGACAAAACATAATACAAAAGTTAACGAAGTTCAAATGCTATCTTTCATAATTTTTCTTGACTCTCTGAGCCAATTTTCTAATTCTACTTATATACAAATTTATTTACAACAAATAACACATCAGTTGACCAAATTTAATATCGATCTTTCATGTATTCACAATTTATTTAAAAAACATAATACAAAAATAAACGAAGTTCAAATGCTATCTTTCATATATTTTTCTTGACTTTCAATTTCAATGGCTTGGCCTTATGCGAATCGATCTCGTATCGCTTGAGATGATGTCCGAATTGTCGACACACTTTCGTGTGCAACATGCACTTTCTGCAAATCGTTTTCGACTGAATCATCTCCAAATCGTTGGGTGCTTCCATGATATTCCATGTGTGTACCGCTTTGTAGGCGGATACCATTTGGGCATCACTTCCAGTTGGTTTCTCGAACGGCACCTGATAGGGCTTCATTGATGCAAATATATTTCTGACATCCGAGCATGTATTCTCTGGCTATGGAAGGATTTAAAAAGAAGGCAGTTCTATCTTAATTTCGTACAGCAACTTACTGAGAGTGAGCCATTCCAGAGCTCTTCAAAATTGGGATTCATTTTGGCATAAATAAGAATCTGCAACTTTAATGTTTAAGATGACATTTGACGTGTTCAATTTTGACAGTTGAATCGCAGTTTGCTGCGATTTATTGCTTTTCTATAAACATAAATCGATATAAAGTTTAACTCACCTATATAAATAGCTGTTGAAGTGCTGATCCGTAGTCCAATGCATCTATCTGATTTGCACATTGTACTCGTATAATATATTCTGAGGATCGGGCTAAATAAATAATGTAGGAAACTCTCAGCGCTGAGAGAGCTTCATAAATATGTAGGTATTTGCAAATCGACATCGAGTGTTTTAGTTGTTCTATGTTAATTAAGAGAGCAGAGTTTCATCTTGAGCATCTGGCCGTGTGGTAAATAATATTTACATATCTCGACATTTGCATAGCTAACGACAAAAACTGTTTCCACACACAGAGAGCGAAAGAGAGGGAGATGGGAGGAGAGAGAGAGAGAGACAGTGGCTGATAAAACACACCCATGATAAGTTGAGGCCCCAGCTCAGTTGAGGTCTAAGCCTTCGTCTCAAGCCCCGTAGGAGTTTACAAATTAATGCGAACTCGCACGTGTTAATTCAAGGATGTGCTCCAGCTTCAGCTCTGGGCGCTACTTTATCCTTTTCCTGCATGTGGTTTGTATTTGGCATCAAATTTGCATATTAGAAAAACTTTTCTGCTTGTGAAATGTCAGTTTAATATGCGTGAAGTAGTTTTCTCCGCCTGTACAATGCGCTTAAGAAAAACCTAAGTTTATATAGTCTTAGTTTTCCATCTCACTCCTCGAGTGTGTAAAGAAAATTGAGTCTTCACATACCCCAAATACGCTTCGTGGGCGGCATAAATAATTAAGGCACATTTCGAAGCTGAAACACAAGTCGAGTATTTACAACTGTGTTGAAACTATTTAAGAATTACAAGGGTTCCTGGGATTGTACAGATGGTAGCTATTAATACAAATAGAAACCCAATTCTATGTCACAATGTTATATAAAGATTTTTAATCGTGAATTTATAATTATAATACATAATCAGTCATAATGTTAATTTTTAAATGAATTTTGTAATTGCTATTATAATGCGAAAAACAAAGAGATCAGATGATTGTAAAGGTTGATAAATAGAACGCAATTCTATAGATAGATTTATGTATAGATTTTCAAAAATAATATTTATTTTAGCTAATATCAAAATATAATAAATAATCAGACATAATGTTTATTTGTAAATAAATTTTTAATTGCTATTATAATAACAAGAGCAAAAATAATAGTAAATTTAATTTTATAAAACTGTGCTTTTTTTAGTATAACTTGCATTTTATTTTAATTCGATCTCTGGTTAAAACTTAAAATTAATTTTTTAATTTGTTGCTCGTGAATTGAACTAAAAACGAAAGGTTATTTAGAACCTTTTAAAGATTTATTTCGGCTGCATCTCGGGTGACTTCTCCGCCTTGAGAGCAACCTGGGATCCCTTCTCAGCGAACATAAACTGAATGAGGATGACCAGGTAAGTGACGACCGCAGCACACATCTAAAAAATAAAATGAACTGCTTAAATATTCTCTTCTTTTCAGTTTGAGGAAACTAACAGTGCTCAGCAGGTGCAGATTGAGGCTAAAAAAGTCCTTGGCCGTCAGCACGAATTGTTGGTGCAGAGTTTGCAAGAGAAATTCGCTGACCAAATCATTGTAACGCTTGCAGCCAAGAGGCTTAATCAGTTTGGAGATAAGGCAACCGATCTGTCGACTCTGAAACACATGGAATTTGAAAGAATTAAATGGATATGGAAGCTAAGGCAGCTCACGTGATTAAAACTCTGCTGACAGTGCCAGCAAATGACGGAGAAAAGCAATCCCAAGTTGGCCAAAATGCCCAGATGAAAGATAATGTTGCCTAAGGAATCGGGCTTAAGCAGTAGATTTTTAACCAGCCAATAGGCGTTGAAGACAAAGGCTAAGAACAAGGTTATAAATATGATTAAGACACTGTTGCCGTAGCTTAAATTGATCATATAAAACAGATGATTCAGTTGGCCACAACGAAGCTTCAACTGAACAACAGGCTCCACATCTGTCGACTGTCGAAGGCGTCTCAATTGTTGTCTGGAAAGGAACTGTAAACTCTGCCTAACACTCACAGCTCGCACATTGGCAACCAGAATGTCGGAAAGAAAGCCAAAGAGTCTCAGCTGTAAACCGAAGTAACTGGGAACTGTGCTCCAAAAGAGAGACATGCTACTCTGATCCCTTGGCCAAATTATGCAGCAAGCGACAACAAACATAATTGCAATGCTCGGCAAGAGAGCAAAAGAAATGGAGAGAGCCACCGAACGATGATAAAAGTGATCTAAGTGAATCACTTGCAGCTCCCAAAGCTGTCGATGATTGCGACGTTGCAGGAAGGTATCCAACATAATGATAAGATGTCCCGAGGTCAGCAGCAGGAATAATGTGTGTGTTAGCAGACAGTCGAGTGCACATTCCTCAAAGATCGGAGAACGTGTCGCTGTGTGTGTCCAGATCAAGGGATACCAACAGAACCAGCACCAAAGTATCAGCAACTGCAAACGATGCAGTTTAAAATTCCAACGGACTCCGAAGAAACACAACACAAAATGGAACAACTGACGTGAGATTCTCAGTAACTGCATGGCGACTAATGGAAAAACAATCAAAGCAATCTTTAAATGCAGGTGAATGTGTGGAAAACACTTAACAGAATATGAAATGTTGCTGAAAGTGGGAAAAAATATGAAAGAAATGGAGTGGAGTGGCATATTTAATGAATATGTTAAGTGCAATGTCAGCGAAGTTCAAACCATTCATCATTGTCATTATTAACGAAGTAATTTGTGCTTCCATTCGAGAGAATGAGAGAGACTTTCTAGAGTGTGTAGAAAGCGTGTAACATAAAGAAAACTTATCAGTCTGAAAACAACATATCTGGAAATATATTATCTGCATAAGCTTATATACATTACATTTGAATGGATAGGTTTTTTTTTTTTAAATAAAAAAAATAAATGAAGAAATTATTTATTTTCAAAAAATATAATGTGTATAATAGTTGTAATGCAATAAATAGTCTGCATCTTTATTTCATTCATTAAATCGACTTAGTCGGTAAAAATTAATTTAATAAAGAAGCATATGTAATTAAAATTAAGTTATCTCATTATCAAAATCAAACAATATTTTTTTTTTACATAATTATTTTTTTAAAATAAAATTGAATGAACAATTTAGTCTTGCAAACTGATTGCACTAATTGGTTTTCTTTTCGATAAGAATAAAAAGATTTCTATTTATGCAGTAATTAATGTTATTAGGTCATTATTTAAATATTATTTGCGGTCATTGGTACTCACATTTTCGGTGCTCGCATCGCCGTACCAAAAGAGAGATGTGATGAGGATTCCCATGGCAAAGCAGGTGGCGCCATTGAAGACGAACAGATAGAGCTGTTGATCCCTGTAGGCCTCGGTGATGATCCAATATGCATTGGAGACAAACTCAAAGCCGCACATGAGCTGCAGACCCAACATGCCCCATCCAAAGCAGTCGCTGAAGGTCTCGTAGCTCTCGAAGATGCGGTCATAGGTCAAACGCAGTGTCTGCAGCTGCCTGCTCTCGTCTGTTCCAAAGGGCTGCCAAAAATCCTGGGCATCGGCCAGGCCAAGCAGCGAGTGTCGCAGTTGGAGCGCCCGTTGATTCATCTCAATCACCTGGTCGATCAGTTGCACGTAGCGAAAGCGCAGCAGCCACATTTGTGGCATGTTTGCATATAAAACCGGAGAAACAGTCTCATTCGAATTGGCCCACGACTTGGCCATATCGCAGGCCAACTGAGTGCCAATGAGTAGCAATAGTCTCACGGCTTTTCTACAACCACGCGACATTCCCAAACGCTGCATCTGCAGCTGCGATTGAAACCGCAACTCCTCCAATCGAGCATAGCAATTATGTTTGAGAGCACTCTCAAGCTGCAGCAGCTGACACAGCAATGAGTAGCCAATAAACAAAGCAGTACCACTGATATAACCTATGGATAGCTCTGGTGCGTTCCACAGAAAACCGAACCCGGTCAAGAGAACCTTCAGTAGGTAAGCGGACCAAAGGCAGCGAATAAATAACGCGAACAGAAAGCGGTATAACTGAGAAGAAGGCGGTAACGGAACTAAGCCCATCAACCAGTAAATGATTAGGAGACAGCGAACAGTTAGACACTCCACCGATTTCATTCCGCTTTCCAAGAACTCTCTGTCGAAACTGTGTCCAGAAGCTCCTTTCAGTTAAGGGACACTCAAATGTTCCACAGAGAAAAACAATACATCATAAGTGACAGGCTAAGTGGCCCAGAAATTAATGCAAAAATAATTTTAGTAGAAATTAATTCTTGATATCAACTTTCTATCTGTCTATCAATAAAAATTAGTTCTGATTTTTGTTTAACTCATTTCTATCTATAACATATGATTTATCATTTCTTTATTCTTTTATTAAATGATTTCATTAGAATATTTATAAAATATTAATGAAATTTTTTATTGTTTCCAAATTATAGAATAACTCTAGTTTTTTGCTAAAGCAAATGTAATTTTTTAAACATACAATTTGTTTTGCAGAATTTCTTAGATTTTATGTATATTGTTATATTATAACTCTTTACTATTTTTAAAACACTAATTTACATTTTGATATGATTCTTATGTATTTTATTTAAGATCAGTATAGTAATATCTTTCTTCAATGAATTCCAATCTATCTATAAAATACAATTAATGTTTTCTTGACACCATTATTAAATGTATCATTAAAAAATGTATTAAATAATAATGAAATGTTCTTTGTTGTTTCAAAATCATAGAATAATACTGGTTTTTTACATTAATAATGCAAAACAAATGTAATTATACATTTTCTTTAATATAATTATTTTGCATTTCATGTAAGATAGATCAGTATAGTAATTTCTTTCTTCAATGAGCAAAATACAAAGTATTCGAATATTGAGCAAATCACTTGACGAAAACTCGTAACTTTGAAATAATTGGCAAGTGACTGTTGCTTAAGTGTCTACTTTGCAAGTGCGAGTTGCTGCTTATTAATAGTTAATTTTAGTTGCATCCCAACGAACAAACGAACAAAGTGATGGATTCTTCGATGATGTCGTGGGGTAGTACAAAATTTATCCATTTCAAGTTGTGGTTAAGCCCGAGGCGCTTTTTGTCGAAATTTCTTAGCAAAAGCACGAGGCGATGGAGAAAGTACGATGCGAGTGGCTGATGTGGTGGCAATCGAGCTCTGGAATCCGATTAAAAACTTGAGCCATCAAACTTTGCTCTCTTTCTCTCGTTATCTATCTCCCACTCTGTCTCTCCCACTGTAGCTATCTCTGTCTCTGAAGTGAAGCGATGTGGGCGCAGTTCAAATGGCTGCCGGTTTATGAATTATGCATTTTAGCCAGAGGGGAACTTTTCTGTTCAAAGCTAAAAATTATCCGCTTTTTTCTCAACTTGGCTCTGGCAACTAAAAGGGTTGAGGTTACTTTGAAGATTAGGCTGAACTGCTTGGTTGCTATGGCTGCCTACCCCTCTCCCCCCTTCCCTTTTCTGCCCTGGAATTCCCCGAATTTTCTTGCATTTAGATGTGCATATTTCACAAAAATATAACTGTCGGGAATTGCAAATAACTACTATATTTATGTATAATTTAGATCTAAATGGAAATACGTTTAAGCAGAAACGGATTGACTTGCAGATATGCTGTAAATTTATTATTATTTATTTATTATTTTATATTTTTAGCGGGTATTTTAGTTTTGTTGCTATTATGTTTTATATTTCCTATTTAGGATAAACGGAGCATATTTAAGGTTCCGCTTTCTACATATATTTAAATTTTTAGCTGGCAATAAAAGAAGTTGTTTCATGCCACAAGGTTTTCCATGTTACTCACATAAATAGATAAATAGTTTATGGCCACAAATGATATCGTTCTGTGAATGCGACAGTCAATTAAATGTTGCATCCTTGTTAGAGTTTGAGTGTCTGGTTGGTAAACCACAAAGATTTTCAGGTGTGTCACACACACACACACACACACACACAAACACTAGAGCAACGAGGTGTCGAAAATGGAATATTGCAATTTTAATAAGATCTCGAAATGGCAACTCCAAGAACTGTCAGTGGGAAGGAGAAAAGGGGGAGAAAGAGAACTCCTGGAGTTCAACCGCAATATGAGAAAGTGAGAGAGAGAGAGAGAGTGCTTTGCATATTTAACAAAGCGGAATTTAAATGAAAATTAATGCCAACTACTGGAAATTGGTGAAAAATGAAAACGAAAGCAACTAAAAGTTGACTTTGTATTTGTGCAACATAATTGAACCGCAAGTGAAATGAATTGCAATGAATCCAACTAATTGGCAACGTTTACCAGCTGGAAATTGTCTCGTAATTTGAAATTAACAGCAATTTTCTCTCTCTTCTGTCTTCATGTGATAAATATCTAAGAAATGTGTTAATCTAATAACAGAAACTGTGCAAATCTGAGATTGGTTTGGCTTGTCGTTTATTTTTATGGCCCAAGATGTCGATACGTTGATATTTAATGTATGTATTTCTCCATGGAGAATGAGGATGAGGAGAAGCGAAACACATAAATCTAAAATTTACCAAGTATTTGAGCACCAATAAATTTTCATTTTGATAAACCCTTAAGCCTTTTCATGGCCAAACAAACTTTTGTGATTTATGAAGTTTTCAGCTACTTCGTAGCTCCTTTGGCAATAAAACACAAAACCAAATACATTCGACATGAGATATACAACGTTTTCTGTTTATATATTTACATTTTAAAGAGGGAGCATAAATTGAGAGTGAGTAAACAACAATATCTTTATGAAATGCTATAAAACTGAAATTTTCCATAAACAAAATCAAATAATAAAAAAGAACTGCAAAAAATAAACAACTTGCAAAATATCTAAGAGATCCATAAAGAATATTTGTGATCAAAACTCAACTCAACTGCTCAATTGTTAATACAATTTTCATAAATTTTATCGATTTAAATTACAAGTGAAACTCGTTCTCAAGTTTTGAGTACTCGCATTCCCGTGCACAGCTTGCGTTGATGTTCGAGCAAAATTCATAAACAAAATGAGATATGTTTCCTCTAATATTGCTGATTTCCATATGCGAAAAGGGAAGCAGGATGAGGACGAGGACATGACATGACGATGACAACAACTGCGTCAGCTGGCGATCAAAGTCAAATTAAATTGAAACAACTTTTGGACCTTCTAGCTCTCCAGCTGTCTCGTATTTTCATTAGATATATGTTCTATACAACAGCATGTGCCTTTCATATTACACACTTGTTTCCCAGAATCGTTCATTCATCTGAAACGTGACACCGTTGCCAAACATTCACATTGCATTCATTCATTGTTGTTCACTCACAAGTTGTGCTAACAATAAATTGAACTAATTGTCATAGACTCTGTTAACTTTCTCTTTGTTCTTAGCCAGAAAAGTTGCCTCTTCTTTTATGTTTGAGACATGCAATCAAGTGATTTCTGCCTCTGTCAGTTGATATGTTAACTCAAGAATCTGAAAATTGTTTATTATATGTTAAAATGATATAAATTTGAGGAAAATCTATGAATTTTGGTTTAAATTACTTCGTTTATTTGGTTCGTCGGTATACTTAAATCTATTTTATTAACTTTGAATGCTTTGAAACTTTGAACTCTCATAACTCTCTGAAAACTCGACCGATTTTAATTTGGAATACCATTTTAATCGTTATTTGGCCCCCAAATTTATTCTGCATTTAAATATTAATTATCTAAAAAATTTTGATTTTTTTTCAATTATCATCCAATTTTCCATACCTACCCCTTAACATTTTTTCAAATACTTTGAACTCTCACAACTCTGTCAAAACTCGACCGATTTTAATTTGGAATACCATTTTGTTCGTTATTTGGCCCCCAAATTTATTCAGCATTTAAATATTAATTATCTAAAAAATGTCGATTTTTTTCAATTATCATCCAATTTTCTATACCTACCCCTTAACATTTTTTCAAATACTTTGAACTCTCATAACTCTATGAAAACTCGACCGATTTTAATTTGGAATACCATTTTGTTTGTTATTTGGCCCCCAAATTTATTTCGCATTTAAAAATTAATTATCTAAAAAATTTTGATTTTTTTCAATTATCATCCAATTTTCCATACCTACCCCTTAACATTTTTTCAAATACTTTGAACTCTCACAACTCTGTCAAAACTCGACCGATTTTAATATGGAATACCATTTTAATCGTTATTTGGCCCCCAAATTTATTCTGCATTTAAATATTAAATATTTAGAAAATTTTATTAACAATCTTATTTTTTTATCCAAATAACAATAACAATTTTAGCACACATACATCAGTTTTTAATTGACTGAGACAAATGTTATTTAATGGGTATCCTCACATATTATTGTATCCTTTTGCCATTTTTAATTATAGTCATTGCACATTATTTTAACCCCTCAATGCCCATTTAAAACAGAAACAACACATGGGACAATCCAAATGGTTTGGACTTTGTGTAAAATTGTTGGAATTATTTTTCAGCACTCGTATCTGCCATAGTCGTAATAACAACGTACGTGTTCAACAATGCTCAACCGATATGCTAGAATAATTTTATTCCTTTTTTACCCTCCCATTTTTTGCAATTTCTATTTGAACGCATGGCGCCAAATGATGCGGCTAAATTGTTGAATTGTTGTAACTGTAACTGTTGCCCTGTTGGCAAGTTGGCAATTTGCCAACATTTAATGACCAAAAACTAATATCAAAAAAGCTTCACATTACATTGCAATTGTTTGACATTTTCAAATTGAAACTTATCCCGCATTTATTTACGCTTATTTATTTATTGTAACTAAAGCGAATTATGCAGCATTAGCTTTGCTAAAACAATAATGAGTGTTGGAATTAGATATTTAATCTATTTGACTAAAACTCTGTGCACCTAATGCGGTTAGTCAATCTATGATACACTCCAAATAAATGTTGTATATTTAAAATATTTGTGAAACTTATGCCAATAATTTGAGTGATAACTGGAGATAAATAATCTATAACCAATTCTAGGGGAAACAATGTTCTGTAAAGAAAGGATAATTAATTTAGAGTTCAACTTATGATGAAAATAACCATCGATTGAGTCTTTATAAAGTTATGACATTTTGCAGTTGGTCAGACTTTGGAACGTTCCGGGTTTCGGTCCCAGTTCCGTTATAATTCCCAAATTGTAGGTGCCTGTTTTTTTATCACGTTTAAAACATATTTGTTGCAACTTTTGTGGGCCGCATAATGTGACATCTTCTACAACTTATTGCACAGAATGTTTTGTTATTTATGTATGCGCCTGTTGCAGCTACAGTTTGTTGCAACTTCTGTTGCAATTTGCTTGTTGCCACATTTGTTGTTGTTGCTGTTGTTTTAATATGTTTGCCAACTTTGGCGTGGCTTTCAAGTTGTGTATAGTCCTATTTGCAGTCGGCAAGGAACTAAAGCAGCGACTAGAGATGTTCGTACAAGCCGCTGCAGCAGTTGGATGGTAAATAAATCACGTATTTAAACAAGTTGCCGAGTGCGGCCCCAAAAACTTCAGAGTGTAAACACTGCACGTACACGACGAGTTTGGTTTATGACAAATGTTCACAGCACTTTCAAATAAATGAAAAAGAATTGAGCATTGAATGCGATAGTCCAGGAACGAACTAAGCTGGAAATATACTCTGTAAAATAGTGGATTATCTTGCAACAATTCCCTGTAATATGTACGTAATTGAAGAAGTCGATGTCTACTGTTGATTTCAGAAATGGAGCAATTCAAAATGCGAATAATTTTCTATATCAACAGTTTTATTGATAAATGGAATTGACAGTTTTTTTGTATTTAGTTTAAATATTTTAGGCGAATTATAGAATATTTTTTCAGTGTCATATTTCATATTTGGACTTGAAAGATAACCTGTAAGCAGCTGTCAAAGTAGAGGACATTCACATCTTTATTGCAGGCATTTCTTAAGGATCTCAATCAAGAGTAGAGCAGAATTCCCTCGGTGTCTTCCTCCAGCTTGCGTTCCCACAAAATCCGAAAGGATATATCGCCACAAAGGGAACCAAACTTCTCAGTGCGTGTGAGATAACCATTCTGGAACTGAACCAAGATCGGCAGAAAGGCAGCGATGGCTGCTCGGGTCTCGCTGTGTTGCTTGGAATGCAGAACAAGAACGAAACCATTGGGAAATACAGCAAATCTCATGGCGGTTCCCTCAATTTTGTAGGTTATGAAGGGTCGTTCTTCTCGATTACCCGATACTTGATCGCTATGCAGATCACTGAGCAGTTCCAGGTCTATCTTAAAGGGTAGGCAGAAGGAGGCGTGAACAATGTTCTTACTGAAGATCGTAATGTCTGTCTTGTAGTCCAATTCCTCGACCATGTGAATCACTTTCAGGATCGCATTGCGGGCGGAATCGGCTGTCAAAGCCATTGAGGTTATTTTACCACCCGCATATATTTTTACCTCAGCGCTGGGATTTCGCAGGCGGACCGTTAGCGCCGGATGATGGGCGGGATCATAACGGGAATTGTCCAAGAGAATCGCCAGTTCGAAGAGACTGAAACGACAGTTGACGTCGACGAGGCAGGTGAACGGTCTGTAGAACAGCTGCAGATTCTTCTCGATCTCGCCTATCTTTTCAATGTTCTCGAAAATGTTATCGTAATCGATTTCAAAGTCTGGTACAATGGGTAATTCCGAATCAGTTTCTCTGCAGCTAACAAACTCCAATTCATTATTGCTGTCTTGGTCAGAGTCACTATCTTTTCTATTCATCTCGAGATTCCTTTGCATTTCAATTATTTCCGGAGATCCGAAAAGTCTTTTTAGCTTCGACATATCGATATTGGCTCCAACGTTAATATCTTTCGTCACCGGATATTCATTCTTAACAAAATCTCCAATTATTTCATTATTTTGCTTAGTCTTATTATAGTGAAAGTCCAGTCCCATGTTTGCAATCTCCAATTCCATCTGCTTGGCATCAGTTACTTTATACATCTGATCCAAGTTCATATCCTCCTCCTCATGCCAAGGACTTTCATCTTGTATGATATTATTCGCTTTTATTATATCACTCTCCACAAAAGTGTCTGCCTCTATAAAGTTACCAATCTTATCCACCTTTTCGGTCCTTAGAATATCGCTTAATTCTGAACTGGTTGTCTTTAATTTCTTATTCTTGTCAGAATATTTCGTTGTGTCATTATCATAATTAGATCCCAAACTGAAGTGGGATCAGTAGAATGTAGAACTTGACTTTTAATCTTGCTACTTACCCATCTAAATTAGTACTTGTATCTTCCATTATCAGATAAATTCTGGATCTCTTTCCTATTCAAAACTGAAAAAGCAACTAAAATTTAAATATACTCAGTACGTAGATTCTCATTGTAACTGTGATGGGAAAATCAACGCTACAATTGAGAGAACTGCTTTAGATTCCATATAGAAGCTAAAATATTTTTCTCTTAAAAAGTATCTCATAACTATTTTTTTCTATTAGCTGAACTGACTAAATATAACATCACAATGTCGCCAATTTGAATTCAATAAAAATGATTACTTTCGACAAAGAATAAAAGAATTACTTTGTGTGTATTTCTCCCATTGTTTTGGTAAAATGTCAAGCTGTTTATTTAATTCTGATTAATTGCATTATTTGTTGATAAAATTGTTATCTTTGATGAACTATAAACTATTGCTGTAATGAACTAATATGGACAATTCACACGCCTGTCTGCAACAAATGAAAGAACAACAAAAGAAAAGAGACAAGTAATAAAAAAAGTAGAGGATTGAGTGAGAATTGTCGTTCTCGTTCGCGTTGTGTGTGTGTGTCCTTTTATGTCCTTGTCATGTTCAAATTTACACACTGTTGACCATATTTTATGTCCATTCTGGTTATGAAATTTACAGAGCTGTCAAAAAGAGTTCAGCGACATTTTAGTAAATATTGAAATTTAATCAAGCAAAGTGCAAAACACGCACACACACTCACACACCACACACACAAAGGCAGTAAAGCAAAGGATAACAACATGGATGACACACACACACGCACACGCACATACATTCACATTCACCCCTTAGACACCTGTCACCGACGTTGGTAGCTTGCTTCCTGCAGGATGCCATCCATAGCTTCATAAGGGACAATGAGACATACACACACACTCAGAAACACACTCACACACATGTCTGTGTGTTTGGCGAAGTCAACAATCAATTGAATCGATTTCATTTTACAAATTGCGTTGAATTTTGTGGTGCAGTCAGCTGCAATTGACGGCCAAGCCACTGGCAACAATAACGAGCTAACCTCAGTCAAAAGATAGAGAGAGAGAGACAGCCATGAGCAGTTAGAGTGAAATAGCGAGAGAGGGAGAGTGAGAAATGTCTCTTATAGTCTGATTTTGATGGTCATTTGCAGCACACGCAACAGCTTCTAATTGGAAGTTCACTTTGAAAAGAAAAGCACCTCCAAGAAAAAAATGGGAAACTTTTGCAAGATACGAGTATTGATTGATTTTACTCTGTTAGCCATGAACACGTAAATTATTCCAATATCGAGTGACCAAACTAAGGACCTAAAGAATATGAAAGCCTGTAAATGCATTTACATTCAATAGAAACAATTTTAGAGAATTGAAATCTACATATGAAACATTCGTGTTGATACTGAATTGAATGAGTTCGAAATATGATAGAAGCCCTTTTTTAAATTTTCATCTGCAATTTATTTCTAAAATAAAAAATATTAATTTAATTCGAATTAAAAATGCATGTTCGCCAAATCCATGTACTATTTGCCTATCCGTGCCGAATTATGGGCTTATTGTCAGTTGGCGCCATTAACAATACGTGTAGATGGCGCCACTAGGTTGAAAATGAGCACAAATGAAAATATGAATTTTACCTCTGTGGTGGTGTGGAAATATCGAAATAATTTGAATATTAGTATTTATATTAACCTTTTAATAAAAATATTGCTGAAACCTTAAGTGTGGATGTGTCATGATTAATATTGATAGTATAGATGCTGCACTCAATTTCACAGAAATATTCCTCGAACTTCGTACATTGTTAATTCTACGAACTTGAGCCCAAGTTAAATGCTTGAATTTTAGAGATTCTCAGATGCCTCAGACATTGAGTTTAAGAACCAATTTGAAGCAGGTTGAAGGTCTTGCTGCCTACAGTCTAAAATCTGTAAAATCAAAACCCATTTGTCAGCGTCGAAAATGCAATTTAGAATGGGCTCCATAATGGCGCTGCTTAAATCGATTATAAGCCATTACAAGCGTCGCCCGGACTCAGTTGGCAATTAATAGAATTTTCCTTCTATTTTTTTTCCTTTTTTAGTTTGTGGTTTGGGCATCGACAATTTTGTGTAGGCGGTAATTAAAAACTGTGGCGCCAACTGTGACCCGGCAATTGTCCATGGAATTAGAAATGGAAATGGAAGTTGAAATGGAGAGAAATCCCTGTAACGTTTTTCGTGGTTGTTCCTCACTCATTTTAATTCAAATTGAAGTGGTGTTTTTGTGTTGTGCAAGTAATTAGGACGTCGAGTCGAATCGAAGCACGCTGCCAGCTCGAATGACATTTGTCCGGGCCCTCAGTTCCATTTCCATTACCTAGTCTCCAAACTCAAGCCCCAAAGACCAGTCCCGTCCCTCTTCCTGTTCTCCCTGTTGGGTGTGATGAACAATTGGAGATAAGTGCAGGCAGGCATGAAATATGGCAAATAAAGCATCGTGTAGTTCAACCTCCCTCTCTCTATCTCTCTCTCTCTTTCTCTTTCTCCCACTCACTCGTTGCTTCTCTTCCGTATAAAATGTCGCCAGCACGCAATGTTTTCATTTACCTAATCGCCATTAGGCGTGGGGACGAGCATTCAATGGAATTACGTGTACACTTCCTGATTTCCATTGGGGGTACAAGCCATGTAATCGTATTTTGACTCCGACTTTTGCTTTTATAATTTGCTCGGTAAATTTGATGAACACTCGCCGAACATTGCAGTTGTTTCCCAAAAAATGTCGTCAGAGCATTTGAATATTCATGCGAAGACCCAGAGGGAAAATGGAAGAGCCCAAAGTGCAGGAAAAGAGGCAGAAAACAGAAAAAAGACTAGGAAATATCAGACTATGTATTATATTAAACTTGCTAAATTTCATAAAAGTTACTCAGATACTAAAATGTTTGCTACGCCTTTGAAAGGATTTAACATGGCTTCAAGTTGTCAAAGACTTTGGAAATAAGCTAAAAAAAAGCTGTAAGTTCAGAAAAGTAATTACTGAATAATCAGGATTTTAAGCTATGGATTAGAGACATCAACACAATCAATCCGATTGACACATTAATAAATGTTGCAAAATGACACCGACAGTTTTTGGAGCTGCGAAATTGAGTGTTAGAGCGTTAAGTGCATTACAAAGTTTCTCTCTATCTTTTATTGTTTATTGTGTTTTCTTTCGTTGCTATCAAATATTTTGTGCATTTCCCCGCATGGTCAGCACAATGTTGCTGTTGTTGCTGTTGTTGCTGCTGTTGCTGCTGTTGCAGTAGCAGCTGCAAGTCAAACCCGTTGGCCAACAACTTAAATTGAGTGCTCGCCTCCTGCTCCCTTTTTTTTGGGAACTTTGTAACTTAACTTTGCTGTCTTGGATTCACCCACATCCAGCTCCACATACACATCCAGATTCGCATTCGCATCCGTCCATATCCACAGTTGTTGGCGTCGTAATAGCAATTGCTGTCGTCATCGGCGCTGTTGCTGAAGGTGTTCATGCGTGCCAAGGAATCAATAGAAAAAGTTTGAAATTACAAAATTGGAAAGAAAACAAATAGTGGAACGTACAAGCAAAGAAATAAAAATAAACAAACAAACAACAACAAAAACAAAACTACGAGGACCAAGAGACCAGCCAGCAAAACTGTTGGTTTTGGCCAGCCCCCAAAGGCAAACAAATCCTCTGACTCTCTGACAAATGCTGAAAAGTTGAACTGCAACTTTTTTATACACACACACACACACACATGGCACGCAATCCAGAAGGAGTTCAAGTACATAGAATATTCTATATAGTCGACTAATACATAAATGTTTATTCTCCAGGATAACTTGCTAAAAATGTTTCAACAGACAGGAGAAAGAGCTGAGAATTAAAGTAAGAAAATAGGAATTGAAAAGTAGCTACTTTTCATTATTTATATAAAATATTTTAGGCTTACACTGCCGCTAAACATTTTCAAAACTCTCAAGCTGCAGCTGTTTAAAAGAGTTTAAAATAATTAGTAGCTTATATAAACTTCAGTTATGATTTACTTCAATATAATGCACAAATTAAATAAATAATATTTCCAAGAGTCTAAAAATATATCAAGAGTTTTAGTTAGCTAGAAATATATCAAAGTTTAATCCTAATAAAATGTTAAATTGCCTAAAATGTTACATCATGCCTTAAAATTAAATTAATTCAAATGACTGACAAAGTTAATGGTTTCTTCACACAAATAATAATATTAACGCCTTTGACGAACATCAGAGCTGTAAATTTGCTAGAAATATTGTCAAGTGCTACAAATGTAACTGTTTTTGCAAACTTATAGATACTTTTGTGCTCAATCAAAAGCGCAACACTTTATTCACACTCTCCAAGGGGATGGAATGGTCATTGCTGATGTCACATCTGTCTCCGGTCGATGTAAAACTGTGGGGATCTGTGCACTACTATCATAAATTATGCCATCTCCCTCTCTCATTCTCTCTCTTGCTCTCTCTCGCTCTGGTATTTAAGGCTGGCATTGTTGCAAGTTTAACTTGCCCCCTTTATTGACCATCAGCCGCTTTATGCCACTTGATTTATGCGTGGCAAAATGCAACGAAATAAAACGAAATTTGTAACAAAAGGAAGAAATATCGACGCGATCAAATTGAGTGATTTATAGGCTATTTATCGGCATCGACTCTGGGAAAAATGGCTTGTAACATGATGTAATTTTTAACTGCACATTTACATGACAGATTCAAGTGCAGTTTGAACATTTAACGTCCACTTCATGTATCATTTAATTGGATTAAACAGATGGCGGTTAATTTCAATGCCAGCAAGCGAAATTTAACAGGGAATCTATTAAGATAGATATAAAATTGTTGAAAGTGCAGATACAACTCTATACACATAATGCAAAAATACTACTGGATATCTAACAGAATTAATTAACAATTTATTATAATAAATATTTATATTCTAAGCTTTCATTATAAATGCAGATCCATATTATTTAAGCTCTTAGTTTAAAGTAATTTAAGTTAATCGAACACGAGTATCATCTCAATTTCTCACTTGTCTTTGATTCCTGACCAAATGCTTAATCGTTTGTGAAACAAGTTCTAACTCAAACTCTGTCTGTCCCTTTCTGTTTAATACTTTCACGTATTTCCTCAGTTTACAACACACCTTGAAAGTAACAAGGTGGCAACGCTCTTAAAAGCTTAACCACAATGAAAACCATTTGCAACGCAACCGTTGACGTTGCCTTCACGTTGCCACTGCCGTTAAAATGTAACGTTAATTTCCCAAAGGCATTCCATTGCATATCTAAAACATGCGCCAACTGCCAACTTTGCTCCCCACAGAATGACACAAGGAAAGGGAAGTAAAAAATTCGAGAAAACTGCGTAGGTGTAAAAAGTTGTAAAAGGTGTAGCAAAAGGTGTCATTTTAATCCGACGCATAGTTGAAGAAGATGGCAGGGAAAAAGAAAAATACCGAGATGAAATCAACTTGTACTGTCAGAATTACTTTTATATTATCTTTAAATATATTATCACTTCGTTAAAGAAATTATATTTGAATTACATTACAAAAAGCCAAAAATCATTTCAGTCACACAGAAATATCACAGCTTATAAACGTAATAAAATAATAGATATATATTAAAAATAAATCCAATTAATAAAAAATATTTATGGTATTGAAACCACATTAACAAAATAGTAACAACTTTGTTAAATTTGAATATTTGAATAGCATTTCAAAAAGTCAAAAATCATTTCATTAACATAGAAATTTCACAGCCGATAAACGTAATAAAATAAAAGAGATATATTAAAAACTATAATTGCTTATAAATTTATTCAGATAGTCTAGGCTTTATACCGAATGCTAGCATACTCTATAATTACTTTCGTTTCAATTCTTGGACATCAAAAATGATGTGGTTTCTGCACTTCATCAATGCTTGACATTTTGCACCATAATATAAACAGACTGCACAATTTCTCTCTGGAATTGAGCATGTGTTAAGGAAATGGGACAGGAGTAGAAACAAATTGCTCATACGCCATGTGAGCTGGCATTTTGAGAGCTGTGCTGAAATCATGTCCGTAGCCAAGTGTCTAAAATTGGCTACCAAAATCGCTTTGCTTGGCCAAAACTCCGATAAAAATGCATAATTAAACAGGCAAGAAGCAGGCGCAGAGTCAAAAGAGATTTTCCGGCTAAAAGTGTAGAAAAAACAAGGGAAATCGGGGAGAGAGGACATGCTGAGGAAAATGCTGTGAAAAGGGAGAAAAGCGAGTCACATAAATTCGCATTCACCGCATCATACTCGTAATGTCCGCAAATCTCTGGCTCTCGGCCTTTGCAATATTAATAAGCACTCGAAAATGAAAAGGAGTCGAGTTGAGTTGAGGCCAAAAGCGAAGGAGGCCAGGTCTTTAAGGAATTTTAATGGCCAACAGCTGGGAATGGTGTGAGGGGTGAGGAGGAGGAGGAGTTGGCGATTGCCGCAGTTTACCTTTTGCATATTTAATGCTTGAATTTTAATGAAAATTAAATCGAAATGTGCGACACCTGAGTGTACACAACGCACTTGCGATTTATATTTAATCCTTTCCCTCCCCCGGAGTCGGAGTGACTGCATCAACTGTGGACGTAGGCGGGGTAGGCGTGGCTGGGAGTCAAGCGCTTTGGCAAATGGCCACGAGCAGCAGCAAATAAAACATGGCACTCTGATTGATGACTTTGACTTTTGGCCATAATTTATCATAGATACCAAGCCGACACCTATTGTTGTTGCTGTTGTCCTTGTTGCCCTTCTTGTTCTTCTTGTTGTTGTTGGCCAACGGCAACAGATGACGCTCATTCTGTTGAAAAATTCGCACAAAAGTGTCATAAAAGCCGAGCACAACAACAACAAATGGAGCGAGTCTGACTCGTTGAATGCCGTCGAGGCCGAAAACTAATTGCAACAAATAATAAAAACTAATAGGCTGTCGAAATGCGAGACCCGCGGGCAGAAGACGTCAGACGTCAGACAATAGGCAGTATCTGTTGTAAGTTGTCCCCCTCTTGGCATCGTCTTCAACCCACACACGACATTTGCCAGTGAAAAATGACAACACAAATGGTTCTGGCGAAAACAGAGCGGAAAAAAGAACGCAAGAAAACTGCAAGCAATGGCAAAGTCAGAGATCATCATCATGAATCATCATCAAAGACAGAGCAGAGACAAAGAGCGAGAGAGAGAGTCGTATGACACACACACACACACACACACACACACACATCCTAGAGACAGAAAACAGTTAGACATTTCCACTTCCAACTTGTTATCCATGTGCAAGTTAATGTCCTGTCAAGAAGTCGCTGCCTCGTTGCGCCCTTAAACGTCACAAATTGCTGGCAAGTCGCGTCTCACAGAGGGCAACATGAACAACAGTCCGTAGGCAGGGGAAATGTCGAGCAGGGGGAGTGCTGAAGAGGTTACAGAACTTACATGAGCATAATCTAAGACAAGTCAAATACATATACGTATTTTTCGTGAGGTGTGAGAAACGCATTCATTTAAGCTAAAGTCACTTAAAGTACCTCAAAAGTGTGTACTTATTTCTCTCCCTCTCTTACTCTGTCTCTCTCTTTTTATGTGTGTCTCTTTCTCTTTCTTATATTTTATATAATACATTATATTTAGAAGCAACTTATTGGCATAACACGTCGTATGCGTGATATCTCATTTATTTATTTACAGCTGGTATATGTAATATATTCAAGAAACTAACTATCTAACTTTCAGTTGCTGAAACAGCAGTAGAATCTCTATCAATATAAAGACGTAATCTATCAGATAAGGCAAGATAAAATCAAATTCATAATCTTCTTATTCGATTGACATACAGTGTATGTTCGAAAAACATTAAAAGTATTTATAGCACTTAGATAAATGTTAAAATGTCAGCTCACTTTTCAGCTCCCCTTTCAGCTGTTGCCACTGCACATTTATTTAATAATATACAAACTTGACTCACAAAAAACACTCGAAAGAAGATTTCTCTTTTATTAAAAAAAAGAAAAGAAAACGGCGGACTTCAACATGCATTTCAATTGTATTTCCATTCCTTTACCACTAAGCACTTTAAAAAATGATGGCTAAATCGCAATTTGATGTTTCATCTGTTGGCTGACATCAGTTTCATACTTGAGTTGCATGCAGCGCACACTTGGGGCAACCGAGGGAGGCAACTCACCGAGAGAGTGACACTTTGGCATGTGCTGCCAATTAGCGTTGCCAACGATGCTTGCAAACGAAACGAATAAAAGCGCTGACGGCCAATTGCCGGCAACAACAAACCACCAACAGGGAGTAAACCACCCACAAAAAAAAAACCAGAAAATATAGATGGAAACCCAATGAGTTGATGCAACATGCAACCCACAATAATGCCACATAGACAACGCGTTGCCGACTGCATTTTGTTGCAAGCTGTGCAGATTTTTATGACTTCTACTGTCGACTGCATGACTGACTGTTGCCTCTTCCCCCATCCCAGTTTCCCCCCTCCCTTTTCCCTGTTCAAATGTGGAAATAGAGACATGTTGGCTTTTCAGCTTCCGATTCGCAATAGTTGATGTTACCATCTGCCACAACATGCAATGTGTTTGCCAGTGTGTTGCACAAACAGACCCAAGTACACACACACACACACACACACACACACACACACAGTCACGCAGACAGAGGATGGCAGAGTTGCCACATATGCTAATACACGAGCGCAGTCAACCAAAGGATGTTTCCATCTCTAATCTCTATAACAACTGACTTCAAACCCACTTCATCACGAACTCAAACTCTAATCCCAGCAACTTTTTCCTCAATTTTAAAAAGTTTTATCGATCAAAAGTTAAGCAGCATCAAATGCGACATTATAAAGCATCCAAATGGTGGAAGAGACATGGACGTTAAGCTTTCAGTCTGCAAAGCTCACAGGAAGTGAAAACCATATAAAGTAATTTGGATTAGATAAATACTGTATATAAATTGGAACATCTTAATTTAAAGAAAATAAATCTATCCTCATTGGATTTTTCTTGTGCTCTATTTCTTAAGTTTATTGTTTTAAACTGTCAGTTTATTCTTTACTCTCCGCTTTTTTAAATGCATTTTTGTGCCTCTCAAGAAACTACGATTAGCAATTAGCGATTGCAATAATTTTAAAATCCACTTAATAAATGAACTTAAATTTCTGCAGACTCGGTCTACCAACATATGAATTTTTTAAGAAGTATGTCTACTTTGTCCCAACAGCAGATGAGAGCGATATAATTAAAGCATCGGCATCGTAGGAAGCTGGATTTATGGACTGCAATTGACGGGATCCATTCTTATCCACAACAAACACATCAAAGTTGCGCAGATTGATGACCAAACGCTTCTGCACCTCAGTGATACACATCTTGAGTATATTATAGGCCTCGGATTGTTTGAGGTTTTCCCTCCAATATCGCTGAAAGATGCTGCCACAAAATAAACTACCCAGGCCATGGCCAGCATGATTTATGGATTGGGCAGCTCCATAGGAGTCGATATAATGCAAATCGGGGCCCTCAACCTCATCGTAACCAGCCATCAACATTGACACCTGATATCTCGTATTTGTGCGTATGTAATCTGTTAAATTCTTGCGAGTAAAATGCGCTGCGGCATGTGGACTCAAATGATAACCATGGTTTATCTTATACAGCTGCAAATGTTTGGCTATATAGTCGGTAAACTGGAGAGTGTCGCCGCCGTCTCCAATTGCTGCCAACATTGAGAACTCAGACAGACGATGAATTTTTGGCTGATCTGCGGATTGAAATACGAAATAAATTTGAGAAATAGGGGAATCTATAATCTCACCATCTTTCATAAATATGACGGACTTGGCCTGCATTGTATCGCAAGCCAACATCACAAAATCGGATCCCTTGATGCCCAGAATCGTTTCCATTGCCATCGTTACGTTGAATTTTGAATATTAAATGTAATTTATGAATTACATTTGAGTGAAAATATCATGATTACTTGCCTGAGGACTTCGTTTATTAAGTATTCTATTTTGTTTGTTATTTTTTAAAATAAAACCCATTTATTTATTTGACATTTATTTACTTTAAACTGTGATAACTTTATCTAAACTTGATGATTTCACTTAGCTGACATTGAGATTTAAACTTTCAGTTTTATGATTAAAATAAAGATATTTTATTTTTTGTAAATGTTAGATAGTCTGGGGAAATTAAATATGCAGAGGTTGAGATTGGGGAAAACCCAGAAAAACCCCAATCAGACCAAAGTAAGAAGTTTAGTTTAGTTTCCTTAAAGCTTTTTCTCTCCAGTGTCCGCAATTAAGGTAAAGAACGAGTAGGCCGCCTTACAGTTGGCCAGAAAAGTGGTCAAGGCAATTGGTATTACATTTCCAGCCAACAACTTTGGCACCTTCTGTGTGCGAACTGCAAAGATGATGGCAGTCCTGCGATAGGCGATGCTCTGATCAACCCAATTGCTGGTGAAGACCGCGTAGTGAAGGTTCTCAAATACGTATTCCACCAGGGTTCCATAATAACAGATCGGGAATATTTGCAGGAATAAGGCAAAGATAAAGGTTATATAGTAGAGACGCTCCTGCTGACTCTCGACATAGAAGACCATGCCACACATGGCAGCCCCCAAATCGATGGCAATCACAATGAATTGAACCAGCATCGGGGCTGAAATGATGTCCATGGCAAGCTGAAGCAGTCTGAAAGAGAGACCTTTATATATACATAATTTATTTGATTGCAGGAATAACTTCAAACTGTAACTTACCTGTAGAGCTGCTGTTGATCTCGAATGCAGCTGTAGAGACGTTGTTCATTAGCTCGCTTATCGCTCTGATCGTAGCCTATGAGAGAGAATCGATGGATAAGCATCTCACAATTCCAAGATATAAGACAAAGCACCAACGGGGGGAATAGATCATCCACAAAGTTTTGTAGAACCTGCGCAGTAATCGAAAGAAACTGATACATCAGAGCCATCAAATAGTTAGACAGTGAGTTCTTCCAGTCCAAGGGAAACCAGGCGGGAAATGGCAGAGATCGTGTATCGTGAAATATAAAGGAACACTCCGCATTGAGACATGCAGCTGTATAGGCTAATATGAACATCTTCGATATAAGACGAAACTCTTTGGTCATCGACTTGTGCATTTCCAGTTCCTTTGGGGACTCCACTCGTCTGTCCAACTCAGCGAATACTTTCTCGATTTCCTTTATTTTATTGAGCTGCCTGGTGTACATCAGAAACTTGACCACGGTGGCCACAGAGGTTATGGAAATGTTAAAGTTCATCAGATTATCCAGCGGCAGTTCAAAGCTGAACATTACCATGAGAAGGGTAAGCGGATATAATATGGTGACCATCAAATTCAACACTGCAGCTCTCCAAAACTGATAGCTTCCATATTTCCATTCATTGAGGTCGACAGCTCCCAATAGTTTCCACACGCGCCAAGTGATGTGGAAATAGTCACTTCCATTATTAATCCCGTAGTTGGTCATAGCTGTTATAGCGTTAACTTCTCCGCCTGAATCTGAATTTTGTGGAATGAACTTTAGCTTTTATACCTCAGCGTTTGCCAAACTAATTTGCACAATTATCGACATCAAAGAGACTTTTAATTATGGCGTGTGAATAGATTTTCAACTCTTTGCTAGGTTAAAATATCAGTTTTAAATGTGAAATCTTAGCCATATGCTACAGTGAAGCAAATGTCGGTAGCCAACGATGGAATCGCCTGAATAAATTTGATAACATATAGGAAGATCAACATTTTAATCTTATGAAAATTTATTCACAAAAATTAGGAAATGGTTGTAGAAAAATAACAACGAATTTTCCAAATTTGATTTTGAAAGTAATATACAACCTTATTTAAAGTCAATGGGTGTTCATGTTGGATCTCATGGCGCCTGAAATGTTTCTCTATTGAATCGCCAGACTTTTGGAAGTGTCCACGATTGCCGATCAGACTCATAAGACCACCCTCTAAAAGATTATAATAACTAAATAAATTGGATATTTATTGGTGACTTACTATCCTCTAATAAGAACGTCACCTTAGTGACCATGTTTATTTAAACCACCTTCTATTTAACGTTTCCTTTGTTTTAAATTGTTTTTAAATTGTTATTTAAAATGTTCAAACTTTATTTTAAAGTTGCACTATCTGTCCGCTTTAGGCAAGTGCCACTGTACAGAGACAACCATGGTCAATTTCGCATTGACGCCTGTTGCAAAATTACCAGAATATGCAATCGCTCTCTCTCTCTCCGTTTACGACTGACCCACTCCGTTGTGTACTACAGGGTGGTGCGTAGTTCGGTAGGCTCCGCTGCTGGTGGTTGGCACTTAAAAAGCACTTTTAGATGACAATAATTTTCAGCTTTTCCGCACTTGAACACGCTTTCAGGCATTCGACATTGGGTTTTTCATTATCCTCGTCGGTCACTGCTGCATTTAACTGTCTCTCTCTCACTCACTCTCCTTTTGTCTGTCTATTGTTTGAAATTATAATGTGATGGAAATGTGCGCAATTCTGAATAATTATCACATCCTATTTTTGAAATGAAGAATATATATATTTCCGCAATTAAAAGCATATTCTAGAGTACTCTTAAAATTAATGACGTCCCATTTAACAGCATTGTTGTTGGCTTTTCCATCATTTTAAAATTTATTTACGCTGCAATTAAAACATCGAAAATTACACAAGTAGATAATAAAAAATGCAAATCATTATACCTTTCGTTGATGGATCATTCGTTATTCCTTTATCGAGTTGTCTGTGTTTTTTAATAATTGTTCTTCAAGTTCAGCAAATTCAGAATAAATTATAATTCAAATATTACGGTTATCGATATACATATGTATCGATAATAATAACACCAATGTTATTCAACTCTTGAAAAAATTTAAATTTTTAATTTAATTTTGGATTCTAATAAAAATAAAAAAATAGCTTGTAGATGATTTGCATTATTTATTTATTTTATTTCTGCTTAGGCTCCAGCTATAGCGATGATTTGGCAGTCTTTGAGACTGGAATGGTGGAAATGAAACATTGGAAAAACATCGATTTTCGATAAGAAATGTATTTTGATTAACAATGAATTAGCAATTAGACAAAATGTGCAGAAATTGACTGTAAAGAAGAATTACAAAAGATACAATTCTGGGAGTGTGGAGGGGTTAATGAGGTATATCTGTTATGGGTTTTGACATGGAGAGAAGACGGAGCATGTGCTTTGCGCACTCTGATGAGGAGAACGAGGACCACATGCGAAGAATATCGATGTGCTTCAGTATTGACATCTCGGACAGAGTGAAGAAACAAAATCGGTTTCATAGCCAAGTCTCAGCTGTAGAACGAAATAGTAAGTTTGGTTCCAATAGGATTTGAATTCTTTAAAATACATTCAATATATTTTTAGCACGCAATCCAGGCGGTGGTCTATTTGGAAATGAAAAAGACAGTCGCCCGAAGAGTAGCTTCTTGTCTTTTACAGTGCCAAATAGATTTTATGCAGAAAGTCGGGATGCTTCACATGGATACGATAAATATAGTAGGAAAAGATCAACAGAATCTCGAAGAAAGTCCGGCGATTGGCCAAGAAATCACTACGAGCCGGATCGTTATCAGAGATCTTATAATGAGGAGTACAATTCAAGGCCTAACAGGCAAATAACAATGAAGTCCTACGATGCAGGGCCATTAAAATCTCACCGTACACAAAAGAACTACAATTCTCCAAGATATGAAGAACCCATTGAGAAGACTCGAAGGAAGCATTACCAGCATCAAAATACGTACGATCATGAAGTATTAAGGGATCCAATTCCTGAGCTTGTCGTTAAGAAACAAAGAGGTCGAGCTGAGAAGCAATTTGGAAAGACAGGAGACCATTACAATTGTGGCTTTCCTACAAACTATACTAATAATTGTGCTTTGCAAGAATTCAGTAACCCTGACAGAAATTCGCACAGAAGAAAATCTGGCTACTCGGGCAGAGATTATGAACCATATTATGAACCTAACCCAAGGCCAAACTTAGAAAGCAGTTACTATAATAATCAGCCTACGATGAGGGAATTCGATTCGGATTATTATCAGTATAAGTCTACGCCCATTCAAAAGAAATCGGTCGAGTTTTTTGGCCAAGATTGTGAAATACCGTATAACATATTGAAAATACCACGAAATATTGAGAATAGAAATAGATATGCGGAGAGTCAGCCGTGTCTACGACTTTCTTCTGTTGATATTCCCTATAAAAGAAAGCGACGGAAACGAAGTCTTGAATATAAATACGATTCCGAAGAAGAACCTGCAAGAACCGAGTCTGGTAGTGACTATTGCAGACCTAAAAAGAGATGCATAGATGATAATTTTCCTCGAAGCTATAGAAGACAACCGCGAGCTTTGAACCCCATAACGCGATCAAGTCAGAGGATAATACACGAAACTGAACTTTGTTGTAAGAAGTCTCGCAGGTCTCTGAAGGAAAAGATCTCTGGATTCTTTAAGAGATCCAAATGCAAGTCTCGCACAAAATGCTGCAGATATCCACGTGGATCGAATTGGAAAGTGAGGAGGAGTAAAACCTGTCTGGATAATTCAAAATCCGTTAGCAGCATCTCCTGCGCTGTTGTCCAAAATAAACGTGCCGCTTTCAACAAACAAACCACAAATTCATTGGGTTGTCCAGTACCTAAGAGAACCAAATGCATGGCCTATCCGACAGTCTACAGGGAAAAATGTCCGTGCTGTGTGGATCCCGATGAACAGGACGAAGAGCTGCTGCCATGTCCATCCATGCGACCGAAGGTAAATTGCTGTCAGTTTGAACTTGGAACTTCTAAATGCTGCTGTAAATCTTGCAGACAGTGCGTAGCATCATCTGGTTCTCCAAATACCAAACTGACTGTTGAAGCTCCCAGCTATTGTAGCTTTGATACTGAGGATCATGCAAATTTAACAAACAGAAACAGTTGTTCGTCTCTAGCCAAAAAAATGGCAATAACTGTATGTTCCAGTGCTCCACGGAAGACAAGCTGCAGGTCTTCCTGTTCTACAGAGAATTTTACTACTCCAGGCAAGACCTGTTGCTGTTCTCCCTGTGCTCACAAAATACAATTAGAGTCTTCCTGTTGTCAGTCAAGGAAGCCATACAGTCAATCTTCCCCGGAGCCTCCCAATGCGTGTCAAAAAAAGGCTTGCAGTTGGTCTTCCTTTTCTACAGAGAGTAATGCATCTATAAAGAAGAAAACCTGCTGCTGTTCCGCCGATTTACAAAGAGAGTATCACAAGAAATCTTCTTGTTATCCACGTTCAAAGAAGACTGACTGCTGTCCTGCTCCTGAGCCTCGTAAAGAATGCCCAGAGACGACTGCTTTCTGTGCTCCCAAAACGAATAATTCAATGCACACCTGTTGCCAAGCTAAGTCCAGGTCTAAAACAGACATTTTGAAAGAAATCTGCCATCCTTCCGACCATAAAGTTATCTCTTCAAGGAATACTGGTTGCGGCTCTCCCCCTGAGAAGACCTGTTGCTGTGCTTCCTGTGCGGACCAGATGCATCTCAATCAAATAAAACCAAGTAGAATCAATGTATGTCTAAAGACATCGCCTGAAGTGCCTAAGAAACATTGTGGCTCTGACCACATCGTGACGTCAGCTTCAGCCAGTGGAACGTTGTCCAAATGCTGTAAGAAAACTCACAGTAAAAGCAATTTAAATTGCCCAATTAAAATCTCCAAAAGCGATTGTAGAACAGTGCCATCTTCCAGAAGTTTAACCATGCCCACATGCAACTGCAAAAAGAGTGTGATTCCAAAAACGTTGGATCTACTTCCTGTTTTAGTACGACACATTCACATCATTTGGAGACCAGCGATACTTGCACTGTTTGTTCAGAAAATCACTTTATAAATGTGCGAGCTGATCGGCCAAGTAGTAGACAAGAGAGTAAAACCTTATGTATAGCCCCAAGAGTTCCCAAGCCCATACTGTCATCATCTAAGAAGAGTACTTCCCAATGTTTCACCCCTCACAAAAAGAGAAGCCTTGAAACAGTCAACTGGGAGAAGTGTCCATCGCAAGTAAAAATCTCACGAAACTGTTCAAAAAAAGATATTAGCAAAGAAGAATGTCCCAGCTCAGAGAAGAGTTCTAAAAGGAAAGAGTGTTGTGGCTGGAAGAATCGATCTGACATAGAGAAATGCCTGAAGAAAGATGCTAAACTGCTAGAAGACTGTTCCCATAAAAAGAGCTGTACGGAAATAAAAGAAAAATGTCCGGCTAAAAAAGAAAGTTCAGTCAAAATAAACTGTTGTACCGTGGAAAACTGCTCAGATTCTTCCAAAATTCAAAGTTGCATTACAAATACCTCAAATCAATGCAAGAAACCTATTCCTAAAGTGGAATTCGACTGCTGTACACCTCCTCCTTCAGAATGTCCAGAACAATGCGATAATCGACCATCATTTTTGGAAGAACTAAAAAGAGAACTTCTAGACACCTTGCGAAGCGAGCAAAACTTGAACTGTCAACTGCCATATCTAAAGCCAACTCCGCAAATTATGATCTTTCCATGTGTTCCAGAGAAGACTTGCACACCATGTCAACCCAATGAAAATACATGCAACACAAACTGGACTCCGCTCTAAGCAATAAAATAAAGTTAACATTCTTCTTGACATCTTCAGTTAATAGTTTCTGTAATTATATACAAAATTGAACAATAGAAATTATAATCCAGAAAATAGTCTTTATATTAATCGGTTTGATACCCATTATTGTCCAAGATTCAATTTTAAGAATTGGAAAATTTTGAATATATAATAATCGTAAGGATCGCTGCATATCAATGCTATGAATAAAAATCTATCGTTTTTTAATTACAAGAATGTGTTCTACTAAATAATGTAATTGAATAATAGATGCAGTTGTAGGTAGTCAAAGGTATCTGTTTTCCGGCAATTGTTGTAACAAGAAAGCTTCTCGCTTCTCAGAATGTACTGGATGCAATTCAACAGTGTCTAGAGTGTCCAGTGTCCAAGGCTGTCAGAGCTGCCAATTTGAAATACACAATTGCAAGTTTTCTAAAATGAGTCCAATTAACACAACTCAGATTTGTGCAACGTTTGCATTTTCTCTCCCTTTCTCTGGATGTGTCTGTGTGTGTGTGTGTGTGTATGTGTGTCGTTGTGAATGTGAGTGTCCTGGGTGGAAATGTCCAAGTGGCAGCTGCAACGTTGCACTGGTAGCATTCGAACTAAATGAAAACGATGTAAATGACAGCATCCAATTTACGTTTGCAATTAAACTGACACCGAACAGACACTTTTGATTTAGCTTGCACATTTCTGACTTTCGTTTCGCATTCGTGAAGCCCCCTGCCCTCCCCTCTCTCCCATACAGCAACACAAAGTTCTCTTGGGACCCTATTCGAATGGACCGGACTGTGCTGAACATGACATGACATATAACGCATCGGATTACGCCCATTTGCAAACCACTTTCCCGTTCCACAAATAAACGTCAATTGCTCTCCAAAGATTTATTAATATGTATGATGTTTGTATGATGTATGTGTGATGTACGTTTGTATGCATATCAATGCAATCGTTTTGATTTCTCCAGTTGATTGTGGCATCGATTCATTATAAAGACTGGAATTGTTGTCTCCAGCACAACAACCATTCGGCGGCATCTGAAGATATTCGTATAGTCTGCCATATTGATTTCTATCTGTATTTCTGTTGCCAAATCTATAATAATTTTACTTTGATGTTCATTCCAAATCTATAGCTTGCTTTATACTGCCAAGTCCTGAGCTTTTCTCTGCTTCTAAAGGCAGCGCCAACTTTGCCAACCTAAAAGCTCAGTTGTCGTATCAACAACATCCCTTGTCGACAGCCACAACAAGTGTGTGAAGAAAACTATGTGGAAAGCGCAGGTAAAACAATCGCACGAAGCGCTACAGAAAACCTGTTATACCCTGTAATCCTTACAATTGGAAATGTGCAAGAAATAATTAGTAGATGTATTAAGTCTTCATCTAACAAATTATGCTTGTATATATTCATCATCTAGAATTATATAAAACTAGAAATTTTTATACATAAAATGCCCTTTTTTTAATTCCACCTGCAACCTATTTTATAAAATAATAAACATTATTTCAATTGCATTAAATGCAAGATTGCTAAGCAAGCATTGAAAACGTGGGTCAGCGTCCGAGCGAAGTGAGGACGCAAAGGCGAGCCCTCTAGTATAGATATAAAAAATAATTAAAATTGTTCCAAGACAATCATTTATAATTTTTGAATTTACGTTCTGCATTTTAATAGACTAATAGTAATTAGTTTCACAAAAAAAAAAAAAAAAAATAAAATAACATAATATTAAATTAAATTTAAATAAAAATCGTTTCATTGGAATTTATAGGGTAGTTCCCAGTCGTTCACACTTTAGAGCAGCTTAAATTTTTTTGTCTGTTGCTTCACATAATTATAAGGGAAAAAAGGAGAAAATTAGTGTCGAGATTTGCGCTTTTGAGCGCTTCTCACCAGGTGAAAACTTTTAATGAGCAATTTTCTTAGAAAATTTTCCAAGTGTTGCCGCATTTAATTTTTTAATTAAAATTTCTGGTCCGGTCACGTTAAGGTGCGAACGGCATCTGACGGGCCGTCAAGCAAGACTTGCAATTAAAAGATTTCTCAAACTGACCACGAGGCAATGTCTAGAAATTTATTTAGCAAGGGTTGCCAACCACGACCACTGCTGACCACTGACAGCCAGGTGAAGAAGGGAGCGAGGGAATGAAGGGGAATTCAGGTGTCCGCCCATCACTTTCAGCATCAATCAGAGTAAGGTCTAGTTGAAGAGCTGAAGAGTTACTTCCACGGGGTGTTTGTGTTTATCGGGTGGAGCCCTTTCTCATGTTAATGGCCAATTGACACGCCACTTGGCTTTGACGGCCGACTGACTCACTCACTTCTCACTTCTGTCTCCCTCTCTAGAAAAGAAATGTGGTTGTTGCTCCCTTTGACTTCCCTTTGATTTTTTTTTTTTTTGGTTTGCTGTTTCACACTTCACCACGATTAGCGTGTGTGAGTGTGCCTGTGTGTGTGTGTGTGTGAGGGGAGCTACTCTCCCTCTTTTCATTTCAACCGGACCTGTAATGAGGTGCTAACTGAGCGTGCTGATTGCTGCCATTTTTGATAAGGTGTCCGCATTAATATTTCTCTTGCGTTTATTCACACCGTTTCGACCGAACCCAATACCAAATGGTTAGCATTTTATTTTAGCCAATTTGTATGCTTTCAGACAAGGCCTATACATCTGCACGTATGTGGCCAAATTTGTAAATTGATTAAAGATTCCCAAGCTTATTCGTTGATTGGCTGGAAGACGTAGAGACTTTAAATTTGGCAACTTTTGATCCTTGGATCGTGTCACTATTCAAAGTTATTTTGATGAAAGTTGTTGCAACCGGCAGTACAGGGACGAGAGAGAGAGAGAGACAAAGGAACTGTGATCTTCTCTCAGTTATAGATAGTTTACACATTATACATTATATTAGCTGAAACTTGATCTGATAGGTTATTACTATTTACTCCTGTCTCACTCTCTTTCTCTCCCTCTCTCTCTCTCTCTGTCTCTGTCACTTTTGGTAAAATGTGTTTGGTTGATTACCAGTGCCGAAGCATTGTTAAAAAGCTAATTATAAATATAATTATTATATAAAAACTAAGAAATTTCATGAGTTTTAGTAAATATGTAAACCATATTTAAATAAATAAATTTACAATGTATATATATAATGTATAAGTATTTTCATAAGAATTTTCTCTGCATTTGATTTGCATTTCAATCGTTCTACATTTGATTTCAACTTTTGGCAGCAGATTGCCATCAAAATGGATTGCAGAGTCTGCAAATTGAATTGCATGTTGTCAATAAAACATTGCATTACTCTGGAGGATCCACAACCTGCCCAAATGCCACGCCCAACTGCCCTACACTTACGAGTGCATAAGAAAGTAATATGAATATATGTTTGTACAATGTTTGCACTCGAAAGTACTCGTATGTATCACAGCTCATAAGGCATTGGAGACAGGGAATTCTATATAAGAGTTGTAAAAGAAATGTGCACAAATTGCACTTGTAAATAAATCAAATAAAAATATCTTGTTATTATGCTAGAAGGACACACTCTCTCTCTCTCTCTCTCTCTACCTCTCTCTCTATTCTCGTTTGCTCCTTAGCCTGCATTTCTGATTCTGATTCTGATTATGTTTCTGATTCTCTCGCAAATTCAAATTCTTATTGCAGCGGTTTCTAGCAACGCAATATTGCGTCCCAAATTGAGTTACATTTAAATATTTTGCCATTTACAACTGCCACGTCCTTCAGCAAAACCAGCACTAGACTCGAGTCCACACCACACTCCAAGACACCCTTTCCAACCAGATACAACGGGTCCATTCGATTCCAGCTTAGTTATGCATGTGTGCGCAGTGTTCAAATTGTTGTGGTTGCCAATTTGTATCTTTCAGTAGTTAGAAATCGATTGGTTATTCGGAATATATATCTGCCATACTTTTAAATTTCTGTTAGATCTGCAGAATATATATTTAAAATTTGACTGTTAAACTTAATAGAGTAGAGGAGTTTGTAAGAATGACAGAAATAACATTTTTTTTTTTAATTTTTGCTAAGTTTAAATGTTTACGTATTTCAAATATATAACTCACATATTTTTATATATTAAAATACACTTTCTAGCGAGATAATAAGCGGGACTTGAGTTAAATTTATGTGTCTACCTTATATGATAGCCTTTGAAACTCGAGTTCAATACACACTCAAGTGAAAACAGCTTGCATCCATTTAATTCGAATAATTTCGATTTCCTTTCGTGCATGTGAATGGCCAACTGGGCGTATAATTGATTTAATTTCCGCGCCTGCCACGACAACTCAAGCAATAAATTCACAACTACACAAAGACTACCTGAATCTAATACGATAAGATCAGAAATAAATTTGCATAAAACTGCATTTAGATTGGCCACAAAACAAGTTGAAACTGAACTCAAACCACAACTTCAAATCCAAAAACCGACGCGAAACTTTCCATGGCTCGGAAAATGCAGGAGAGCGTTGGAAAATAGCTCGCAGAAAATTGTTAGCAGTGCCCAGTGATTAATTATCTACATGAAAGCGCGCAATTTACAGGTATACCCTAGTAGGTGTGTGTGAATGTGTGTGTATGTAGTGTGTACTTTGTGTTTATGGAGTGTTTAGTTTTGTGCCAGCGATTTGAGCTCTGGATAAAAGTCAGCAGAGTTACGCGAATTGCGAATTGCTGATTTCCATAGGGCACTTTATCTAAATTAAAATCTAGAGCTACAACAACTACAAATACCTTCGAGTTAGCTTTCATTATACCCTGTAATCAAGAAAATGCTCTCAAAAAAAAATTAAAATTTAAATGTTGAATTTCAATTTGACAACATTTTAAAGTGCTTCAATGTTGAATATATTTTATTTAAAGAATTTCCATAATATAAAGACCAAAATACGACCAAAATGAGATTCCGTTCTAATGTCGGCTGAGTTCTTATAAAGCTATGACGGTTTGAAGTTGGCCGGATTTTGGATTACTTTTGGTTTTCGGTTCTTGAAATTGAATTTAAGTTAAGCTACTAAGAATTGAAAGGTTTTGTTAATGATTTCAGATAGTTTTAACTTTCCAAATATAATATAAATATATAAAATATAACCGAGAAAGATAGTATATCAATCGCAGATACTGTTGGATTTTAAGTTGTTAAATTGTCAAAAATATTTTTTCAAAAACAAGTATGATATATATTTTGCAGTTAATATGATCCACTAGTTATTTCAAAAGATACGTTGCATTTAGTTAATATATTCTGGGGAAGCTTTGCATTCAAAAAAGAGCTCTTTGACTCGTTTGCTTTGCTCTTGGTTTAATTAACAAGATGATCGAAGTCTGATTATGTTTAAGCGTCAAGGACCTCAGCTCCACTGAGTTCCGCTTTGTGTCCTGTTGCTGCAGAGCTTATGAAATGTTTTGACCCAAAATGACTTTTGTCATGGGACCAACATCAGATGATGTCACTGTCAGCTGGCAGCGGAAATAAGTGAAGCTCCTGTCCCTCTCCTCCTCTTTCCATCCAACTCCATCTGGTCCTGGTCTTGGTCTTGGTCTGTCCTTGTTATTGCCTGACAAAGTTAGTGGCCAAATGCTCTCTCTCTCTCTCTTTCCTTCTCTGTCTGACTCTCTCCCTGGTTGTCTCCAGGTGAATTGTGTGTACGAGTATTTCAATTTAGCCAGCGAATAAATTGCCAGCAATAAAGTAGGGAAAAAAGTGTAATTTGTTTGGCTCGTTTGTTCTTTGTGTCATATCTGCTGGAATGTATCTACTCTCTACTCTTCACTCTCCACCCCTCTCACTCTCCCCCCCTTCCCCTTCCTCAACTGTGACTGGTGCCTGGTGTCTGCGGCTGAGCGATGAGATTCTTATTTTAATTTTGATTATGTGGAATGCCTGCCGACTGTCGGAAATGAACGCATTCTCAGCGGATTTCTATCTGCAAGTTACATTTACAAATTGCCCAACGCATTAACCCCCCCGCTCTTTCCACTCCGACTTGCCACAAAATTGAGTTGTATGCCACACACACTTGCCACATTCGAAACGCATTTGCCGGCTGTTTTTCCTTGACTCACATAAATAAATGGCCACTTAGTCCCATACAATGCAACGTGATGCCGTTAAGTCGATGCTTTTAGCATTTGATTGACACGTGAATGCCACAGCAACAACAGCAATAACAACAACATCCAATAGGCAGCACAGCAACATGAAATACTCGAAATTGCTGGCCACTTAGCAACGCATAAACAACACCAAAAAAACAATCTGTGGCTTGAGATTGGAGAAAATTCAGGACCCGCATATGAAATTGCCGAGAAGCCCATAAATATTTGCCAATTTTTGGGAAAATAATCCAAAAATGCTAAATAAATATCGAAATATATAATTAATGTGATTGGATCTGAAAATTTGTTGATTGATATTTTTAGCAACTCGAATTTGGTTGGATTTAGAACTTAGCAAGTCACTTAAATTAGATGTTGTGGGTTTTTCTTAAGTATTTAAACAGAACAAAAAATAAATGAGAAAACTGAGACTATGCAGTAATCAAATATACTTAGAAAACTGCTTAGTTTAAAAAAACATATTGATAATTCCAAATTAAATGAATTAACCTGATATTGAGCATTTCCTTCAGACATATTTCTGTAGTAAACTTCGCATGATAGTTGTATCAAAAATATACTTACTAAATATCTAAACATTAGCTTAGCTTTGTTTGTATAAGAAACGCATTAAAAGTCTTGTTAAGTTGACAATACACGTATGTTATTTAAATATGGTAAAGAACTTCATGGAGTCTAAAATATTTAAAAATATTAATGATAATTAAAACATACTTTTAAGAATTTAAAGTCACGCCCAAACATAACATAACTGCAAAATAAAGTCTAAATCTTATCGAATCTGTGTGTGCAGCTTTCTAAATTGGCTTGTGTATCTATCAGGAGTCTAAATTAGGCACTCAACAAATATTTTGAGCCTTTTCACTGGCCACTTGGTGTTCATAATCGAACAGAACAGTTCAGTTCAGAGCCAACAAAAATTGATAACTCACTATGGATTCGTTTATGTAGCCATTTGCAGTTCATGAATACTGTGAAACATCAGCATGAGGGTAAACATATTGCACTTTAGAAGCTAAGCACCTACTCAAAAAACATAAAAGCCACACACACACAAACACACACACTCTCATATATACATGGCCATAACATAGGAGACACTTAAACAGCATGGAAGCTTGAGGAACGGTCATTTCCTGGATAAAAAGGTTCAGAGTTCAGGGGTTAACATCTGATGGGCCAAAATGGGAAGCAGTTAGCATAATGTCGGCACTGTCGGCAACTTTACAATGGCCAACTTGTGGGCCATTAACCGAAAGCGAAAAATGAGAACAAGTTCAAGACATGCGAATCGCTTATTAAAACGATACTTCAAACTCCCCTATGCGATGCAGGGGACAGGGTACAGGGTACAGGATATGCGAAACATCCTGAGCCTTGGTAATTTAGATTGTGACTACCGCCAGCAGACATTTTGACCCCGGGGCTGACATGCAGGTTAAATAGATTAAGGATATCGCTTACCACTAAGTGTGCTCTGCACCTGGCCCAAAACGATGGCCAAGTAAGCGAAAACTGAAAGTAATTGCCAAATATTGAGACAACAGACAACAGACAACGGCAAGCGACGAGCGACGAGCCAAGTTAACACTGCCAGCCAAGTTCCTGCGCCAAATTGAATTATTAATGGTGTTGTCATTGGCTTTCAGATTGGGCCCGGTTGAAACTTGGCCGCGTGACTTTAACCTGCCTCGTTAACGGAACACGGAATACCACAAATAGAAACTTGTTTGTCCAGCAAAACACAATTAACTTGTCAGTCATCACCTCAACAGACAGTCAGACAGACAGACAGACAGACGGACAGACTGACGGACAGCCGGATACACTGACAACTTTGGCCCCAAATGAAACCCGAGCACTTCAACTTGACTTTCACTTATTATTTGGGCGTGGATTCTCAGGTTCCTTCAACTTGTGGCATTGAATTATGTTTGAGGTGGCGAGTTCTTTGAGAATGGGTGAAAATCATAGTCAAAATGAGTCTGGACAGGGACATTATAGTCAGAATATTTTAATATACAAATTCAAACATTTAAAAATATATATTAATTTTTTATAATATAAATAATTTATAAAAAAAAAAAAAAATATTTAATTGTTTGTTAAAATAATAAAAGATAATATGTTTTTATTTTGTTTTAAAGTTTGATTAAAACTACATGTGATAATACTAAACATACTTTGATACATAAGTCTTGTATACAAATAATAAATATAAATTTATAAGCAATTTATGTAACTCAGATAAGAGTTAGAGAATATAGAACTTCTATGATTAATTATTTAATCGGCAAGCGAGTTCTTAGGTTTTTTTAATTTTTCAGAAAAGGTTTTTTTAAATATAATATTTTAAATAATATATTACCAACACTCAGGCCAATTGATCTGCATTTACCGCTTAAAATTCTCTATTGAATAAAGCGTTAATTTCCGATTAATTTGGTGAATTTACATTCTCAACAGATAAATGTCGTGACTCCAAGATAAATGTCATAAATAAGGTCAACAAATACTTAAAAAAGAAAGTTAACTGTATACATAATTCAATCCGATGCGGTTCGTTGCGGTGCCATTTCTTTAATTAATAAATTCAATATTTATGTTTGTCAAACGTGATAAATAAATGGACGTCGCAGTCAGTTGGTCAATTGGTCAGTCAGTCCGTCCGTCAGTCAGTCAGTGGCACACCCTCTTGGCCATGTGTTGGCTATCGATTGGCATTTTTATGTTCTCTGACACTTAACTTTATTAATTTTTGCTGCACTGCGTCTTAGTTTTAATCACTTTGGCGAATGACAACACATAAAAATGCTCGACTTGAGTTGGATTCCATTCTATTCTGACTTCTGTTTTGAGTCAATATCATGAACTCATTTGTCGTCGAGCCACATAAAATATCAAATTAATTATCGGACAAGAAAAAGTAATTAACGTTTACAAAATCCAACATTGAATGCATAAATTGATGGAGTCATTGGAATTTGTTTGAGTTCGTTTGGCTGTTGTCATTTCATTAAAAATGCAAATTTCAAGCACAACTTGAGGCGTTCGACAAAGGCGCGATTACGCAGTTCAAGAGGTCATCATCATCATTGTTAAGAGGCAGCTCGAGAGCGAGAGCGAGAGAGAGAGGCAGAGGGAGAGGGAGTGGGGGAGGAAGAGAGACTGCCTGCAGGCCATAAATGTTTGGGGAGGTGACAAAGTTATCTTCTAGTGGGCACTCGGCACTCGGTTATACTCCTGTTCGTACTGCTGTTCATGTTTGCATGGGTATTTGTGGCCAAACAACATTCAAGACACCAACAACAATTCACACACACAAAGCAACGAACGTGCCAAGTGCGTCAGCTGCAGGAACTCATCCTAACACTCCAAACACTTCACCAAAATGCACCTTGGGCAAACAATGGACAACGGGGGAACCTGCTCCGCTTCTCTCTCTCTCCCCCTTCTCTCTCTCTCCCGCTCGCTCTCCCTCTCACTCTCCCTGTGCAATCTCAGTCTTTGCCTTGGGGAAAATGCATTTAGATGATGTCTGCTGCATATGTTGATTTAACGTGTGTATCTAGGTGTGTGTGTGTGTGTGCGTGTGTGTGTGTGTTGTATCTGCTGCTGCTGTAATGCATTGTTTATATGCCTGAAATTGCTATTAACCAAATGTCAACGCCATAGCTGCGATTATGTTTAGACTCTGTTTTAGTCAGAAGTGCTTCGAGTTCTGCAGTTAATAACCAACCAACGTGATGAGATTTAAGATATGTGCATACATATTTAACATATACCTCATATATCATACACATATTTAACATATACTCAATTTATCTCGATGCCAACAATTTTGCCAAAATATTACACATTACTGAAACATTTATTAGAGCTGGGAATTAAGGGAATTGCCAATAATTTAGAGATAGAATTCGATTTATTATCAAATTCACTTTATCTATATTTGAATGAGTTTAAAAAATATTATAAACATCTGTTTCATTTAAATTCAGAGTGAAGTAAATTAATATGCACATATATACATACGAGTAAATTCTCTTATCTATGAACAGTTGTATTCACTTTTGTGGCCGTATCATCATTACGGCTCTTTTGAGAGCGTACTCGTGACCTCGAAAATGCGTCCAGTTGACGCCCTTTCCATGGGCATTATCCTTATATTTCCCCGCCAAATTGCTGGAAGAATTCAAGACTTAAGACTAAGTTCTTAAAATCAATTAAGATTCTACAGTACCTCAGGTTACAATCCTTATACCACCAAGCTCCGGTGAAATCTTGGGCACAGTTTTGCGCAGAACGATCGTTGTCATTATCGAAGGTGGAAAACTTCATTGTATGATGATATGTGAGTGAATCACCAGCTGTTCCATTGGCTTTGCCCAACGTATTCAAGGCGTATTGTTCGTCCTCGTCTGAGATGCCAAATCTCTCATAAGTTTCATAGCGCACATCGCCTTCAAAGTCCTCCAGGATTACCAACAGCTCCATGCTATTCCCCGAAGTCAGTGCATGAATCTTGTCCAGTCCTAGGAAGAACTCACCATCAGGTTGCCCGAATCCCCTTTTTGTAAACGTTCCAGCTTCGATAAAAGTTCTCACTTCCATCAGTTCGACGCAAAATAATTGTCCAACCACCTCCGTGAGTGTCCGCATCACAAGGTACTTTAAAGGGGGTTTCACTGTAGCTAGGAACAAGTATCTCGTAGATTCCACTCGGTTTTGAATTGGTCATTACTTCCGCGCAATTACGTTTGTAAGACTCCAAGTATCGTTGATCTGTTTTCTTTATTGAATCCTTGATCAAGTTTCCTTGTCTTTCTAACTCCGCTCTGTAAATTAATTTAGTTTACATTTAAAGAAGATTTTCAAATTAAAAAATTTACCTCATGTCGGTTAATTGATGGCTAATCGAAAGAATTGCATTTGTCTCATTGAACTCGGAAAGCGGAATCGAATCAGAAAGAATTATAAATGTATTCAAAACAAATACAATGCAAACTATATTCAACATCATAATTGCAACTGATCTTTACGAACCGAATGAAGAAACTGACTGTTTTGACAATTTTTAAGTCATTATCGTAATCATTATATTTATGCATGGTATAGTGAAGTATATATACTTTAACCACATACACAATCTCTTGAATTTAGGTAGCCACAAGTTGACCGCATTTCCCATTAATAAAATGTTCATATCAAGTTTATATATTTAAAGAGTTTAAGTAGAATCATTTTATGAATTCTTTCGAATGGTTACTAAAATAAATTTTACAACTTGTGTTTTTTATCATTCATTTGAGAAGTTATGATAAGGAAAAATGTAGTTATATTTCTAATAATGAAAATCTTGGTTGTTAAAAAAATTGAAATCTTTGCTTAGTTAGTGGAAATATCATGTGACAAATGAATGCTCATGATAACAACCAGTTTCGGAGTAGCTCATTATAAAATAAATTACCAACAGTTTTTCTACAATTTCATTCTACATTTCGTTTTACGACTTTGTAATACTCAAAGCTCTCGATAGAGCCTTGAATAGCTGCCAATATATCTTCCATCTGTCAATTTGAAGTCGCACATGATGTTGAGCAGTAAATTTATGAATTTTGAGAAATGGGAAATGAGAAATAGGCGAATACGAATGCGAATGCGAATGCGTCGTAATATTAAAATTGAACACGTACAGAACGTGAGACAACTGACAGCGTGGCCCAGGAGTGAAGACAGAGAGAGACAAATAAATAGAGAGAGAGTACGAAATAGTTTGAGTTGAAGAATAAGATCAAAACTTGAAGCACTTGGCATGACACATGTTTCTATTTTCTATTACCAATTGCTTATTATTAATAAACGAAAACTACATATGTTTTGATGCCAGATGAAATATTAAAAGCCACAAGGCAAATGCTGGATTATATTGGCAGTGGCACTGGGCTCAGTGTTTGAGCCTCGTTTAGTTTTCTGCTTTGGCTGACATGCACAATAAATTGTATTTAAAATGAAAGAAGCTGCCAGCAGTTGATAGTGCAATAACTACGAGTACGAGTACGAGTACGACTACTTGTAAATTCCAGGCACGTGCAAATTCATTCTGATCTCTGCTCACATGATGATGATGATGATGATGATGAGGAGAAGGGAGACGGGAAAAGGGAGCAGGAAGGAGGCTGAAGGCAGGACACGATGTTTGCCTTTTGACGTTTACAAATTACCCACAGCTGGCACTGCCAAATGCCAAGGCATATTGTGTGTATACGTATGTGTGTGTATGTGTGTGTGTGTGTGTACTTTGGTGCTATATTAAACGTACATATGTTTAAAGCCACCTGACACGCTCATTCCCCAGCTCTTCAGCTCTCTATTCGCTGTCAAAACAAGTACAAACATGTGCCACACTTACATTTGTCAGTGTGAATCGTGAATTGTGAATCGTGAATGAAGAGTAGTGAGTGTGAGTGTGAGTGAGATTGTGAGTGCGCATATGAGTGCTTTTGTGAATGACTGCCATTCACCTTCTGTCCGTTAGTTTTGTTTTATTTACATTTTTCAGCTTCTTCCTGCTTGCATAATTCATTGGACCTTCGTTCTCATCATCAAATTTAGAAACCCACCTCGCATGTCCTGTAAAACAATGTCAAAATTGTCTACGGGCCAAAACATTTGTTATTTCAATTATTTATATGTAATTTTCCAAATTGTGCTTACTTTTGACATACGCTCAAAGTTGCCAACAATACGCAAATAAAGCTGCATGTGAATCACGTTTGTAGATTTGATTTGCGAGGGTCGTTTGACAAGTAACAGCAGTAGTGTTGCAAACATTTCCTCCATTTGTTGTTTTTACAATTAAAGAAAGACATTAAATCAACATTTTCTTTTGAGTTATTCGTATACGGGATTTTTCGGTTTTATTTCATGAATTTATCAAACCTATAAATTCTGATTTGTTATATTTGTAAATTTTCAATAAATTGTATCGTTTTGCGAATAATGAATAAATAAAGATATAAACATATATGAAATATATATATTTTATCTATATTATTATATATTAATCTAATCAGTTTAAAGCTAGAGATGCAATATTCTCTTGTTATCATACTGCCCTCGAAAGTGTGCCACATATTTCATTATATTATTCATATGAGCCACAGAAAATGATGCCTCGCTTTTCTCGTAATTGTCAAATGTACTTATTCCACACTGCGCCCAATTAATCATTTTAATGGTTAACAACAAATAAATTAAATACTTTTATTGTTGCTCTTTGAGAGATGATACTTAACAGTAGCTGGCGCTCATTTTACTTTTATTTTACAATCTTTCAATTTTAATTGCGAGGCAACTCTTTTGATATCTCAACGAACCAAAGAAACATGCCTCAAGAGTCTGTGGCAAGTGGCAATTATGTCCTCACCCAGCTATTGAGTGTGCACTCGACTAGGACTCGACTCACTTGTTGGTGTTGGTGTTGGTGTTGCATGTTGACAAGGCCCAAATGCATTTAATTTCTTAAAGAGCCGCGTAATTAGTTTGCCGCTGCACCGACAAGTACTCGCACTCATACTTATACTTACACTCACACTCACACTCGCACTCACACTCATCGTCATACTTATTTTATGTAGCATAATTCGAGGCGCCTCTGCAGCAGTTGCCCCGAGTTTTTTGGCCTCCTTTGGTGCTGCCTCCGCGTTGCAACAGCGGCCACTAATGTGCCTCTTTGAGGTTTCGTAATTAATGTTTAATTGCTGCGAAACTTTGCTTGAGGTTAGCCCTACACTTTCCACACTTCCACACACAAAAGTGGAATACGTGCACGTACACTGTAAAAATTAACTATGTTATCTTAGCATTTTTTGAACGACAAAATGTAATTGTTCTAAGTAAAAATTCACAAAGTTATGACAGCTTGAAGTTTTCGAAAAAACAGTCAACAAAGAGAAGTTTAATTTTAAATTATAGATTTGATATTCGGCAATAAAATCAGTTAAGTTTTGACAAAGGGAAAGTATGGAAAAAATTGACAGTAAAGTATGAAACATTTAATTTGTGGATCCTAAGAGCTGTCAAAAGCTCTGAAAAAAAAAACTCATGAGTGTGCACTTAATTTTTTATATTGTTACCTACTGTTAATTCCTGTTTGCCTGGAGAATTTGTCTATTTTTTGGGCTCAGCTCGACTGGAGCTCTTTTGAGTTAACGAATAATATCTATTAAAAATATTACTCGAAATAGCAGAAATATTAGGTGAACAGAATTATCAGATACCTGGAAGCAAAATAAATTTGCTGCACTAATTGATTACTTGATTGTGTGTGTATGAAAACAAAGCACTGTAGAGCAACTGTTAAAAATTATATTCATTTTAAATTATTGAAATAGGAACATTTTTGCAGCTTTGATGCAGACACCAAGAAGGCACCAAATAATGATAAACTTGATACTCAGCTAGGAAATCGGTTCAAAGTATGAAGTGTATTATTATTATTAGAAGTGTATTATTAGTATTATTATTTATAAACAATTCTATATAAAAATTCTATATAAAATTTGCTGTGATCCGTAGTTTTTTCTTGCATATTATTTATACATATTTACTTATTTATCGTACTAAAGAAGTTTTCTTTTTCCTTTTCTATATAAAATTTGTTATAATCTGTAGATTTGTTCGTGCTTATTAAATTTATCGTACAAATGAAGTTTTGGTTTCCTAGATTCATTTCGAGTTTCTTAACGTATTCTAAAAATATTCGATATCAATTGCAATTGCAACAAAATTGCAATACACTTTAATAATACTATGCGCAAATAAATTGTAATTAATTACATATTTTTGATTTGTATTTTATTTTATTGTCAATTACGCTTCAAGCAATCTCTGTTCTGAATTCGTTACACATGTCGTATGTGTAATATTTGTGTTTCACATTTTAAATGCTGCATATTTAAATGCTGAAAGAGTGGCAGAGCAGGGGGAACAGGGGGAGCAGGAGAGGAGGGAGGGTGGGTTTGGGGAGGACGCTTAGCCGGAGGCGCGGTCATGGCGTTTATTTAAAAAGTTTAATCAACAAACTAAATCGCTTAGAAAGTGGAAATGTAACTAATTTATTCAGCGGTATACGCGTGTACAGTGTTCACTGTACACTGAGGGTAAAAGTTTTGGGCCATTTGCGCATCATAATGATAAAAGTTGCAAATGCCGTTGGCCATATGAGAGGCCAGGTGAGAAATGTGGGAAAGTGGGAATGGAAGGGAGAATGGAGAGGATTTGGTCTGTCCCGAGGGCAAAGGGTTAAATAATCATATTGTACATATGTTTTTCTGCAGAACTCGAACTACGTTGGATTATTGCTATAAAATTGATTAATTTGAAAAGGAGAACCGAGTATTTCAAAGGATATGCAACCATTCAATGATGTGAATAGAAAGAGCACACAATAATAATAATGAGAGAAAGGGGGAATAACAGATGCTGGAGGAGTTCGTAGTTCACATGTTAATTAAATAGAAAGCCCAAACAGAAGCCGCACAACACTGCGTATGCGTGATGCAAGGCACTCGAAACTGAAGTAGAGTTCAGTCGAGTCGTGTCGAGTCGAGTCGAGATGAGCTGAGATGAGATGAATCGGAGAAGAGGAAAGCGAAGATGAGGAGGCTTAGAAAAGGGAATTTGTTTGGCATACGAGTTTATGCATTGAATTGCGGTCTATGGATAAGCGCCAGACGAACAAAAGTCAGCACAGATAGACAGAGAGACAGAGAGACAGATAGACATTGGCAATAGCAATACGTTATGAGATTGTGGTAGAGAGAGCAGAAGGAGATGCGGGGAACGATGCGGGCACGTCAAGTGCTACTCAAAATTTGCAGAATTCATTTATGCAAATGAAGTGGCTTTTATGACGCCGCCTTCTACACTCGAAAGACAGAGTCAGAGCGAGAGAGAGAGAGAGAGAAAGAGAGAGCGTAGAGCAGGGCAAGAAAAGAAGTCAAGATAGAGGAGGATAGAGACAAGTAATGAATGAAATTTGAGCAGATTATTCAGTTCCTTTTGCGCAACAATTAAACAATTTACGTACATTTTCAAGTGCTTCAACATTTTGCTAACTAATTACGCTTGGGATCAGCAGCATTTCGGGCGGCAAGACACTGGAGAAAGTGGGCGGGGAGTCTTCCACAACAGTAACTGTTGCTGTTACGGTTGCCATTGAGTTGCCCCAGTTCATTTGCACTGATGAACCTGAGCACAGTGCCTGCGGGAGATGAGCACTAGAAATGAATACATAAAGCACAATTAGTAGCTGGGAGAAGCTTGTAATTTAAATTGATTAAACTTTGGCAGCCGTATCAATGAGCTCACGAATAACTCAACTTTCAACCTACTAGAATTATTTGAAGCCAGAAAGGATTGACAGCTTGAGCTAAACAATTATTTACTTATCTATTTATTTGTATTAATATTTCTTATTTATGCAATGTCAACCAAGCACAGATGATAAAAAGGGAGTTAAAATTTAATTAGTAAATATTATGCACTAAATTAACCATTGAAATAAATTACAAAAATTTAAATTTCAAACATTCTACAGTGTTTGACTTAAAAGTTGTTGAATTTTTAATAATACTCTTAGTTTAATAAACTTCAATGGGCTTTTTTAAAACTCAGTGCAGCTTTAAGCTCACTTTTTTCTTTCTCCTACTTTACTTTTATCATCAACTTACTGTTTATTCTGGTTTATCAATTTTAATGGAACAGATACAAATTATTTGCAGTAGAAGAAGGTAGATTAATTATGGAACTGCACTTTGTCGAAGTAAACGCCAAGTCCTGCAGGATTTTAGCTTGTCAACAGCAAATTGAAAGTGGACTTAGACAAGGACTAACAGTTGATCACTGGGACACTCCGCTCTCAGCTTTTAGTTCTCAGTTCTCATTTCCCAAATCACTTTCCAACCTGTGCACACTGTTTTCGAATGTGTGATATACATATATATATATATATAAATATATATATCCCCGTAAATGCAACAAATCTAGGTATAATATGCATGTGGAATCAGTGAAGCTTTTACGATTCGGCCAACGGGGATTATGTGCTCAACGGTTTGTGCAACTGTCACGGAAGTAGCGAGAGAGAGAGAGAGTGAAAAGTGAGGGAAAGAGAGGGAGAGTAGTGGGATGTAGGAACTGTGGGATTGTCACACAAGCGGACAATGTCAGTTGTTGATTAAATAAAAGAGGAATCATCCACAAAATGTAAAAAAAGAGAGAGCAGAAAATACAGAATGCTGAACAAAAGGCAAAATGCAAAATGAAAACTGAAAACTGAACTAGAAAAAAACGTATACTTTTAGCATCGATTCCCAGGGCATTTTCAGAGCAACTAGTGACAGAGCATGATAGAGATAGACACATAGACGAGAGAGAGAGAGAGAAGCTGTCAGAGTGCAGCGAGTAAATAATTCAGGCCGAAATGTCAAACAGCGTCGTCTAAGGATGATTTCTGCGGAAGTTGTCTCCAACTTCCCTTTCTCCCTTCTCTCTCTCCTCTTCTGGCTCTTCTTTCTCTGCTTGAACTTTGCAGCATGAATAAGTAAATACATTGTCTGGAGCATTCCCCTCTCTCCTCGTCCACAGTCCGTTGCTCTTCATTGTAAAAAGTTGTTGACGTTGATGCTCGCTACGTGTAAAAAAGGTGAACAACATTTGTAGACTCGCAATTGAAGTGACATTTCACACGATGCCGACTCTTACCAATTCACCTGTCTCCCTCTACCTCGCACTCGCTCTTTCCTCTTTGTTCCCCTTTCTTGCACTACTTTCATCCCCATCCCTTGGGCGTTATCTAAACCCACGGGCTGTCACGTCATCCGTCCCGTCGGCCGAAGTGACTTCTGCTGACTTTTGTGTCGCTCACGTTGCAATTATTTGCAGCAAGTTGAAATTTATATGCCACAAAACTTTATCCCAAATACACACTCAAAAAAATCATCTTTAAAAAGTCGAATTTGTCTGAAATATTTTTTAAACCAGCACTTAAAAGGTTCCACAATTGACGGGCTTTTAGTTTAATAAATATATTTTCAAAAAGTTAGAAAAAGTTTTTCCTAACTTAAGGGTGAAGTTTCCAAAATTCGTTATCAAGTTAAGTAACCCTTTAAGTTTATTTTTACTTATAATTTCTTAAAATTATTTGTATCTTAGTGCTAAAATGTAGTTTGTTTATTTTCAACGTAGGTAAACATTTTCCTAAGTGTACCCGAACATCTACAAACACACCCTAACACACCCTTACACATACACACCCTCAAACAATGACTCGGAATGAATACATCAAGCTTTGGATCACCACAAGAAACCCAAAACAAATAATTTTCCATCAGTTGCAATTGTAAGGGCGTTTCGCCACCCCCACCCCCGCTATTGGGATGGGGGTGGCTCTAAGCCCCGAAAAGGGGGTTGTTATGCTGCGGCAGTTTATTAAAAAATTTGTGAATCTGTTCTGTCCGAAAATGTAATAAAAACATTAGCGAAAACCGACGTTGAATCTGTAAAATCACAACACTTGACGCACAATTCGAACGCCATAGAGCCACCCCCTTAGGGGGTAAGCAACCCCTGCCCCGTGCACCCCCCATGGTGATCTATGACGCAACGGAAACCCATGCGGGCGTTATATTTTCTCTTTTGTTCCGCTTTCTTCCCCTTCTCCAGCTTCAAGCTGTTGACCGTACGACATCCCTCAATGTGTCGCCATCTGCAGGGGGTGACTTCCGTTAGGCAACCCCTTCCTCTTCTCCGCCTTCTGCTCTCTGCTGTTTATTGCCTTTTTTCTGACTTTGTCCCAGTAGCTAACGATGCAAAGGCTACTTGATTTGTGGTAATATTTGGAAAGTCTGATTAACATTTTTTCTATTACAAGAATAAAAATTGTACAACATGCGTTAATTTGAAGCTACTGCCTGGAAAAAAAATTACTGGGCATTCCGCAGTCGAGCAGCTCGTCTGTCGCACTCTTATTGGTTTATTGTGCAACTGTTGCTTCTGTGTCAGCTTCTGTTTCACTATATATGTATCTGTATCCGTATCTATATCTTTATCAGCATCAGTATCTGTATCTCTATCTTTGTCCTTTGTTTTTGCTGTTGTCTCTGCTGTTGCATTTGTTGTCGCATCATTAATTTTGTACAGTTATTTGCTGGAAACCATCCCCTATTCTCCTGTCCCTCTATCCCTCTCACTTTCCCTCACCCCTATCTGCATCCCTTTTAGTGAATGTAACTCATGTCACGCCTTTGTATCGGCCACTCATAAATTTTGATAATGTGTCAATTTATGAATGGGCTCCTTTGGCTTCTCCTCACTCCGACTGTCTGTCTGTCTGTCCATTTGACCGGGGGATTGTCGTGCTGTCAGCATATTGATTGTTTTATTGATGGCCCAAAGTTCAGCATTGAATAGATTCAAGAGAGGACGAGCGAGAAAAAAAGAACTGAATTGACAAGTGAAAACTAATAACTTAATATGAACTCGTGTCCAGAAGTATTTCATTAAAATCACTTTTGCTTGACAGCTCCACAAGCATTTCAATTAGCAGGTCCTTTGTAGACATTTTTATAGAGACACAATTCTCAACCCTCATACGGTTAAAGGGGTCTTTACAGTCTCTACTATATTAATTTAATGTAAATTTGGGATTCTTTAAACACTTATTCTAATAAGCACATAATCTATTTACATATATCTTTCGCTTTCTCTACTTTTCCACTGCCCCCTTTAAATTAACCTTTATAAAGAGCTTAATATACTACATGTAATTATGTCAATCAATAACATTTAAATACAGCGATAGTCATGGCAATTTTAAGATATTAATGCAATGCAATCGCCTATAAGTATGCATCAAATTTATTTTTAAATGTGTTGGAAGTTGTCTACCTTTAAAAAAGTACACTGTGAACTTCTATCAAGCGTATAAAAAATTAACCATTCTTTTTACAAATTTTAAGTTTTAAACGATTGGAATCGGTTTAAGTTAAATGAAGGCTTTTAAATAAGTCTTTGCGTATTATTGGATAATTCAACAGATTATGTATTTAGTAAGCATCACACACAAATTTCGGTGGGATTCCTTATGTAAAATGTCGTTTTAATTCGAACACTCAGGCTTATTAAATTATTCAGAGCCGAATGTTTGTTCAATTAGAGGAAATGCCAATGCCAGAGACTAATTAATGGATAGACGGCATCATGATTAACTCACATGAGAATGAATGCGAGTTCGAGTGCGTTCCGTTCGCATTCGAACTAATTAGCAAATTACTTTCGAATGATTCTCGCATTCAAATGAACTATTTACAAAAAGTTTGATCTATAGGTTATTGGGTTGAGGTTCAAAATGGGAAATAGATTGAACTTGTGTGTGAAATTTGTATTTAAATGAGTATGTTTTATATGGTATATTAGTCTGTTATAAATAAATGAAGGTCGCCGTTTGCTGTGTGTGTCAGTCTCTCTCTCACACACACACACACACAGGCACATACAACATTTCTATGTATTCATTTGTTTGTAATTAGGGATTAAGTGGGATTACAACCATCAATATCAATTATTCGAATGTCCCACCACATGCCGATGTATTAGTTGGCCTACATGTGTTTATTACAATTTACGCACAACTAAAAGCCGCCCGAAACGAACAAAAAAGAATACAATTAGCAGTGAAATGATAGTAAGTAAGCGACGCGCAAATACCCTGTAATCTGTTGATTAGAAATGTTTAAATAAAGTGCAACTGTAAACAACAATATAGTATAAAGGAATAAATTGTGCTCATGCCAAAAATATTAAATTACATATTAAATAATGTTAAAGTTAGTTGAAATAATCCTATTATATATAGTACAGGGTATAAAAGCAAGTCCGCCTCATTGGCTTTTCGAAGGGATGGGCAAAAGAACCTATAACAATAGTCCGAGCACAATACATTATATAAATTAATGCTGATTTAATGGAATGCATATTCAGTTGCCCCCACCAAATACAATTTTCTGCGCATTTGTATTTAGTTAATTGCAATTAAAGACTCGACTTTCCGGGTGAATGTCCCTCGGAAGTGCCCCCGGACTTGTCTACCTTTAATTTATTTGTACCACAGATAGAAACCTCATAAAGAAGAGTGCGTATTGGTCTTTGTGATAAATCCGCTTATGTTTCGACCACATATATGAAGCAGACATTCTAATCTGATGAGTTTGCGGACTCAAAGCTGACAGTTGACAGTTGAGCGTTGTGACTGTCTAAAAGAGTGTGTTCAAATTAATTACTAAGAGATATTTAAGTTCTAGAGACTTAAGCATAAATGCTACTAGCAACAAATAATTACATTTACAATCAGCTTTCAATGCACATTGAAACTTTCAGTTGTACTGACAGGATTCAAGCATCCACAGTTATCATGTGCTTACAGCTTTTACTCTCTGCTCTTCATTTAGGACACACATAAAAGCTCTGAAAGCTCATTAAAGTGTTGTCAATAAATGTTCTTAAAACACTTTCAATATCCGCCAAATTAAGAAAAGCAATGTTTGAAAGCACATTCAAGTTTCTATTTATACGAATTTTATTCTATTTACTTCAATAATCGTGTATGAACGTGTATTTACAGACACTTAAAAGCACATGAAAGCTTTCAATAAATATATGAAAGTATAGGTGAAGCTTAAAGTTGTTCCAACTGCAAATTTCTCCCCTCTGTCAAACACACTCCAAAGTATCGTGTAAGAAGCTTTTCTCAATTTCCATTATGTCGTGTAGCACTTGCAATGCACTTTGTTCTTAGCTAACTAAAAAGAATTGCAAATTACATGTGTCCTTGTAATTATTTTTGCCGCAGGCATCATGAATGTTTTGGGCGCATTTTATGAAGTCATTTGGGAGTCTCTTTCATTTCGTGCTCTAATTTAACAAAATTAGCAAATAAAAAAGTTTCTTTTCCGCAAAATTACACAAATGTAATTCAAAATGGCCCCGCACCCAACAATAAAAGCCAAAGCCAAAAAGTCAAGACGACAGAAGGCAGAAGGTAGAAAGTAGAATGTAGAAGGTTGAGATTAGAGGAAACAAAATGAAGAAGAGAATAAAGGAGAAAAGAAAGAAAAAGAAGAAGAACCACCCGTCGTTAGCCTCCCTTAAATGTCAAAATGGAAACGGAGCGAAACTTTATGAAAATTGTATGATAATTTAAGTATACAAACAAATTGTGTGGCACTTTCAATAAAACTTTTGCCATTTGCCTTCAGCAGCCGCTGACTGTGGGGCCAGTTGAGTTATTAGCGTATTAAGTGTAAACAATACGATGGAAAAATACTCTATCTCAGTGCTGAGATGAGGAAGCTTCGTGACGTTGCATGCAACTCATCTAAGCTCTGTCGAGGCGACTGTCAGATGCCTATGATTGATCGAATTGACAACAGTGGGGCACGGAAAGCGCTTTCCCCTTTCTACTCAACCCCCTCTTCTCCATCACCCTCCACCCTCACCCCTTCCCCCTTTTCTTCTGACCATCTCTGAAAAACGCGATGTATGCAGCAATTTTGACGCTGTCAACTTCAAAAACAGAAAATGCCACATTTGCATGACAGCTCAATTCGTGAAATATTCGACAATGAATCCCCGTGAGTGTCTCTATCTTCCTCTCTCCCTCTGACTTTCACTCTCTCTGTCTTTCTCTATGTGTGTGATTTTGTTTCACTTTAATATCAGTATATCATTCCATCTGTGCAGCAGGTTGAACTCAATAATCCATAGAATCAGCAGAGCTTCAATTCTTTAGTCAACTAGAGTCGACAGCTATTGTGAAATTGCACACAATATTTGAAATTATACCCTGTAAGCATTGACACAGATTAAGCAACGGCAATATGATTGGTTGCTGCATAAAGTATTATATCTCTACAAAATTTTAAAAGCAAGGTAAATCGTGTAAATCAATAATTGGGAAGACGCATTTGTTGCTATCAAAAAAATATTTCAATATTTGGAAATATTGCAAGTTTTTAAAAATTCACAGCATTTTTTACATGTTTTATTTGATTTCGTCATTTGATTCCGCAAAATTACTTCGTTTTAAAAAATATATAAATTTGTTGTATATCCGAATCGAAACACTCTGCTCTTTTTTAAAAAAATGATATTGTCAATCATTGAAAATATATAAATAATGAATAAATCAATTTAATTTGATTTTTAATATGTTAAAATTGTTAAAGTCTTTTTATAAAATGATATTATAAATTTTTAAACTTAAAATCAATTTTTAATTGCTTAACAATAACTTATATTGCTTAAAGTATTTTAAAACTGAAGAACATTTTTAAGATATACTAATATTAAATTATTTAAATTTTTGCTTATAATTTAAATATTTCTTGAAACGGAACAAATAACTTATCCTGCAATATTTAGTTATTTGTTATTGGTTGAAAGTAAATGAATAGTTAAGTTGACGATTTATAGTTAAGTTTTCTAGAGTATGTTGCCTTTTATGACTTTTTTGACTACTCCTAGAATATCAGTTGAATGCACAGTTTGAAGAGATTTTCAAGAGGTGTGCAGTGTCAATAGCTGAACTACTTGATGTCTGACTGCCTTTCTGTCTGTCTGTCTGATCGTGTGTGGGTATTTGTAATAAATATTTGACACAAAGACTTTTGAATGGTTTAACTGCAGTGGAAATGACACCAAGCCGCACTCAAAATGCCAATTTTCGACTGGCAAAACCACAATTAATACGCCGTAGTCGTCGTTGTCGTTGTTGTTGTTCTTATTGCTGCTGTTGTTGTTGTTGTTGTTGTTAAAGTTGTAGTTGTTGCTGTTGGCAGTTGGCAACTGTCAGCCGGCAGTTGGCAGTTGGTAATTTGAGTGCGGGGCCAATGCAATCAAAAAGGATTCACATCCGCAATATCAGCGTTGACCTCAAAATCAACATTCGTCTCTCTCGCTCACTCTCTCTCCCTCTCTCTTTCTCTCTCTCGCTCTGCTCAAGCGGGCAGCCAATTTATTTGTTGACCCGTGGGCAATGCAGTCAATTTTTCGACTGCCTGACCAACTGACTTTCCTCCTTACCCTTTCAGCCCCGCTTTACAGTCCGGCCCGTATAAAGTTGCAATCTGTTCGTCCGTCCGTCTGTCTGTCCGTCCGTCTGTTGTGTTGGCCTGTTTGTTTGGTTTTACTGGAAATAAACCTTTGAGTTGCAATTTTTACGTTCGACTGCGGAAGACCACAAAATAATGACAGGAAATTATCTCAGAGGGAAGAATATGGTAGCTGGATTGTCAGATTGGCTTGCTGCTTCACTGGCGCCTATGTGGCAACACTGTCTGCCCCTCCCATACCCTTCCCCTCTCCATGAACTTCTGGCTGCCATCCAAAACAATTTCACTGTGTTGTGATTACGACTTTTGTCTGACAAATCCGTTTGTTTGGCCCCCGTCTTTATTGGCTTGCTGTAATCTCTTTGTAGGCCTCTTCTCCTCTTCTTCTCTTCCCCTCTTCTCCTCCCCCTTTGGAGACTCTCCCGCTGCTTTGTAGTTCGCTTTTGACTAATTTTTGCTGCAATTTGCTTGACTTTCAGCTTTTATATTGGGGCGCAACCATTTTTTAATTGAAAAATTAAATGCAACACTTGGAAAAGTTCGTGCCACAACTTTTTACACCTGCAGTGACGTTCAGGAAGTAGCAAAAAGAGTGGAGTTTGGCGGGGAAGGGGTGTGGGGGAAAATCGAGCAAGTTTTATAATTTTGTTAACATCAGAAAAAGGCAAACGCCTCCTGTGTCCTGGTTCCTGTGTCCCGACCAAAACTGCGCAGAGAAACAAAAAGAGAAGAAGAAAATAGAGAGAAAAGAGAAGAAAACGCTTTGTAAAAAGTGCAAAGTTTTGTTTCATGTTTTGGTTTCTTGTTAAAAGGTATTTTCGGTTTTTCTCTGTTCTTTGTTATTAACCAATTTGCCAAAGTGCGTTTAAGTTTACGACAAAAGAGCAAATAGTGCGTGCGAAAGAGACGAGTATTGAGTGTGGAACAGACAGGGAAAAGTGAGACAGAGAGAGGGAGAGAGAGAGAGAAAGACAAGAACTGTTAATATTGAAATGCGTATATTGGAAATAGATTTTACATTAATTTTTATATATAATAAATATATATTTGACGCGCACAAAGAGAGAGAGAAAGAGTCACAGAGAGAGAGAGCGCGAGCAAGAGGATGGAAAAAAGCGAGAGAATGATTAAAAGGATTAAAACTGCTTGCTGTCCATTTGTTAATTTAAAATGGACAAATTCAACACTTAATTTTATTGATATGCATATGTTAATATATTATATTTGTACAGGACTTTAACCATTATTTAAAATAACCTAATTAAATATAAAAATAAAATGTAAATATTAAGTGGAAAGCTCTTTTGCTTTAAAAAGGTAAATCTATTCTTCAATACTTAATGTTATTAATTAAACAACAGCATTAATATGAATTCAACTAAAAAATGCTTTCTTCTATTATTAAATCTACCCAAAAGACACACAAACCTGCAACTAATTCTATATTCAATTTCAACTGAGCTGCACATGAATAAGTGAGTGTGAGTGTGTGTGTGTGTGATTGTTGAGTAGTTGTTGCTTTTATCCAGGTGAAAGGTGTTAATTGAGTGGCTTCATTTGCTCCAACGGAAATGCCCATCAATTAAGGTAATCACGCAACAAAGTCACACCGCATGAAACGACCCCCGTCCCCACTCCCCTCCCAAGGGCCTGGCCAGAGTCAGAGTCAGAGCCAAAATGTCGGACTTGTCTGTTGTGCTGTGGTCGTTGGCATTAACGACGGCCGTCTAAAAAACTGCGTGACTGACACGTTCCACACTCACGTTTCACATTCACGTTCAAGTCCAAGTCTGGCTGTCCTGAGACAGAGAGAGAGAGAGAGAAGAGAGAGAGAGAGGGCCAGCGGCTGAGAAAGACAGGGTATTTTAGGGGCTGGTGTTGGCTTTGTGCTTGGCTTTGTTAGACCGACACAAAAGGCAAAAAGCGCTACTAATTGGCCGGCTAACTGAAAGTGGCTGCGGCTTTTCCTATTCACATGTCAATCAAAGCAGCACACACACACACACTCTCGCACACACACACACACACTGTCACTTGGGCATATCAATTTCAAAAGAAGGAGAAAAACTGTGGAGAAAATTTGAATTTGAATTTGAATGTCGCCTGCTGTGACAATCAATTCATTACAAGCGTCAGTTGACAAATTTGCGAAATGCCAAACACAGTTGAAAGCGAACACAGCTTGAAGGCAATCTCTCTCTCTCTCTCTCTCTCTCTCACTCTCTCCACCTCTCCCTCTCTCCCACTGTCTGCAGATACAATGCAAATATGCGAGAGCACATAAAATGTGCGCTGTGAAACGTGCTGCAACATCAAATGATGAGATTATCGTAAACTCCGGCAGGCTCAGAGACAGAGAGAGAGAGATAGAGACAGCGAGAGAGCGAGAGGAAGAGAGAATTGAGTCGCCATAAAGCAGCTGAGTGTTTGTTGGCCGTAAAAAACGTTTAATAGTCCATTAAAGGGATTAACACAGGGTCCAAATAGGCGAACAAATTCCTCGACATGGCTCATGTCAATTCTCTCACTTCTCCGTCTTCTCCTTCTCCTGCTCCCCCCTTCACCTCCTTTCTCTACAAAAAATCAAATAGCAATGATTTCGACTCGACCAGCACTGCGTATGAGCGATATAGGAAAATATTGCTGCGGAAATCGTCATTCGAGGACTTAAAACGAAACATAGGCAAATTAAACAAAGCCCGGCAAATCGCGTTCCAGTCACGTTCCAAGTAATTCGCCAAATGGCTCCATTGCCATTTGATTCCCGGACAGAAGCATATGCAATAACTACAAGTGAATGCTAATAAAAACCCGAGATCACATGAACTGTCTATGCTCTTCCCGAGGGTATTATCACTAAGTGAACAAAGCTGTCGTGACAGAGATCATATCTATTCCTGAACTGGGACGATATATCTAACGAAGTCCTTCTGCTCTCAAGTTATTTGTTTTATAGTAGATAAATGGGAAATGGTGGAAATATCTCTTTAAAAGATCTATAGAGAAAAAGAAAGTGAGAGTTTGTCAATTACTTTAAGCTCACATCTCTTTTAATATGCATATAATGTGCAGACCAATGACAATTAATAATATATTATAGAAGCACTTACTGATACATTAGAGGATCAGTATTCATTTTCCTGGTTATATCATCGTTGAATGCTCCAATTCCCTCGAAAACCTCAAGAACTTTTATTTGATTTTCGATGGTGATTTAAAATATCTTCTTGCTGTCACTTCATAATTTAATATATACCCTGCATTACTTTCTTTTTTATTTAGTTGTTCTCATTGAAAGATAGGGTATGTGAGCACTGCGCACTCCGTAAATAATACAATAAAAGTGGCATAAAATTAAAAACAGTCTACAAATACGCCACACACACACACAACATACACACACTAATACAGCAAACGCAATAACACAACAGGAAAATCATAGCTAAATATAATAAAAAGAGCAAAAAAACAACGAGAAATCATAAATGTAATTGGAGAGTTTTATGTGTCAACGCTGGTGGAGAGCGGGGCAGAGCGGGGATCGGTGTTAAAAATGGAAATTGGCCTCCCGCTCCCACACGTCAACCCCTCTCCCCTTTCCCCCGCAACCCTCTGGAAAATGTTGTGCAAATAAAAGTGGAAATTGTCGCAAATTCGAAGAATAAAACAAGAAATGTTCCACAAAGCGCGCAAAGCTGAAAAAGGCGTTTCTGTCAAACACAACCCCCCACTCCCCCCATCTCCGCAAATGTCTCCCCCCACACCCCCTTGAGTTGCTCCTTCTCCTTTGCGCACTGTGCCAATTTTCTTAGAGCCCCTTTAACGATTCGCGTATGACGTTGACGCTTTCCATTTCAACTTTCTGCGACAGCTGTGATACACACATACACACACACACACACACACACACACACACACACACACACACACACACACAATGGGCGCCCTTTCGGTTTATTGCCAGCAATCAATTAAAACGGCAAAGTCATTTGTGACAAAAACATTCACAGACATTTGACTTCACTCCGTTGTCCGGACGAAATGTGTCGTCCTAGAAAATCGATACACACACACACACACACACGTTCATATGTGTATTGTAATATTTCAATGTCATGCAGCAAAATCAGCGAGAAAAAGACGGGGGAAGAGATTGGATTCTGTTCTGTTCTGACTGCAATGGAAACATCGAGTGAAAATGTAGAAATTGGCCAAGAACAATCAGCAGATCTGTCAAAAGCATACAAAATTCTATACACAAATGTCATTAACACATTTTTGGTTTACCAAAGATCCCTTTTATAAAGTTCATGCACCTAGGTAATGAAACAACACTGCGTATGAACAATATTGACTTTAGTAGAAAAGGCAGTCAAATTGCTGTGTAAAATTTTGCGTAAGATTTTAACTCCAACTGTTCTGTTAAATTTTTGTTTATATTAGTTCAAAGACAATATAATTACATCAACTAACTTAAGAAATAATAAAATAATAAAATATGTTAAAAAAAATTGTATATTTTTATTTAAATAAGTTGAGTTGATTAAAAAATGGACATTCCGCGATAAATAAAAATGACTTCTATATCGTGACTCAAGTTTATAAAAATTATTCTTAAATTATTATTATGACGTCTATTTTAAATTGTATATATTTTATCACACAATAAACATATTGTGAAAACCTTTAACATTTTTATTTTCTGAAACTTGTTATAATTATGAATCATCCTTTTTTTGTAATATATTATTGTAAATATATATTTATCGTAGATTAACAACCACAAATGTTCCAGCTCTAAATACTTATATAGCACTTTGCAAAGTTTTTAAAGTGAATCCATAAGCAATCAGCACTGTCATTCCAGTTACTAAAGTGTTTGCTCAATAAATTGAACATACACAGAGTTCGAGAGTTATTTTCAAATATAAAATAAACAGATGGGAGGTCAAAGGGGGTCAAAATGAGGATGAGTGGTGATTGGTCAGTGAGTCATTCTGTGGCAAAGCCAAATCAAATGTACAGCTGCTAATATAAAATGTACACAAACGGAAGAATTAATCCTTATCGACAATTTGACATCAGCAATTTTCGATGCTTTTGCTTTCAAATATCGGAAACCATTAAGTTGTCACATGCACATGCAGTTTCCACGATAATGCGACACGGAGAGAAAAAAGCACTCATTAAAAGTGTTTGAATGATTGACTAGCAATTACCCTGTAATCATAGCTGATTAATGATAAACAACAATATCTTAAAATGTTCAAAAATAATACATATTATAAAATAATAAAAAATACAAATAAATAATAATATTTTATTTAAAAAAAAATCACAGATGCAGTAATAACTGTATTATTACTTTTTTTAAGTTAATATTTTGGATTTAGACGAAAATTGTTTAGAATTTGTGGTAAACTTCCTTTAATAATGATCTTTTCATTGTTGAGTGTTGATATTTTTGTCAAACTTATTTCTGAAAGGCTATTGGAATATTGCAGACAACAAGTTATAGAAAACTTTCAACTTTTTTTTGATTTGTTCGTAAAGATTCTTAAATATGAAAGCGTAATTTTAAAACTGAATTGGAATAAAATAAAATAAAATGTGCAGATCATAGGATTAAATTTATCTATTTATCACTATGTTGCACATTTGCTGTCCAAATCAGTATACCCTTTGCACGTGTGCACTGTACAGGGTATGTGTGAGTGACCACTCGTATTTTAGCTTTAGCTGCGTGGAGTTGAACGAAGAGCACAAACACATACTCCGAGCTGTGTCCAATTTCAAAATGTTGTGGCCAATATATGTGCGAGTGTGTGTGTGTGTTAGTGTGTGTGTGTGTGGGTGGAGCAAAGGTGTGTTGGGGGAGGGGGTACAGTGGACAAATGCCACAAGTGGTCATTCAGACAAATGGCCAAATGGCGACGCTCATGAATAATTCAGATTTTAAATTGCATTTATGCAAATGCCATGCGGATGCTTGCAGATTTTCGCCGATGGCTGTCGCAAAACGGAGGCGTCACTAGCACCCGATATTCCCGTTACCCGCTGCCCGTTACCCGCTGCCCGCTACCCGTTACCCGCTACCCGTTGCCCGTTAAACGTCACCCGCTTCTGCTGACGGCATTTGCAACTAAATGCCCCGAAAGCTGCGAGTTTTTCGCTAATGCACAATTTGTATGCGTCAACACTTTCGTCAGAGCCGACAGAGAAAGCAGCGGACTATAAATGTCAGTGTTGTCGCAGCTTCAAGGCCAAAACCAGCTAAATTTTAGCCCCAGAAAATGCCAGAATTTCGTAAAGTAACCATGATGCACATAAACTTCAAAAAGACTCCACTTGCTTAAAACATTTTCCAACTCTAAAAATATAGCTACAACAAATTTAAACAATACCTCTTTTCTATTCAAATTTCATTGTTTAATCTTAAACTTAATCTTAATCTGTTCTGTTCTGTTTTTCCATTCATCCACAAAACTCAATCTTTTATCCAAATATACTTTTTCCTTACATCAGTAAATTTATTTATTAACGTAAAAATATATTTTATAAATTTATGAATTCTCCGATGTTTCACAAAGTAGTTTAGTTTAGCTTTAAGCTAGCTAAATTGTCAACACTGTTAAAGTAGAATTTGGAGGCCAGGAATTGCATTAATTTTTATCAACGCAAATATCAAAATGGTGTTGATAGGCAGCTGCAGACCAAGAGGAAGTCAGAGTTATAGCCAACGAAACTCGTTGGAAAATGGAGGCCAAGTGAATCAGTGACCTGGCCAAAAGCATCAGAAGCCACCTGTTTTCTACTCTCTCTTAACTCTTTGGATGCTGTGCAGACTGCAGATGTTTGGCTTTGGAGTCTCGGTCCAAGAAACTTGCAGATTTATTGCCCAGAAACTTTTATTGCCTCTAAGAATATGTACGGCGGAGTCGAAGGAGCTCAGATAAAGATGCAATCTGGAACTTGTTCAAGGGAATGAAGAGTAACCATTTCCATTTGGCCAACAGTTGTTGCCACCAACATTGTGTGTGTGTAGTGTATGTGTGTGTGTGACTCCTCCAGATGTTATTTGGTTATCCAAACGGAACTGCGAATAAAAGCAGCTCTAATTGTTCACAGTCTCTAGCGTTAATTGGCTGTTTACTAGCTAAACTCGAACAGATGTTTGTCCATCAAATAAAAGGCAACACAACTTCAACACGTGGTACTTGGAATAAAACTAGTAATTCGTATGTAAGACTATTTCCAAGAGTATTTTTTACTTATTTCAGATCATAGAGAAAAACTGGTTTAAAAAAAACAGCAAGGAATTCCAACAATCTGAAATTTACAAAGGAAGACTGCAAATGATAAACATAATAAAGACATAAGACGATAAAACTGTTTTAAAATGAAAAAATAATAAGTTTGGAGATAAATATATTAATTTAATAAGTAAATTAATATAAGAGATGTAAGGGAAAAGCTATAATCAGATCAAACTATAGTTATAAGAACTCAAACTCATGTGCTGTATTAATGTCAGATTAAACAGCTATAACTATGGAAAGTTCTTACGGTTGCTTTGTAAGGGATGTGAATACCACTTAGGAGATGTATTTATTTTTTTAGTCGAAGCAAAATCAATCAATTGAATATAATAGACAGACTGCGACAATAACTCTGTGGCCTAAACTAAATGATGCTAATCGGATTTGAAAATGAGAAGCAGAGTCAGAAGAGGGCAGAAGGGCAGATAGTGGGAGGGAAGGCGGGTAGAGTAAGAAAGAAAAGAAAGGAAAGAAGTATCTATGGGTCGACAAAATAGCGGCAAGTGTGAGATGCTCTTCAATATGGAGGCCACAAGGAAGAGGCGGCATCAAGTGGGCGTTACGACTGTCCATACACACACACACACACACACACTCACACACACACGCAGAAGGGTCTCGAAGGATTCGCAGCTAACTGTAAACAAGCGTTAACCGCATGGAAATGGGCCGAGTTGTTGTTGTTGTTGTTGTTGCTCTCGTCATGCGATGCGAATAAATTCGAAACGATGCGACTCGATTTGATATTCATTTATGCGACTCGAAGATAAGCACTAAATAAATAAACCCCCTCTCCCCTCTACTCATCGACCGGGTGGAGGGAGGTGTATTGAGAGAAAATGTAAATAAATGAGTGGAAAAATATGGCAAAGAGAGAAAAGAATAATGCGAGCTGGAAACAGACGCCACTGGGCAATGATATTGTCTCAATTGCTCTGCCTCTCTCTTTCCCCCTCTCTCTCTCTTCCTCTCTCTCACCCTCTCCCTCTTTTGCTGCTCTATTAAATGACAGCTGGCAGCTGTAAATTGTTTGGCAGGCAGCGCTTTAAATGACAACTGTCAATCGAATCGAAAGGCTAACAAACAAGGCCTAAATGCGTTAGTTAGCTGTTGGTTTTGGCCAAATATAGTTATTGTTGCAACTGCTACAGTTGCTGTTGTTATTGCTGTTGTTGTTGTGCCTGTGTGTTTACGCACATATGTTGTGCTTTGCGAAATCAAAACATCATGAAATTGTTTTTCCAACATGATTTCCATTTTGGCTTTTGCTGCCTGACTATTTCCGTGCGTTTACCAAAGGGATATGAACAACATCCGGCGTTTTTGGCCCATAATTTCGAACAAAAACAACAAGTTTTCACTACTCATTGCATTCTGGCCAAGTTGTGACCACCAGCTCAGTACTAACCCCAAATTCAAGCAACCAAACGATTTGGTTATTACAAACTCATATCTTGTGTTGTTGCTGTGACCAAACTGGCCGCAGGGCAAGGGTCAATAGAGGGGCGGAGAGGGGGTTTTGAGCAATTTTGAACGCTGCTAAAAATGCTCGAAATTTGCATTTTATATTAACGGAAACAGTTGTTGCCTTTGAGCGCACAGCAAACACACGAGACCAGGCTAAGAGCTACCGTTTCTGCTCTGCTCCCCCTCCCCTCTCTTTCTCTCTTTTCTCCCTCTCTCTTTCCCTCTTCTTCTCTTATTATTGCCACAGCCGGTTGCACATTTCCCAAACAAATTTGACGCGTTTATGCATGTAAATTAAACAAATTTGATTTTAAATATCTTTTGGCAAAAGGCAAAGTCAGAGCTTACTCCCTCTTCCTCTGTTTCTCTCCCTCCCTGTCCAACTCTCCTCAACGGACATGAACATCCCATATGCTAAGGACAGCGTCATAAATATTTTCCCCATCAAGTTTTCCGTCCAGAACTCAGGAAATGTGAATCAGCTGAGTCGCATTTACTCAGCGGTTTTTCCAATTTTCCAACAAGCAACTCAAGTGTGAGTATATTAATGGATTTTCCACATCATCAATTGACAGAGAAATAAATAAAATAAAAAAAGGAAAGCGGATAAAGAGAAGTTGTCATTACAAGTTGTTTTCACCAAATGATTTGTTTATTTTAATGTCGAAACTAATATTAAATGTAATAATATTGGGAAAGTTCAAAATATAAGACTTTTGGCATTAAGTTACTAATTCACACTCTTTAATTAACTTATTAGAATTATATACATATTTGAGCTACAAAGACATGCTTATAAAAATATATATATTTTATATTTATTAAGTGATTAAGAAACTTAAATAGCTGATTAATTTATAAATATGAAACATCCGGCGGAAATTCGAAGTTTTCAGTTTTTAGTCTAAAAATTCTAAAGAACTGAGAATTCAACTTGAAAGGAAGAACCTTTACTTTTGTATTATAACTTCCTTTCTTATTTTTATTCTAAAATATATTATCACACAAAAATTCTGTATCTTGGACAAAAGTTGAGGAACATATCTATAAAGTTGCAAGGGAAGAATATAATATAATCGTAAATGAGAATCAAGTTTACGACTGAGTGAAATTATGATAAAACTAACTTATAATTTTATTTTCCCAAGAAATATCGAAGAAGTTACTTCCTGAAATAGTTTAGCAATAGTCCAAAGTAGATGCTATTCAACTGTCCCCAAAGAAAGCGTTATTCTGATTAAAGTTAAGCAGCTCTCTTCAATTTTCTATTTATCACTAATAAATACTTTTCACTTTGGCTTATTTACCTTGCCGTGGACCGAAATACAAGTGGAAATAGAAATGCTGTGATGAAAGTTTCGCACGTGTTGCCGCATTCAAAAAGGGGATTATGAGCTCAAAGAAGTTTTCCTCCTGGCACTCTCCACTCTCCTCTGCTCAACAGAATCGATAAAGAAGAGCAGCAGCATTTGAACAATAAAGTCAAACATACTGGGAACATTGTTGGCCGCACTTAAAAGTCCATTAATGGGGAGCATTAAGTGGACATTGTGTGAGTTTTAAGCACATTTGCTTCAATGTTTGCTCAGATCTGGTCACTGAACGAGTCTTGGATTATCAGCTAGGCATTCAATAAACACACAATGATCAACAATGCGATGACCTATAAACGAGTCGAGTAAATGTTGATATTAATTTCCATTCCAACTTCTCAGTTCTTAAATGGACATTTAAATATTCTTGAATTAATAACTAGACTTAATTTGGCAGTAAAGAATCTAAACATATTTCAATCAGTCAATCAATCTATAAGTTGTGTATCTAAGACAATAAAGATAACTAATTAATCAAATTTGAATGTTTTAAGTTTAAATAAGCTTAAATAAATCGAAACTCAGATTTAAAGGCTGAAATTAATCTGTCAGCAAATTATTTAAACTTGACTGCAGCATCTATTGATATGCCCCACAATTACAGGGTATTACAGGGTATACGCTCACGTACGTGAAAGCTGCGTAAGCTCCTGAGCAGAGGACAGAGAAGAACATTTCCCTGGCTACGTGGCACCAATACAAGTGCAGTTACTAATACATCTTTACTTACAAGCAGCTGCAAGAATGCAGCGCTTAAAGAAGTTAAGTTCTAGACAGCTTAAAGTAAGGAACATAAAGTGGGGCAGCTTAAATTTCAAAATCGCACTCGCTTTCTGTACTGTTCTTTTTTTTTTTTGGTTTTTTGATGATGCCACCAATTTAAGAAATGGGCCAAAACATAATTTTGATGTTCTGTTGCTGTGTTTCACTTTTGGCCCTGAGGGATTTGCATGCAAAGCAAAAAACTGACAATTGCAGCGAATTTCAATGGCTGCAAAAAGGGCTAACGGATTCCTGTTGTTGTTGTTGTTGTTGTTGGTTGTTGTTGTTGTTGTTGCCATTGTTGTTGTTTGTTCGATTTTGCGCCGTTGGCTTTGAATTTACAGTTTGGCTGGGAATAAAACGCACGAATGCGTCGCCGTTGCAGTTGCAGTTGGCAGCAACAAATGCAGCGACTGCGGCAGCAACAGCAGCAGCGACTGCGACTGCGGCAGAGCATCCACGACGAAAACAAAAATGACAATGGCAGGCAACAAATTTTGCAATTCCCAACAGCACTTCAACTTCCGGGCCAGCCATTTTGGATACCCTGTATTCATAATAGATCCCTGAAAAGGTATCATCTTTTCCTATGCCAGATAATCATAGTTTGCTTAAGTTTCCTTAAGCTTTTATTGTCAAATTAGCTACATAAACTTCAGTCGACCCTAATTTAGTTTATAGCCACAAACTATACGAACTTCTTGATTATTTCTTCATGATTTCTCTTTTCTAATTAACAATTCTATTGTTAATTCTCATATATTTTAGATGGTCATCATAATCAATAATCCACTGCATAATCAATATCAGAAAACCTCATTAGAATTTTAAGTTTATTTTAATTCAAGCTATGCAACACATTACATCGAATGTTGCTCTTAAATTAATTTAATATCTTGTTTATTTCGCAACATTTTCTGAATACACTTAGTATATGTAATATTTGGTTTAGGGTATCTCTAAGCCGCACACTCTCTGAATTTTCTCAATTTTCCCCACTGTCATTGACAGTGTCACAGTCTGCGAAGAGCCGCATTGAAAATGTGACTCCATTTGAGATTTGGCCATCAACAAATGAGAAAAAATATTCTAGAAAAATAGAGAAAGACATAAAAAAAGATGATAAATACCTGCAACAATTCGAGCTGTGTGTGTGTGTGCGTGTGTGTGTGTGCTGAGTAATGGCTGCACATTTAAAGTGCAACAAAGATTTAGAAGTATCTGCATTTGGCCTGGTCAAATTCACTTGCCAAGTCGAACAGACTGACAAACTGACAAACTGACTGAGGAACACATGTAGGGACTCAATGAGTTCGTCGCTCTCTCCTCTCTCTCTCTCGTCTCTCTCGTCTCTCTCTTGTGTTGCGAGCTGCCTCACATTTGCAATTGCGGAAAAGCTCTCAATCAAATGTGTACTGGACCAAAAGTAGTTGGCCTGCTCAATACGAAAGCGGAGGGTGGGGAGAGGGGAGAGGGGCAGGAGAGCAGCGGAGTGGAGAGAAGAGAATAGGACACGCTGTGCTCATGGCAGTCACCATCAATCAAATGCTCGATAAGGAGCAAATTCAATTTTGACAAATCACAAATAGGCTTTTGTAAACTCAAATTAATGACAGTCGAGTGTACATCTTACTCCCTCTCTCTCCCTCTCTCTCACTCACTCTGCCTTAAGTGAACTTAATTACATCCACACACACACACACACACACACACACACACACACACACACACACATACAAGGACTCATTCGTATTTAAACATGATCAATTAATTACTTTGAAATGTCCTCTGTCTTGTGTGCATTTTGATGCACTCGAGTTGCAATAGAAATTCTGGCATTCAATTGTTTGCTTTAACTACAATAAGACGAGTAACTAAGCAACGAACTTTAGTCAATGCTGTAACTAATGAATTAATAAGGCTTTCATGTTCGACTTTACATTGTTATATTTAAAATAACACAATTTGAGAGTCCCAATTAAGAGTATCAAATTGTCGTCTTCTGTTCGCATCTCCTACAATTAAGATATGCGAATTTACTTACACTACGTGCCCATATGAATATATATAGTCTTAACTTGTGTATTTCCTCTTTCTTTCCCTCCTTTAGCATTCATTTCCTTCCCCTGGACAGCTGGAGTGCCTTCCTGACTTTTCTTAGGTGTTGAATTTATGTCGTTCTCTTTGTTTTGCGATTACAAATTGCACGCAAACACGCGAATGTTTTCAGTTATTGTGGAAGTTGCTTTCCCCTCTCCCATCTGTAGTATCATGTTCTATATTGTCCAAAGAATGAAATTAATTTTTCATAGACACGAAACTTGTTTGTCTGTCTCTGTCTGTCTCTCTCTCTGTCTCTCTCTGTCGCTCTCTTCCTCTCTTCCTGTCTAGTTTGCGCTGAAATGAGAGTTTAATTAAACAATTTGTGAATTTATTCAATTTGGCAGTATGAGTACTCATTTGAACCATTTCATATTCAATATATTACAATTCAAAGTTAAATTACAATTTTTTGTGTTTTGTTTTATGTGTTTTTTTTTTATCCTTTTGTCTTTTTATTGCAGTTCAACGCCCACAATTAGTTCCACTTAAATAAATCAAAAGAAATGTTTGTTAACATTTGTATAAATATATGAAATTGTTGATTTCAGCAAAAACCACAATTGTTTTTGCTTTATTCGAGTGTGCGTTTTTAATGAATTATTTATTTATATTTACCGAGATGCACACAATTTGCATCTGGTCGGGGAATCAACAATTAAAGCCGCTCTACGGCTTTTAGAACCATATAATATCAATCTCAAAAAGCACAAAAGTAGTTTAAAGCTTAGCTTTAAAACTGATTTTTAGTAACAAGAACAAATACATTAAATAATTGAGCTGAAATTCGCATTTCCCTTGATTTATGCATTTAAAAGCAAAACATGTTGCATACTTTTTTGGGCAAAGAATATTTGGAATTGTATTCTTAATGGCAACAAGTTTCTTTCAAGTTTCAGATAGATAGCAAATCAGTCTGCAGAAATTATAGGAAAATAGCTTAGAGTAAATTTAACTATTTGTGGCAAGTACAATACATTGATAAAACCTTGAGTTGAAATATTTTTATTTGCCTTGTGTTTGTGCTACTTTCTTGCCGTGAGTGGGCGGAAAAGGAGAAGAAATCGTTTAAGCCGCAGTGAAGGAGACAATTTCTGGCATAAAGTTTTTGTTTTTATGAGCAGCCAAAATCCAATTAACACATGCTACCATATTTCCGGGACTAATCCTTCCCAGCGGCTTCTTCTTTACGCAAATTACAATTTAAAAAATAATTACTAAAATGTCTGAAATGAGAGTTTTTCTTCTGCTATTCGCTCGCAGGCATCTCATTCGCTCCCTTTTCTCCATTTCTCCATTTGGCTGCAATTTCTGAAGGCGCTAAATGTTAATGAACATTATAAAAACAATTGCAAGTAATTATAATTTGAATGATAATAGCGAAACTTCTTAATCCCCGCAACGGTAATTTTTATATTCCACATTTCCCACCTATCTCCATCTCGCTCTGTCTCGCACACAGCGGAGACACAATTGAGAAAAGCGTCGTGACGCACACAAAACGTGGAAATGCATAATAAAGTGGGCGTGGCAAAAGTGGGACATGAAATAAGAGCAACAGGAAACAGGAAACAGAAAACAGAATGGACTAAAAATGAATTCTTTGCAATTAAATTCTTTTTAATGAAACCTCAGAGCAAACACAAAAGCTGCGTCCAAATATGAACAATTCTCGCCATAATAATAATGTGAGAAACCGAAAATGGAAGAAAAACCAGACCATAAAAACAACGAATGAGTTACAAAGAGAAGATGCAGTGACAAACTCAACAAAGGATTTAAATAACAACCTATGAATGGAAATGCAAATAGTGAAATTCTGGATGAAACAGATAAACTGAGAAAGGAAAATAGTTGATTTTAATTAAAAACAATTTTTCAGTTAATTGTTTATCATATCTATTTAAGAGATTAATATTTTACTGTCAAGTTTTATTGTGACTTAACATAAATTCCCTTAGCCAAGAATGCAATTTAAATAAATAACACTTTATAATAGTAAACATATAATTATACTACAGCTTTTATTATAAGCAAAAATAATTGTTTAACGTTCCCTTTTTTAAGTGGTCTGTCTGACCATTGTCTTTCTTCATTAGCCTCAGCTCATAAACAGGCAAATACGACAATATACTATATATATAGAGGAGCATCAGGGAAATTAATTCTAATTTGTAGTTAGCCAAAAGGAAACTAACCGAAACTGATGAGCAAAAGGAGAAAGGGGTAAAAGGGGAAAGGGGAATGAGAGCCGTGTCCTGCGACTGACTCCCTTGCACACTTTGCAGCTAATTATTCAGATGAAAGGAGCAGGAAAAAGCTGCAAGAAGCTGAACATTTTTGCCAAGAGAGAAAAAATCAAACAACGAAATTGCTACTTGCGATTTCTCGTCACGTTCAAAACTTAATTAGTACATCAGGACATCATCAGAGATGCGGCCACAGTCAATTTGAGATGGAGAGGGAGACGGCGAAGAAAGCTGAGATGGAGATGGAGGCTGTCATAAGGACGTCATGTTTCTTAATTAGTTCTTTGTTATCATAACTTTGGCTCGAGCAGCTGCGTCAACATCCTTGGACTCTAGTCAATTTTTGTTTTTGGCGCTTCATTAACATTACGTAACCTGACAATGCCAACGAAATCGTATCGAAAGCTGAATGTTGGCTTAATTCCCACACAAATCCATTGATTTACGTAAGTCAGAGTTAAGCAATGTTCGTGTTATATCAACAGACTCAAAGAACCTGCAATGGCAACTGGTGGCACAACTAGAGAGAGAGCAGCAGAGAGGAGGAAAGAGAGGAGAGAGGGCGAGAGAGAGAGACTTTGGCATGCCGCACACGTAGAAGATTTCCGCACGAATTCGCAAAGCAACTCTTGATCCCTTTGACTCGTGGACATGTTTTCTCTGGCATTCTCTTTGATGTTTACAAATTACACCAAAAGTTGGCAAACAAATTTTCTTATTCACTTTTACCCAAATGCACACAATAAAATGGCCAAACTAAAGACCCCTCCCCCCCGTCCTCTTCCCCCTCTTGCATCTAGGGCGTTGAGAAATGCTTGTAAATGTGCCAAGTAAAATTGCGAGCGGGAGACACACAAATTTGTGTGTGTAAAATACATCAACAATGCATTCCTTTAGTCCTGACCAAAAACATACTCGAAAAGTTTCAGCTGGCCTTTTCAAATCGATTTGGCAATTGAATTTGACAGGGATTAACTAAACCGGATGCTCTCACCAAAGTGTCCTTGACACTCTCAAGTGGCATTGAATCTGCTGAGTCCAAAAAACAGAACTCTTAGCTGGAATCGCTGCAGTCCGTTAAGAAACTCTCAATGTACATTTAACCACGTCTCGTATACGTAATGTAGCTAATCATACAATGTTATAATGGAATATTTAGATTCAGTCTACAATAGATTATTTGCTATGTTAAAAGATTTTATTGTTTACATTTTAATAGGTATATTACCATCTTGTGAACTCTCTTTGTTGTAAATAATTTGAAGTGCCCTACAAATGATTGCAGCTTACCAGACGTATACGTACTATAGTACATTATTTCATTCCCAGTTAAAATCATCTATCTTTTTTGTAATACATACTTTATTCAGTGGATTTGGCTTATTATTATTATTATTATTATTTTAATTATTATTATTATTATTTATTTTTACCACGTGTCGTATACACAATATGAAAATTACTTTTAGTCTATCTCTTCTATATCTTATTCTGCCTTAAAACAATATTTTTTATTTGGTATTCAAATTCTAAGTAAGTAATATTATATCATATCTCTTCATGATGGGGACAACGAGTTGTATGCGTAATATATTTTCTATTTCTTTCTATCACATGCAGTTAAATACTTTAAGCCGATGCTAAAAAAGCCGTTCGCATGTCGCATGTGAATCAAATAAAATGCAGAGAGCTAGAAAGACAAGAAACAACAACTAGATGAAAAGTGATGAGCCTGAAATACCCTATAATGTTAGAAACAAAAGTCTACCGTTCCGACATCGATGGGAGAATAGACGGATAAAATGCAGAGTGAGATTTATACAGAGAGAAAGAGAGGTAAATAAAGAAAACATAATCTGACACACTTTATGAACTTTATTATACCCTATGATATCTCATACCTTCTTTGTATTTTGCGGGTCAAATTATACTAGTGAATATAGTGAAAATATGAAAATACATTAACTTAATAATAGAAATTCTTATTTTTGGGAAATAGTTTTGAATATATTTTTCCAACTTGACACATGTTGCCGCCGAATCAAAATACCCTGCGAATGGGTTAACAGAAAACTTTATAAATTTCTCCAATTATATTTTTACGCTGTAAAAACTTTGTGCTTTTACTTTTATAGTATGTTGTATAAAAACCCTCACAAAGTTCTTGTATGCTGATCACACACAGACACACACACACAGACACATCAACTTCATATGAAAGTGTATGAGAGTGTGTGTGTGTGTGGATAATTCATTTGTGCAAACAACAACGATAAAAACATCTTCAAGTCGAAGGATGTGCAAAAGTTTTTTTGTTCACTCATTCATAAGTTTTTAATTAAATTGCCGTCACATATTTTTCGGAGCTCAAACAAAAGTCGCTTTCTCTATCTGTAGACAGAGCCCAAGTTCTTTAATTGACAGGGTGATTCGCACACATACAGTCAGTGTAAAGGACACCATGTAATTTATTTACAAACTAACGCAACAGAGACATATTTTTTAGAGTGTTCGTTAGTTAAACTATTTCTAATTTTATACAGGCATAGTAATTATTTTTTAAAGCAAACATTGCATCGCTGGTCCTTATACTAAAAGTTGTGTATAAATTAATATATGGCTAATTTTTGAATTACTTGATTTTGCATTATGCTACATAAACAATACATCGGTTTTTTTAAAATCTGCACATTGAAAATGAAATGAACTAAATAAATAAACCGAAACAATTATAAATATATATATTTATTTATTACTGATTATCTTGTGCCCGTGATTATGACTAGACATATTTTGATTTAAGTCCGGCATAATACAATTCTCTTGGTACTCGGAAAATATCCCAGATAAGACGCATTGATAGCGATTAAATACACATTATTTATTGCATAATTAAATGTCTAAAGAGTATTTAAATTGCCAAGAACTGAGCGTTGATTATAGTTCAATCCAAATCTTGAAGGCGAGTAGATCAAGCTGAAAGTCACAGGTAAGTCACATTATATTAGTATACGTGGACAAATGTATAAATTTTTAAAAGTTGAGGAACCAAAACTGATTAAGAAAAAAAACTAAAAAAAATTATTATTTTTTCAATACAAATGAATTTGCGAGATCTGTTTTAAAAATGTTGAGCAAATCAGTTTTCAGTTTTATGATTTATTTTATTCTGACCCACTTTATAGTACCTTATCCGATGTAGCAAACTAATAGATCTTTTAAATTTTAGATGAAAGAATACCTCCTGGTTTTTGCCTGCCTGATTGGCGCTGTCTGGGGTCAGCATAAAGCTTTTCTCACGTGGAACACTAATGGAGCACGCTGGGATAATGTGGCTCGATTTTTGGAATCAATCGATGTGATGGCAATCCAGGAAGCGGGTTCCCTCAATTCCAGAACTTTGCCCTTTCAACTTACCAAGGAGAATGCGATCACTTCTATAGTGGACATCGATCAGCGTGGACAAATTATAGAGACGAATTATGCCGGAGGTGTAACAGCATATAAACTATCCTATCAAGACCGGAAGTATTATATGTACTACTACGATCGACAATTGGATGAAGATTCCTTGCCGAATTCCGGTCGAGATACCTCAAAGCAGAACATGGCAATTATATCGAAGACTCAGGCTGAACATGTTTATGTCTTTCCCCCCATTCCGAAGATATAAATCGCGTTGATGTGAACAGACCTATTCTGGGCATTCGCATCCCCGGCTACTTCGTGTTCTCAGCACACGCAGATCCTATAAAGCGTTCGAATGAGATCAATGCGAGTATTTCCAAGGTCTCTGCCTTCATGGCCAACAAGTGTCCTAACTACAAATGGATTCTTATGGGCGACTTTAATGCAGCGCCCAACCAAATTATTGTTCCACCTCCTATCCACGGTTGCTCCATCGCCATTGTTGCTCCCACCGTCGCCACCAAGCCGACCACGAACAGAATCATCGACTATGGAGTCTACGGAGGTCCAAATGCCCAAGGCAGATCCCTCCAGGCTACAACTCATCAAGATCTTCTTGGCAGCGATCACCGTCCAGTTAAGATTGAAAGTGTGTGATTGAAGGTGTATTTTAAAATGTTCACGAATTTAATAATAAACAGCTGAGCATTAATTGAAAATGAACATCTAAATATACACTTTGAATTTATTTAATGCGAAAGTTGTTTGACATTGACTTGAATATTATCTATATACGAGTATATTATATTATGGGTGGAGTATTAAGTCCGCTTGTTCTTCGGCTCCAGCCTCGTTCTACGATATTAACTCTGATATTAACTAATTTTTCCCACCCTTGAAAGTGTGACTTTTTTTTAACGGCTCTAAATATTTAAATAATCGCTTCCTTTAACTTTCAATCACAGTTAGCTAGAAATTCAACTTAAATGTAAGCGTACACCTTATTTTAACACACAAATATTTTAATGGAATTTAAGCCCAGTTTGTCCAGACAGCAGACGTACAAATGTCTGATTCTTGGCGATTCGGGAGTCGGGAAGTCGACTTTCCTGCGTCGACACGTGACTGGCGAGTTCAGGGATGAACACGTGCCCACAATGGGACTCCAGGTGTACACACTGCTGCTGCAGACCAACTACCAGGACTTGGCCCTGGAACTGTGGGATGTGGCGGGCGATGAACGACATGGCGGACTTTTAAATGGTTACTTCTTCTTTGCCAAGTGTGCGATTATTTTGTTCGATCTGAATGTGGCACGCAGTGCGATCAGTGTGGCACGTTGGTTGCGTTCACTGGAGGAAATCTGTGGCACACAGCTGCCCGTTGTCGTTTGTGGCAACAAGTCGGAGTTGGAGCGTATACCCCTCGATCTGCTCTACCATCAACAGGGTAACCTCGACTACTGTGAGATGTCGGCACGTGTTGCCTGGAACTTGGAGGCGCCTCTCGAGCTCCTCTGTCGACGTCTTTTGCAACGGAACGATCTTAAACTCATCTCTCAGCCGATTCTCAAGCCAATTGCTGGTTGCCCCTTCGATGCGGCTGAAATGAGACAGCACATGGAGCTGGTGAGACAGAAGATATTGCCAGCAAAGAGCGAAGAGAAATTCCCATACAATTGCGAACATTTTAAGGACTCTATTATATTGAATTAGAGACAGAGTAAATTTCATGTAAGCATTTTAATCGATTACAAATGTACTGAAGTACTTAAACTGACTCACTTCGTTATATACTATGTTAAATTTAATTATTAAATATAAAATATTATAATAAGAGCATAAAGTGAAATTTAAATCCCACATTAATTTAAAACTACACATTCAAATTAAATAATGAATATAAGTTGTGTGGAATTTATAGGGTATACTTGCTAGTGACTCCTTGATTGTTCAACCAATTCATCACTAAAATGTTTATCAGAAATTGTCGAGCATAGAGTTCAAGATGGAAGGTTCTTTTATTTGGTAATCTTAATTGTTTAGTTGTGCCTGTTATTGTTTGTTGTTTTGATTATTGTTGTTATTGCGGCTTATGTTTTGATAAGCGTTCGTTTTGTTCGAATTGTAATGGGAACATTTGAATATGAGTGTGTAGCGAGCAAACAGAGAACTTGAATTCATACTCACATTCATTCAGGTGAACTACTAAAATATTCGTAATTGCACGCGATGTTTACACGAAATGGTAAACGTAAAAAAACCCAGCAAATTTTCATTCAATTTCCTCGACGAGTGAAATGAGAAGGGGGAAGAGTTGCCAGTTGTGTTTGGCAATTAAAAGAGAAACATTTCAGCAATGAAAATAAACGTGTAACTGTTTTTGTCGCCATTTTCCACGATTCGTCCTCCTTTTCTTCCCCTCCCCTCGTCCACCTACTCGATCAAACTTCCCTTTTTCCATGCAAATGAGGCGTTAATTGTATTTACACAGCAGTTATGACGACCAATTGATGAGTACCCATTGAATAAACGAATAAAACTATAAAAACAGCTACTCATTGAGTCATTCATTTTACGATCCGCTCATCAATTCAAATTCGTCATTTGAAAACTAACCATTAAATAGTTCTAAATAGTTCTAAACTTGGCAGTCACTTATTACTTACTTACATTGGTTTTGTTTGACATCAGAATCAATTGCAATTTGTTGTTCTGTCTTGAACTAAATCGATATTTATGTATAAACTTGAAAACCTTAAGAACATTAACTTTACTCTCTGGTTCTGTTAGCATTTCAATGATGATTTTAAATCGGCCAAACGGAGCTGCCGCTGTCAGGCAAATGTAACTCGGATTGACAGCGGAAAACGCAAGGCTTGACATGATACGATGGTAGGCACTGTTAAAGCTCACTGTAAAGCTCTTGAGTAGTCGACGAAGGGGAAAATAGAAAGGGAAAGGGGGAAGGTGAGTGGAGACTCGAATCGATTCGATTCTATTCGATCACTTTGGGCGCAACTGTCAATTGCATCAATCATTGGACGAGTGACATTTGAGTTACCACTGCGAGTTGAGAACTACAATTTCTGCAATCCGGATGCTGTAATTGATGTTGACGGTTAGACTTGTGAACTGAATGCATTGGGGAGGCATGGAATGAAATTAGTAACATAACCGGATTTCGCATTTTCAAATGCAAAGTACTTTCAGTTCAGTTTTCTCGAACTAAAAGGCATTTCACAAAAGCGAAAAGCCAAACAAAGAAAAACAATGCAAAACATAAAGAACTGAAAAATAAAGAATGAAGTAAAGAATAAAGAATAAAAATGTAAAGGACACAAAAACGTATGGCCAAAATGGATAAGCTTTTCCTCTACCCAGGGGTAATTGCTCCTCATCCTGCCATCCTAGCAGCGTTTTCCTGCCTCCATCCTTCCATAGAAAATAGCATTACTTTCAGGCTGTCCTTCTGCCTTTATTCAACATCCTTCCGAGCACTTTTCTATAGCACACACACACACACACACAAAAAGAGAAAGAGAGAATAAAAAGTTTTCCCTTGGCGGGTTGAACTGGGGATAAGGGAGGGGGGTTGGTGTGTTAGGAAGTCGCATCCGTTGGGTGACTTAAATAAAATTTGTTGATTTTATTGAAAAGTGATGATGTGTCAAATTTTTTATCGCATTACCAGCGCGACGTAGCTCTTATTGTGCTTTTAACCTTGTCATTTGCATAAAATTCGCATTCAATGGACACATTAGCATTTTTAATGTCCCCCTCCCCCCCCCCCCCCTTCGCTCTGTTCTCCTCATTGACCGCTCGCTGAAAGTCATTTGGCCAACGAGTCTCTGGTCAACGCCAAGTCACGCCTTCAAAATTATCAATGCCAAACACGTTTGGGGTTGAAGCCTGTCAAAGAACAAAGCCAAAAAAATAAAAATGAAAACCTTGGAAAAACCAACCCATTGCAGCTGGACGCATCCATTGAAGTGACAAGTGAGCAATATATCTGAACGACTCCAATGGGAGATGGTAGAGAGGGGGAGCGGGAGAGCGGGGATTTCTAGTCCCGATTGTAAAGACAAATTGAGCAGCTTAATGCATGTCAAATTGTCAATTGCTTTCTATATTTCCCTTATACTGTTTAGTTTTCCCTCTTTGGCTAGTCGAATGAATTATGTTCCAATGGCAATTGGGTTATTTATGCACCGCTGAACCACTGAACCACTGCAAATTGATAGTCAAAGTTGAAAACCGATTTCTATTTCAATTTGTATTGCATTTTCACTCGAACAAATGATGACGTGGTTAAATATATTACAAGTGATCTGTTCTTCAGTAGTACATTAAATATAATTATATGTTTCTACAAGTTAATTACCTTTAATTATAAATTGCTCTTAATAGTTTGATGTACAAATTAGATGAAAATAAAAACAAAATTAGATGCAAACATATAGATTGAAACATTATAAATAGAACCCAAAAAGGGTGTAAAAAATAGATTATAATATGGTACATTACAGGATAAGTATTCAGTTTCGCGGCCGTATCATCATGACGGCTCTTTTTAGGGAGTATAGTACTTCAAACCACTTAAATTTAACCAATTGTTGCCTATGCCTCTAGTGTTGTCATAGTATTTGCCCGTCAATTAGCTGAAAGAATTAAAGTTAATAAATTCAGCATTTCAAAACCAATTTACATATATTCTAAACTTATTTTCAATTATAAGTAGTATATATTTAGGCCACAAGTTAAACCTGTTTCAAATCAAATATATTATGCTTCACAGATCAAATCAAATATATATATATATATATATACATATATACTTGGATCTTTCTTGGACAAGAGTTACATGGTAATTGTTACATGGAAATTGCTTTGGGCCAACTATTTTTTTAGACTTATCAATTTGCAGAGTGGCATTTCAGTCGATGTGGCCTAGTTCTGTTTGTGCGAGTAGATGGAAAGAAATGGCTTTGCATTAGGACTGGGCAACTGGGCCATAAATAACATGACGTTTCATTAGGCGGCGGAAAATGAAAAGCTATGATCACCTGGCAGCCAGGAGAGACAATTGCAAGGGTGGGGGTATGGGTGTAGATGGTTGAAGGGAAGGTTTACCAACTGCTGCTGCTGCTGCTGTTGGCAGCTGTCGGCGCAGGTGTTTTAATCACACGAACGCGGCGCATTTGCCCGGCAACCGGCACGCATAAATTTTCATTTCCATTGCCAAGGCTCAACGCACAGAACGCAGTCAGGACACGAGGAGAGAGAGACAGAGCAAGAGCAAGAGAAGTAGGAGAAGGACGCCTAGAACGACGTTTTCCCATTTGCCTTTGTCGCTTTTTATTGCCAGCACTTCATTTGTTTTTGGCCCCGCACTTTTAGGCTCATAAAGCGGCTTCTGTTTCGAGGTCCAGGACATGGACCAGGCATCAGGTTGAGCCGCCTTTTCAGGCCTGATGAGCTAACCGCAAAAAGTTAATTAAAATTAATGCGTTGGGCGTTTTATCCCCTCCACTTCACTCCCCGCACAAACGCAGGTCAAATCGCATTTAACTGCAGCAACTGCGAACCGTTAATATTTCTATATACATATATATATATTTCTAGCTGCTGATGACTTCGTCCCCAAAATGGAGCCTACGGTAGATGGCTGGCCATTTGGCCAAATGACGCGCAATAATCATTTCTATATGTGCGATGAAAACAGCTCACGTACTCGGGACATTTTAGAACAAAACGAGTATCAAAATGTAACATCACACCAAAAAACACCAGAGCAGCATCAAAACCCATGAACATGCACCACACACACACTCGCACACACACTTTGTTTCGCACAGTCACGAAATGACAGCAGCCGCCACAGCAAATAGACAAAGTAATCAAAGAATGCGGCTGTCAGTTACCCAGTGGGAAATGAGTACGTGCTTTTTCCAGACAGAAATATGCACTTCTTCACTAGTTACTTACTCAGCTTGCTTACTGATTTAATAAGTACAACTAAATGCAATTGGCAATTAAATGTTTATATTATTAGTTATTTAATTTTTAATATTTTTTATCTCTTCCTTTAATTTATATTTTAAAAAATCTCAAACTCTCACAACTTCAATGATTTCAATTTCAAAGTTAATTTTATTCATTCCTTTTCCTCTACATATTAAATTTTACTAGTTATTAATATTTTTATTTTTTTACCGAACTGGAATCAAAATTTTAATAGTTTTCAAAATTGTTGTGCTCTTAAAATTTAATGAAATTATTTTTGAATACTTTAAATTTTATTAATACATTAAGCTTGTTTGATTGAAAACATGGAATGTTGCAGATTGATTAATCATCAAAATTTTATTTGTTTTGTTTAATTGATTTTATCTATTTTGTGTTGATATATTTAGATTATGAACTTTAGAATTCGATTCCAATTTTTTACTGGATAATTCTTAAACAATAGTGAGAGATTCGCTTTTTTTATTGATTGCTTGCCAGAATTGCTTGCAAAGTTGCTGTGATCTTTTGAAATGATGCAAATGCAAATAAAATTCTTTCAAATAAGCGACGTTTTCGGAAACAGTTTCAACTGGGTTCCAAAACACAACAAAAAAAGACAGGGAATGCAAAGACAAAAAGAAAGTTTTGCTTGCAGGACAACGTTGAACAGGGAAAGAGAACAAAAAAACCAAAAACAAGAAAAAAAAAAAATGAAAACGCAAACGCAAAAACAACAAAAACTCATCAGACAAAATGGAGGTCGCCACGGGTGCAGTAAACGTGGCTAATGAATGCTTTTGGCTCAGAGCTGATGGCAGCTCTGTGTTTAATTTAATAACACACGCACACTACACAAACACAAACAGCGAGGGAAAGAGAGAGAAGGGTGAGAGGGAAAGGGAGAGGGAGAGAGAGTTACAGTCGACATATGCTCATCGCCTGTCGCTGGCTCTGTGTGCGTTTATAAGTATATTGAACAAATAAATTTCGAAATGTTGACAACATTTTGCTGTTTGTTCATAAACGAGGCCATCGTCACCTGTGGGAGCAGCAAAAGCAGCAAATGCAGCACACGTGAATCACTCAACCACTGAACCACTGAGCCACCCAACCAACCAACCACCCAACCACATCCCAACTGAGAGTCCACGTCAAACAGCACTGGGCAATAAAAAAAATGAAGAGAAGAAGAGCAGAGAACTTGAAGCCACAGCCAGAGCAGCACCCATGGGGAGACCAGACGCATAAAAAAAAGTACAAACTTTTATAATAGCCATACATAGTAGACGTAACATGTGAAATGGTATAAGGCACAGTATCTGCTCGTATATAGTACATATATATATATATATACATCTGGTGTAACTGTCATGTTAAGTCCACGAAGAAAAAACAAAACGAAAACTTTTATGCAATTTGCACAAACTTTATGAAATAACACGCTCCATAAAAAGGAAAAGGTCTTCAAAGTGAGATGGTCAATAAAACTAGAGTTTATCCACAGGTTTATCCACGGGAATTCGCATCCAATGTAAAAGCAGCAAATATTAAGAGCTCTGACTTCAGAACTGAGCAAAATAATTCAAGAAAATTTTGTATACTATTAAAACACCGATTTATAGAACAAATTAGTAAATAATAATGAAAAATTATTGAAGAAATTCCATTCACATAATAATAATAAAAATCGTAAATCGAAAATCTCAAATTAGCTGAGATTTCAACGAAAAAAAATTAAAAGACAAAGTTTTATTTACCAAGGGATTCAGATTTTATATAAACTACATTGTTCACTTTGGCTGACAGTAAAAAAAATAGAAGTGAACAAAAAGTAATAAGTAAAATCGTTGATAACCAATAAATAACCAATTATATCTTTAGCAAATAATGTACTAAGCCAAATCATCTGTAAACTTTTGATTATCTCATAAGAAATGTGGGATAGTTATAGTTATAGTATGTTGATGCCCATTCAAGTGTAAGCGACTTTATGGAGCATATAAAATCGTGAGCTTCCAATCAATTTCAAAGTCATTTATTACAAATTTTTAGGTGCACTTCTAATGTTAATAAAAATTAAGGCTCCTGCCATAAAAAGCACAACAACAACAGCAACAAAAACTTCTTATCGGGCCAAGTCAAGCACAGTTAACAGACGCGCTTCGTTGGCCCAAATCCCCTTCCCCCTCCCCATCCCCCTTCCCCTTTTAGCACACTTAAAAGCCAGCAGCAGCAACAACGAGTACAGAGAAAAAAGCCAATCATTGCCGTCCCTAGTTTCAGCTCCTTCCGTTTCTGACTTCGACTCCGACTCCAACTCCAACTCCGATTCTGACTGAATTCCCGAAGAAGGTAATGTTGCTTCATATTTCAACGTCACTCGCATCGTCATCATTTTTCCTGTGGCGGCAGCGATGACATCAACAGTTCTGCATAAATTTGCACCCGATAAAAATTTCAAATGTTTTCATCAAATCATTTTTCGGTCTCGACTCTCGACTCTGCAGTCTAGACTGGGAAAGCTTCCTACAATAGAGATGAGTGCGTGTCGTGTCACGAAGAGAACAGAGTACATAATAAATATAACTTGATATCCACACTGTTAAAAAAAAAAGGTAGCTGGTCCCCAACGATTTTATTTCAGATCTGTTCTGCATATTATCGGTGTTTCTGAAATTTATCATCTTTCAACTTTTAATAAAACAAGAGCTGTATAGAGTTTTTATTTAATAAAATTGACACTTACAAACAATAATTGTTTTAATACTTGATTTATATATATATATATATAAAGACACTACAGAATATCCTCGACACTTTTAAAACCCTTTTTAAAAATTCTTCAGAGATTTTTAAAAGACACCTGTTAAACAAAAATTCTTAGATTTAAGATTTAAGAAAACCTTTAATTCGACTTGGAGACTGTAAAATCAATACTTGAATTTATAACTAAGTTTTTTAACAGTGCAGTAGAAGCTTACATAAAAATTAAATTTTTTCCCATTATTACATTATTCCCAAGGCTTTAGTTTTTTGTTTTTACCAATATTGACCTGTTTAACTTGATAATCTTTTTGGACTCGTGTCTGTAATTCCAAAGCATGTCCACCTCTAAAAGTGACTCAAGACTCGACTCGAGCATTCATCCATCATTAATGGAGCGCCTGTAACTGAAGGGGTTGCCACCCCTTCCCCCTTCCCCCTTCCTACCCTTACCACTTCCATTGCAGGGCAATTGAAGATGGGCGTGGTTCGGTGCGTTGACGAGATGACATTACTTTTTAATGACTTTGACTTTATGCAGCAAGTGCGTCTACTTCGTCCACCTTCGATGCGTCGCTCTTTCTTCAGTTTCAGTCTCAGTTTCAGTTTCAGTTTCTTTCTGATTCAGCTTCAACTTTTGTTTGATTTTAAGCGCCATTTCAAACTGCTTGAAAAGGTGTAAAAAATGGTATATAAGAAGCAAAAATAAAATACTGTTGAATATATGTATATAGTTGATCAGCAAATATATTTGAATTTTCCTTTAAAGACATTAATTTTTTTAATTTTTCAGACAAATATTTGGCATAATAATGAAGTTTCTTTTTTCTGTACATAAAATATATATATTTATATATATGGATGTAATATCTTCTTTAGATTTCTTCGTTTCTAAGTTTGATGTATGCCGAATAAAGATACAAATTGTGAGTATTCTGTAAAAATTCAGTAAGCTATATTAATTGATACACAAGAGATCTAAAAAGCAAGAAATATATATTAATTATACCATTTTCACTACTTTAATATTTTTTTGAGTTAATACATATTAAAAACTTTGCATATTCTGTGTAGGTTGCTGTGAAGAGAAACTTTTGATGGTAAGGCCTCATTAAGGGTGAGAGGGGATCAGTGAGGGCTGATGGCTGCCAATATTCATATAATATTTTTCACAGTGAAATATTTTCCGCTCATAAAGGAATATTGACTGCAAAAATTGTTTTACTGCAGCTGCTGAAGTTGCCTTCTCAGTTGCCACTTTATGTTTCTCTTTCTGTCTGTGCTGTTGTTGTTTTTGTTGTGGGTGTGTGTGTGTGTGTGTGTGAGAGTGTGTTTGTGTGTGGTGTTGTAATTTGTTTGCCTCGCCATTTTTTTCGTGTGCATTTTTACGTTTTTATGCGTTATTTTTGCATGCATCAGCGCGTTATTAAATTCCGCACTGTGCGAAGCCGCAAACAAAATGCGTTGCGAAACGAAACGAACTCGACTCCTGCAGATGGCCAGGGAGTCGTCAACGCATCCAGCAGCCTTGCAACCCTGCAGCCCTGCAGCCCTCTCATCCCTTCAACCCTTCCCGCACTCCCTTTCCTTTCCCGCCGTCAAGCTCTTCTGTTCACCATGCAAGCGTCTCATTTAACCGCAAGCTTCATCCAAACATGTAACCAACATGAATTCTCTTTCACCTCCCCTTCTACTTCGCCTGCTCCTCATTCGCATCTCCAGCCCCAACCCTACACAGCCATCAAATTTGGCATATTGTCTCCCATTGTGCTTCACTCCTCTGTCCCCCGCTGTCCACAATCTATTTAATGTTTTCAGTTCTCTGACGCATTAACAGCAGCTTTCAATTATCTACTGTTGCATATATGACAATGTGTATATAAATAATTATATAGTTGACAATTTTTTAAATGATATTTTGATACATATTTATTAAACTATTCATTTTATTAATATAACTCTAAAGTGCGTTCTTACAGCTTAAAATTGTGTTAAGTTAACATTCTATTAAAACCATAACAGTCCGACGTCTGTTGACAGCATGGGCCAAGTAAACTGTTATACTGTTAACCGTTAGCACAGTTTCATTGCCAACCGATAACGGGGTGTCTGGAAAATGTTAACTTAACAGCATGTTATTGAATTTTGAAAGTTATCTTCTGCAAATTTGCTTGTTTTATTTATGGTAAAAGATTTTTATTGTAAATGGGTAGAAAAGAAACGAGAGGAACTTAGAATAGCAGAGAAGAAAAACATTAAAAACTATAAGCAACATTATTTAATTAGGTCAAAATATATAATAAATAGCTACAACAACAGACTAAATATATAAATAATTAAATATGAATATTAAACAAACGGGAAGAGCGACAGATTTAAAGATTAGAAAACAGATTGAGAGATCATACAATTGATTGCCAAATAATTACTTAGGTAAATTAATATTCATAATTTGTAGCATTTTAATTAAAAATATGTTCAATTCAAGCGAACTGATTAAATTGAGAGTCACCTTTAAACTCAGTTGGCAAATTAGCAATGAATACAAATTTCCCTCAACCTCGATGCGAGAATAAACACATGCAATGCAATTCATCATTCACACACATGCACACGCACACACATATGTGTTTACTGAAAGGTATGGAGGAGTGTCAGGTGTTACAGGGGGTTGGGGTGGATGGGAGGGATGGGGGGGAGTGGCATCAGCAAACGTCCCATTAACTGAATTCAATGCACAAAAACTTCTTGGCGTTTTGAAGCCAAAAAGCGAATGTCAACACTATCAATCATTGCTTTGACAGTTTGAGTGCTTGTTTTAGTATTTGTGCTTTTGATTATGTGACGTACACGCACACACACACACACACACACACACACACACACACAGACTCACATGCACACATACAGACAATTGATACACTTACTACAAATTGTTTGCACTGAAACACGTGGGCGGCATGGCCAAAGGCGTTTAGAGAGAGAGAGGAAGAGAGAGAGAGGGCGTGGCTGGGGGAAAAAAATACATTTTGATTGATGGAGCTTCGACCTGAGCTATTTTAAATGAACAAATTGAATGTGCCCACACACGAGTGTGAGTGTGTGTACAAAAGTGTGTGTGCTTGCGTAATGCATTGAAATTTAACATCATCTTCAGCTGAATTCTATATAATCTCAGATAACATTATAGACCTCTTGAATGTATTTGCTAAGCGAAATTTCAAATAGATTAAGGTTTGATTATAAAGTTAATATAATATTATATTATACATAATATTATAAGTCAAAAATAATTATAATTTAAAATGCAAGAATACAAAACTTATTTTTAGAGATTATAAATATAATATTATTAATATGGGTCGAAAATAATATATACCATGTACATATATAATTTTAAATGCAAGAATACAAGCATTTATTTTTAGAGATTATAAATATACAATAATATGTATTATCAAAATGGTTCGAATGAGGTTAAAAATATAATATTATCAATATATAGATCAAAAAAAAATTTTATTTTAGAAAACGCTTTGTTTTCTAAATTATGATAGTCCAATATTTGTTAAGATTATAAACAAGAATTGAAAAAATGTCTGAGTTCGAGTTAAACGCATCGAATCAGATTAATTTTTTAATTCTTATTCGATTTGTGTTTGTTTTCGATGACAACTGTGAGTCACAGCAATGATGACAAGGGACGATGCTTCGATCGTTAGTTTCTGGGCCTTATCATCATCACAGCTCGCTTCAGAGAATATTCAAAGCCGCGAAAGGCTTTCCAATTGATGCCCTCTCCATAGACGTTATCTCTGTACTTTCCAGTCAAGTGACTATATATGTATAAATATGAACGTTTATATAATATATTTTCTATATAAGAATACACTTTGCATCTTACCTCGTATGACAAGATTTGTACCACCAGGCGCCAAAGTAAAGATCTGCACAGTTGTGATGATAAAGGTCATTATCCCGATCGAAGGTCGTGAATTTCATACCATGATGACTACTCAGAGAATCGCCAGCACTTCCACTTGCTGTTCCCAGTGTATGTAAATTATATGCTTCGTTCTCATTGTCAATTGCGAACTTGTCATACAACTCGTATTTCTCGTTTCCATCAAAGTCCTCGACAATTACCAACAATTGCTGAGTCTTCTCGGAGGTTAGAGCATGCAATTTGTCCAGCCCCAAGAAGAACTCCCCGTCAAGTGCCCCAAAGCCATTTTTGTAGGTATTCCAATTGCGATGAAAGTTAACACTTCCATCCATGCGACGTAGAAAGACCGTCCAGCCTCCATCATGTTTCTCCGCATCGCACGGCACTCTAAAGGGTTGACTACTGTAGCTGGGCACCAGAATCTCATAGATGCCACTTCGCTTCGAATTTGCAGTGGCTTCAACACAATTACTTGGATATGGCGTTTGAGTTTGATTCAGTCTCTTCAACACATCATCGAGCAACTTTCTCAGCTCATCTTGTCCCGCTCTGATATAAATCGGAATTTTAGCTTCACATTTTTTACGATTTTCGCAAATACTCACTTCAATTCTTCTATTGAGGATGTGTGCGAGAGATTTATGGAAACAAACGGATCATTATTATTCTTACACTCAGAGTGCTTAAAACTGAATGTATTTATGAAAACGATTATGAACACAATTTTAAAAAACATATTCGAGATATATTTACAATTTATACTGAGCTGATCATCATTTAACTTATGTTTATATAGCTTTAATATTGGCTGTTATCTCACGATTTCTTGGAATCGTTGAATTGGAAATACCAGAGATAATAATGTCATGTAATGATTGCAACAAAGGTTACAGAAATGGAAATGTAGACAGCGTTAAAGTACAAAGAGCTTTATATGAGACCCGGCCGGATGCCTGTATATAACTATGGACTGATTGTTCCTATGACAGTTTATACATAGACTACAATCAATAAGCAAATAACCTACTATTTATTATTTTTTATTTGCTTAGTGATAGGAGCTAGTGCCAATTACTAGTGATGTTAAAATCGATTTAGTCGACTATCAACTCGATTTTTAGCTCTAATTTGAAGCTGCAACAAAATTGGCAAATTTAATATCAGTTTCATTATTTTAAATACAAAGAAACCTGCAAAATAAAGTCTTTAAATATCTATTTTTTAATGCGGCGAAAAAATAAAAACAAAATGCAAGTAAAAACAGCAATTTAACAATTAATCAAACAGTAAGAAAAACAACACTATTTATGTAGGTGAGGTCCTTTTAAAGTTGTTGCCGAAACGGATTGGGCCGAGCACGGAATGTGGCCAATTGTCGGTGCTTTTGGTACTCCAAATGCTCCTGTCGCTTTCGCTGTTCCTCCAGCTCCCGACGACGATTCTCCTGCACTTGCTGCGACTGAGCATTGAAGATTTTGCGTTGCTCAGCGCGAAGCTCTGTGGAGAGACGAAAGGGCTTTGTGGTCAGTGGAATCTGTGAGGTGGATTGACCATTGATTGGCTTTCGGGTAATCCCATGGAAATTAGGTACGGGCTTTGTCTTCGGACGCAGCTGCAGCTGCTGTTTTTGCTGCAGTTCCCGCTGCTGCAGCAACTGCTCGATTTTCTCAGTGCGTTTGAGCAACATGTTGCGTGATGTCTTCAGGACATTTGGCGTCACAGGTTGCGTGATGCGATGCACAATTTGCCTGTTGGCCTGTTGCAAATGCACCTGGCGAAAATTGGGCATGGGACGACTATGAAATTGTCGTTGATTACGCTCCTGTTCCACATGCTGACGGAGCAGTTGCTGCTTTCCGCAACTCGTAGATGTCCTTGAAGCGATAGGCTTGAGGGGCAGGACATTCTCGTGTGGTGGTCACTGCCTTGGGCGGCTGTTGGTTCCAATCGGGATGCACAGTCTTCAGCAATTTCTCGAGAGCCGTCACCTTCTCCTGCGCATTCTCATACACAATGCTCTGACGTCGCTGCACTTGCTCCAGTTCAAGTTTCATGGACTTATCGCTATCACAGAGCTTCTCTATGCCGCTCGTAAAGAACTCATCCTTTGGATCGTGCTCCTCATCGCAGCTCAACTTGCTGAACAGATTTTCAGTGGCTTCCAGCTCAAAGTTTTTGCAGTTCGACTCAAATTTCAGTTTCGACATTTTACTTATATTTACCTGGCTATTTCTCTATTAAAGTATTACAGTATCTTATCCCTTTATAACATATAATAAACAACCAACTTGGATTACTTAGAATTTACAATTAAAAAAAGGCTTGAATTAAAACGAATTCTAATAAAATAAATTGAGTGTGTTGTATTTTATATTTTAAAATGGTAGCTATGTATAAGCTTAAATGGCAACATTGATTTCCGGATATCTGCAAGTAATATGGACAGTCTAAGCTTACTTATCTTCCCTCTCTGTCACGCAATCTTCTCCCCTCTCTGTCTATGAGAGTTTAGTGCAGAACGTTACGTCTATGTGGTGTCAATTTGATTGCAAAGGTAATTCAAATAATCTCATCATACACAAATCATCACTCTGTCTCCCTCTCCCTCACCGTGTCTCCCCTCTCTCTCTCTCTCTGACATAAGATACATATATTCATATATGATATATATGCATCTGTACATTGTAAATCCATTTCAAATACATGTACATACAAAGTGAACAGCAAAATTAAATGAATTTCCCATTTACTTTAATGTTAAGCTGATAATTTAATCTAATCTAATTGATTTTATTTTGTAATTTTCGCTTTGTAGATGCAAAATTATCACACTTTAAAAATTTGCATATTTCTTGGAATATTTTACAGCTCAACATATACATAATACATTTAACAATTAGGAATCAACTCAATTTATAACCGGACAAATTAATTATTGCAATTATTTAACCCAATTACTACTAACGAGTCAACAAATTTATTTATATTAACTTAACCAAACGAATTAGTAATTTCAGCTGACATTTTTTAAAATTTTAATTGTTTGTGCAATTGTAATAACTATGAAACTGATAAGCATATTAATTAATTATCATATCTTATTTTACTATCATTAAAAATAACAATGCAAATAAAATGATGATACAAAACTACATACATACAAATCAAATCAAAAAATATATTTTAATTTTTCTAAATTAACAAATATTTGCTTACAAAAATGCAATAAGTGAAATAAATAAATTGATCGCCCATTATAATTTTTGATCTGCCTGTTAGAGCATTAGAAACGATGTATTAAATTATGAAAAAAATGCTGAATAAAAGTCGAGGTTTGGTTTGAACAAATTTAATATACATATTCAAATAACATGAATTGTGTGGAACAAATTAATTGTGATTATAATACATGTAGTTCTGCTTACTATTAAATGTCTAAAATAAATGTATTTAAATTCGATGTCAGTTCAATGCCACATTTTTACTCTATTTTGATTGTAACATCAAGTATATCCCATTTGAAATGTTCAGTGTAGAATTGAAGCACTAATTGTGGACACTTGGAATTGGCGACCTTAGCGGGCACTAAATTAAGTTCATCCGAGTTTTCCCATGACATTACGAACCATCGCTCGCCGGAAATATCGTAAGCACTTAAAATCTTAGAGGGTTCCATTCCTAGACCGAATCCATATTTCAGGGCTGCTTTCTCACAGTTCTCGAATTCGTCTATCAAGGCTTGGCAGTTGAGATTCTCCATCGGCTCCCACGAGTTTAATGTACTCGGAAATCCGCTCCATTTGAGGTAGTACATAGTGATTCCATTAACTACGCGCTTTTGTTCTATAGCTTCAACTTCATATTCTGCCATTATTATTTTTATTAAATGGTATTTATTACGCGATGTGTCTACAATTTCAATACAGTTGCATTCAATCTAGTGATGCAATAACATTCCAACACTATCGATAAGCATCGATATTTTTGTATATCTCGGCGACTTATTAAACATCGATATATCTTAATAATCTTTGAAATATTTAGTATTGTGTGCCAATTGGAAAATGTGTTTATTTTAGCGTTTAATGTCATTATATGTTTTATGTACTTTGTGTTTCTTAACTATTTATTTCCTTAATTGCTTCTAGAAGTTTTACTGTTCCAATTCCATTGTTTCTGTACGCTGCACGATAAATGTATAGGGGTGTTCCGAAGTCGCAATTGGAATTGATTTAGTTGGGTATCAATTTCGCGATTGATGCAAATTATTTTAGGTATAAAGCTATTTATTAATAACAACAACTTCGATTGGCATATTGTTGCGATATATTATTATTATTACATTATTAATTAAATTGAACCTGTTTATAAAATTAAATAACTTGTATCTGAAACGGAATTTCTCATAAACAAAAGTGAAATTATATAAAATCAATTTTATATTGTCAAAAGAGATTTATTTTTTATAAATACTCCTCAGATCTCTTGACAACCCACACAGTAAATGAACCTTTATATTATAGTTTTATTTCAGGTCTCTATTATACTTATTAAATTTTTATGTAAATCATAAATATCAAGCACCATTAATAAGTATTTTCAGTTGTACACATCAACTTATTATGTTTTCAAATTAATTTTTGTTGACCTTTTTACTTGATTCCTTTTTCTCAACATATTAAATGACTATAGCATTTTTTATTGTGTCTGTTTACATAATGCAATTAAAAACCATTATTAAAAATGATATTTAAATAATATTTGAGATTTATAATTAGCTTTGGCTATCTGCTTTGACTTTAATGTTGAAATGAGTTAATCTCATATATTTGCTGATTGCAGAAATAAAAAGAAAGCTGCAGATGAAAAGTTCACAGGTGGCAGGTTAAAAGCTATCAAGCAACATCAACACACACACATGTAAAACTCCACTTGATTAGCACTATGTAAATGTGTGTGTGTGTGTGTGTGTGTGTGTGTGTGTGGGTGTGCATGTCAGATACATGTGTCTTAACTTGAATACTTGAATCTCTGGCTGAACGCTTGTTGATAACTTTTTAAAAGCACTCCCTCTGGGGATAAGCTTTTCTACCCTCCTCTCTCTCTCTCACTCACTCTCTCTCACACACACACTCGACAGATTAACAACGTTGCTTACAAAATAAAACTTTTGGCTTGTACTCGGACTTATCTCTGATAGCCATTAGTAAGGCAGAAAAGTTAACAATGAGCCAGCAAAGACCAAAGACCAAAGCGAAAAGTAAAAACTTAACTTGGCCACTGATAAACGTGCTTCACAAACAGTGATAAAGACAGAGAGAGAGTGTGGGTGAATCGAAGAGAGAGGTAGTGCAAAAGTTATTCCCAAAACTTGCCCGCAAAAACTCTTCTTATTTTTTGTTCTCTGCGATAATTGCTCCTTAGCCAAAGAAATTGTTTTTCGCCCATCCCGTATATCTTGCCATATAAGATCTTCTGCGTTCTTTTGATTAGTTTCTGAGTGTAACCAAAGGTTGCGGGCTTAAGGGGAGCTGAAGGGGGTCGTTGTATTATTAGCCTAGAGTTTGCAATTAGTGGCTCATTTAAAAGAGATTTTGCCGAGTATGAGTTTTGCTGATTAGATTGCCAGAGAGTTTGTAATCAAAGGGAGGTTGCCACCACTATAAGAGCTTTCGAAATGATTGAATAGCTTTTAGAAGAGCCCCCAGCATTCAGAGTTGCACGAAAGGCAGAGAAGGTCGAGCACATGCACTGATAAAAATAAACGATCTGATAAATCAACAATTACTAATTTAATAAACGTGCATTAAATACAATCGATGTATTTTTAAACAAATTTATTAGCAAATTATTATATATTTTAATCTAAAATGTAAAAGAACAACTACAAAGTGTATCAATATAATATCTTATTTAAATAAAGAATTTAAGTAACGTTAATATTGCCAGAACTTTCACTTCAGTGTACAAGTTTCTTAAAATTCTTAACGTCCCAACAAATTACACACATGGCAACAATAACATAACAAAAAGGGGGTTGAGTTTGTGGGAGGATGGGGGAGAATGTCAAGGGGAGTGTCGGTCAGGGAAGGGGAAACGATAAGCATAAAATGCAACGAGTTTTGCTTCCTCGCATTCTTCTCGAATCATTTAACCCGAGCTCCATTTTCATAAAACGAAATTATTAAAATTGTTTATTCGGTTCTGACGATAAACCTGGACTCAATTGTGGGCCATATGCTGTCCATATACCCATTACATACCCTGCATACCCATACATATATATGTTATACATAAGTTTGTGTGGAATTTGTTTTGTGTGGAAATTTCGAAAGAGAAATTCTGTATTAATCGCTGACTTTATTATCAAGCTCTTAAATATATGGAAAATTTAAATAACTTGCAAAAGTAAACAAGATAATTGCATGCTGTAAATACCCTGTAAACAGACAGTGTAACTACATTTTGCGTTATCAACTATCAGTCTATACAATTGCAAAATTAACATTGATTAAAAGTCAATTGATAGTTGAATTTGTTTATATAAAATTCAACGTAAGGAAAATATGTAAATTTTTTAAATTCTTAAAAAACTGGAAATTATGCTTATTAAGGGGTAGTTTCTAGTCAAACAACATATTACTATGTTATGGCTTCAGAAAAAAACATATTACCACAAAATAGCAAATATTAAATTGGAAATTCTTAATGAGAAGAAATTTATTGTCGACATTGGAAACAAGACAAAGTGTGAGAACGAATAAATGAGTGTATTTGAGTGCATGTGAGTGTGAGAAATTCTCTTGGCAACATTTACATTTATATAGATTAAAAATCAAGACATTTTCATCAAATTTGTAAATATTTTATAACTTAAACAATTGCAAATAATTCGCTTTTAAGTGATCAACTAAATGTGCATAATCAATCAACTTGGAGAATTGAAGGACGATTGACAAACATATATTTTTGAAATGTGTCGGATTAACAATTAATTGGGATGCGAATCCGATAACGAATGCCACTGAATATTGTCAATCATAATTATTGATTGTCCATTAGTAACTCACTTGTAATTTATTCAGGACAACGTCGAAAATATTTCTCGTGTTGAAAGGCGATAAAAAATCGATTAAAGTGCTGGACAGACTCATAAATTCACCGTTATGCAGGACACGATAAAAGTGAATACTTATAATGAAAAACACAAATAATAAACACTTTTGAGTAAAAGCAATAACTATAAACTTGTAGCTTTTATCTATCTTTTTAACGACAACTAAATAATTGAAAACTTTGAATTTGAAAAATATATAGATAAAAGATTGAAATGAACTTTATACGAGTCAAAAATTCAAACTAAAAATATATATAGAAAAGAAGAATTAATTTACAATTTATTTAAAACAAATTTTAAGTGAATATAAAGAGATTTTTAAATAAATATTTGAATTTGTATTATCCTAGAATTTGAATTTATTTACAACTTATTTAATACAAATTTTAATTGAATATAAAATAAATTTTATTGTAAAATTTTAATGTATATTATCCTATTTTATAGAGTATTAAGCTAATGCATTGAGTTAAGAAATTGTTTCGTTTGTCTTTGGCATTAGGAAGTCGTGTTGAGCTGTCATTAGGGAAAAACTTTTGCATTTTCCTGCCATTTCCCATTGATATTTATGACATTGTTTTGCTTTTATTATTTGGCAATTAATAATATAGATTCAGGAGAAATGAAAATTTAATTTGTTAGCAATGTCAAATACAATGGAAAAGACGGTGGGAGAAAAACCTTCCTAAAAGCGAGTGGGAGAGTGAGAGGGAGAGAGGAGACAGAGAGAGAAGGGATGACAGACAAAAGTAAAAGCCGAATGCATTTTCTTATCAAATGTCAGAAGCAGCAGTTGTAGCTGCTTTGTTGTTCCTTTTGTTGTGGCAGCGATCCCCCCACAGACACCCCACCCCGCTGCGTCCAGCTTGGACCTTGCCTCATGCAACAGCGGACCAATAAACAAAAGCATTAAACCCATAAAAACTGGGAACATGGCACTCTCGAGAATTAACACTACATTATTCACAATGCAATTTCGAAAAAAATGTTTCAACCCAAAACGTACGACTCCAAAGCAATGTGAATGTGAATGTGAATGTGAATGGCGAATGTGAATGTGAATACGTGTGCAATGACTCACATGGGTGCCTGCCGTCTCTATTGCCTGCGGCTCCATAGGGAGCTGGAGCGGGAGCGGGAGCGGGAGCGGGAGAGAGGAATAGAGGGAGGAACTCTCTGCGGGATCCTCACGCCTGTCCCTCTGTGGGCGTGGCAGTTGCACCTTTGCTTGTCGTTGCCTGCCAGCGCGCTTAACATTCTCCATACCCTGTAATAAAGTAATTGAGGAAGGTTAGTGTAGAATAAATATGTTGAATGATCTACCAGTCGTCGCTTTCAGAATTTTCATAATTATTAAAATTAGAAGAGAATCAATATCGAAAACCATTAAAAAAATCTTAATTTTCAATGGTTACATTTTTTTTATTAATGGGTAAACATATACATATTTTTATTTATGTAAAAACATATATCATAATATATCAATATTTATTTTTAACATAATTTAAAATTAATGATAAAATTTAATTTGTTACTTAATACAATGTGAATATTAAATGTGTTTGAAATCCCATATATTTGATTTAATTCAATCTGAATATATAAAAATGTGTACTTCACAAACAGCTTTTGGATATTCCTGGATATTTCCTGGTCGACTACTCTGACTACTCATACTAAGTTTTTTGTGTCTTTATTTGCCGCAAAAAATGTGAAAAATTAAAAATATTGTATATATGCGTGCATATATCGCATATATATAAATATATATATAATATTGCTCCTCTTGATTTTATATATGCAGTCTATATGCTTTTTGTTATTTTTGTCGGTGTTGCTTTTATGCATATTTCCCACAACACATTTGGAGTCGAGCAGCAGCGCTTAAATCATCCAAAGAGGGGTGGGGGAATGCAGGAGAGGGATGGCAGATGGAGGATGCTGGATGCAGGATGCAGGATGCACGATGGACAGGAGCAAGCCTGCTTGTAGTTAGTTTGGCGCTGAAGTTGGGCTTAAACCATCATCAGCCATGACTGAGGTGCACTCCCAACCCTTAGATCTCACCACTTCCCCCTTCCGCAGCCCCATCTACATCTACCGCCTGTTGATTTATGTTCAGAGTTTGCGTTCATTTATCATTACACTTGAAAGCATTTCCGCTTTGTTCCTTTTATTATGTAATATGTACACACAGATAGTTGATGGACAGGGGAAGAGCGGGGAGCGAAGGGAAACAAAACAAATGTGTAATACTTTTAATGCAAGTTTTTTTTGTTTTCGTAATATTGTTTTTATAGCAGGTGCAAAATGGGCTGCTTATCATCACTGCAATTGCTTTTTACATTTGCATATTAAATGCAAATTGAAACAATCCACAAGAGCTAAAAATACGATCTCAATTTGTGAGTGTATGTATTCTATCAAAGTCATGGCCATATTTTTAAACAAATGTATTACTTAAATATATAAGAAATCGCATCAGTCTTTAATAGTGAATAATCAATACCTTACAGTGGAGCTGGAAAATCAGGAGAAGGTTGGAGGTAAAAAGATATCTTATATGAAAATGGTTCTTTGAATTTAAATAAAAAAAGTGTCAATAAAAAATATTACATCTTTAAAACTAATAGTAATATAATAAAATATAATAACATAAGTCCTTAAATATGAATATATTTCATATATTTCTTTCAATCGATTTGAGCTGCAGATGTTGCAGATATTTTTGGATTGTTGGAAAATATTTTTAGCATACTTATGGCGATCTGAAATGTTAATTAGAACTTTAATCTTTATTTAGACTATATTTGAATAATTTAATGAACTTTCATCTAAATTTAAAAGTATTTTAAATCGAATTGAATAATCATTTTGAACATTCATATTTGCTTTCAATTATAAGCTGCAATTTGAAATTTGAAATAGCCAAGAGTATTTTAGCAAATTAATCAATGCCAGAGGTGTACTTACACATATAGAGATATATGTATTATATAGTCTGAATACGTGTAGTATTCAAAACCCAAAGTTGGCCTTGGGCTTTTGGGCAGTAGCTTTGATGCAGTCAGTTCTTAGTTACATTTTGGGAACAGGTGTAATATGAAATTTGCTATCCTTGCCCAGTTGCGGTGTGTGTGTGTGTGTGTGTGTGTCAAATAATTCCACCTGATTTACGACCAGGCAGCCTTTAAAGTAACACGAACTGAGAACTGAGAACCAAATGCGATTACAGAAAAGATGCAAATTGAATTATGTGTGTTTGGCCAAGAACAAATAAACGAATGTAAATTAGATAAAATGAGTGAAAATGTTTTCCAATCCCTTTTGATTAGTTAATTAAAATGTTGGTTGACATTTTGAAATGAACTGGGCATTTATTAAATTTAACACTTGCCCACAACATGTGTCTTAACTTCATCAGGGTCCGTCCGTCTTTGTTCTGATTATTATTATTATTATAATCCAAACTTGACACACAAATATAATTGCTTAATTCAACGCACAACATGCATCTTAACTAGATGCCTTTGAGCTGCGTTCAGTCGTCTCATTTGGAGCTTCGATTTACATAATAAGAGTCTATAATCTAAATTAAAATCAAAATCAACGTGCTTTTACCATTTGCATTAATTAAACTCAGTCTGGACTCAGCAGCAGCTTCCACAAAATACTTATTGATTGCGATCATTTCTTTTCAACACTGGCCAACAGCCAACGATGCTGAGCTTCTTATATCATGCCGGAGCTGAAGCAAGTGAGCCTGACTCGCATATACCCTGCAGCGAAGATTAATTCAAGGCGTAATTGGAAGCTGTCTGGTAAAGTTTACCAGAAAGTTTCTTGTTAACCTCTAGAGTATGTCAAGAAGAGCATGCATTTTTACAGTGTATCCTCAAAACGTTTATTAACTATGGAAGCTAATAAATTCATGCAGAAAGACAAAGAATTTAAATCAAAATTGATAGTAATGTATATAAAAATTAGTTTTCTAGTTTTGATGCAGTATCAGAATAGGGGTAAAATAATTCTAAAATTGATATTTCTATTCAGAAATACAATAAAATGTCTTTCTTAAACAAACTTCATTTAAATGAAAATGAATTTACATAGATAGTGATATTAAATATATAGCTATCAGGCTACACACTGTCAACTTTGTCAGGATTACAGGGTATACATGTTCAGGCGAATTCCCTCTCAACAAGTTCATTTTCCATGCGATGTAATGGCTCAGGTAATAAACATAAAAACTAATTTCCCCCAAAAATGCCAAGAATGTTAATCAAAAGATTGTCCTGCTAGATTGCGGCACAACAACAACAACAACAGCAACAGCATAATGTGTGTGTGTGTGTGTGTGTGTTTGAGGGGTATATAAGCTCTGTGGTTTCTATTTTGTGGTAATTTCCGTTTATGTTTTTGAATTTTTTACTCACGGCTGCGCAAACACAAGTGACTGCCTGATGGCATTTGCTCTGCTCGTTGCCAGTTTTCCACATTTCTCCACAGTTTTCCAGAGGTTTTCGAGCACAGTTTTGCCGAGCATTTTCCCTGGCAAACACATTCATACAAAATTGTTGTCTCTGTTGGCCTTTTGTATTGCCTCGTATTTGTTTTTTGGCGGAATTACAATTTTTGTGCTGAACATTTACTTTAATTAACACCACACCATTAACGCCCATTTTGTGGGCGTGGCCGTCACAAACTGAAATTTCAAAGCATAATTGGCTTTTAAAAATTCAACCCAATCTAAATATCTGCTTTGCTTTTAATAGCATTCTGGTTAATAATATTTATTAACTTATTATTTCATACAGCATTTTCACTTTCAAATTTAATGAATTTACTATTCGTATTTTTATTACTAATACAAATGTAAATGTTACAAAAATAGAAGCGACAAAAAAAAATCTATACACAATGCAATTACATAAAGAATTGTGTTGAAAGAGATTACAATAATAATTACATTAAATATCAAAGCCATCGAAAGCAGCCACGATTTGCTATAAAGACTGCTCGACTTACATTTGAATTGAATATTTTGAATTGCAGATTTTTCTACATTGTTATCAGTAATAAATAATACATTTATTGTTTTAATTAACAAAAATATCAATTACGTAATAATGTATTTACCAAATGTGTACTATTGTTTAATTAATTACTTCATCACAATTTGAGTTTTTGATAAACGAAAGTGCATTGTGGTCTCTGCGGTTCAGACTATGAATTATTAATTGTATTTATTTTAATAATGAGAATATCTCAAAATTATAGGGGAATAGTGAGAGGAACTCCCAAATTTAGTTTTGGAAAATGGAAAGAACGAAGCTTCATATAGTAATAATATATAATATAGAATATATACAATATATAATAGAAATAATTAGAATGATTCACAACTTTAAAGCATACAAATTGAAACGCCAATTACATTTATTGATTGTCAATTTTTAATGGAATTTCGGTCATATAAGATAATATAAATTAGAAATAAATTAAAAGCATAGAAATTTAGTTTGCCAATTTTGTGAAGATGGTTAAATTTGAAGACCTATTCTTTTTGGAAGTAAAACAATTCGCGAAAAACTAAAGACAGGCAAATTTAAACATTTGTAGTCGCCGTATTTTGGTCCTGGCTGAAACTACGTGCAAGGTGTTGGCTCTGTGGGAGGAGGGATGGGGGAGGGGTAGGGGAAGAGGAAGAGGGGGAGGGTGAGTAAGACAGACGTCTGCAAGTGGCCTGTATTTCATTTTCTGTTTAGTACATTATATGGTGTGATGTTGTCCCTCGTCGTCTTTTCTTGAGGTGTTGTTGCAACTGCAGCTGCAGCTGCAGCTGTTGTGGTAGCTGCCAGGTAAAGTTAGTGTTACCTTGTTTGCCGCCAAAGTGGCAGAAGAAGGAAGTCGAAGAGGAGAAGTTGAACTTTTGCAAGTTGTCGGCAGTCGCTCGTGTTGCCTAAACAGATTAAACTGCTGAACACATGTGTGCGCCTGCAATTTTACGCGCCGTTGCTGCGAAACTCTTCCGCATCCGCATCCGCAGCCGCATCCACATGCCACATCCTCCCCCTCTGCTCCACTCCCCCTCTCATTCCCCTCTGTGGCGCCAGAGGCTTCACATAACCGCCACATTAATTCCTAGTGCCAGACACCTTTCTCGTTAGCGGTTTCCCCTAACTTATTTCATTTCACCGGCAACTTGCAACCTTAACTCATCCCTACCACCCCCTGCCAGCATCAACCCCTAGACAGCAGCAAGTTAAATAGCATTCGCGTGTTTATTCAAATCCAAACTGCCAACATTATTTTGTTGCTTTATTTAATTATCGAATATGTTTTGAGCAACAGTTTTCAGTTTAGTTTTTGGGCTCTCAATTTCAGAAACTTCTCACGTGCCACATGACTCACTTGGAGTAGGGGACACACAATCGGTTGGACACGACACTTGTCTATTTTTATCCTCTCTTTTTTTATATTTTCTACATTTTTGCCTAATTTATGTTCTGTTTGGGGATTTGCACGCAGCCTTAGTTAGGACTAACGAATGCGCATACGTGCGATCACGTAATGCCGGATAAGCTACGGTTTTTCCAGATGCAAATGGACGTTATCGCCAGTCGAATATCTCTCATCTCCCGCAGATTTGTGACCGAAGTTATCCGGCGCATTTGTGCAGCTTCAAATTATGTTTAAGTTATCCAAATCATGGCTTACTAAAAGCAGTTTAAATGTGCTTAAATGACTTCAAAAGTATTTAAAAGTTCATAATTGGAACCGTTTTCTATATCGATCAAAGATTTAATTGTGAAGCTGCAAATTGTGTTTTCTCAATATTATAAATATTTCGTTTCTTTAATGATGATTTTATAATGCTGATTTTATTAAATAAAGTAATAGATGCCCAAGTTTTAGCTCAATTTAGCACAATGCAAATTGTGATATGTCAATTTTATCAATATTGCGCTTCGTTTTTAACGCTGACTTTATTAAATAAATTAATAATTAAGACTTAGTTCAATTTGAATTAAAGTAATATTAATTAGAATAATTTAATAACTTTATCAATATTGCGCTTCATTTTAATGTCGCATTGATTTCATATGATTTAAAAATGATTTTATTAAATAAATTAATGTATGCTCAAGACTCAGCTCAATTTCAATTTAAGTAATATTAAAAGGGATCAACTAATGTAAATTAATGAGTAAATGGAACTTAATCAATTCGACTTAAGCTTAAGCTCTTTAATAAGTTATGCAACTGCAATTGAGATCGATACTGGCATAAGTGCCGTGAAAGTACAAGTATTTATATAATTTCGAATTCCATTGAGGAAGTGAAGGCGACTTTTGGGACTCAAATGCCGTTGGCATAATTAAATGCTCTGGAATTTCATAATGAAATGCGCAGAAATGCGTGAAAATTTCTTAACAGCAAAGCAGCAAAGTTTTCGGGAGATTTTCAATAATTTGCAGTGAAGCATTTTCTATGTTCAAGTTGAGTTGATTCGCCGAGTATATTGAAAACAGCTCGTTAAGCAATAATATTACTTATGAAACTCAATTTTTGACCTCTCGTGTGTGTGTGTGTGTGTGTGTGTGTGTGTTGCCTTTGAACGAGTTGATTTTTCACAATTTCCGGCCAAGGGAAAACAGCGCTGTCGACTGAAACGGAAACGTAATTTGGCTCTTGGCCATTATTTTCGGCACTGACCACAGACCCAAAATCCAAAGGCCGCGTTACAGCTGCAGCTGAGAGAAAGCGGCAGAAACAGGGCGAAAGAGAGTGGCAAAGAGAGAGGGAAGGAGTCTCACACTCCTCATCATAATCGAAGCCACGAAATTGAAGTACTGCGGCGCACAATGCGGTTTCCGTTGACTGCTGATTGGCTTCCGTTTCCGCTAATTTTTGCAAGTCCGCATCGATTTACGGACTTGCCATTGTTTTTGCCATCATCATCATCAGTTGTTGTAGTTGTTGATGTCCTTCTGGTAGGCAGTTGATTACCATTGACTGAAAGACAACTACTCGATGACAATAGTTGAAAATGCCGTTTGGATTAATCCCGCAACAGCTCTATTCTAAACTTTAGAATTAAGTGACTCCTTTTATTATTAAAATATTAACCACAAAAAATTTTTTATATTAATTTTAAAAAAAAAAATTTTTTTAAATTTTTTTTTAAAAATTGTATTAAAAAAATAGTTAATTTTTAGAGCATTCAGGTTCAAAAGTTAGTAACGGGTATTTCAGTCCTTTAGCATTAGGTTCGTCTTTTTCGTTCGGAAAGGGGAATTGTCTTAGACAACGATTCATATTGAATATTTCACTGAGACTTAACACATTAATTATTGCAACATTATGTCAAACTGTAGTTAAATTAAACCGATAAATAATCGCAATATATATGCAACTATATCAACTTAAACTAAGTTCACACGACTCTTTCTCTGATAAAATGTACAGCACATTAGAAAATTCCAACAGTTGTGTCAGAGTATTAACATGTGATTACTTAATATACATTAATTAAGATATTTAATTCCGGATATAATAATTATGTGGAAATTTTTGTTAGAGATATTTCATAATTTTCTGTGTGATTTGTGTTTCAGCAACAAATGTGTTTTTGACAGAGAAAGGAATAAAGAATGATAGAATGAAAGATAGAGATATATCCTGAAGGCAATTCCTTTCGTTTCGTCTGCTCATTTTATTGCCGCATATTCTTTATGGAAGCATATCAAAAATGTGTTTCGAAATAGAAATTTAAAACCTTATTACTTGGCACGAGCACACAGAGAAAAAGAGAAAAAAAACGAAGTATATACATAAATATTTGATGGCAAAAATATTGCAACTGAAAAGGGACAATGTATGCAGATACATTTAGCTGAAACTGACCCCAAGGCCGATGGGAATAGGAAGCGAGGAAGAGAGGGAAGAAAAGAGGAAGAGAGGGAGAGTTAGGGAGCCACAGCTGGGTCTCCATTTGGAGCTAAATCTAAGCGCCTGTCCAGTTCCGGCCACTTCAAGTATAAACTTTGGAGCAGCTCTTCTTATTCTTTTTTTCCCTCTCTCTCTCTCGCTCGCTTGCTTTAAATTGTGTAACAAATTGTTCCCCGGGGACGAATTTGGATTAAGTAAAAAAAAGGGTTTATTTACGACGCCATACATAACACTGCCAGGCCATTTCAACTGGCCCTGGCAATGGCCCAAACTCCTCTTACTTCGGTCTCATTTTATTCTTTTTATTACGTGCCCAATACTCAATTTGGGGCATATTTAAATTCATCGTCTATTGACGGCAGCCAGCGGCAATTTCGTATTCACATGAAATGCGAAAAAGCTCATCTCCATTTCTCTCCATTTCTCTTCTTTCCTTTTCCTGCTTCGAGATCTATTGAGTGCTTATTTCAACTGAACTTTGAGGTTGAATTCGCTTCATTTTTATATGTTATTTATACTTATAGTAGAGCATCGCTTCAGGCTCAAGAAAAACAACCAGCTAGTCCAACATCAATGTTGAGGTCAAATGAAATACAAACCCAATCGAATATAACGCATATAGAACATAAATTTCGCATAAATATATAGCTACTTATATACATATTCATATTGGTGTACACTAAAAGAAATATTATAGAACGAGATGGAAATTAACAGGCATAATCTAGTCATGCTTTGATATGTGTAATGTACAGTAAGTCATAAAATTATTTTCATAAAACTTGCTACTATTTATTTTAATCTTTCTGGGTCACTTTCAATATGTGCATATGTAGTAAAGACACCATATCTTCGATCACAACAACACAACAAATTTAGGAATAAGCTTCATAAAATAATTTCACATAATCTACGTTTAGTTATGTACAATATTATGAAAACTTCAAATTGTCATAACTTTGTTAAAAATAAACCGATTTCTTTGCGAAATATCAAATTTATCATTATTTTTCCCCAAATTTGATTCTACATCAAAAAATAGAAAATTAAATTTTTTATATGTCAATTTTTTCATACTACTTTGTCGCTATTATGAAAACTTTAGAATGTATGTATTTAATAATCATAAGTACAGGGTGTCTCATTCCCAATAGTTTTATAGGTAAATGCTCATCAAAAATAATCGATTAATAACTTTTATAGTAATTTAAAAGTAACAATCAGTGTATTATTTTAAGTGGTGATAAATTTAATTTATAAATGTAATTTAACAGTCGCATCTAAAAATAAAAATGATGGCCATAATTACGAACAGTCACAATGTTTTCTCGCTGTGTATGTAAAATGCTTACATATGTAGCTTTTGGCGTAGGTAAAAACTTGTTTACCAGAAACTCAGTTCATAGGGTTGTCACCCCGCCTTATCGCAATCCTCTCGCGTTGAATAGAGCTTTGCAAGCAATTTAACAACCGTTGAGATGAGACACGCTAGACTCGACGGCATCTTGATAACTTTTCGATTTATACTCTATTCCCCTTTCCTCTATTTCCCCCACTTTGGGCCACCGCTTCTAGGGAATATTTGCTGTCATTTTTTTTTTTTTTTTTTTGGAAACAGTTTCAACTTTTTCTTGCCACACAACCGAAAAGTGTCAAACTGCGTAAACTTCAAACTGAAACGAGTCGGAACTGATGCCACCTGAACTGTTGTCTCCCTTCTATCTATCTCTCTCTCTCTCTCTCTCCCGCCCCTCCCCTCTCTCAACATTTCTCACCTCCATCGACGTTGCTGGACTTATTCAGTCAAGACCTGTCAAGGCTTTTGCGCTCAATTTGGCAGGCGACAATCGCAATCATTGTGAATGACTTTTCAACTGTGACGTCAGCAAACACTAAACACTATACACTAAACTACAAGGCATCAACTTTCCTCCGACTCTGTCTTTATAAGAGCAGACTTATTAGGCATTGAGTATATGAGATTAATTGCAAAGAGTTCTTACCCAAATTTTCTTTACTCATAGCTGCTTTAAACGAAATTTCTATATTATTATTTTAAAATTTATTTATTTTATTTTCGACACTCCGACTAGATACGCGTTCACATCTTAAATAAATGAAATTAATATATGTTCCATTCGAATTAGAAACCAAAAAAATACTTTAATTTTTGTGAAAAATCCGAATAAAAGAGCGATTGTTGTTGATTGTTGTATTTTATATGTTTGTTTTGTGTATTTATTCTGTAATTCCTTTCAACTAATCAAGTATTATTTCCATTTACATAGTCAACTCATTTAAATACAAAAGATCACTTGCAAAATATAGTCAGAAACAATTTCTATAATACTTGTGATAAACTCAGTCTCAATGTTCTCCATTTTTTAATATTTATTAATCTCTCTTCACATTATTTTATTTATTTTAGATTGTTCCTTCACTTGTATGTATGAATATTTCAACGAAAACAAAATATTTATCAAAAACTCATGTTATCTTGTGAAATTTTTTTGCCATAACATTTTCAAGTTATTTGTTTATAATTATACAATAGAATTAATCTAGTGGTGACTGTATTTGTATTTTTGCTAAGTCAAAACGATTATGAATTAAATAGTACATTTTTTTATCAAAATTACAAGCATTGTATATATATATATATATATGGTATATATATATATATATATATATATTCATGGATTAAATCGCAACTTCCAGTCATGTCGAATGTTGACTTAATCAGTCTCCTCAGACACTCTTTACAATTCAGTTGCAAAATGCTGTTAAAAATAATTTGTGTTATATTTGTCGTAAATACATTAATATCATTAACAAAAGCAATTCAAATTTCCGAACTTAATGAAACGAAAATATTTCTATCAATAAATTCCCAGTTGTCCGAGTTGAGGTAAGATTCTAAATATTGAAATCTTCGCAAATACAAGAATTTCTTAGAGCTGAGCAGGAACGCCAAGGAAAATTGATGAACGCACTTGTTAAGAATTCGGAAGAATACAATTCAAAGTCTTACCCACGCAGTTGTGCTGAGTCCAAGAAAAGTGGAATATTGGAAATACTTCTTCCCAAGTTTAGTGATCAACCTTTTAAAGTTGCCTGCCATGAGGAAACTCAAGGAGCCGGCTGGACGATCATCCTGAGAAGGATGGATGGGAGTGTAGACTTTCATCGCAGCTGGAATATTTACAAAAAGGGTTTCGGGGAATTAGATGGAGAGTTCTTTCTGGGTTTGGATAAAATACATGCGCTCACCGCAGAGAGAAGTCAAGAGCTGTTAGTTGTTCTTGAGGACTCTCAAGGTAACTCCAGTTCCGAAATCTATGAGAAATTTGCAATCGGAGGCGAAGAGGAATCATTTGCACTACGTACACTGGGTAGAGCCAGTGGAGATGCTGGAGATTCATTGCGGAATCATCATGGCATGAAATTCTCAACTTACAATCGCGACAATGATATAGAACCCAATAGACACTGTGCTGAAGTTTATACTGCCGCCTGGTGGTACAGAGGATGTCACGACAGGTTTGGACATTAACTTATAATGCTAACTATTCATTTCTAATTCAAATATTTGCACAGTAACTTGGCTGGTGTCTACAATAGCAACACAACAGGCAGAGGCGTCAACTGGCGTTCCTTTCGAGGAGTCAACTATTCCCTGCCAAAAGCTTTAATGCTCATAAGACCGAGAAAGTAGGAATGCTATATATATTTATATTTATATTTATTTTTCGTTCAAGAATTTAAAAAAATTATTTAACATAAAATGGAATATTTCCTGCACTTATTTTATTTTATTTAAACTATTTCATTACTCTATTTATTCAATTTATATGTGCATATACATTTTTATATTATTTCAACTGCGTTAATTTTATTGACACCGTTTTAAGAATTAGTTCAAGAATTTAATATTAGCTATAATAATATATTTTAATAAAAACTATAATTAAATATTTCCCGCACTTGTTTTATATTACTTTAAATATTTGATGAATCAATTTACTCAATTTACATGTGAATATCTATTTTTATTTTATTTTAATTGTGTTAATATTTTGAATCCCATTTAAGTTATTTATTTGTTTAGGTCTTTTAGTTATATCGCAAATATTAACACTTTGCAGATCATTTCTCTGTGTGCACTCAGATAATCTTGTAATTAGCCAAAGTGCTCTACTAATTAGTTGAACAACGGAAGGAATAAGTAAAACATAAATTAGCCAAGCGAATGTCACTCGATCAGTTTAAGGCTTCCCCCTTTTGCTCCACTTGCCACACGGTTCATTTCTTATTTGGCGTGGCAATTAACACGCCTCCATGCACCTCATGCACCTTCTGACCTCGTCCTGCAGGACGAAACAGGACGCGCTTAAAATCGCAATGCCATCGAACCGAACCGCAAAGGAGAAGGCGCATAAAGCGTGCATTGGAAATTAATTGCGGCTTCTGCAGCTTTCAGTGTAAGTGTGTGCGTGTGTGTGTGTGTGTGTGTGTGTGTTGCAGGTGCACATACGTGAATGAAGCAACATCATGCTGCATACACTACTACATATACACGTCCTTTGCTGCTTGGCACCCTTCAAGCGATGGAGATGAACAAAAAACCGGAACCAGGCGACGGGTAACTTGGGGCAGGTATTGTACAGTGGGAAAAACAGATATATTAGCTTATATTAATCAAAGTATGGGTATTTAATGCTTGATTGAATCGTTATTCGTTTCTTAATTTCTTTATAATAAAACAGCTTTCATGCGATTATGGTTTCAGTTATGCAACCGATTACAATTTCAATCCCTGGTTCATTTTGTATTTAAATTAAATATTTAATCATTATTTAAATTAAGTATATTACAAGTTACAAGTGTTTAAATTAAGCAATCATTATTGAGAGTGGCTTGAAAATTGGTTATGGTAGTTTTGAATTTGTTAGAGAGAATCATGCGATTTTGCCCACTGTGCAGTGAAGCAGGCAAAGGGGCAAAGAGGCAGAGAGGCAGTCAGTCAGTCAGGCAACGAGCCATCGAAACCGGGCACGCGGTTTGCCTTTTTATGAAAAATTAATTTGCTTTTTGTGTTCCGCAATAATAGTTTACTTTTTCCCCCTCTAGCGTGTCTCACTCTCCATCGTACTTCCGTCCGTCCGTCAATTGGAGTCCCCTTCGAATGTCGAATGTGCTGCCAATCAGAGCGTATGATTAATTTTTCGTCGCAATGCCTTTCGTCGGAATCTGCAGTTAATGTGAATGTGCATGTGTAATAACCACGATAATGACTTGTAAACCAAACTTGGCTGTAAAGATCAAGCTAAAAAGTGCTTCAAATCAAGCGGTTTAACTTCGCTCTTTAGCGCAAAGTATAACTTATCTATAATTTTTAAATATATATCTATTTAAATAACGTAAAATCTTGTAGAATATTCTTATAAATTGTAGAAGTTATAGCTTAGAAATCGATTAAAAAACTTTAAATAAATGTGAAAAATAAAATTTTATATTTTTTTTTTTAGACAATTATGAAGTTCTTTAAGAAAAACTTATTAATAAAAAAAATTAAACGAAGAATTTAAATTTTCCAAAAATGAAAGCGGGTGTTAAATTATATATATATCTGCAAAGATATATACATAGTTTTTCTGCATAGTTAAATTAATTATTATTTATATTAATATTGAACCAAATATTAACTGAAAGCTTTGACAAGTGATTAACTGTGTTATGTGAATATACTTGCATCTGAAACCTTTCTCAGCTGATTAATTATATTGTATTAATCAACTTGGTGGCTTTTCATGTAATACAAAATATTCAAATCTCACTGTTCGGCATTAAAATGCCATGGGGGATGAGTTTGAAGCAGCAGATTGTGCAACATCGGTGGCAACACTTTCCATGGTCATGCACAGTTATTTCCCTTACACACACACACACACACACACACACACACACACACACACAGCGCATATATTGTATTTTTGCAGTGTCACAACAAGAGCAACAACAATGCAAATGAAAACTTGCCAACAAGTTCTTAGAAAAGTTTTCTCAACCGCCGCAACGTCTGGCAGATTTTTCTCAGTTTTTATTATTCCTATTCTTATTTTTATTTTTATTATATTCGCTAGTGTTATTGTAGTTATGGTTGTTGTTGTTGTCAGCTCTTTAGAATTTTCCGCGCACACATTTCACATTAGAAAAACCACAAAATTATGCAACACAATATGAAATGCATTTGAAAGACAAGTGAATCTTGTCAAGTGCCACAGTGGCAAGCACGGCCAGAGGCTCCGGCTCCGGCTCCGACTGCGACTGCGACTCCAGGAGGAAGGGAGTTGGTCGGGGAGTTGGCAAAACGGAACCTCAGCGTCAGAGCAGAACACTTGAGTTGGCGCTTTAATCAAAAGTCAAATATTTCATGCAATGCGACGTATCTGGGGGACAGTGAGGGACAGGGGCAGAAGCAGGTGGGGGGAGGAGTTGTGGAGTACACGGAGTGAAACTACTTTAACAGCAGGCAGCTGCTGTCAGCATGCAAATGCAACCCTGCTAGCTGCTAACCCACACAATAGATGCCAACGACGATGACTGCAACTCGCCTACAAATTTTACTGCTTGACAATTTGAACAAGCTGCAATACGCCAGCTGCAAGTGAAAGACTAGTGTATACCCTATTAAAAAAATACCATATATTTTTGACACTCAACTCAATTTGAAAATCTTTTAGTAACTGTTAAATTTGTTCAGATTAATATTGTTGAGATATTTTCTATAATATGTCGGCAGCTTTTAAAATAAAATATATAAGTATTTTCATAGTTTATAGGAGTTGCAAATTATTTAATTCTTAGTGAAGTTATTTTAGGAAATAAATATATTATTTTTTCAATTTCTGTTGAAATATTCAACTAATTTAATCAAACTTTATTTATTGTTGGAAAATTGATTGATGTAAAATATTTATGAAATAATACATTACATTACAATTCCAGCTCCGTTTTGACTGAATATATTTGAAATTGACACTTGTGTATCATACAATATTAATCAAATAAATTACAGTTTGTAAATTAAAATAGATTTATTATTATAATTATATTTTTATGAATTGAGTATATTTTGTGGCAATTGATTTACTTCACCGCAACTTGTCTGCTCGATCAGACCCGCCCGCTGTCCACATACAGGGTATAGCGAAGAGAGAGGAGAGTAGAGGGAGGAGAGGAGAAAGCAGAAGATCCTCGGCAGCTGACTCGCATGCCTGTGCACTTGCAGCCACTTTGGATTCAGGCGCTGAATGGGCAGCTCCTGCTCCAGGGGATGTTCAGGGTCTGTTGTGGGGTCTGTTGAGACTGTTAGGTTTTTTGTTGGGGAGCTCTTTCGAGCTGTCTTTGGGCAGCGCTGCTTTCATGGAAATTACATTTTTGCATTCTGGCGTCGCTGCTACTCAAGTAAATGCAAATATTTCTCATTTCTCTTGCAATAAAAAGAGAAGAAACTGTCAAATGTATTCAAAATGTGCGCCGCATGCGAAATCTTTTTGAATATTTATACACACACACACACACACACACACACCCATACAAATACATGCATATAATAAATAAGGTTATGTGTGGTTTCATTTAAATTCCAAAGCAAATCATTTTCTTGAGAATGTTGAGATTACAGCTTACTAAAATTCATAGTCAATTCCTATGAAATTGGCTGCAACTAAGGTATAATAGCATAAAGTGCTCGACTAACAGATACCCTGCTGAGACATCAACTCAATGTTCAGTGTAAACTGAATGTAGGGTATCTGTCTGTCGAGGCGCGCTTTAAAATGCTGACCACTAGAGAATAGAATTTTAAATGACGCTTTTAATTAAACTAATTGCCCGAAAATGTGCATGAAAATTGAATTTTTAATGAAAGCGAACGCAAAATTGAAATATCAAATGGAACAAAGGGAATTGTTATTGTAAAATCTATTGTGAATATTTTTGTAAACATTAATAAGCATATTAACAGGAAGATTAGTTTGCTGCACTTGTTTTCATTTTAATATGCTATATAACATATACGTAATGCCATCAAGTATACGCAGGGATGAGAAGCAAAGCAACTTGATAATAAGAAGGAGAAACTGAAGGAGGAGAAGGAGCAGAAGGTGAAGGAGAAGAAGGAGAAGGAGAAGAAGGAGAGCTAAGAACCTCGTTTCATTCACGTTTTTATGTCTTCATTTTATTGTTATTTTTTGTTTACCCTTTTTTAATGGTCGATGGGAGCAGTGGTGGAGGGGGTGGGTGAGTTGAGGGGTTTAAGGGGTGGGGCATTAAGCCAAGTGAAGGCGCGGAGGCTTAAAGCATTTGAAAGTCCTTTATTTTCGTCCGTAAGAGCTTTCCGTTGTTATGAGACGCATAATTAGCGTGATTAAAATTTAAATTAAATTTTAAAATATATTAAAAGGTATTTGACGATAAATCCCATTTGCAAAACTCTTCCATCTGGCTTTCGGTTGCATTTTCGAGTGGAGTTTATTCACAACGAGTAGTCGTACTACAACAATTTGATTCAGTTTAAATAGATGCAGCTGCATAGCATTGCCATCATTTAAAACTCAATTTATGATTATTTCCACACAATTTAATTTTCGTAATTGATTTATGCATTGCATTTCAGCTGCTTATCAATCGAGGCGATTTCCCATCAACCCCAAGTTTATTCATAAATAACAAAAAAAACACGCTGGATGAAAAAAAAAACTGAATGAAATAAAAATACATATGTGAATGTTTTTATGTCGCTTCATTTGCTTGTTGGCGAGAAATAAACAGTTCTTCTACTCTATCTGCTGAGAATACATTGCCAATGTCATTTATTATGTGTCTGCTTATATTTAAATTTTTACACGGGATTAATTTTAATTCAATAGGTGTAACGAACTGATTTATGTGCTAATATTTGAGTTGTTTTTGGATTTGTTTACAACAGTCTAGGAATCGGTTTAAGTATGTAAACAAATATATATAACAAAGTTTAAGAAAAATAATAAAACAAAACTATTAAACATATATTTCAGCTATATAAAATCAAAATTAATGTGTTTAAAAGTAAAAAATTACAAGAATAAAAAAGGCAGCAATAAAATACGGAACAAAATGGAAAGTAAAAACTAAAATAAATCGAATTCAAAAACATTTTACTCTGCAAAATCAAATAGTGTTCGGAATTTGTGTAAGTTTAATACAGTGTATTTGAGTTGTCGATATCTTCATTCTTTTTTGCACATGATTAAATGTTGAAAGTGCAACAGAAGTGCAACATTACAAACTGATTAAAAATGTATGCAAATGTGTGCGCGTAATTAAATAAATTAATTAAGCAGCACTGTTGCCAAAGACAAGCGACACCAGCGGGGTCAAGGGGTCAAGGGGTCAGGGGGGAGGACAAGAGGACAGAGCCACTTGACAACCAACAAAAAGCAACAAAAATGGCCACAACTGAAATAACAAAGCTGCAAATTGAAATTGTTGGCCATTTGTAACTCTGGTCTTTACAAATGCAGTTGTTGTTGTTGTTGTTGTTGTACATATTGTTATTATAATTGTTGTTGTTGCTGCTGTTTCAATTGTTACAGTAATTGTGCAGTTTATTTTATCATTTGCCAGTCAAGTGCAAATTAAATGCACAGCGACATCACAGTCGACCTTTGTCCTTTGCCGCGACAACAGCAACAACAGCAACAATAGCAACAACAGCTGCGGTTCGTTTACCCCTCGGGGCAGCCCCTCCTCCCCCACCCTCCCCTTTGCTCAGCTCCATTTCCTCTCTATCAACAAAACCTCATTTTTGACATTAACAGATCAATTTAATACTTCAATTTACACATCTAAAATCCAATTTTAATTCATTTCTCATTCTACCTGCATTTTATTGGCAACAGAAACTGTTGGCCAATTTACAGTATTTCATTTTTTGGCAAAGCATTTGAATTTACGCTTGCAGTTTGTTTATTTATGATATTTTTCTTTATTGTTTATTATATTTTTGCTAAATCCGCAGACCAACAATTTATGAGCCACATTTCACAGATTGCAAAACAACTGCATTAAAATGTGTCAGTAGAGTTTGCCCAACTTCAAGATACCCTAGCTGACTATTAAATAATCCAACTCGAGATTGAAACCTTGAAAAAGTAAGTGAATCAATGTACATATTTAATTTCCACACTATATTTTTAATAAATGAAGTTTAATTCAATTACGTTAGATAGAAAAATTTTAAATTAGATTATTGGGAATAATGAACTATTGGCATAACAAATAAATGAAAACTAAAAGTCAAAAAGTATTAATATAAATAAAAATAAGCAATAAAATAGCAAGAAGTCTTGGTAAATAAATTGGTGACAATTATACAAATATACAAATTATCTTTATTAATAGTACAGTATATACTTATGATTCTGTTATTTTCATATAGATATTTATCATTGCATTGCATCCAATCTGTTGAGGCATTTAAGGTAATCCCCTTAAAATGATAATGTAAATCCTGATGTTAACATAAGCTCATATTTGCTGCTTACCAAACGTGAATGCGACATGTCTCCGGTTTCAATTGCAACCCATACTCTGCTCTACATTCCCACCCCTCACCCCTCAGCTACTCAGCTCTTATACAGTTACCCTTGCCGCGCACCCCTTAATAACAACCCCCATGACACAGGCACTCCTTACAGCACAGTTGAAATCCACACGGCGACAAAGGCAACAACAGTTTTTGTCGCTTTGGTGGTGAATTTACTTGCTATGAGCCATGGTGAGTATATGCTATTTGAATTTGAACTGCTGACCGTGGTGAGTGGTGAGTTGAGGCCATAACAGCGTGTGGAGACTGTTAACAGTGAGAGTGTTACTAACAGCAACAGTTGCTGTTATTTGCAGAGCAGTGCAATTTAAATGTATGAATAATGAAATCTTTATTATTTTTTAAATTATTTGACAAGTTTTTTGTTTTCAATTTTCAATTAAACAAGTTTTAATAAGCGAACTTGACTAACTTTTCATTAACAATTTTCGGAAAATTGAACAGCTAACTAAACATTTCCGAACTGTACTTGCAATCGTAATCAATATGCATAAGACTTGTTATTTTGATTCAACCAAGCCAAGTAAAGTCAACTCTTCTCCCTCTCTCTATCTCTATCCTTGCCTGCCTCTTTGCTGTTACGAATGCATAGAATATCAGAGAACTGTAGGCCTCAACCTCAACCTCTGTCTTGGTTGAGTCTCTTTTTGTGACGGTCATCATGAAATTGGATTGACATGTGTGACTCAGCTATAGTATTTTGGCTGGCCAGACTCTTGAAACTTGTCAAGGATTGTGTAAGTTGAGTGCCTGTGTATGTGTGTGTGTTTTTGTGTGTGTGTGTGTGTGTGTGTGTGTGTGTGTGTGTGTGTGTGTGTGTGTGTGTGTGTGTGTGTGAGTCTATTCAGGCGAATGAATCATGTAACCGAAGCTTTAACTTGCCATGTGAACGAACTCCAGCCGCAATAAATTTCAAATTGAACTAAACTAAGGATAGCACACACAAAGCACTTAGGTTTCAGTTCTCTCTTTTTCCCCCTCTCTCTCTCTCTCTCTGTCTCTGCCTGTCTCTCCTTCTCGACTGCCTCTTGTAGAGTCAATATCAACACACACACTCGCACACACATTTCCCTGGCGATTGTAAGTTGAGATTGCATTGCGTTTATTTGCAAAGACTTCACTGCAAAAGTCAATTGACTCAATAAATTATTTTTAAAGCAATCAATGCAACTTTGGCGACATAAATCCAATCCAAAAACTTTGCATTTTCCCCACATTCCCCAATCAATTTTACACATGTATGTATTTATGGACATTTCAAAATATATTCGGTGCAAATTGAAGAGCTGATAGTCAACTTAAAGTAATATTTAAGAATTTTAGCTAGAATAACATCAATTATACTCTTTTTGTGTGTATTATAAAGATTATAATATAACATTCTTTTACAAGAAACAATTTAAATATCATAGTTTAATATAGTACTTTTATAATTATTATGCGTGGCTTCGTTATTTGCTTGAATTTAAATAAGTTTAAATTGTTATACAAATAAGAAATTACTTTAAAATATGACAATTTAAGCCAATTAAAAGAAAAAGTTTTTAATAATATATTTTACAATTTTAACTCCAATATATATGGAATGTTAAAAATGTGATTTAACAATTTATAGTTGGAAATTTATTTTGTAATCTTTTAGTTTATATTGATTTTAATTTATATTGAGAATGCGTTTCTTTAGAAGAATCATACAATAGTGAAGTTCTATAATTCTATGCTATACAATTTATATCCCATTTAATTTCGCCCTAAAATCCATAAATTAAAACCAACTACGTTCACAAAATCAAATTGATTGTATATTAATTGTCTTTGACCATCAGGTAGCATCGGATAAGCAATTTGAAATATTTTCAATTATCATGTGCAACATGACAATGCACTCAATGAAGGGGCAACAAGGGGCAACTAGGGGGCAATGCTTCACTGCTGAAATTAGCCAAATTATTGGAGTAAACAGGGCGACGGTCGACAGTCGACAGACGACAGACGACAAGTCGTTTTCTTGTTTGCGCTTAAAATTTAATTTCACGCACAATTGAGTCCATGCATAATTTTGACCGGGGTGATAAATTATTGCTGTTATTGCACACGGAGGCATGCATAACAAGAGCCAGAGCCCGAGACCTGGCAACCAGGCAACCAGAGAACCAGAGAGCCAGGGAACCAGAGAGTCAGAGAACCAGAGAAGCGACCGCATGCAGCCAACCAACCTGTTATGCGTAGGCATCTAGAAATGGAGCTGGAAGCAAAATAATGACCATACGCCTGCCTCTCTCCATTTCCATTTTCACGATGCACAGTGGACCCTTTGTCATTGTACGTCTACAAAAATAATATTTTGAGCTCGCTTATATTTTTAAAAATTTCAAAATTCCAACCTTTAAGTAAACATGATATTTCGTTGGTTTAGCGACTTATTCATATTTTTTTCTTTATTGATTTACACAATTTTACAGCTTAAATTAAACTTCAAAAATATTCTCAAGTAAAAGTACTCTAAGTAAAAGTAAATATTCTATTTGTGGCAATGTATATAATAGGGAGAAGAATACCGACTACCTTTTTGTTTTCATCGATGGGACACGCATTGGCTGAGCAACAATTTGATTTCTACGATGAGGTCAAAAATTGTATATCTGATTGATTAGCCAGAAAGGTGGTCAAATGTTTTTACTTTCCCATTTATAATTAGTGTTTAATTTTCTAAGAAAAACTCTTATTTCATTACGGTATATCTAGTATATGAGAGATCAGCATTAATTACTCATATCGTGCTATTTTCGTCAGTGTTCTATTCGTTTTGGCAATTCCATAACTGTCTTTTTCCCTCCCTTTCCACTTGGCGCTTTATAAAAAACATAACTTTGTAAAGTTTTAATCAATTTTCTTGCGAAATAAAAATTTCTTCTGCATTTAAATTGTAAATTCCCTTCTTTTACTATCCATATTTTCCTTTCGATTCACAATTTGAATTAACTTTACTGCTTTTGTTAAGCTACATTATTTTGTCAGTTTTTTCGGCCAACGATCCCATAGTGCTTCGTTGCATTGTCGTCGTCGTCGTCATCATCGGTTCGGTTGCTCGTTTGCTACGTTCATTAATTCGCTGCCATAAAACAGTCAGATGCGGGAGGGGAGGGGGACATATTTTGCTTTGCCTGCATTTGCATACTTTCAGGCGGCAACAACAGTAGGCACCTGTTACCGCGACCAGGTCCCGATTTCAGCTGCTCCTCTCGCTCCTGCTGCTGCTTCAAGCTGCGCATACGCCTCCAACACATGTCTGCTCATAATTAATGTGTAAATTGTAAAGCTGCGCTCGCCCATTTCCTACTATTTGTGGCCGTGTACAACAGCGAAGGCAACCAGCTCGACAACACGGCCAACTGGGGAACGCGGGGTTAAAGGGGAGGAGGAGGAGGAGAAGGGAACCAAGCCTAGTTAATACAATAACAACAACATCAATAAACGACTATGACCCGGGACATGCTGGGCCAAAATGCGTTTGGACGTTGCAAGTTGCACGTTGCACGTTGCACGTCGCACAAAGCTTAATTGCATTTAGTTCTCATGCCCCACACGATCATATCGAAACAGGTAACAACAGCTGAGCAAAAGCTTTCAAACAATTTATTTAGGCATAAGCTTTAATTGATTTATGACTCTTAAATAACAACATTTAATAATCAATACTTAAATTTTTATATAAATGCAAGACTTATCTGAAGTATTCACACAGTAGCTGCCAGTTAATTTTAAATAAAAACTATATTTTAATGTGACAGAATGTATTTTGAATAAAAAATATTATTAATGTGTTATGTAATGTAAAGTAAATTGTTTATTAGTGTTCGGACTTAAACAAAATATTATCACTATATTTTGTAAGCATATTATATTTAATTTATAGAAACCAAACAAATCTTTAACACTCAATTTTTGAAACATTTTGTTTTACTCATCATGAGATAAATTTAAAAAATTACGAGAAGGCTGTAAAGAAAGAATTGAAAATGTTGGAAATGGAATAAAATGAAATAAAATTACAATGAAAAGCCTGAAAAATAGAAAATTCCGAATGACATTCTGTAAAGTGAAATAACAAGACATGTTTCGATTTTGAAATATAATAATATTAAAATAAATAAATTATGTTCATTTGCTATTACAACCTATAAACTTAACTAGTTTAATAACACAATTTGGCTATAGTTTCAATCGGAGAATTCTCGATCGGTGAGTTGAATTTCATAGGTCAGAGCTGGATCGTTGTAACCCTGGGAACGATATTCCAGGATACTTTCGAAGAGCTTACAATAATTACGTAACACTTTGTAGGCATCCAAATTTCTAGACATTTCGAAAAGCAGTATATTGGGCTCCGACTTGACTCGTCTTAGAGTATAGACTAGTTTAGGCAGCTCTAGATCATTGCCTAGAATATTACGTAGTTTCTGCAGTAAAATCGCGGGTTTCTCTTCACTGTACGAAATGAGGAGCAAACGTGAATGAGAATACGCTCCATGATCCTCATATTCGTAGCATTTGTTAAGCTGTTCTTGGTCACTTGTAGGCTGTGGGACCTGTCGTCTCACTCGATAGGATCCATCATTGTTACTGAGAATAGACCAATCCCAAATTGGTAATTGCCGACTTGGCGCTGTGTCTGCGGGAAATGTAAAATCTGGGCTATATCTGATCGTTGGCCTTGGATCTGCAACAAAAGAAATGTTTAATAAACAAAAATGCAATTAATTTTCCAGCAATTACTATACTGTTAAAAAGTATATTAAGAACTAATTAGATGTTGTATCTTGTTTAAAATCAAAGTTTATTCTTTCAATAATTCTATATTCTATGCAATAGTTTTTTAATACTTACGAGTAATGCAATTGCACATTGAAATTATAACACTAAATAGCGAAATTGCGAATAATATTTTGTGATGCATGATTTAAAGCCGTTTATGGTCGCAATGTTGAACGACGACTGTCGGTCCCAGGTGTTGAGTCTTAACTTATATATACGATTTAACACATTGACCCAATATATGACGTCATAGCTGACAAATATTTATCTGAGGAATCTCGTTTTCGATAGTCTTCAATACAATACTTGCGTAATTCCTGGAATGCTAACAAAATCAATGTGAGGTGATGGATTGTTAATTCATCTCCTGAGTCAGAGACTGAATCAGGCCTCAAACGAATAGAATGACAGTTTTAATACCCTAGAAATCTGAGCTGTGCCAAAACAGCACTAGAAGATTAAATAACAATAGTAATCATTTGTTCATTAGATCTTTTCCAAATTGTGTAGCGAAAATTTTAATCTCTAGATTATTTATAGTTTTTTATTTATATTTATTTTATATATAAACACATATGTCAATATTATGTATATTCACGTCGTTATCTGTTTTTAAAACTAATTTGTACTGCCTAATTAAATATAATAATACACAATTATAATTGTATAATGTTATCTCTTTTAAAAAATAAAATTAAGTGCCTAATTAATTGTAGTACACATCTGTCTTTGCATCTTTATACTCGCTATTTATTTTTCTAAAAATATTATTTAGTGACGCTTAATATTTATATTACTTTCTAAGCAGTGCAAAGTCCAGGTAAATGCAGAGTATTGTTATCAACACTAAGAGTTCTCTAGAACTCTTCATTTTATTTGTTGAGTAAATACTTATTATTCATGATCATATTCACTGATAAGTAAATGATTCAGATTCCAGCAATTCCCAAGCATTCACACTTATGAATCGCATAGCAAAAGAGGAAGATAGATAGAGATAAAGAAAATAGATAGAAGAAGAGAATATACTTATTTCACGAGTCATTTTTAAACTGAATACAAATTTTGTTGATTCAATTGAACGTGACTCTTGTGGCATTGTTTATGTTTTAATCAATACCAATGTAGTCGACGTTGAAATACCTTGTTAACTAAAACTATTTTAATTATCACTGACTTAATTATATAGTTACCTTCAATTAATTTCAATCATTTTTTAGAGAACTACCAACTTAAAAACACCCTCTAATTTGTACATATTTTTTAAATTAGTTGTATATACCAATCTAATTTGTATTAAATTAACTTAACCAAGGATTTCTGGGAATTCTGGGTCATAATTTCCACCTGAAAATGTTTTCCTTGTCGCATTTAAGCTTTTCTCGTCTTCATTTCTATGGATTTACTTTGTCATGCGAGTATTTTCTAGTGGGTGACCTTTTGACATGAGGTTGCTCCCATTTTGAAAAACTGAGGAAAGCTTCTCGTAGGTCTTTTTTGATTTTGTAAGCTGCAGAGCACACAATTGTTCGTCTACTTTCTACTGTCTACTGTCTTCTGTCTTCCGTCTGCTGTCTGTTCTCTCCTATCTGTTGTCCCCGTAGTCGGGTGCCATTAGTGAGATTAAAACTATGACCAAAGCAACTGACGCAGTGCTTGGGCTTTGTTTCAGCTAAAACAATGGGGCGTATCTTCTCTATCTTCCTCGTAATGACGCAATGCGTACTCGTACATTGTATACAATAGGCATGCCTCTCTCTCCGTCGCTCTCCCAAATCCACTGCAGTGTGCATAGCATTTTCATGGACGTAGCTAACGCCATGCGAAGGGGAGCCAAAAAACATATATATAATTTAATATATACGTGTAGCTATACCATTTGTTCTCTTATTATTTTCCGGTATAATCCTTAAAAGAAATGCAGAATAATAGACTTCGATTACTTTAAAATATAAATGAAGTTAAATTAATTGTTGCATTGAATAAAAATATTTACTTGTCCTATAAAAACACATTTATAAAAATCTAAATTATCTAAATAACATTTTTTGACAATCAATTGAACTATTTAAATCGATATTAATAAAAAATGACAACTAAACTCAGTATTAATTGTTGAAGAATTGAATTTTGTCCCATTCCTGTTAACTTTTCCAGAACTTTGCCCTTGATACCACTTTAAAATCTTCAAACTCTGATAACTTTGATAAAACCAAACCCAATTTGTAATGCCCACGACCTGTCCCCCCCTTTCACCGCCCTGTCTACTTCCATGGTACTTTTATTGAAAGAGAGGATATATTATCATAGTACTGTGATGCAAGCATCCATAACAAAACAGTTGACACAACTGCACTTGCAATACTAAAGGAGAACAGAAAGGGAGAGTTATATAAATACGACGGGAGAGAGAGAGAGAGAGAGAGAGAGAGAGAGAGAGGGAGAGAGCTTTTGTAGTCTCTCTAACCTAACTTTAATGAGCTCGACATTCATTTATAGAAGCCAGTTCAATTTGTTGGCCACAAATCTTGGAATGAGTCCATTTTCCCATTTTCCTACCCCCTTCCCCTCGTCCCCCCTACATTTCCTATTTGAATGCAACTCTGCAATCCTGTAATTGACAGTTGAAATGCACAAATCCCATTTGACAACAGTTCCAATTGGATAACCGTAATTTGTTAAATGTCACATTACTCAAATTAAAGAGTCCAGTCATTAATAATCATGACAATAATTAATGCGACAAAAGCCAGATTATGTAGAATGCCTTATCTATTTCCAGTCAGACTAGAGCTCTATATATCAGTTTTAATTGAGTTTTACAGCCTTCATTTAACTCAATTCGAGCTCTTTAGAACAAAGTCTTAAGCTTATCCAAAAATACCTTTTCTAAAGAAATTTCCTCTACAAAGTTTGCTATTATTAAAGTGATCATTAAAAATGAGTCTTATTTGTCATTTATTTTTGAAAACAGTTTAATTGCTGCCTTGAAACATATTTTTTCATGCCTATTATTTGGCCAGATTAATCCATTCCAATAGCTTACAAAGCTTGAATCTTGGGTATTTAAATAAGAATCCTAAAAACTAAATATTTTAGAAAAAGTTTCTTGTAACTGTTTTAAAAATTCATTTATTAAAAGCTCTTATCGCTGCTTTAATGCAATTTTTTCTATGTTTATTATTTGGTCAGATTTTTGCTTAAAGTTCCATATTGAGTATTTAAATAAGAATTCTTAAAATTATATTTATTTAGAAAAGTTTCTTGTAGCTGTTTTGAAAATTAATTTCTTAAAAGCTTTTTTCATTCAACTTTAAAGCTGCTTTAATACCTTATCATGTTGAACTTATGAAGTTTGCTTCATAATTTACTGACAATAAGCCCGTCAAATAATGAAAGTTGTACATTCTAAAAAGTTCAAAGTATGCAGTTAAATAAGTTTTGGCGTCTCGAAATTAAATTTAATTTGCACCTCTTCTTCGATGTGAAGTTCTTTGAAGAACAGCGTCAAACACTTGGGATCCAAACGCCTGTGAACCTTTATTGTGGTAACTTTAGTAAGGGAAGAAGGTAAGAACGGGAAGAGTAATAAGAAGAGTTTGAAGGCAGAGTTGATGGAAGAAAAATGTGCACACGGCGTGATTACAAATTGGTTTGGTTTGCTTTGTTGTGGCTTTTAGCCAAGTTACCAAGCCTTGACTTGTTCTTTCTTTTTCTTTATTTTTACTTATTACCTGATACAATTTGATTACACACATGAATTATGAAGCAAATTCAGCTTGTTTTCCTCTACTTTTGTCGCATTTGACATTTGGCAAACATTTCAGCATTTGGCAAACCACTTTTTTTGGGCCACAATCAAATGGTACTCATATATCTTAAGGCGGGGACGCAAAGATTTCAATAAATAGCCAGAGGATGCAAAAGGAACGGAAATTGTTTGGCTTTGGCTCTCGTCCTCCACGTCCTCCATTGTGCATTTGTTTGCTCCGCAATATGGTCCCCAGCAGCAGTTTTATTAAATTCTTACAAAGGCTTCGACTTCGTCTTCTTCGCGTCGCACAAAATAACAAGAAAAAACGCAAAGAAAAAAGGCAATAAAAATCATTTAACAAAGTCAAACAACAATAAAAATTAAACTTTGCCGTCAACGTAGCCAAACAGCGACATTCGAATGAGATGACTAACAGATACTCTCTAATTTGCGACATATCATTTATTTTTCAATATTTCCACTTTTCTAAGCCACAAATATTGATAAAAATTTTAACAGATTACTTAATATTATGTAAAAATTATTAAAGCCCGATGCAAATTTAAATTTTTCATTAAAACAGTGAAGAAATAATAAGGGCTTATTTGTCATTTAATTAAAATGCGTTTTAAATTCTTCATATATTTATATAAGAAAATATAAATTAATTTTTATATTATATTTCAAATTAAATTTTAAAAATCCGAACTAAATTGGATTTTTTAATTTGTATTGTAGTAATGTGTATGAACCACTTGGATAAAAAAATGTTATATTCTATGATTATTAAACTAAAAATGTTTGTATTTATATAAATTTTAATCTTCAATTTTAAGAAGTTGCGATTTATTGGTTATTTTATTTATTATTTTCAATATCAAGTTTTGGTTATATGACGAATTACCTTTAAAAAAATTAATGAAGAGTTTTTATTTTAATTATAAAATAGACTATCACTTACTTTTTTCTTTACTGTAAAAATTGTCAAACTTGCATGCACTTTTGATTACAGGGTATGCTGTAAGAGGCGAAAGCAGCGCAAGTCAAGCGTAAAAAGTGAGAGAGAGAGAGAGGAGAGAGAGGGGGAGAGAGAGAGAAGTAAGCAAAGAGCGAAGCAAAGCAAACGGCAGAAGTACATAACAAAAGGAAAATTAAATAATAAATATAAATATAAATAACGCACTGCGATATGCGACCGAGAGCCAAAAGTCAAAAGTTTTCCAAATTAATTTTCAAATCTGCAGCAAGTGGGAAAACTCAACTCATGTGTGTGTTTCTGTGTGTGTGAGTTGTGCCTGTCATCGTGTGAAAGGACACAGAGGAGAACAATTTATTATGTCATGCCTCGTCAGACAGGGCGAGAAGTGGAGAGGGGGGAAGGGAGAGGGGGTTGCAGGGACACTGAGATGTTGCCTAAGCCAAAGGCAACGACATCATCATAAATCAATCCATTTGACGACCTCAACGATGAGTTAAGCTCAACGGAGAAAATCATTTTGGCGGAGTGCGATGAATTTAATTACATTTAAGCGAATGCGAATGGGTGGCAACCCTAACACAGCCCACACATTCTCCATCTCTTTCTCGCTCTCGCTCTGTCTACTGTCAAATAATTCAATTATATTCACTTCGATCCATTTGGTTGCAATGCAATAATGCTAAGTGCTTCCCTGACTTGAAACATGACTTGAACAAAAGGTCCAAAAGACACTTTTGCACAGAAAGAGTAAGGAAAAGAAAGAGATAGCGATAGCGATAGAGATAGAGAGAGATAAGCCAACACATTTCTTGTTTACTCAAGGACTGATGTATTTATATTGATAACTGTAGCTTACCTTTTTCTTTGGCACAAGGTCCGGAACAATTTTAAGTTTGTCATTAAAAAAAATTATGAAATAAAAAGCTCTTATTTGTCTTTTAATTAAAATGCTTCTTTTATTTAATTAAGAAAATATAAATGAATTTTTATATTATAATTTTGATATAAAAACTATTTATTAATTTACATTTTAGAAATCCGAAATAAATTGGACTTTTAATTTGTATTAAATTATGTATATCTTAGATTTATATTACTTGGTTAAGAAAATGTTATATTCTATGTAAATTTTAAATGGCTTTAACTTTATTCTTTAATTATTATCACAAAAATTAAAAGATATGTGTCGCTTTTTGAGTGGTTTTTCAAAAAAGAGACTTTTTTTAATTTTCACAAAAATTATCATAAATGACAACTTAAATGTCAAATTTAGTAACTGTGAGATTTCACCGCTGCCAACTGGGAAATAATCAGAATGTGACACACATGTTTGTCTCCGCGTTTCTTATGTTTAATTGGATTTAGAGCTAAACTCGAGCTGCTGGCTGTAAAGCAATTATTTTCATCTTTACTTCCTCAGTAAATATAACATAAATGCACTGAAAAAAAGTTATGGCAATAACTCTTTGCTCAAGATTACTTAGTTACAAGATTTATTTTTAATATATGTAGCTGACATTGCTCAATATTTTTTTGAATTATCATTCCTCTTACATTTTTAGTGAGATTGTTCATAAATAAATTATTCTCATTTTTATTTCTGAAACACGCCTCATACAAAGGTTGTAAAATATGTCTTAAACTTATATGTTATTTTCTAGAGTTAAAATGTGTTACTGAAAAATATTTAAAGATAATAGTTTAAAATTTCTTTATTAAGATATACAGATTTATGCATAGAAGAAATCAATTCTCATAATGAAATAATAAGAAAGAAAGATATTCCTTCTTTCAGTTGTGCCATAAATTTAAGAGACTTTGTCCATAATTTTGCTTAGTGTATAACAAATTCGAGGATATTTTATAAAGAACAACCACAAGTTGAGAAGCGACGACAAATTCAAGTGTAAATTTCACTTGAACTGATAATTTCACTCAATTTGTGCGCGCTGATGAGCAAAGTTTTCCCATTTGCATGCGACTACGTGTGCCACGCCCACCGACCGCCGCCCACTCTGCCCAACCCTCTGGCAACACTGAAAATATATATAATTTACTCTATGCTATGGATGTAGTAGGAAGTAGGTGAAAAGTATGGTGTAAGTATATTTGGGTGTGATTTCAGCTTTCTTCTATTGCTCTGATTTCTTGGCTGTCTTTCAATTTCTTCTGCCCCTTTTCATGTTCTTCTCCTTCTTCTTGTTCCTCTTCAAACTGAGTTGAAGGTGCCAATTAGGGATTTCCGCCTCAATTACTTTTCGTGAGCACACGAAAACCCAAGTTTTGTATGATTTTCGCATGACAAACTTGCAACTTGCCCCAACCCCACTCGCTCTTTCTGTCTCTCTCTCTCTCTCTCTAACTGTCTCTCTCTCTCTCCATCAGACTGAGAGCTGCTTCCGTTACAAGAGTATTTACTTCCTTCAAAAATGTAATTGGAACTGCGCCTCGTCTTCTTCTACCAAATAAATATAAAAAAAGAATATCGGAAAAAGTTTGGTGCGTGCTAAAAAATTCGTTTGCATTTTCCACGTTTCATCAGCGAAAAAGCAGATGGGAAGAGAGCATGAAAATAGTTTTTCAAGCTGCTAAAAGATTGCAATTTTCGGGAGATTTGAGAGGGAAAATGCAATAAGTTGACAGCAAAATCAGCCGCAGTTTGTCAAAGTTTAATTACATTTTATTTGGCCAATAATAAATAATGAAATCATGTTGCATTTTCCGCCGTGACAAGTTGCCACAAGTTGCATGTATCAAGTCAATCTTCTTGAGGTTTTCCAACTGAATTTCGTGCAAGCCACAAAATGTTGCTACCAGTCATTAGTGATGTCCGAAATCAAAGTTCATTATTATTGTTGCTGCTGCCTTGTGGCAAGCACAATCAAGCCGACAACAGCATCATGGCGTATGCGTAATGCGTATACGTAATATTTAATTGCATCAAACTCAACTGAACTGAACTGAGCTGCATATTGGCTCTGCGGCTTTTGTCATTGATCAAGTTGCCTCATCGTTTTACAAAAGAGCCAAGAAAATAAGCAATGCATGCCGCATAAATCATGTACCATGTGGCGTGTGGCATGTGGCAAGAGGAGAGTGCAGCTCTGGGCGCCAAAAAACGAAGCGAGAGCTCATCAACTAAATGCAAAAGCTGCTCGACAAGTTCTCTGTGTACTACAAGAATAATTGACGACGATGAAGGATAATGAGCACACCACACACACACAAACACAAAGACACACACACACACAGGCAAAGAACGAGGCCTGTGCAGCTGCAATGCACTGTGAAGCAAAATGACATTTTTTAATACATTTCTTAAAGTTAATATATATATAATATTTTGGGACTGTAGAAATATTTTTTTTTTTTTTTAGTATCAATAAGCTTAAATGTTTTAAAAAGTACACAAATGAAATGGGTCCTACTTTTTAATTAAAATTTAAATAAAATAATAATAGAAAACAAAAGACTAGTGATGGAAAAAATTGATTGAATCAAATAAGAAGCCAAATCATGATCAAATTGACATTCAGTTAAGTTTATACAAAGTTATAGCAGTTTGAAGTATTGAAAAGCTTAAAGCACAAATTAACCTGTATTATGGCGCATTACTGTAATGTAAAAAGTTTGCTCAAATTGAAAAATATATTCAAAACTTATTCAAATGTATATTGTATTTAATTATAACTCCACGAAAAGCTTTCAAGTTTGTTTTGGACAGCTTGGAAAAAATAAATATATTGACTTGATAGTAATAGATTATTTTTTTAAATTATGAATAAATACCAGATAAATGGTAAAAAATTCCCATAGTGCAATGCCAGTAGAAGAAGAATGAAAGATGACTGAAACTGAAACTGGAGTTGAGGCAACAGGATGAAGTCTGTCTCTCTGTCTGTCTCTCTGTCTGTGTGTCCTTCTGTCTGACTATTATAATCCTGCGGAAACACTTGAAAATGATGGATGAAAATTATCGTTTTCTGCAACGCATGCAAATCCGCAAAATTACTTGCGAATGATTAATGCTCAGGCTCCATTTGCTTGAATATCGTTTACGTCATCATCATCAGCATCATCATCATTAAGCTAACCGTATCATAATTTAAAAAAAAGGCATTCGAGGATGGAGCAAAGGCAGCTGAACTTCATTTGAAATTCATATTTTAAATATTCGTCAGTCAATTAGCGACCAAAAAAGACTCGACACCAAAATTTGCATTCGAGTGGAAAATTATCAAATTAATATTCAGTCAACTCGACAATGCGCAAGAGGAGAGGGAATATAGAGGGAGGGAGATGGAGATGAAAATGAAGATGAAGATGGACAGACTTGGGCAATAAATGTCACGAGTCTCCCAAGTTTCTCCATATACTTAGGTGGCCAAGTTGTCAACGCGAATTCAAAACTTGCTCTAACAATGTCAATTTGATGAGACATTTAAATATATTTGACAATAACAAAAAGTGTAGCAAAAAGTTGACCTCATCACAAGTTATAGAAATGGTCGAATCATCATTATCGCTCTTTTATGAGAGTACTCCCAACCGCAGAAGGTGCTCCAATTGATACCCATACCATGTCGAGTGTCCCTGTAATTCCCCGCCAAGTTGCTGTAATAATTTAATGATATAAACAATGCAATATCATTTAATCATTTATACCTGTCGTGACAGTTCTCGTACCACCAGGCACCTCTGCTGTTTACGGCGCAGTTTTCGTATGGTATTAAATCGTTGTCCCGATCAAATGTGGAGAATTTCATTCCAATATGTCTTGAAAGTGAATCTCCAGCACTTCCATTCGCTTGTCCCAAAGTCTGTAAGAGATATTGTTCATCCTCGTTTCTGATAGCAAAGTCGTCATACGTCTCAAATGTTTCAGTTCCTTCGAAGTTCTCAAGTACTACAATTAGCTCCTGCCTTCTCTCTGCAGTAAGTGCGTGAATTTTATCTAAGCCTAAAAAGAATTCTCCATACAGATCTCCAAATCCATTTTTGTACTCCGTCCAGTTGCGATAGAAGTTGACCCTTCCATTCAATCGCCTCAGGATAACAGTCCATCCTCCTCCCAGAGTTTCCGCGTCGCAGGCAACTTTGAAGGGTTCTTTACTAAATTTGGGTAGGAGTATTTCGTTGATCCCATTAGACTTGGCCGCAGTACAATTGCGATGTTGAGATTCTAGTTCTAGATCCGCAATCGTAGATTGAACATCTGGTTTTTTAACAAGCGTATCTATCAATTTTCTTTGAAGTTCCAGCTCCGTTTTAAGAAGTTGAATATCGGTGGCCTTTAGAAGCGCATCCATTAATTTATCTTGACGATCCTGCATATTGGTTGCCTTAACAAGTCCATCAATTAGATTTTCGTGACGGTCTAGTTCTGCTCTAATAGACTGAAAATTAGTTGCATTAAGAAGTCCGTCCATAAATTTATCTTGACGATCTAAAATGTGCATTGATTTAACAAGCCCATCTATCAACTCTCCGTGATTTCCCTGTTCTGCTCTAAGAAATCCATTAGTTTGTCAACAATTTAAACATTCTTATATTTTGGATGTTACCTCATTTGGGATATTTGGAAATTTATCGAATGAATTAAGTTTGTTTCATTATATTCAGAAAGTGGAATAGCAGTAGAAATCGTAACAACTGAATTTATTACAAGGATTATACAAATCATTTTCTGCAACATTTTTCAACTCAACTTTAATGACACAGACAATATTTGAATTGTTGAGAAAAAATTAATACTTGTGCGACATCTGCAAACGCAGGCGTCTTATATACTCTTCATATGCATAAACAAATATTATGTGAAATAATCAAATTATTTGACTTGACCCGAAATGATTCGGACTCTTGGAATCGTTTGAGATTGATTTTTCGAGACCATTGGACTCAAATCTGCCTATAGCACAAATAATTCGTAAGCAATGCAATCAATCAAGTAAATCATTTATCGCAATACTCGTCATAAGAACAGAAAAATAAATACCCCGCACGCAATTTATATATATATTTAGACATCTTTATACAATTATATATATACTGCCCAAAAAGTAAATACTGATCCCCAACTAAATAATTTTATAGTTTTAATATCAGTATTTACATCATCAGATCCCCAAGAGCCGTGTGTACTAAGCCCATCCATGTTTGCTTCTTTGCTAGTAAACGTAATGCATCTGGGTCATTTGCATCATTCATAAAGAGATTACAAAAGACAACATGTATTTTTACGCTTCACAATTACTCATGAACAGATAAAGAACTGATAAGCTTTCAAAAATTTCACAACACGCGCACTGATTACATTGCTATCGACTTATCGATAATTGAATATTCTTATCAATATATATACAGGTGCGGCTTAATATATACAAATGGTTTCTTTAAGCGCATGCACACTTATATTCATTGCATTGAACCGTAGTAATAAAGTAACATTATAATCGCTATTATTTTATAAAATTTATAATTTAAACATATTTATGGTTGCCACTTCCGTTGTGGTATATATTGCTGCCAACTTTTTAGATGAATGCATCAGAAAAAAGCTGAAATCACGATGCAAAATAGCTTTCAAGCACAATCCAACTTTTTTTAGCGCTTTTGCGAGTTAGCTCCAACTCATTTCAACCATCTGGCAGCACTGCAGACGTCAAAATTTTGCAAAAAGTTGTACCAAAAACTAGCGTCAGAAACGCAACCAAGCAATAAAAAGTATTAAATGTGTAACAGTTGCAAGATATTTACATAAAATAAACAATTGCAAGAGAGAGACAGTGAGTTAACGCGTACTTAATTGCCAACTGACTGTGAAATGGAAGCGCTAATTCCAGTTATCAACAAATTACAAGATGTCTTCAACACCGTCGGCTCTGACTCAATACAACTGCCGCAAATTGTTGTACTCGGCAGCCAGGTAAGCGATTCCAAAAACATGACAATGACTGTTTTAACTGCAAAGTGAAGAATTTAAAATAATAATTATGCAAATCACTCGAAATTCGGGACATATATAATATTAAGCACGCACTTGCAATAATATATGTAGTTTAATTATATAACTTGCAGTTGCCGGCACGTACATAAGTATGTATTTGTTAACAAATGTTTTCAATTACCCGTTTATGTTGCTAAGATTGTCGTCAAGTGCTGTGCGACAGATTCTTAAATAGCTCCGATTCTGTTTATATAATGGAATCCAACCGCAGCTGCTGGCTATGAAAAATCGATACCCATTTCAAGGCACATAAAACAACAACAGCTGCTGTGACACATTCCCACACACACACACACAGTTAAATAGTGTGCTTTGTTTTGATTATCGCTTGAAAGCAACAATTGAAGCTCAATTAATTGCCAATTCATGTCTCTGTGTCTCTATGTGGAAATGGCTGTAGAATCTGCAGCAGAATTTGGTTGCAGTCAGTGCAGCCAATTCTTAAAGTCCTAAAAATTCTATATCAACATTTTAAAATAGCTAGAAAAAGCTGTTTGAACTGCAAGAAAACCACATAAATAGCCTTTTGTAGTTTCTATATTCATTTTATATCCTGCCTGCAATACCAAATCTAATATCTGTATCTGTTACGTCTCTGAAATCTATGTAACTGTAGTTACAAGAGCCTGCGATAATTTGAATCTGTCCTGAAAATTTAAACAACACCATCAGTTATTAAACCTTGAAGTTAATGGAAAAATTAAAAAAAAAAGAAGAATTTCTACTTGAATGACTTAATTATACATATGTACATATAACAAATTTAATATTATAATACTTCGATTGCAGAGTTCAGGTAAAAGTTCCGTTATCGAGAGCGTCGTTGGACGCTCGTTTCTGCCACGAGGAACGGGAATCGTGACGAGGCGTCCGCTGATTTTACAGCTAATTTACTGTCCACTTGAGGATCGCGAGCATCGCTCAGCAGAGAATGGTAAGCGATAACTCATGTAGTATCTACTTGTACACAACACATTTCTTCTGCTGTCTCTCCAGGCACTGTTAATGCGGAGAATTGGGGAAGATTTTTGCACACGAAGAAATGTTTTACGGACTTTGATGAGATTCGACTTGAGATCGAGAATGAAACGGAACGTGTGGCGGGCAACAACAAGGGCATATGCCCGGAACCCATCAATCTGAAGATTTTTTTCGACTCGTGTTGTCAATCTGACTCTGGTGGATTTGCCAGGCATTACCAAGGTGCCAGTGGGGGGATCAACCGGAGGATATTGAAGCGCAAATTAAAGATTTGGTAGTCAAATACATTGAGAATCCCAATTCAATCATTTTGGCTGTGACAGCTGCCAACACGGACATGGCAACCAGCGAGGCCCTCAAGCTGGCCAAGGATGTAGATCCCGATGGCAGGCGAACTTTGGCCGTCGTGACCAAGCTAGATCTCATGGATGCCGGCACAGATGCTATTGATATATTGTGCGGACGTGTCATTCCCGTCAAACTTGGCATTATCGGTGTGATGAATCGCTCGCAACAAGACATAATTGATAAGAAAGACATCGATGATCAAATGAAGGACGAAGCGGCTTACCTGCAACGCAAATATCCAACACTTGCCACACGCAACGGCACACCGTATCTGGCCAAAACGCTGAATCGCCTCCTAATGCATCACATACGCGACTGTTTGCCCGATCTCAAGGTGCGTTCTTAAATCTAACTTTGTTGCTTCTTTAAACAAATTAATTATAGAGTATTATCTATGTATGTATTAGGGAGATAGAGGGATATTTAACCATTTAAAGTACACGTATTTTGTAAATTCACAATAGTCCTATTATAAGTAATCTCATTTCTCTAATTAAAACGTCACTAGCTAGTTTATTTTATATTTAAATAGAGTAATCATATTCGCTTCTCAACTATAACTTGTTAAACTTGAATTCTTTGTCATTTTCCAGACACGCGTGAATATAATGTCGACGCAATTTCAATCACTGCTCAACTCTTACGGAGAGGATGTCTCCGACAAGAGTCAAACGCTGCTCCACATCATAACAAAGTTCTCCAGCGCCTACTGTTCTACAATTGAGGGCACAGCGCGTAATATTGAGACGACTGAACTGTGTGGTGGAGCGCGTCTCTGCTACATTTTCCATGAGATCTTTGGACGCACCTTGGACTCGATCCATCCGCTGGCGGGATTGACAAAAATGGACATTCTCACGGCTATAAGGAATGCGACTGGACCGAGACCAGCGCTGTTTGTGCCCGAAGTATCCTTCGAGCTGCTAGTGAAGCGTCAAATTCGCCGCCTAGAGGAACCGTCGTTGCGTTGCGTTGAGTTGATTCACGAGGAAATGCAGCGCATTGTGCAACATTGCGGCAACGAGGTGCAACAGGAGATGCTGCGGTAAGTCAAGTCTAAATAATTCCTTAATTTCCATTTTTATTCTAATTATTAAAAAATTATTGCAACTGCAGCTCGAAGATTATCCACTTTAAATATTTGCATTCATCTTTATTTTTAGTTTTCCCAAGCTTCATGAGAAGATTGTCGATGTGGTGACACAACTTCTGCGTTGTCGTCTGCCGGCCACAAATGTGATGGTGGAGAACATTGTGGCCATTGAGTTGGCCTACATTAACACCAAGCATCCAGATTTTCACAAGGAAGCTGCTTTGGTGCCCAGTCTACTCAAGACCGATAATGATCCCTATTCACAATCGCGTCGCACGAACACGCCACGAAACAATATGTCGCCACAAGTCTCATCACACAGTTCGGCTGCACAAAACCAGCAACAGTCACAGGCGCAACTACAAACACAACAACAACAACAGCAGCAACAACAGAATGATAGCCATGATCAGGTAAAGAAAAATCTTGAAGGATAACATATGTGTTACAGGAATGTTGACAAGCATCTGTAAACATAAATTATTAGGCACATAGTAGTTCAATAGGGAAAATCTTTTTCAATACCTTCAATGTATAGTATTATATTTATACTCAGCATTGAAACTAATTTTAAATAGTAATTACTTTGTGAAAGTATTTTCTACAAAGAGAGAACCCCTAATATTTTAGGGAGAAAGATTGTTTCAAATTTTAACAATCCAGTTTTAAAGTTCAGTAAACTTCTTCATAATTCATCAGTTTAACCCTAAGACATTTTACTTTTTTTTTGTAAAAAACTCGTATCTAAACTAAAAGATTTCCGGAAACTTCAAACTAACATAAATTTGTAAATACCTAATTGATTTCCTTACGGAATGTCTTTATTTCTCTTAGATAACTTCCACATTTTATGGTCTACTTTCATCAAGGGTATGTAAGCTGAGTTGTGCTTCCTCCCCTTTGTTCTTAATAAAAATAAAATCAGTGATACGCTATTTCCTTCATTTCAGTTAATTAAGATATCGGCCATATTTATATTATTTATATAACAATATAACAAGTCTTAATAAAAATAACAGCATCAAATTTTATTTAAGAACTCGCTACTGTTGTTTAATTTTTCTTCACAGAATCATGTTGGCGAGAACTCAACGGGCTCCTGGTTATCAAACATTTTACCACCTGCTCCCAATCGTCCTGACAGCATTGAGAACTCGGCGAGCAATACTCCGGTGCATAACAATATGGTTAGTCCGTTGAAGCCCGTCAATCTGCTGCCTGATGTGCCGGCTCTGCACAATCCACGTCGTCTCACAGACAAGGAGCAAAAGGATTGTGATGTCATTGGTTCGTTTAAAAAGAATTCTTAGATGACTAACATAGTACTGATAATTTTTATATACCTTACAGAGCGTCTGATCAAATCGTATTTCTATATTGTGCGCAAATCAATACAAGACTCTGTACCAAAGGCTATTATGCATTTCTTGGTTAACTACGTTAAGGACAATTTGCAAAGTGAACTCGTTACACATCTCTACAAGTCGGAGAAGGCTGAAACCCTGCTTAATGAGTCCGATCACATTGCTGTGCGTCGAAAAGAGGCGGCGGATATGTTAAAGGTGTGACTTGTGTATAGTAACGTATACTAATCATGAATATTACTAACTTATCTTTTATTTCAGGCTCTCACACGTGCTAATCACATTATTAGCGAAATTCGCGAAACTCACATGTGGTAAAAAGTGGGAAAATTAAGTGTGTATTTCACCCAGATATTGGATATGATATTGGAGCCTGTTTCGACATAAAAATAAATACAACAAGAAATTAAGCAGCGTGCAAAGGCATATATCAATCGACACTATTTATTGAAAACAACTTTGCTTTGTTAAATGTTTCCTCCCACATTAAAAACTAGCAACACATTTTATAGTATATAGCTTTAAGTGCATGTTGAGAACACTTTCCCATTGCGCTGCATTTGAAGAGTCGAAAACGCATTCAAATTCGACTTGGACTCCACAGCATTTTTCAACATGATTTAATCCCATTTGAAGCATGCGATATGTGAGAATTCAGTCTCAATGTAATATTTTGGTTTTGTTTTAAGTTCAATTCACGCACTTATTACATTTTTGAATAGACTAATAAAATGAGAAACGGTTGATTAATTACTTAATACCAACTGATAATTCTTGGGCACTAACAACTTGACAGTGGCGAGTCAAATGATTATCGTTATCATGTTTTAGATAATTTTTAAGTAAGGTACGTGGTCGCAAACAAAACTATGCATTTGATCAAATTAAAGAAGTGGTTCGTTGAAAAAGAGCAAAAGTTTTAATCAAATTTAATAAAATGGAACATAACCGAAAGTCTTTGAGATACCCTTGATAATCATTACTATGTAATGATAAAAGAAAATATTGCAGTTTTTGTAATAAAAAAACTTTAATACTTGAATACGAGTTAAAATCTAATTTGGAAAACTTTTGTCATTTGTAAATTTCCGGCAATAAATCAAACTAGGGCTTTCAAGCTTCGACTGTGACTTGGACACCGGCTTCTGTTACGGCTTCATCAGTTCAGGTGTTTAATGGGGGACTGTCCAGTAGGCGTGGTCCTACAACATTTATGACTCTATATTAAGTTGGTTGTCTTCATCCTTTAAGCACGGTTCGTGTCGGAAAGTACGCGAACAATGCAGCCCACGCCGCCTTTAGCGAACGCCTTCTCATGCCACTGCAGCAAATGTCCGCTGGATCCCTCGGAGGGTATTTCAAAGCCCCGATAAATATACTTCATGAGCACATCAATCAGATCGTTTTGATCCACAGAGTCAATGGCCTGATCCATTTGTGTTGATTTGATTGATAACAGCACACGCAGTGTTATGTTAAGGGCGTTGTCCTGCAAAAGTAGCAATGAAATAATGCACAATCTCAACTGAGTTGAAGTTGACGCATTCCCTTACCTTGACATGCTGGTTCTTGCAACGCAATGGGGCATTCTGTAGTGCACTGAGCAGCGCCTCAACACCTTTGCCTTTTGTCAGCAGCGAAGTGATTTCATTCTCATCGGGGCCAGCGGCAGCGCTGTCAACGCCGTCATCTTCCCGGAAATTATCCTCATTATATTGATCTACGTCAATTTTACGAAATGCATTGCTTGACGTATTTTTTGCCATGTTATTAATTCACAGTTTTTCAATGTTTTACTTCTTTTTCTACACAGCAAAATAATGATTCACAAAAGTCTGAACATATGTGATCCCAGGGCTACAGCATTTACAGTGCAGAGCTGTTTGCCAACACCGGCAACATAATTGTACAGCCCTAGCAACACACTCAAACTGTGTCCAGCTGTATGGTAGCACTGTTTAAACACTGGCAGCATCATTCTACACCCCTGGCAACATAGCAAAAATCCAGTTGTGTGGCAACAGCAGCACGTAAGTTTCTTTCAACAAATAATAACAAAATTGATTAGAAAACTCGCATTTTACAAGCAGAATGACAAAATTCTTGGGAATTAATCGCCTGGGTCGACTGTTCCAGGCCATACGCGAAGCCGGCGGTCTAAAGCAAGCCTATCTGAAGCTGTACAGGTGAGGAAATACAAAACGCTCTTATATAAGTTGCAAAAATTTGTAAACTTTAACTATAAACAGAAATGATGATCTGAAGACGGGCACTCTCGTCGGCATTGATAAGTACGGCAACAGGTATTTTGAGAATCCCTATTACTTCTACGGCAGAAATCGCTGGGTGGAGTTTGCACCACATGTGAACATGAACTACGATGGATCACAAATCCCCGCAGAGTGGTTCGGATGGATGCACTACAAGGTGAGAACGGTAACGGGATCGGAGAAATATGCATCTTGATAGGATAGTTAAATAGTCATGTGTAATATTAGAAGTATTTTGATATGGATAATCCTATTAAGATCTATAAGGCAACTCGATCTCACAATTAAAAAATTCTGATTGATAAGTTATGAAAGTGAAAATATGAATATTGCGAGATATTTTTCTGCACTTGTTAGTTCTCTAATTCTAATACTTTTATTAAAAATTTGTATTGCAGACGGATTTGCCCCCCATTCGCGATGGTTGCAGGCCTAAATACAAATGGATTGCAGATCACAGTGAGAATCTTTCAGGAACCAAGGGCAAGTTAAAAATCTTCAATCACTTGAATCAATTTAAAAAACACTGCGTTTTTACAGAGGCTTACATGCCCTACTCTACAACAAGACCGAAAGTGGAGGCCTGGAATCCCAAGACCAGCAAGAAACAGTAGAGAGTGATGATTTCTGTTATGAAAATTCGTTAGTCTACAAAACTATTATTAAAGAAGGGAAGGAAAGCCCGAGGATGTTAATAAAATTTTGCTTTATTTGTCAAAGGGAAGCCACGTATATATGTAGCTCTATATTAGAAATAATACAACTAATTGTAAGCGTTTCTTGGCCAGGATTTAATCCGGTTAACGTAACGCAATCTTATTCGTCTATGACGATAATGTTGCTCTTGGACGCCTTCTTGGCACGTCGCTTATACTTCTTGGCGGTGTCGGCGCACTTGGTGGTAATGGTGGCTCGAATGTTACGCTCCTTGCCTCCGGTGCGGTTACGCACGCTCACAACAATATCATCGACACGTCCCTGATCCAACATTTTCTTGGCCGGTCGTTCGCGGCCATAGAATGCCGGCGATGGTTTGCCCGTCAATGTGTGAGTCGCCAGCTCATCACTGCTGAATACAGCGGAGAGGAGGCAACGTGTTGCCACTGGTGCATCTGTCCAAAAGATTTGTCCATACTGCTGGGCACTGATCTGTGTGCCATTGGGCCCGAGCACATAGGCGGCACTGCCATCTTCCAGCTTGATGCGTTGTGGATAATGCGTGAGTGCAGTCTCCACATCCAATTGGGATTCAGAAGAGCTGCAGGACTCGTGACGTGGTCGCTTCGATGGAGGCGCCGGAGCATCCTCGTATTCCTCTTCCGGTTCTGGTTCCGGTTCATGGCCATCGTAGCGACGATTCAATGTCTGCAACATGCATGTTAGTCGTCCAAAGAGATGCGTATAATGCTGCTGACTCTTATCGATTTTCGCCACACGCTCCCTGAACGAGTCCTCAACAGGAGGCAGTGGCTCCACGGCAGGTGTCTTGTCACGCGGATTGGTGGCCATGGCGACTACTTGTACATTTAAAATGCGCTTTTCTTGTGGCGCCTTTCGTGGCGGCATCTTGCGTTCAATTGGTTTCTCCTGTGGCGCCATCTTGCGTTCAATTGGTTTCTGCAGCTGGAGTGGTGCAAGTGCTGGACGTGCTGGCGGATTTTGTTGTTGTTTTGCTACCATCAGACTCTGCTGACGATTCAGCTCATAGTTGATGTACTTCTCAATGTCCGTTTTGGTCGCCATTATCGAGGGATAACTGTAGCGCAAATTGTTGTAATTGTAATTATAATTAACTGGCGCTGTGATTAAATTGTAATAATACGGCGTAAAGTGACTGAAGTACTGTTGTGGCTGGTAGTAATGCGAATACGGCGCAACTGACAATAAATTTGAGTTTGGATTGTACTGTGACTGTTGTTCTGGCCACGTTTCCGTGTTGTTAACAACTGACATGCAAATTCTTTGAGCCTCAGTTTTATATTCTTCATTTTCCGCGATCTCCATTACGACTCACACTTTACGACAGGTAAAAGGCAATAAATTTTAATCCCAGCAGCTGCAAATGGGTTTTCCTTTTTGATTTGTCCTTTTTTTTTGCCAAAAATATTAAGTCTAAATGACAGTCAGGTAGCTTTTGCAATTATCTTTTCGGTTATTTCTTATCCCTTTTATGAGCCCGGTTTAACAGTTACTTCGTTTGACAGATGGTCAACAGGGTTGCCGTAGCGTACAAACAGCAAATTAGCTGAAACTTGAAAGCATGATCAGTACTGGCTTTTTAACTATTAAGCAGCTAGACTTGTTTTATTTGGAAAAGATAAAATCATGGAGAAATAGTTGATCAAACAAAATTTAAAAAGAAATTTGTCTCGGAGCCGAAGAAAATTCAAGTCTGAACAAAAATTAATATTAAAATCATAAACCTGACAAGTTTTTAAATTATCTTAATAAATATGATATGTTTTCATGAAGTACATGTTTCAATTTTAATATTATCACGACTCTTTTGAGGGAGTAACTGTGTTATCTTCATTAAAATCCCCGAGCACTCCGCTCCTGTTTTCTCTCTGCAGTTAGTGCGTTATTTTATATAAACCTAAGAAGAACTCGATATAGCAATCTCCAAAAACACTTTTGTAATCAGTCTAATCCCCATAGAAGTTGATACTTCCATCCGCTCTTCTTGGCCTCGGGGCAATTGATAATTTCATTTGATTTAGAGAGCATTAAGAATGAATTGACCACAAGAATTTAAAATAATATCTTTAACAACATTAAAGATATAGATTTAATTATAAATAATAATAATAAGTCAAATCGAGTCAGAAAAGTATAAAGTTCTAATTGGATTGGGACAATGGGACAGTAACGCCGTTTTCTGGGGATTTGCTTAAAGATTTAGTGTTTTTTTAGTTGGTTTTTCGAAAACACGCACAGCAAGAAATGGGAATAATTCGACTGCTCAGGAAAAATTTAAACTTTTATCTCTGATCTACATTTTGCCAGTTTATTCTGAGTTTCACACTTGGTGGAGCTAAGACTGATATACTTTTAATTTGGATTTGAGTTAATGGTCTATAGACGGACATGTTGACAACTATATCGATAATATAATTTATTAAAGGAAAATGATATGATTATTTATTGGTATTAATAAAATTGTTAGTTAAGATTAATATCTTCATCTATTGTTAGCTAGATTCATTCTTAAAATCTGTTCTTCTGCGAATCGAACGTAACCATAGATATTTTCCAGTCTACCTGGCATAAGGATCAACTATAAAACTGCTCAAATGGATTTCCAACATCTGCACTCGATTAGGGGTTGATTTTTCCGATTAGAGCACGCAACGTTAATTCTCCTCCATAATATTTTTAGTATGTACACTGGTTTTATTCCATTGAATGTTGATCGTAAAAACTGTAGTTAACTTTTGTTTAAGTTTGTAATGAAATTTAGTTTAATATGCTGAGTTACGCCAACCAAAATTCGTGAGTTCGACTAAATACACACGAAAGTTAAACATGAATTCAGTACGTTTGAAAAAACTTTATTAAACCTCCTTGATTATAAATTTTCCTGTGCAGATTTTACAGATCCAAGAATTCATAGAATGCTTCGTATAAACGTATTAAATAATTTTGTTAAAGAGGGAAAACTCTGGCAACACTGTTCATAAATTCGACTGCTGTTCGCGCGCGAAGTGCGAGGCACAGGCAAAAAATAGAAAACGGGAAACGAGAAAATGAAAATTGGTCTCTCGCCAGTTGGGATATATGTTCATATGTAGTAAGAAAAGTTCCATTTCAAAAAGGACACGCAAGGCGCACAACGTTTACCTAAACGAAGAAACACAGCTGGAAAGCAAGCAAGAAGCACACAAGCATTCATACACATTGCCTGCTGTGAGTGTGTTGTTGTTGCTTGTCAGGTAGAATGTGTAAGTAATTGGAATGCATTGTGCCAAAACAACTACTATAAACTACCCCCGCTCTCTTTGCTCTCTCTGCTCTCTTTCATTCGCTTTGTACCTACTCTTCTGTGCATTTGTGTGTTTTCGCGCGTTGTTTGATATTCTGCCGCCAATTTTTGTGTGAGTTTGCGCAGCGTTTTACACAGTTGACGCACATCCTGCAGGACGCGCACAACAACGCAGGACCGCAGACTGGATTGTTAAAATGGATGCACATGTAAGTGACGTGATATGCATTTTAATAACAATTCAAAACACACTCGAAACTCCATTAGATATTGCAAGCGAATGCACGCGACATTTCCCATTGGAAGGCGCATTCCAGAGAACAACCTATGCTACTCACCGCCTGGACACAGACCACAGGCGAGGATTTTGAATTGTTGCGCAGTCTCGATCCACACGATCCACATGTCCAGGCCGAGAATCGTGCGCTGCGTGAGAAAATCCGTTATCTGGAGTCCAAGCTGCAGGAGCACACTGATTTATTATCACAAATTCATGCAACATCAGCGCGCATGCAACAGGTGTCGTCGTTGGGCGGCAATGGCGGTGTCACGCCTCCACCTCCCACCCAACAGCATCCACAAATGTTGACGCCACCCAGTTCGGTGATATGCGCTCCCGCTACGCAACAGCAGATGCCGCCACAACGTGCCGAGGTCGTGGATTACAAAATAATAGCGTCAGCTGGCGCGGATTGCAACGATGCGGATGCTATTGAGATACGCTTGGCAGCCGAAAGCCTAAACAGTCTGAGTACATCCGCGGACTCGGATCGCCTGGAGATTTGCCTGGGGGAGGAGCATATTAAAAGGGAATCTTCGACGCCGCTGCAGCTGATCAAGCGTCGCAAGCTGGAGGACAACACGGCAACTCCAACACCAACGCCCCATCCTCTCCAGCCTCAACAGCCACATAATACGTACTACAAGTTGCCCAGCAGACGCAACAATGGCAAATTGAAAGAGGACGTCAACTCCAAATTATCTACGAGTGGAGGGGACCATGTCATGGTTTCCATTGGACCCAACAATACCTGTGTGCCCGCCAGCATCTTTGAGAACATCAATTGGTCCGTCTCCTCGTTGGCCACCCGAAAATTGTTAGTTTCCATCTTCGATAGGGAAACTCTGGCCACGCACTCCATGACTGGGAAACCATCGCCGGCTTTTAAGGATCAGCATAAGCCGTTAAAGCAAATGCTGGATCCACTCAAGATTCAGGACATTATCTTTGCCGTTACCCACAAATCGAATGCGAGCGAGAAGGAAGTTCGTAATGCCATCACAACGAAATGTGCCGATGAGAATAAAATGATGAAAATCCAAAAAGGAAAACGTTGCACCCTCAACAACAGCAACAACGACAAGGAGAACATGCTATAGGCCTATAGACTTAGTTAATACATAGCTATAATTATATAAACAACAGTCAATCCCATCAAGTAGCAACTTTGTATCTCATGTACAAAATTGAAGATCTCTCTGCAACTGTTCGCTCGTTTATCCAATTGGAAACTTGGACTGACACAAGCAGTACTTATCTAGTATATAGACCATTATATACAATAACTATGAATGAAAACAATTGTGTAGTTTGCATACTTTCTAAGAAAAGTTACACTAAAAATTACATATATCTAAATTTTTCAAGTTGAATAAATTATTGCATGAAAACCTGAAAACTAAAGTTCAATTCACTTGATTTTTGTAAGTTACATAAAATGTAAACGCATTAGAATCTGCCGCCAAGTTCTAGTTCCACACGTAGTGTGTGACAGCAGGCACTGAAATGTTCACTACTCAGCTGTTTGCTGCAGTGCTGCCAGAAGTTTGACAATGAATACAAAAAGAAAAGGATCACAATGAAATGACAAATTATTGGAAATGCTGCTGCACTGGTTTCAAATCAAATTAATAAATCTCTTCGATTTTAATGTCAGGTGGCAAGATTTTGAATTTATAAAGTAACAATGTCTAATAAATTATAGCGTCAAAATTAATCAAATTGGTTAGTTTAATATATTTCACCATGTCACAAAATTTTCAAAGCATTTGAATTCAGCCGCCATGTTCTAATGCCAAACGTAACTCGTTTCGTTTTCCATCCCGTGACACAACGAACACGTAACGTATCACTGCATATGTGTGTTGTGTAGTTGTGTGACAGCTGGAATTGAAACATTCACCGCTCAGCTGTTTGTTAATCGAGCAATTTCTGTTTCGTCTTTCGTGGTGGTGTTTATAGGATACTTGAAAATTTTGTGCATATCAAATTATAAAAAAAATTGTGAAGAAATTAGAAGTGAATATTTGTAACGTGATTTTGCTAACAATATTGTAATTTGCGTCATTTTGGTTCTTTTAGTTTCTTCTTTCTCTAAACAAAAAACAAATATTTAAAAATTATAATAACAACGTTTGCGTTGCCTTTAAACCAATAACAACAACTTAACAAGAACAACAGCAACAACAAGCTCGTCATGGATATTCTGAAGAAAATGTTCCAATCGGAAATTGACCAGGAGCAGGAGTAAGTTTTTTAAGTTTTTGATATTACGAGTGCGGCTTTTGCAATGAACGGATCGATAAACCAGGCACAAGGCACCTGCCCAGTGATAGATACATTTTTAGCAGGATATACACACACATTCACACACATAGGCTTTTGCGGTCGTAAATGTATGAGAGAGTGTGTGTGTGTGTGTGTATGTAATGTGCGGAGGCTGCGTATTAAAGTGTACTGTTTGTGGGGGGTGGCGGAGGAGATGTAGCTTCACTTGTTATCAGTGTTGTCATAACCGTTTTTCCCGTCAAATTTGATGTTTAAAAGTTGAAAGCGGGCATGCAGTGCTGTCAATTCGGCCAATTTTTCGCCACACATGCAGTTTTTCGTTAGCTTTCGGGAACTCTAGCTATGTTTGAAGCTCATGAATTTTTTTAATAAGTTGACATAACTGGCGGGCAGATGAACTAAGTAGGAAGGATAAACATATATAATTTGATCGCTGATTAGTTAATTCATTTTACGATTATTCCACTTAAACTACCACTTTCATTGCAGCACCTCTACGTCAGCTTCCAATAAGGATGAATTCCGCAAGCCGCAATGGTTCGAGGAGGCGGAAACCGATGATGAACTCTTTGATGATGATCGCAAATTTGCGTTCCAGGTGTTCACGAGTCCATTGGAAATGCAGAAGCACTTTGAGCGTCAATTGCAGCGTTTGCTTGAATCGGTGCAGGAAAATGATGGTAAGCATCCACATAGAACCCCACACACACACACACACACACATATCAATAAACAATTACCATCCACAGCTGATCCGGGTTTTGAGCGTAACTTGAGAGAGGACTTCCTTAAGCCGGGCTTTGAGAGTAAAATACTGAAGGAGTTTCAGCGCAAGGAAGGTTCTCTGGATACGGATCTTGATGGAGAGTGAGTACTACAGTTGGTCAAGTAATTTCTTTAACAAATAAAGAGTGAAAGATAATCACAAAGGTCTCAGACACCCGATACAACAATCAGGCAGGGACGCAATACAGACAAATAATTCTTCTTTTAGTTTTGAGTATTTGTCAAAACAACTACTTGACCCACTGTCTTTATATGATAAAGTATATGTATACTATATTTAATTGCTTGATATTTTTAGAATCTATCCGGATCAATTGTACTCGTTGATACAGCGCATGCATCCCGAGGAGGGACAGGAGCATATTCTGCCGTCGAATCAGCGAGTAAAGAGTTTTCCACGGGTGAAGCTATCGGATGAAGAGATCATCATGGGACGCATCCATGGCACCTTGAACAACGATGGAGATCTGAAGCCGAATGTGCTACGTCCACCGCGTCCGCCGTCAAGCGGCAAGCCGAGCATGATGACGCCCATGACACCCTTTGGTGGCGTCTTCGATGGCAGTAGCTATCAGGGGCCGAAGATGTTTAGCCAGAGTGTGATGACGAAGACAATTCGTAAGCCGGATGGCAGCTATGAGACCACCAAGGTGACTCAAGACTCCAGCGGACAGAAGACAACAACGGTGACACGCATGATTGATGGACGCCAGGAGACGGTGGTCAGTCATGATAAAGCTGTTGGAGGAGCAGGAGCACAAGCAGGAGTAGGAACTGTAACAGGAGTTCAATTGCCGGCTTATGTGAATCGCAATATATTTGTGACAAAAGAAGGCTACGCCATGCCAAGGAACCTCTGGTGACCAGTGGTGAACAACTATTGCCCCCAAAAAACAAGACCAAGACAAGCGAACATTGTTGCTACTACCAGAATGGCAACAACAACAGCAACAACAGCAACATCCACAACAACAAGCAAGATACGTCGGCAACATAGTCCCATATAACATCCAAATTAGAACCTATTACATTTTAGTTATCATTCTATTAAGTGTTTCTTGGTGTTTTAGATGAAACGCAATTGAGACAACAGATGACGACGATTATTATTGAACAAAAACAATTATTTAAACAACGAATTCTCTACAGCTTCGGCTTGGAATTTCGTTGTTTCTGTATTGAGTGTGAAATCTGAAAAGCACTTTCAGTTCCAGAGCATGCTGCAGCCAAAAATCCGCTCCAGCAATTGGTGTGACCAGTTTCGTAGATGGAGGAGGGAAGATTTGGAAGCAAAACCAATGACAACAGCAATAATATTATTCTTGTTGTTGTTGTTGTTGTGTTGCCAGCTGAGTGTGAGGAGTTTAGTGTGTGTGAATCACATGATTCTATTTTCAGTTTTGCCAACAACTTAGTAAAAAACATAAATGAAAACCAGCCAAGAGATTCAGATTCGATTTCGAACTCGCGAGCTGTTGTGTGGCATGCCACCTTGTGTGGCAACAACTATTTTAATCGCATTCTTCGTGGTGCTATCTGTGTCTCAATGGAGCGGCAGCATCTAAGGTGCCCGTAGTTGACCAAAAGTATTGGAAAAATCTAAAACAAAAGATTATAAATTGTACATTATGTACATGCGTTATACAGTAAGTCAAGTAATTGTTTTGACAATGCAAAGAACGCATATTTATTGTATTTTCATTTGATGCTATCAAGTATTTATTGTTTGTTTTTTGCTTAAATGTATGAATTTCCACAGAATGATCAAAAGCTATAAACTGATCAGTAAAATAATTCTTGTTTTTATATATAAATGGATCAGTTGTCAAATAGAAAGTCTATTCAAAAAAAATCGAAAAAGTAAAAAACTTATGTCAACTTAAATAATTAATATCTTATCATAAATTTGGATTTTAAGATTTGCTAAATTTTTTTTACTTAATTGGTTCATAGATGAAAACAGATATAATTTCAAATTTCTTTTCTTTTTATTATTATATTATATTAAAATATAATATTGTGTAAAATTTTTGATTTTTCACAACAATTACTTGACGTGCTGTCTATATATGTATTTAATTATCCCTATTTGATTTATTCCCCCAAGTTTCAACATAGTTAAAGCTAGCACTCACTTTCTATATATATATATATATATATATATATATTTATATATCTATTTATTTATATATTATATTATTTCTCAATAATTTTTGCCTATTTATACTTACTATTATTTACGGTTTATTGCTAACATTTAAAAAGTTTTAGTCGATAATTTTCAATATACTTACCGCATACAAAAATAAAAAATTTTGTATTAGATATCATTCAAGCACATGCAGAAAAATCAATAAAAAATGAGTTATGCAATGAGAAAAATAACAAAAAAATTCGTCCAATTTGGATAGTAATATGTTATTTAATTAACAACAATTTCTGACGTGATAAAATGGGAATTCACAATAATATTTATACTTCCTAAAAAAGAATTGCTTGAGTTCTCAAATTAGACTTAAAACTTAATTCTGCGGTCGTATCATTATCACGGCTATTTTCCCACTTGAAGTACCTGTTATATTTACATGTTTTATGCATCGCTTACTGAGCAAGTGACGAGCTCTACAAACCAACGGAACTGATAGTCAAATTAGGTCCAATTAGGCAACAATTTCCGGTGGTCGCAATCGCTAGGAATTTGCTAGGACATTTCCGGTTGTATGAAATGAGTTTTTCATGGGTTATTTGTTTAGTTCTTATGGTTATGCAAAAGTACAATCGTTTATGAGATTTGTGATAATTTCAAAGTCGCTACTATTGCAACTTTCGGAGTGCTCTTACAATATTTATGTTTTTACATTCGTTGCTTTGGAAATATAGCTTACATTTACCAAGTGGCAACGCCGTATATTTGCGCGCCTAAAGTTAACCTTTTTCCAACAGTATGGTAACCTTACAAAAATTGTGCGTCTACTTTAAGCTAATTGCAAACTTTTAAATAATTTTAGCTATGCAAAGTGTGTTATTGTGTGGTTATTAACATCAGCATGTCAGTGTCAGTGCATTAATCAATAAACATATTCATATAAAATGTAAAAATTTCTAGGATGTGCGTATTTCTTTATTTGCTTGAGTAAAACAAATACATACATAACGGTTTTCAAAAATGTATGAGACAAGTGCCGATCTGGATCCTCACACGCATACATACATACCTTTGCAAACACATTTACATACATTAACAATACTCGCAGTAAGGAAAGCAAGACACGATCGACTTAAGGTAAGATGCGTGTAAATGGCTTTTATTTTAAATCTGCACGCCTACGCATAATCTAATTTAGATTAATGAGTATGACAATGGATTAATAGAACAGATTTTCATGTACTAGCGGCTTAGACTTCAGTTTTTCGGTCTTATCATCATCGCTGCTTTTTTCAGTGCGTTATTCGTATTCCGAAACCTCAGCCACTCTAAGCTCCTGTTAAATTCCCCCCATTAAGTTGCTGTAGGAATTTAAGTTAATAAATGAGACTTAAGAAAACAATTAACACTCCATCATACCTGCCGTGACAGTTTTTAAACCACCAAGCACCAGTGTGAAGTTTGGCGCAGTTCGTCGAAATAGATATGTCATTATCACGATCAAATGTTGAGAATTTCATGCCACGATGCATTGAAAGGGAATCTCCTGCAGTTCCACTTGCTTTGCCCAGAGTGTGTAATTGATATTGTTGATCCTCGTTGCCAACTGCAAAGTCATCGTAAGTCTCAAATGCTTTAGTTCCCTCGTGATCCTCAAGAACTACAAGTAGCTCTTGTCTTCCATCTGCAGTTAGTGCGTGTAATTTATCCAAGCCTACGAAGAATTCTCCACCCAGATTTCCAAATCCATTTTTGTACTCAGTCCAATTTCGATAGAAATTGACACTTCCATCTATCCTCCTCAGGATAACAGTCCATCCTCCTCCCAGAGTTTCCGTATCGCAAACAACTTTAAAGGGTTGATCACTAAAGTTGGGAAGAAGTATCTCGTTGATTCCATTTGACTTGGCCTCGGTACAACTAAGGTGAGATTTCTCGACAAGTCCATCTATTAACTTTCTTTGTAGGTCTAGCTCTGCTCGCAGAAGTTTGATATCAGATTCCTGATCTAATCCGTCTTTCTTCTGTTGCTCCAGCTCCGATCGAATGGATTGTACCTCCTTTGTCATTAATATTTCCTGTCGATTTAGAATTTCCGTTGTCTTCACAAGTTTCATCAGTCAAACGTTTCTGCTCCGCTCTAAGAAAATGTTGAGTGGCGTAAAATTTCAATTTTTTATATCTTACCTCAACTCGGATAATTGAGAATCACCTGACCTAGTGGTCTCATTACATATGAAAAAGGGATTTGCAGCAGTGAGCCAAGTGAATGTGCTTATTATGAAGATTGTGCAAATTCTTTTCAAAATCATTGTGAACTCAACTTTACTAAATGTCTTAGAAAACTGACGGAAACAATGTTTGAGTTGTTGAGAAGAACTAGTACTAAATGCATTCGCAATCACTGACGCTTATATATACTCTCCAAATATACATATTGTGTAGTAATCACATTATGGGAATTAACCTGACATGACTTACAATTCTTAAAATCATTCGAACTCAAATTTTTCGAGAGAAATCGAAGCTGTCTATCAGAATAAATAGTTCGTAATCAATCAATCAAGTAAAACATTACTAGACATAATAACACGACTAAGAAACAGAATACAAATAAAATCGGTTTAGACAAAGAAGCTGTGCGAGAGATAGATGGAGAGATGGAACGAGCTTGATAAGAAGATGTAATGAAACGGGAGAAACTGTGTATTGCTTCTATTTAAATTATAGTATTGACAGTTCTTATCCCAACACCAAAGTAAAAGAAGTCCAACTTTTTTCACATATTGCGACCGATCCTTAGAAATCAGCAAAGTATGAGTTGTTCAGGTTCCAAGTTCCAAGTTCGATAGTAATAAGTTTATTTAATTAATAACAACTTCTGACATGATAAATTGGGAATCCCTAATGATGCTCATCCTTCTTCACGAAGCGCAGGCCGCAGTAGCCGCAAATGTGATTGCCAGGTTTATCCTAAAAATATAATGAACGTGACATTAACTACGAACGGGACTTTCTGTGACTAACTAACTAACTAACCAGATTGATGTAGACTTTGGGATGTCCCAAGGGTCCATTGCCGCCGTCGCAGCAGACGACGCGTTCAGTGGTTACAGTCGGTGGCACCTCGTCAATCAGATTGATGCCCCAGTTTTCGTTCACATAGCGCTTGGCATTCACGAACCGTGCATTGCGGTAATCGTCTTTGTCGAACACCTATGCAACAAATCCAAATCCAAATATTTATATGAAAACAATGTTTGCGTAATCGCATCCTCGGTTCATTCCATCAAACTTTACCTGGCCAGTGTGTGTGACTTTGTCAACGTCGCTGCGTGTGCTGTAGTTGCGTGTGGTTGCCGACAATGGTTTTACCCAATTCTCAGCACAACGTGCTGCTTTGCTCAAGTTGTTTATTATTTGTTTGCTGGCCATCATAATAATTATCTTATTACTAAAATTTTGGTTTCGGTTTAGAGATGTGCGATAGTTTCAAAGTCGTTCCTATTGACAACTATCGCAGTGTGCTTGCAATATTCATTTATTTAGTGGCAACGCTGCTCTCATGTGGTGTCGAATATTTGTGCATGTTAGATTACCTTTTTTCACCAGTATGGCAGCGTTTGTTAACCGTTACCGGTTTGATCGGTAGCGGGAAATTTGAAAGTGCTAAAAGTATTAATATACTCAATACTTAGTATAATATAATATAATAAAAATATTGAGATCGGTGGAATCTGGTTTTTTAATTTAAATGAAGCAAGTTCTCATTGAAAATGCACGACTGCGATATACCCAGTTTGTGGTATAAAGAATGAGGAAAACGAACAGCTTAAATATGAGAGCTATTTTGAGAGTGATAAAGAAAATAAAAGATATAGCGAGAGAGATTCAAAGAAAATGAAAGAAAAGTATGAAATATATAGTATGAATAAAATCTTTACACTGATTCTGTGTATGTTTAAATTTTCATAAGGTTTCCTGTGATCTTCATTGCTGCATTGTTGTTAGAATAGACAGTTCTTCCATCGTGACCAACTGCAATGTGTAATAGTGGTAGGGGGATGGAGTCGAGGGTAAGGGGTAGGGGCAGAGGGTAGTTTCATAATTTAGTTGGCATATTTATTATTATGTCCTGTCATGTAACTAACTGTAACTCCGATTGTTCTCTCCGGAATCCTAAGCAAACATTGTAATGTGGGAGAGATGCACAGTGAGTGCGTCCTGTTGTGCTTGCTTGTTTTAGATCGCTGCAATTATGCAACTCTCTGTCCGTCTCCCTCTCGCTTTCTACCCCTCTTTCACTGACACGCCGACTCCAACTCGGTCTCGCTCGCACTCAGTGATTGAATGGACGGTGGTCAGTTTAACAATATAATTTACAGCGCTTTTGTGAAGCGAGGCGTGAATTTGTTAGCCAATAACATGTCCTAATTAGTGCTGACACTTTAGTTATTTTGCAGCTGGAAAAATATAGCTGAAAAATGCGGAATTAAGATGAATTTAAGCAACTGACAAATATGAAAATTTTAGTGAATTTTTAAATAAATATTTAATTATTTAATTAATTATAGATTTTACTCTTCACTATTTCTAGCGACCAAAATATATATTTTAAATGCTAGCCTTTAATTTGCATTTTCTTTGCAAAAAAAATAAGTAATTTTTCAGCCTTTTTTTGTATAGTTTAATTATTAAATTATCTTTCGATCTGCCTTTCAGTGTGATCAAAGTTCCCTACCACATTTTTTTTTTGGCTACTTCTAGCTATTTTTTTAAAATGAAATTAGCTATTTCAGTTGCTGAAATTCTAACAACACTGGTCCTGAAATGTCCTGGGGCGTTGCTTTAAAATTTTACTACCGTCTAATCGCATTTGTTGGTCTTGTAATTAAGAAAATGCAATTTTCAATGATTTTGCTATTTCAATTTGTTCGGCAACCGCAGCGACCCCTTTTCGTCCTGTTGTCCTGTCGTTCTGTTGTCCTGTCGATTGGTCAAGCGGCGGCTGCGCAGCTGCCAATAAGTCAACGCGTGCGCACAGCAGGACATCCAGGACGAGTCCTGAATGATTCCTGGACTCTCTGGCGATATCAAAGGATGCATGTTTTTCGACAGTTTTCACCTTTTGAGTGGCAATTGCATTGGGTTGTTTCTACTAAAAGGATTAACTCACGACTTGCCGCAATTCTTTATCCCTGCCCAATTTACCGTAAAACCCTGCGCCCATATATAATAACTACATTGTTTTTTTTTTTTGTCTGTTTTTCTGTTATTGCAGAGAAATTTTGTTGTTTTTTTTGGTATAGAATTTTCACCATTTGTCAATTGTTTTGTTGCGGAGAAAGTGACAAATTTTCCGTTGTCTCTTTTTTTCCCTGAGATTTATTGCCACATTTCGCATTCGTTGCATTCGCTTTTCAAGTGGTTGAGTCTGGTTGCCTGGTTGCATTGTGTTCTTGCCACAAGGGTTGACAATCAACGGGGCGTTTTTTCCCAATACATCAAAAGTTACTTATAACTAAAAAGCAGCTGTATAAGACTACAATTATACAAAAGTATTAATTTGTATAAGATCTTACATTTTATTTTCATATGGGAACTTCCGGGACTTTTCAAGCTTTGCTACAAACGTCAAATTAAATTATAATTTTAGGTTTTTGAATATATAATAAAGCGTTTTTTTTCAAGTCAAAATAAAATTTTTAAATAACTAATTTTCATTCGTCATTTTTAAATATTAAAAAATTGATAGAATACTATTTTAATGTATTTAGTATATATTATAGATTTGAAGCTGTAACTATTACTAACTAACAATCGAAAGACTGCAATTTCCCGCTCTCAAAACTTTAAACTAATTATTTAATTAATTTTTCAATACATTCTCAAACTAATATCTTTGCCTGTATTTGACTTGTTTTCTATAATTGTAATTCAAACCAATGTGTGTTTCTTTTTTATTTATTTGTTTTATGATACTTTAATTCACTTTGTGTTCTTTGTGTGTTTATGTTTCATTTTTTCGCTGTTAACCAATTTCGAACAACCTTTCGAAAATAAACAACTAAAAAACAGAAAAATGCAATGCAACAACAGCTGCTGTTCACCTGTTTCAAGTTCCACAACAGGAGGGAAGCTGTCAGAGCTGCAGAGTGAGAGAGGTGCAAGAGAGGGAGAGAGAGGGGGCACATGGTCAATGCCATTGCTTGTTAACTGTTCACTGGCCGTTGGCTATTTTGTTAGCAGCAAAAAAATGACAGAGAGTGAGAAGGAGAAATAAAAACAATATTGATGTTTTTATTTATTTATTTTTTTTTGCTGTTGTCGTTTTATTTTTCAACCGTTTTTCCGCCACTCAAAATTATTCTCGCATGAAAATTAAGAGAGAAAAAAACATGTTCTTTGGGAAATTCAATACGCGCGTGGACAGTCAATGAATTGTCACTCGTTCAGTTATTCACTGAGTCACTTATTCATTCAATGCAGAACAAGCTTTTTGGTATTTAATTGAAAAGTTCCTTTCGCCATTTGTTTAATTAAAAAATCTGAATATCCTTAACAGGCAGTCGAAATTAGCCTCAAGTGCTTAAAATATGACACGCTGTGCGCCTGCGCTTCAAGTGTGCAAGTGAGACAGCTAGCGTGAGTGTAGAGAGAGAGAGAGGGAGAGAGAGATTGCGCCTGTCCAGCTGTCTATAAGTATAATCATTCATCCATCCAAATAGAAATTCTCGCCATGTTACGCTGATTTCGCACGAATTTCAATCATTTTTTACGGTCCTCTTTTTTTTTCTCTTTTTTAACGAGTGACCTCTCTACAGACAGCCCTGTTGACCCCCAACGGACAGGGACATAGAGGGGAATAATATATAGTGTGTAGATTCCGTGGTGGTTTACTATGGCCAACTCACTCTGTCAACCACTCGGTGGTGCATATTATTTTTCAGCTTCCGTACTCGACTTTTCGTGTTCAGTTTTTTGACAATTTATGATGTTTGCTTGCATAAACTCAAGTGTTTGTTGTGCTTGTAGGGAGGCCTTACTGTACAACATTATCAACAATGACATTGAAATATTAGCTAGCAGTTATTATTACTCATTTTTTCTGATCGCTTGGAAGTTCTTTAGATAACTGAATCCACGTATTTACTTTTAAAAATATATATTGTAGTTTGAGTTTAGAAATCTTTGAAAGATTGTTGCTAGATGTTAGATTTTTTTATGCATATCTACAGATTGTTCCTCGACTTTTTGAATGGTATATACATATAAATATTTGAAAAATTTGTTTATTTTCCTTAAAAACTGTATTAAAACTTTTAGTTTTAAGTTCGCAAATTTATCAGTAATGTGCTCTTTAGTCTTTTGGTGTTTATCGAAAATTGCGGCTTAATTATTCAAGATTTCATAGATTTTTATAGAAAGGAATACGTATCTTAGCATATAGAAAGTAATACTTCAAAGGAACAGTTTTTATTGCCTAAATTGTAAAATTGATTAAAACCTTTATTATTGCTAATTTTTAACAATTTCTTCAAAGCTTAAGCTATACTTTAATCTTCAGTTCAATCTCTCTTCTGCCCCGACTAAATTCAATCCAATTCCTGTTAGTTTTTCGAAAATCTTTTACCAAATAAGCCTCATTGTGACATAATCAAAGTCATCTATAAGCCAAAATTGTTTCCATTAGTTTCGGTTTTTTATTTATATCTGTTTTTCTTGTTTTGGGTTGTTATAAAACTTTCTTTTGTGCTCGTTAAATGGGAATACACACATGAACAAATTACTCGAACGGGCTGCATAAGTAACAGATAGACATATCAAGTGTCCTCAAGCCAACGTCATTATCATTGCCATCAACATTATCGTGATCATCACGATCGTTAACTGGCGCACTTTTACCATCAGTTTCAATGTGAATCATCATTTGCAGTGTCAACTTGACGAATAGATTTGATTTGAATGTGGGGAGTATTTTATTTTTTAGCTGTTTTTTTTAATGCTATTACTGTTGTTGTGGTTTGATTTTGATTGCAACTTAAATTTCTGTGCACGTTTATCAACCAGTATGAAATGAGCTTTTTTTTTAAATAAAACTCTATTAATGGGAAAGTAAAAACATTTTTATTCTGCAATTTGTAAATACAACGCCAATAAAATTGTTCGTCTTTTAAAGCAAACTAATCAGACATCCAATTTTCGACCGCATCGTAGGAATCAAAGTGCTGCTTTTCTTTTATCAACCTTTTATTATACAATTTGGCAATTGAAAACGGGAATATAATATGATATAGGAATTCCGGCTGAATAGAATATTTCCTCTATCGACAGCTTAACTCATTGCTTTTTGTTATATCTCTAAACATCTCTTCTATATCCTCAATATCTGACTCTTTCGTTTTGTAAACTGCACAATTATTTTTCTTTGTCTTTCTCAAATTCTTCTTAGGGTATTTTTTTTTTGATCTGTCGACTAGAGATATGATAGACCTCTTTCCCCTCCAACTCCTGATAACCCCTGGTGATAACTTTATTTCGTTCGATGACAATTTATTTTTAATCCTCTGCGTGTTTTTTATTTGGCACACGACATCCTGTGGTGCGTGTTGATTGTCTCGCTTTCAATTTTCTTTATATTGCACAACGATTTCTCTCTTTCTCTCACACTCACTCTGTGGCTATCTGTCGCTGTCTTTCTCTTTTGGTTTTTGCGGTTTTTGTCATTCAATCTGCGACATCTGCGTTGTCTCTGCAATTGTCCCCCGGGGTGTTTCAATAAAACGAATCACAGTGGACTCAAACTCCAATCGCGTCATTAAATGCTTGATAATTGTCCGTTGATTGTGGCTTAAAATTTGGTATAAACTTCAAGCAAGAAGCTCAAGCTGCGAAAGTAGGAGAGGAGTACAGTTTAGCTAGCAAGATTTTATTGCTGGAGTGGCAAATATTTAGAGGCAAATATTTATTATGTTTGAGAGTAAGGGATAACGAGTGCGAGGTGTACGATTTCAGCGCTTTATTCTTAACCTCAACTGCCGCCCCTTAACCCGTTCTAACCCCCCGACATTTCGCATGGCGTGCAAATCCTGACAATTATGCGGGTTTTAAAATGGACGCCTCTCCGCCTCTCAGACTCTGCCCTTTGGCTATTTGCGTAACACTTGGTGATGTCTCTACTCGCATATTAAATCGAATTGCTAGCTACATTACATTTTCATGGATCAGCTAAGCGGCCACACCTCAAGCTATGGACACATCATCATCATCACCCCAACTGCCATGGAAATTCTAAGCTTCAGCATCCGCCTCGAGGTGGACAGAGGGACAGAGAGACGGACGGACGGACGGACGGACGGACGGACTGACTGAGTGAGAGGTCGCGGGTCCAGCCCATAAATGCAATCAACCACTCGACGAACTCAACTGAGCAAAAAAAAAAGCCGTTTTTCTTTCGCTTGTTGTTGTGTATTTGAAACAAAACCTGGAGCGGTTCCAAGTGCTCTCATATGTGTGCCTGGGTGTCTGTACAATTGTAACAGCGCATTGTAGGGCATCAGAGAAGTCGCAACACTGATAGCTGCGGTTTGGGACACACAATTTTACATAATAAATTCTAGTATTATTCATTTTTGCAGATACAGATACACATACAGATACAGATACAGATACACATACAGATATCAGATACAGATACTCCAAGTAATTGAGTCTGTATTCAGTTATTTTCAGTAGCACTTTTAGTTATATAAATAGCAAATATTTAAAAACGCCTATTTCTTGAGGTTTCTTGAATTACTTGAAAATACTTATTTATTTGCTTTTAAATAAATAAATTATTATTATGTTACTTCTTCACATTAAACAGAATACTTAAATCAAACTAAGTTTTTCTAAATATTGAGTTTTCATTTACTTTTATACTGCTTTTATTGCACTTACATTACTTTTGGATTTTCTAGAGATTCTCTTTTAAATCCAGAAATGTCAAGCTAAATATTATTTAAATATTCTTTATTATAGGAACATTAACTTCGCATATTCTTAATTTTGTGTGCCGAATTACATGTGTATTTCAGTTTAACTATATACAAATTATCAAATTTACTGTGAAAATTCATTTTAAGTGAATTAATAAAGATATTTTTAAATGACTGGAACTAAATATTGATTTTTACTAAGATAACTTCATAATTGTTTTCAATTGTTTGATTTACATACTATTTATCTTATTGTCTGCTTTTTACTTGGTCATTTTTTTGAGATATTATAGAGTAGTTCGTGAAGGGTATTCAACCTTCGTTGTGGATTGCATTGAGTCGCAGCTTTTGGTATTTATTCAAGTGCAGGCGGCAGCCACTTCAATGCATTGCGACTGTCGAGCGGGAGGATGATGCTGGCTGGGTGGTGGCAACCCTGTCAACCCTTTTACTCAGCATCCTGCATCCTGCGTCCTGCAACCTTTCTGGCCACGTAATTTATGCAAATTAAAGCGCACTCCATTTCGCGCCATCGGAAATATTTCCGTTTATTTTTTTCTTTTTTTTTTCATTTGATATATTTTATTTTTTTTTTTACTTGTGATGTTGTTTGATTTGTTGTTTGTTGTTGCGCAGGCGCAACTTGCAGGCCATGTTGTTGTTGTTGTTGTTGTTACTGGAGCGACAACAATTGTTAATTGTTTCGTTTTTTTTTTCATTTTTAGAGTGCAGACACAAATGTGGAACGTGCCCCTTGAGGCTATAAATTGCCGTTAATTGACGGCTGCATGAGTTTCCCCATCCCCCGCCCCTCCCTCTTCCCATGGCTTCCCTCAGTCAGCCTTCAAAGTACAATTCCTTATCAGTTCATCTCATCTTGAGATTTGCACACTTTTCAAGTCTTAAACATTGTTTTTCCTGTCAAAATATGACACGAAATTTGTGATAGAAATCGTCTGGAAAAATTTCGGACCCTGCTTAGAAGCGAAATCAACATAATGATCCTCATACGATGATCATCATCAGCATTGTTGTCATGTGTGTGTTGGTTTTCTCTTCCTTTTTTTTAATCTCCACTTCAGATTTCAGATTTCGCTGCTTTGGGTTCGACTTCGGGTCAAAATGTTTCAATTTGAGCGGAGATTTTAGCGCGGATGCTGTCGGAAATGCTCAAAATGTTGGTCCCCTTTTCGCTGGCCATTGAAATCTGCATGTTTGTTGTGTTTTTAAAACGTTTTTAATGTGGAAATGTCACAAAATATCAGGCAAACCGAACTAAAAACGGGTTTCACTCCATTTGAATGACAATCGAGGGCTGGTCCATACAGGACCCTTTAAATCAAATGTACAGCTCGGGGGAGATACCAAAAAAAATAAATAGGGAAAGGGATTCCCTGCCGTTGATGAGCTTGTAATGCGCTTGAATTCTCTATTGGGTGGATTGGGCGTGTTTTTCATCTCTGCAGCTGTCCATTGCCACTGTCAATCTATGCTTGTTGTTGCTGTTGTTATTGTTGTGCATGTTTTGCCTGTCTGAGGTCTAGACTACATAGTCTCAACCTCAACATCAACATCACATCCGATCTGATGATCTCAGCGGGGCGTGTCCATTTTCAACTGCTCACTTCTATTTTTTTTTTTTTTAATTTTTGTTCTTTTTGTGGCATGATAAGCTGACGTTTTCTATATGCAATTTTGCATGCCACATTTAACAATTCAACTGAGTTGTTAAAGTCTTCAGAGAGAAGTTGCATTAGGGTTAAAGTTAAGCAGGCTCCTGATTAAGTCCCTGCATGTTACACAACTAAATCAGGAACCGCAACGAAGCAGCAAAATTACAGATGACTAGTGGGTAAGTCTACTATGAGAGACCCTGTACTTATTCTGTAAGCTGAGCGTAATAATAGTGAAGAACAGCAAGAGAGCGAGGAAAAGAAAGATTTGGAGAAAAGCAGAAAGAAATGTGGATTTCTTTTAATTAAATTATTTTTATATAAAAGTTTATGTAACTTTTTTCTAAAACACCTTTAAAAATCGTATTACTCTGATTTCTAATTTTGTCACATACATTTTTTTTGTTTCTCGACTTTGTTTATAAATAGATGAAATGTAGATTTCTTTATTTAAATTCCGTACAAATATCCATAATCTTACGGATATACATAATTTATTTAAATTAAAATTTTGTAAATTAAAATTGCTATAACATTTTTCAAGTACACCTTTAAAAATAGTATAATAGTGTTTTTCTAATTTTATCAAATACTTTCTTAAACTTGGCTTGGTAAAACTCTCAATTCCTATTTGCGATAAATTAATTTTATTGTTATGTTGTTCAAAGAGCTGCACATGTCAAGCGGCTTTTCTAGCTTTGTCCTGTTGAAACACTTGAAATGTCCTTTTTCTGCGAGTTCTTCTATCCTCCACCAGTTTGCTGAGTTTGTGGCGCAGTCTTTGTCGCTTTTATCTTAATTACAAAACGTCGAGTTTTCACGGAGTAATTTGCAATGCGGAAATGCGACAGTTGCGTCGCACCACGAGGTTGTCACCGTTTAAGTCCTTAAATGCGATTGCACTGGATGACGGGGATGAGGATGAAGGAGGGAGATACAGAGGGAGAGGAGAACACAGGACATTCAAGTGTCGCATATATAATCATGTTGCAGGAGCCAACAGAGTAAACAGACGATGATATCGGAGGAAGCAAGAATAACATAACCTGACCCACAGTCTCTCTAACTACGCATGTCACTTGTTAAGCCAAACTACAGTGGGTGCCGCATATAAAAAAGTGCAGTAAAATGTGAGGATGTATTGTTTTAATGTTGTGAAATTAGTAAATATAATTTAGCTATAAACTGCAACATTTATTAGAGAGAAATCAATTTAATAATGTGATGATGTTACGTTTTAATGTTGTCAAAATTAGAAAATTTAATTTAGCTATAAATTGCCACATTTATTAGAAAGAAATCAATTAATTGTTTTGCAAAAATAGTAGGATATATAATTCTAATAATGTGATGATCTTACGTTTTAATGTTGTGAAACTATTAGATAAAGTTTTGGCTATAAACTGCAACATTGAATAAAAAAGATATCATTTTATTGTTCTGCGGAAATGGTGTAAATAGTGTATAGGTATTTTTTTAAAATTATTTTTGCTATATATATTTTATGAGTCGATTTACAGTACATATTATTTTTTTCAATACTACGTTACGGGCTAACCTAATTTTAAAGATTATAAATAAAAACCTCTTTATTTAACCTCTTTAAGCTCTATATATTTTATGAGTCGATTTAAAGTACATTTTATTTATTCTGTTCGCTAATTGCTGTTTGCTCCCCACTGTCCCTGAGCCTGACGTCTCCTGGTTGTTGCCTCGTGCCTCGTGCCTCGAGCTGTTCAAAGAGCCGACACATTTTAATTTTCACTTTGCTGCCGGGCAGAGTTCACGGCTGTCCTTTTCAGCTGCCAACTGCAATTACACTAAACACCAAAAACAAAAAAATTGAAAACCAAAAAAAAAATAAATATAATGATAATGTAAAATAAAAAATAAAAGAAAAATTATAATTACGAGCATTATTGTTAGCTACCTTATCACCACTCATTTGCCGCCCTTCTCTTACCACAAATAATCGTGCCCCTTTGGCAATAGACCATTTAAAGTTTTTGGTTTTTGTGCATGGAAAAATGTTTTGGCTAATTCTTTGGGCCACTCACAACAAAATGCCACAAAACAATGTGAAATGTAAACATAAACAACAACAGCAAAAACAATTGAAATGTAATCAAAAATAAATACGCTGTAAAAGTACAAACAACAGCAACAACAACAATCGCTGGCAATGCTTAAACCAACAAAGTTGCAATTTCTGCATCAGCGACAACAATAAATACAAAAGAAAATAGAAAATCGAAACAAAATTGAGGAGGGTGGGGGAAAATCCGCGCGTGGAAAAATCGAAAACGCATCAGAAATTCAAACGAACGACAAACTCGCAACTTGCAACCGCCGAGACAAGCGGCAAGTGGCAACCAGTGTTGTCAACATTTAAGAATGCAAAAAAGTCTGCCGCTGATGGCTAAAAATTAAAAAAAAATATATACAACATAATAATTGAAAGAGAAGATACAGATTTTTTTTTTTATTCTTAAATATTTTTTTCAAATTTTTTTAAAAGTGTGTAGTTTATATTTCTGTTGAATCATAATCATCATAATTTAATAGCATTTTGTTTATACTAGAATAAAATGATTTTTAACTTGCTGAAATATCTATATTTATCTTTTGTGAAAATCAATCAGAATTTCGTTTATTTTAATAGTAAATTCTAATGAAAAAGCATATTCAAGCTTTATTATTTCTAGCATGCCATTACATTTATAATCTTTGATTCTTTTATTTTATAATAAAAAAACAATACTATGACTTTCCACACATTTCATGAAAATGTTTTAGTAATAATGTACAGATATTTTCTTTGAGGAAATAAAAAAAGAAGCAATATAAAGCTGCCTCGACAACACTGCTGGCAAGAGTTCCAAGTGCCGTGGTATAAATTCACCCAACTCAAGCAACATCATAATATTTGCCCACATTTCTCTATTTGTCCATGTCCTGGCTGGGAATGCAGCTCTGCCCGCTCTCCCTGCTCTTCCCGTTCTCTGCTCTTCCTGCTCTTTCCGTTCTCCCTGTTTGCTGCTCCCGGCTGTTGTTGCTCCTCGAACTGCGCTGTTGTTTGTTCCTGCCCCGGGCATGTGTTGCGTGTTGCTTTCTGGTTAACTGAACTGTTGTTTTCCTTTGCTTGAGACACCCTACTTGTAGTAGGGTGTAGGGGAGTCAGAGCTTTTCGCCATTCCAATTTCTAATCGGATTCCTGGATTGCATGTTGTGCTCGCAACGCATTCAATTTGAAGTTTTATGCGTGCAGCTACTTAGCGTCTTAGCCTCAAGAGAGGCAGCAACAACAACAAGTACAGCTGCAACAACTAACAATAACAACAACTATAATGTCGGCTGATTGAAAACTAAATTGAATTCGAACTGACACTTTCGCTATTCCTTCCCTCTCAAGTCTTCAATCGTTGCAATCCTTCGATTTCCTAGTCAGGTGTGCTGAACCACTTGAAGATTTCCCCAGTTGATAGAGCATTAATGAATGAATCGATGAAATCAATTGAATATTTTCTATGTTTATCCAGTTACAGCTGGTAATGGAATGTGGAGTATATTTAAACTGATTATATTAATTTCTTGCTTAAAGTAATTTAAAACTCGAATTTTTGAAAATTTAACTGGAGCTCAGTTTAAAGAATTTGTAAGCAAACTAAAAACTTATTTTAAAGGAAGTTTATTTTGAAAATTCGTTACAAATGGTTGCAAAGTTTTTCATTTGATAGAAGATCAATAAAATCGATGGAAATTAATGAATATTTTTTATGTTTATCCAGTTGGAGTAAGGATTTTAATGCTTGGAGATTTGTAATGTAATGTAAAATTAGATTTTATAAAATTTTAACAACAGCTTAAAAAGATAGCGGTATAAAATATAATAACTTCACTAAGTTTAGGGAATTTTTAATCTCAATAAACACTTGTATTATAAAGAAGTTTACTTTAAAAAATTTATAACAAATGGTTAAAATATCTCAACCAGTTTTCGTATTGGTTGCGGCTTTTGTCTCCTCCGATTGCTGCATTTTCACACTCAAGCAGAAGACACAAGTATCGATTGTCTCTGTTGCAGATACAGGTAAATATTGTGGCAGCTAGTGTCGCTTGAGGGGCATGGACAGTGGGGAGGTGGGACAATGGGGCTTTAACCATTTGCTAAGCTGCAGTGTTTGCTTATCTGAGTGGTCAATGTTTTGCATATTGGCAATAGAAGGGAGATGGCCAACAAATTGCTAGACAAATGAATTTAATGCCGCATGCCGTTATCGTTGCATAATTAAACATTGATATAAGGGTAGCTTAACTATGTGGTGCAGTATGCAACGAATACGTATAAGGTTAAACCATATGCAGAGATGTTTTAATATGAGAATATAGATTTAAGAAAACGCATTTAAAATATTTGATTTTTGTTCACTTTAGTTTTACCTGTTTTACCCTTTGATTCATATTTAAATATTGAATTAGTAAATCTATAGTCTGTGCTTTTATATAATAAATAAAAAATGTGAACATAGTTAAATAATATTAAACTAAATTATATTTAAAATTTTATTATTTATTTTATTTGAATTGTAGTAGTACAATATATTTTAACTAAGTATTCCGATTTTTACAGGTTTTACCTCAATAATTAAGCTTTTCAAATCGCTGTGAATTATGTTTAATATTTCGCAGGTTATATATATTTTGCGGGGTATATTTACTATCGTATTTACTGTGTAATCTTCGTGTTTGATTTATCAATTAGCATATAGTTCAGATGCTGTGTGGGACTGAAGTGAATGACAGATGCAGGAATGTTCACATCGAAGAGTTACAAGCCCAAATCCCACTTCAGACTTCGTCTAACACACTCCATAAATGTAACTGTAACAGTTTGATTTATGTGCTTGTGTGCACAATCCAATTGCCAGTCTACGTTCCCCTCTCTCGCCATTCCCCGTGGCTCATCCTGCGTTCAGCAGGATATATGCAAATGATGGATGAGTCCAGCTGTTGGCTTGGCTTTAACCCTTTCGCCCCTTTTCGCCCCTTTTTTCTTTACCCTGTCCCATTGCAGGGTTGCGTTCTGTTAATCAATGTAGCTCTCTCTTTCCCCTTCCCCTTTGCTGCTTGAAAACGCTACAATTTTCTATAGATTTTTTCACTTAATTTTTATTTGTTTTTCTAGTTGATAACAAAAGTGGAAAAAGAAAAACTAATGTGCGTTTCTCATTAGTTATGTAAATTATGCAAAAACCACTTGAATGTGTAAACATTTAAATTCGACAGACAACGATACCGATAACAGGTACAGCCGATGACTGTGGCAACTGTACACGCTCGGAACTAGTTCCCTAATTACGCTTAGCACGAAAATCCTATTAAACACGCCACTGACCATTCGAAAAAGGTAACCTTTTGTTTTAATTCAATTTCCTTTGGTCAGTTGCCCCTTTTTTCAACTCATCATCGACTGACCGCTGGTCACACGTCACGTCAAAATGAAGTCGGAGAACTGAAGGGAACCGGTTCGCTCTCTAGAGTGATATCTACCTATCCCATTTCAGTATATGACATGACATGTCGGACCTATCTTATCGCGACTGTAACGATCTGCTTTCTTCGTATAATTGCTTGAAATGTTAATTGAATAATTCTCAAATTGAACAGTTTTTTGATTGACATTATCGCGTGGGTGCGATATGGCGATCGGACAGTTGGCATAGGGTATAGTTCAGCGAGACAGTTGGTCGACAGCTCTGATCCTTTAATTTACACACACACAGACATACACATACACAGACGTTGAGACGTCTCTAGGGGTTGCTACCCCTAAGCAAGAGTCTCCCTACCCTTAACTCTGAAATCGGAAAATTTGCCTATGCGTGTAGGGAAAAACCCTTTTCGTTTTGTCCACATTTTTCGCAATTTTCGAATTTTGCACGCATTCGAAATTATAATTAAATTATTTTTGGCCACGTTCCACAATTTGTTGCCCCCTTTTCCTAGAGTAACAGCAAGGTATTCTTGCTCTATATCCATTGTTTACCTTTCTACACGGCTTTGAATGTTTTGTCATAAATTTGCATGGCACAATGCTGCCACTATAAATTTCCCCATCCACCTTTCAATCGAAATTATAGATTTGTTTGCTTGTATTCGATGTTTTCTGTGTGTTTCCTTACGGGTTCCGTTGCTGGAACAGCTAATAAACGGTTTTCAGTTGAGAAATTTCAGAGCTGTCATAATTTTCGCAATCATAATTTTAGTATTTTAGTATGGGGCGTGGCTGTGACCTTGGCAGGGGGTAAATGAGCAGCTGTTATGCCAATTATGGGCATTTTTCTCCCTATACAGACTAATTTGACAAGGTCCACAGCGAAAGAGTAAAGTTCATATTAAAAGGCAGCTGCCATTTAAATGTGTTAAATTTTCAATTTTTTTTTGTTTTATAAAAATTTTCTTGTTTTTCGGGAATTGGTGAATAATGTTACAGAACTCATGAGTAAGATAGAAAGAAAGTAAATTCTATGTCTTTTCCATATGAAAAGCATAACTTGAAAAATTCAGAGTTTCATTTTATTTTTCTTACTTTGTTTTTACAGAAGAAGAATTCTCTGACGAAGAATTCTCTTCATCTTTCTTCTCTTTTAAACTATATCTCTTTAAATTTACCGCTCTAAATTGTTTCATTTTCTTTTCCTCCTTCTATTTTCTCTTATTCACAATATATATATCTCTGTATATCTTTCACTGACTTCAAATATGTTTTTAGAACCATATTATTTTTTAAGATTTAATAATTATCATTAGCTAATTTCATTTGTATTTAGGTAAGTAAATCAGTAAATTGAATATTTTTGGAGTTTCATGTCAGATTTTCATCGAATTTCATTTTCATTTCGAATCGGAATTTAATTTGCGGCACACTTTAATTTCTAATTATTTTTCGGCTTTTAAGATGACCGCAAAAGCGACTAATAACAAATTTAAAACACTTCATTAACTAACTAAACTACTAAACAAAACAAAAAAAAGACGAGGCCTAAATATTTCTGTTACAGCTCTTTATTATATAAAGCAGAGAGATCCAAGTCCCAGTTTCAGTTTCAGTTTCAGCCTCCATCTTCATTTTCATCGTCATCTTCATCTCCATCTTCATTTCGATTTTATTTTAGTTAAAACCCGAATTTGTTTATCGACTAATTTCGCTACACTTCAAAGCGTTGTTGATGTGAATGCTGATGATAATGATGATCGTAATGCTCTTAATGATGATGAGTGTGGGTTGTTGGCGGAAGTTACCTGATGCCTAACTGGGTCTTTACTTTACTGGTGCCAACCTGGCGACTTAATAAATTGGAGACACTTTAACGCGACGTTTATGGGCCACAAATGTCGCAGGTTGCTCCCAAATCTCTTTCCTTCTCCACATAAATATGCAAAGCGAATGCTCAAAAATTAGAAAAAAAGAAGTAAATTAAAATGCTTATTTATGCCGCATATATAACCATTATAATCAAATTAATACACTCACTAAGTGCAATCAAAATAACATAAATAACTTTTAGGTTGCGTGGCCAAAAAATAGTTATGCGTTTATAATTTGGACTTAAGAATACGCTACCTGCGAATCGACAATGCGGCCTTTTGGCATCTATAGTCCATTGGTGACACATAATCTATTGATAGATAGTTAGATAGATTTATAGCTAGTTTCAAATTAATTCATATTCCAAATCAATAATTATACATTAACAATAATTCGGTAATAAATCATTTGAAAATTACTGACAAGTTTGCATGTCTTTTGACTTTCAACAGTCACACACTATTTTTTATTAAATATTATATTCATGCAGTTAATAAATTAATTTAATAATTCATGATATAAAGGCACGGGTTTATAAATTGTGACAGTCAATTGGTAACACACAATTCGTTAATAAATTGATGGGACTTGACAGATATTCAATTTTAATAAGTAACTATTAATCATTTCTAATGAATTATGTAATAAGCAAAGGAGTTGTTGATATTGGTGATAAAAGAATTTGTTAACTACATAAATACTATTGCAATAAATATTAATAGTATGAATTATTACAACGTTTATAAAGGATTTCGACATGTGTACAATTGATAACACTTGCATTTACATATTTGAGATGAATTACTAAGGCAATTCAAATGGGATTTAAATAATAAAATAGCCTTTCAGCGGAAAATTGAATTATAGGAATTATTTAATATTAAAGCATCACTTCTGATTTAATTTTAATTTATAATTAAAAATTATTATTTGATTTAAATTGTTTTAATATTTTGAATGGATCTTAACCATTAAGAGTTAATCAGTTAAAGTGACTTTATATTTATACTTTTATTAAAATTAATACATTTAGTCAGAATTAAAAGAACGAGTTTTTCTTCCGCTCAGCTTTAAAAATCAGTTAAGACTAAACAAAGAGATAGAGACAGTGAATCAACATTTTTCGGACAGAATTAAAGATAGTGAAATATGTAGAGGTGATTAAGTTGATATCTATTATATCATATTTTACCATGATATACATATATTCTTATCGGCTTAACTCTGAAGTAAAATGATTTTATAGGTAATTCAAGCTTCAGTTTAGTCTCTAATTATTTTTAGCTTGACTTCGATTTCGTTTTCTTTTTTTTCGGTTTTCAGTTTTCAGTTTTCGGCTTTTATGACGCGTGCGACGAATTTGATGACGCTGCCGTTTAGCCAAATCTGTTTCACAGTCAGCGGCATGCACTATGGCCAAAATGACGCTTTTATTGGCTGTACCTCAAAATTTTAAAATTACTTTTAGTTGAGTTCAAATTGGAATATTCGATTTATATTAAAAAAATTATATTTATTTTAGACTTGTTCTAGGAGTACTAAAATTTGGAAATTGAAATTGTCATGGTATTTGTAGTTAATGCGAAAAACAGAGTTGATTTGTTGCCAAGAGTGGCAACAGCATCTGCAACATGGCCGATGAAGTCAACCCACGCACAACAGGAAGCTTTTTTGGCCATTGCCTCTGCCTTTAAAAGAGTTGGTTTGAAGTTTTGCTTTGGTTCGTTGGTTTCTTTCGCGGATTGAAGCCAGGCAGCAACTGCAACATCAGACACGACTTTCATGTTGTGTTGGCCATTTGTTGTTGCTGTTGCTGTTGCTGTTATTGTTGTTGGAGTTGTTGCCTGTGTTTTGGCAGCAATTAATCGACATTAAAATTTATAACGCTGTGATAATTAATGGTCTGCTAATATGCCATAAAATTAGTTAGCTTGCAACGTTCAATTAAGGATTTGCTTGTAACACAAATACAAATGTGTAACTATTTATCTTTCCCAGTTGCGTGTGAGTGTGTGTAGTTGTGTGTGTGTGTGTGACTTCCCCGTTAGCATAAATCAAAATGCTTATAACGCACTTATGAGTGCGACGCCTTCGAAGTCTAATTTATCGGCCCATTTTGCTGACTCAGCAAAAGAGTTGAACGCGTGTCGTGTCACGATGCAGAAACAAGTCACGATATCCAACTACAAACCCAATTCAAATTATTTGATGTGAATTACACAATTACAAACCCATTTTGAGCTAAGAAAATATTTATAGTTTTTTTTAAATGAATAAATAAAACCTCAATATGAGGTAAAAGTCTAGTGCTGAAAGCATATTCAATACCCAAAATAAGCTTTAATACAGATTTTACAAATAATACAGATGAACCACTAAATATATATGTAGACTAAATAGTCTATAAATATTAACTATTTATTTAAAATATCTTGAGTATCACTTGCACATCTCTAATTAAGTATTTTGCTCTAGTCCAGAATTTTCTGTAGAACATTTTTTAACAAAATTTAATCAATTTAAAACTAAAATAGCTTTGCTTGCGTCACTAGTGTGGACCGCTGTGCTTTGATGAAAATATCGTGCTGGTCACGTGACCATCTCTTGTTTAGGAGCTGTTCCCTAGGTGAACCTAATTGCCTACAAATTTGCAACGATTGAGAATGTGAATGCGGCGCGTAATTGCATAACTTGTGCTCCTACAAAAGGTGTAGAAACGTAGAGGAAGGCAGGAAAGCAGTAAAGCGGGGAGTTAAAGGTCAAGGAGGAAGCGCCATAATTCGCCGTATTGTGTTGACTTTGATTTTCGAGAAGACGCTGCCCAAGGGGCTGCTGCCTTTTTTGCCAGTTGCCAGAGTCGCCGGTTGCCAGTGTTGCCTTTCAAATGTCATGAATTGAAATGCGAAAATTCGAAACATGAGCTGCAGAGGGGCGACTCAAAAGTCAATAACGAACGCCAGGAAGTCACCTCGCAAGGAGCAACCGGTTTCCTTTACATTTTCTCATCCACCGTCTACAGCACAGTGGGCAAAATTACTATTATTGCTTACAATTATAAACAAAATTTATTGAGGTGACATTAAAAATGGCAATGTGTTTTTTTTTGTAAATCAACTGGCTTCGTATGTAATTTTTATGAAGATTTACATTATTTAACATTTTGAAATATTGCAGAAAAATTATTAAAAAAATGTCAAATTTTATGAATTTAATTTTTGGATTTGAATTCTATATTCAAAAATATATATAATATATATAGTTATAATAACAATGTATCGTTAAAATTTTCGCAAATGCTTATCAATATGGTAAAAATCAGAGAGCTTCCTTAGGTATAATGATATCAAACTATATTCAGAACACGAAAATTGGTTTTTATATAAGCTTATGTAGCAATTTTTCCCACTGTGTAACGTCTCTAAGGCTCGAACTTATTATTATTATGTTTATTGTTGATGTCGAGTTGGCTCAGGGACCGAAAGACCGAGAGTTTGCCTCCTTTGTGGCCTGTATTCCTTTTTTTTTATATATATATTTTTTGCAACTGACCTTTTGGCATGGGAGTATCAACAACAACAATAACAACAAATTTGCCAAGTAATATGAATAACTTTGAAGCAGATGGAAATGCCGTCATCATCATCATCAAAAGCAACAGCCAACAGCATTAATAGCATTAACAGCATTAACATCATTAACATCATTACCATCGTCATCATCGACATTTGTCGTGTTTGATTTTCGTCTTAGCGCTGCCTCTTAAATTGCCACAGTCAATATGATTTATGTAAATGCTAATGCCAAAATGTCAAGTGTTTAGATGAGTGGGAAATTTCGTTTTGTTTATAGCGCCGATGATGTTTGCTTATTTTTGTACCACTGTCGTTCATTTCGACAACAATCCAATTAGCTTTGCTTTTACCATTCAAAATAAGAGCAGCGTTTCACGTCTCCAATATAAATTTGCATAAACATAGAGAGAGAAAAAGAGAGAGCTTTGAAAGCTCCTTAAAATGGCCCTTAAAAAGTACATGAAAGCCCAGATAAACTAAAAGTTTTTAAATGGCTGCTATTAAACTGTTGTATATTTAAAGAAAGAAAAAATTAATTATTATTTTTAAATAATACGAATGTAACAATATATAATATTAATTATTATATTTGTTTCAAGCTGCTTAATTCTGAAAAGGATTTGAAAATCGAGAGCTCAATTTAGTGAATTTATTAACTTGGATTATGAAAGGTCAAAACAGAATTCGTTCAGTTAACCGATTGCTAAGATCAAAAGGTTACTTTAATTTAACAAATATTTCCAAGAGTACATTTGCTCAAAAAACTATTTTAATTTCACTGAAAGTTCTGCTAAATGACCGTTTAGTCTCCACATTTACCCGGCGGCTAAACACACACTTTAGTTTGTAGGCTCTAATCAATTCTAAAGTAAATTAAAGCCGTAAGTCAAGGCCGTATTTGGGCGACCCCTTTAGGCCAATTATTTATTTATTTATTTATGTGTATGGTCGGAGAGTGACTTCAAGGCTGGCATACACTATCTAATGGCATGATAAATTAGTTTATTTGAACTTAAAATAAACTTAACTCTGTGGAGCCGACAAACAGACAGAAAGACAGACATATAGATATGTTGTTCCCTTTCATATTTTGAATGCATTTTGATTAAGTAGAAAATTGAATATGTTAACTTCTCGAACTCAAAAACGCTACAAAAAAAAAACTCCCAAAATCAGAATTCTAAACGCATTAATCATGAGAGTTTTTGACACTTTGGTGGGCAACACACAAAATTGATAAAGGCGTCAACTGGGGGCGACTTGAATGCAGTTTATCAAACAGTTGTCACTCCACGAAAAACTCGATGGATTGAGTTCAGTTTGTTGCAAGTGTTGCATGGTTGCATGGTTAAAGCGTGAGTTGCAGTTGCAATTAAATAAAAAAAAGAAATACTATAAAATAAAACAGAGAAATTGCCAAAGAGACACAAATAGAAATGAAATCACAAATGATATTACACCATTAAAAGTGCCATTTAAGTGCAAGGCACGATTTAATTACAGCAAATTGCTAGTTGTTGCCGCCGCTAGGTGGCGTCCCAGTGCATTCAGCAATGTGTTAATCCAATTTATATGACCATTAAATGGGGGACCCACTGACCCAATTGAAACTATACATACAAGACGAGTTACAAAGCGACTCTCAACTCTTGCTCAGCCAATGAGTTAGTCAGTCAGTCAGTCAGTCAGTCAGTCAGTCGGTCAGTCAGTCAGTCAGTCAGTGAGTGAGTGAGTCAATCAGACAGTCTGTGTTACGTTGGGGCAATGTCAAGGTAACCAGTTTTGATTACAAACACGACAGCATGACATAATTGGCAATAGCTGGATGTCTTGCCAACAACGACAATAACTCCAACAACTACACACAACAACAACAACAACTCAGCCAGGATGTCCGCCTCACAGAATTTCATAATTTTGTGAAATGGAGGCCTGGCACTTGAATTGATTGATTGCCAAGTCGATTCAAGATGAACGGAGTCAGCGACCGTTGACTGAGCCAAGTAATTTCCACTTGAGCAGCTCTACAGTTCCATCATTCAGTCATTCATTCAACCCAAACACCTCCATCGACTCAATCAACATCATATGTGGGTCGATTCGCATTCCCATCCACATTCGCAAAGTGCAAATCTGAACAATTCAAATATTTTGCATGCATCATAATCAAACTGTGAGTTCTTATGCTTAGAATCAGTGTACTTCAATGCGGGTTTATCAACTAACTTAAGGTGTTTGTTAGCTTCCTAGCATTATACAGACTATATATTAAAAAAAGATTGCTGGAAAACACTGGAAAAATGTTATTGGAAGAATAAACCTCTATATGAATAAGGCTTAAGTCTTATGCTGATGTCTTGAAGACATAAAGAGAAGACTGCGGTGATATGATCTTATTTCACTAAACTGGTAATTTTTTTTTTTAATTAAATTAATATTTTTTTTTTTTCATGTTTCAAAACTTGTAACTGTCATAACTTTGTCAAATCTCAACCGATTTCGTTGTGGAATGTCAATTTGCTCATCATTTGGCCTCTAATTTTATTCTGCATCAAAATTTAAAAAATGAAATTTTTCACCATCACTGTTTTTTTTTTTTGGCTTCTAATTTCATTCTGCATCAAAGTGTTTGTAATTTTTACAAGAGTTTAATATATTTAAGAGTATCTAGTGTCTGGCATATCGAATTAGGTTCATCGTTCTTATGTCTTCATTACTTGGGCGGGGCCAGATGCCACGCTGCCACATGAGGCGCCTTGCCCTGTGTGCCACATGCCTCATGCCTCATGCCTCATTCCACAATCTTGCATGTTGAATTTGAATCGGAATCTGCTGCGAGTGTCGACGGGTAAATGACTCCAATTTGATTTGTTTGGGTTGCCGTTGCCGAGGGAAGACTCCTCTGCTGTCTCTCTTCTCTCTCTCTCTCTCTCTCGCTGTCTCACACTAGCTCTCCGTGCTCCTTCTAATCGCTGTCTGCTATTGATGCCTGTTGTTGGTTTTGTGTGTGTGTGTGTTTTTTAGTTGGCAGTCTGGCAGATAGACGGGGGCAGTCAATATTGTACATATATGCTAAATTGTAAATTGTCTTTATCAATTTGAAGTGCTGCACGGATTATTTATGCGACTTGCCAAGCAAACTTCCATAGATAAAGTGCACAGCTTACGACTTACGGCTTGTCTCTGTCTCAGTCTCAGTCTCTGTCTCAGTCTCAGTCTCTGAAATGGATTGCTTTGGCTTACTTAGTTGCTTTCGGTATTGCCTTCGATTATGGTTTGTCTTGGGCCTGGGTCGGGTGTCTTATACAACGATATTCTGTTCACATGACTCTATTTGCATACTCTGTTCCCTCTACCAATGTATAAGAGGGTATTTTAAAACAGGAATATGCATTTCAGAGATTAAAACAAAAATTTCCCTTGATAAGTAGGTTTTTTTGGAGAACTTAAGCTATATCTTATATGTTACACTGAGAAGAAAAATCTCTTCTGAATAGTGAAAATCAATAGATTTAGTTTGACATTCGAATGTTAAATGGGAATTAAAATCAATTACGCAATATTAAGAAAAGGGTTTTCTAAACACATTTGCAGTCAAAATTAATTATTTTAGTTTAAGTAAACCGCATTTTTATATTAAGTGTCTAACAAATCTCTTAGGAACCAAGTGATTTAAACTTAGAGAATACAACTCAATAGTAATATTGGTTTAACTAAAAGTAAGTCTGAATTTATTCAATTATAAATCCCTTTTTCTTATAATTTATTGTGACTGCAGGGTAGCTTGCTGTTGAGCAGACTCTCTTAGATCAGTCTTACATGGTTTTTGGGTCAATTTGGGCTTAAATTACGCACTCGGGCACTTGGCCAACGATTGTCGATGGCGTCGCCCGTTGAAATATTGAAATGCAGTGCTGACAACTTCATTGCAAACAAATTCGGGGCGAGTTGACAGCTCAAAAGGCAGTTGCAGTTTCGGACATTGATTCATAAATGCACTCAAATGAATAAATGAATACATATGCGGAGTACAAACAAGCAAATCAGAGCAAACAATGCGCAGGATTAAAATGAGAAGCCATCGCATACAATAGCCCTGTAATCAACGCACCGACCTCCCCTCCTCTCTACCTCCCTCCCTCCCTCACTTTTTGCACCCTCACTCGCACTAATTGCAGGCCCCTTTGTTTTGTTGTTGAGAATCGGGGCGTGTGCAGGCGGACAGGATTTGAATTTGTGGTTTTTGCTTTGGTCCATGCAAAATTGTTTCATTTCCACAAATCGAATGTAATCGCCATCGCCATCGCCATCGTCATCGGCCTCAGCATTGGCATCGGCATTGTAATCGTAATCGCTTTAGTTTGCCGCCAGAGTTACCGCAACGATGTGGGCAGCTGTCTAGCTGGGGGGTTAACCCTGAAATCAGGGAGTCTCTTTCATTGTCGGTCAATCAATGAATGCAGTTTTCATTACATTTTTCCACGCTTCAATCGCTTGACACTCGTACTCATTGAAATTGCTTCATTTTCGTGGCATCCCATTGAACTTTCTTTTTTTTTATACTCAATACTTTTTGCAGTGCGTCTTTAATTAGTTTTTTGATACTTTCAGCATTAAAAGAGAAAAAAAAAACCAAAAAGGGTTTCATATTTTATCACTTTTTTACCCCTTTTTCCGTCCTTTTTGTTTGTCGACATTTTTATGGCGGGAAAAGGGTTTAGTCGAATACTATTTGTGAAACTGTGAAAGCAGACCGTAGTTAATTTTTGTGATTGATTTATTTGCCTTATTGAAAATTTTTCACTTTTCAACAGCGTGAGGAATCTACGGAATTGGGGATGAGAAAGGTTGCCATGGGATGAGTCTGATCGGCAATCATAATTTCATATTTATTTTGCGAAATTATATTTGTTTTACTTTCGGGCGTTTACACAACTCCTACCAATATGACATGACACGGGGAGGGGAACAGGAAGAGAAGAAAGACGGCAATAATTGGAAGTGTGTGAATTGCATGTGAGATCAGGTAGAAATTGATTTAAAGATACTTTTTAAAGGTGAATGAAAAAAAATACATACAGAATATCTTGATAAATTATATATTTTTCCTTAGATGATAAAATGATTGAAATACATTTTAAATGGATTTAATAGCTGATTGGAACAGTTGAAATCAAAATGATTGAGAAATTGAAAAAAAAAAAGAATTTCTCTCGATATGAAACAAATCTCAAAAAATTTTATAGACTTGTGTCGAGTACTCATAAAGCTTCATTCGTTAAATTTAACAACTTTTTAAACTTATTTTTTACGAAAATTGTAACAAATTCATGACATTTTTTGTTGGACTTTATTTAAATTAAATGCGTCAGAAATGAATATTAATATATGTCGCTCTCTCAAATCGTAGGCGCCTATGAATCGAATTTAAACTTCGATTTATCAGTATGATCATCTTTTGTTATCACTTTGGAATCGTAAAATTTCAATGTCAAATATTGTTTATTAAACTATCAACATACGAATTTAATATCTGCTGGTTTTAATATGCCTTGACGAATCCGAAGTATTAAAATAAATATTATATATATATGGAAATCAGTTTCTTTATGGTCTGGTATAATCTGAGTAATTTAAAGTCTTTTGTAAATAAATTAGTATTGTTTTAGTTGGAATTATGATTAACGAGTCAGCAGCCCACATGTAAATGGCAACGTTTTTGACCGACTTGCGGTAGCAGCCAATGATGTTAAAGATTATGATCATTGTGATCATAATGATTGTGATTATGATCATGATTATGTGTTGCTGCTGCTCAGTTAAGAGTTGTGTCTGTTTGGTATTCCCCAGTTTGTTTTATGGCCATGCCAAGTGCTTTATCACATTGAACAGCATTTATAGCGCATTGTCTGTCGAGACTTACTAGATATTTCTTTCTATATATATATATAGCTATAGATCTACCTCTGATGTTTCAATGATGTTTCATTGGCGAGGGCGAGGCAATTGCTGTTGAGTCGCAACTGCCGCTTTCCCCCTCCATTTAAGAGTGTCTTTGAGGCAGGTTTAAGCTATGCATTTGGGTTAGGTTCGTCTCGATAATAGACACTTAGAAAAAACACCAGTAAAGAAAATTAGAAATAAAATTTGTATTAATAAATAAATTACAAATGCTTATTTTTATTAAATTACTGCAGTTAAAATCAAGCAGTTGTAAGTCTTTTTTTTAAATTCTGCAAATTAATATATTTGAAATAAAAATAGTATTAATGAATAAATAAACATATACACTTAGAAAAACCCAGCTAAGAAGATCAGAAATAAAAATAGTATTAATAAATAATTCTCAATTGTTCAATTTTATTAATTTACTTCAGTTACAATAAAATATTTCTAAATCATTTTCTTTAAGTTTTTGTAAATTGATTGTTGTTTGATATTAAAAAAATCTAATTTAGAGTTCATAATCAGTTATATATTGTTGAATTTAATTTAAATAAATATTTTATTTTAATTCTCAATGATATCTAGTATCTCGATCAGTAATTTCTCACAAATTGAATCAAATAATTTGGTGAAAGTTCTTAAATATAATTTTAAAATATAAAATTTAATAAAATTCCAAACCTGTAGTTAGTTTGTGACTGAATTCATATAGGACACGATATCGTAGTGTGAATATTAAAATGACAGTGCATTTTTCTTTGGTTGTAGTGACAAGGGGAAGGTCATGGAGTTGGGGAAGCGTAACGGTAAATCTGTTACATGTCATGCACGTCCGCTTGTCTCTAGAGACAGAGAGAGAGAGAGAGAGAGAGAGAGAGTTAACTGTAATGACGTTTGACATATCGCGGCACACGCCTCGAAAACTGTCTGTCGACTTTCAAATGGAATGACGAATGTGTTGCGACATTTTCAAGTGCAATGCGCGCAGTCGCAGAGTTGCCGCGTCACAGCAGCAGAGTTGGCAACTCTGTCACGCATGTCAACTACAATAATTTGTCACAAATCAAAACTAAGGCAACGATGAACACAAAAAAAGGGGTGTCCTGTCAGAGAGATACCAAAAAGAGCGGCACAGACAGTGAAAAGAGGCGTTGTAATCCATCAGATACATTTGCAACGCTTCGCTTCAAATGTTGCCGTTGTTGTTGTTGTCCTTGTTGTTGCCCCAGTTGTTCTTGTTGTTGTTGTTGTCGAAGCGTGTCAGGGTTACGCCTCCTGTGTGGCAGCTGGCCAAAAGCGACTTCCTTCCGTTTCGGCTTGAGTTTGAGCTCTCGTGCCCAAGTTGCATAATTGCTCGTAAAAATCATTGACCGAACGACCCAACAAAATTACTATATATTTGAAAAATCCCTTCACATTCCTCACTCCTTTCCACGTTGTTGTGACACAACTGAATGCGATTTTACGATTTAATGCGTTGTCTCTTCACTTTTACAACTTGCTCTAATTAAACGCAATTAGTTTGACTTGCAGCTGCTTCAGCTTCTATTCCTTTCCATTCGTGCTTTCAAAATCATTTAGAACAGCAGTAAATTAGTCGGAAAATGCATAAAATTCAACTGTCACAAATCTCATAAAAAATGTAGAATAAACCTTAACTCGAGAGCTATAAAAAAATGTAGGATTCGATTTGTTTTCTGTTCTATTAAATTTTTTACTGTACATTGTTGCTGCTGTTGTTACCCTAGATTTGACCCCCTATGACGACCCCTTGTGCCGCCGCCTCGGGCTGCCTCTTCACAAATGCATTTTGTATGCAAAATGAAAATCAGTTTTCCATATGTGCTTTTCTCATATATTAATATTCATTTTTTATGAGTCTATTCACGCCTAATGACAACACACCCCAGAAAATTCCGAAAAAATATAAATACTGTTAGACTAAAAGATATCTTAGAGAAAGAAAAGTATTGTTTGGATTATTATAAAATATTCCGAATTTTTTAAAAGATACGCTAAAATGGAATTCTGCAAAAAGATCAATACTGTAGCTGCAAAAGCTCGGAATATATTTGTGGAATTCAAAACATTGCTAGAATTCTAGTAACTTTAAAATGAATATCACTAGTGACAATTTTAAATGGTCGATTGTTAGTTGGTCCTCTTGCTGTTCGCTTAAGATACCCCACTTTCCGAATTTCTTCAGCTACAGGGTATACAGCCATTGAATGACAAGCCCTTAGGCTCGTTGCTAAGATTTTTAATGCCGCTGCCTCATCTCGAACTTGGAATTTAGGCCTTGACTTGCTTTGATGATGGAACCGAATAGAACGTGATGACGTTGTCATCGCCTCGAGCGTTTGTTTAAAAATACCTGGGCACACCTGAGCACACCTTCTAATTAATTAGCAACAAGAAGAACAGTAGACCCAAAAAGAAATAAAAAACAGGCGACGCTAATTTGTTTGACTCTGAATATCTATGTGTACTTTGAGTGTGAGTACTTAAATGTGGGTGACTGTGAAGTCTAGACCTGAAGATGGGAACGGTCCTTTGGTTATGTAATTGCACATATAGACAACTCCCACACCATAAAAACCACAACTAGGAATCCAACTCAAGGTTGTGCCAATTGAACTCAAGTGAACTTTTTTCAAGCTAAAGATAGAGCACAAAACGGAACAAATTACAATTTGAATAAAATGCGTGGGCTTCAAAAAGTTTTGAGTTTCAGTTTCATTTGAAAATTAAATATGCGTAGCCATCTAGAATAACAATAGAAAGGTCTATAAGATAATAATATATGATAATAGACAATAAAAGCTGGAAAATTATAGAGATATCACAGAAGTTTTTAAGCTACTCCATGTATTTAATTTTTTTTGGTTTCCTTTGCAAATTCCAATGCTGGATTTTATCTGAATGCTGCATTATTCATATGCCACTCACATTTGCAATTACAGATATTCGTTCCGATTATTCTAATTGCAAATTTTTGGTCAACCACTGCAAGATTTTCCATTCCCAATTCTCATTTCCCATTCCTAACTTCCAAATAATGCAAATTAATGAAGCATTAAGTTTTGGTTGAGATTCCTCAGATAATAAATAGAGACAGAGGGCTACTTGATTGCAATCAGAGCGAGTGCGTGTCCCTGGTTAAACTAGGATCATCGACGAGGGTTCGATATGAACAGCGACGGGGGGTTGTTTAATCCAAAATTGCAATTTGCGAATTTCAAGAGAGATAAATTCACGCACCACAGCTTTCTGAAAAAAAAGTCCAATCAACTATAGAATGCAATGAGTATCATTAGAATGTTGAGACTCCTAATGAAGAGTAGATTCCTCGAATTTAATAAAAACTAGTCGAGTTTATTTGTTTATTTGTATAGTTAATTTTTTTTTAAATATTTTTAAAAGCGTGTTATATAAGAGTAAATGAGGAGGAGTCAAAAAAGACAGGCAGGTATAACTATCAAGAGAATTGTTTGTAATGTTTTTAAATGCAAGTAGAAAATTTAAAATCATTAGATCAAAACGTTTCTGATAAGTGATTAATTTCTTGGCCTTATAAGCATTATGGCTTTCTTCAGAAAGTAATCGGATTGTCGAAATGTGTGCCAATGAGCTATTATCGTTCTTCCTATCAAATGTAGTAAATTTCATGTTTCTATGATATTCTAGTGCCTAGTATTTAAGGCATATGGTTCGTCCTCGCCTGAGATACCAAATCTGTCATAGGTCTCAAATGCCAGAATTCCTTTATGATCCTCAAGAATCACAAGTAACTCCTGACTATAGTCTGCTGTGAGTGCGTGTATTTTATCAAGTCCGCAAAAGCGGGTCTTCTAGTATACTATATATATTTTATATAAATATCCATGAGGTATATGACTATGCTTCTAAATCTGACACCATCCAAAGTAATATATTGCCTTATTTCAAGACATTTACAATATCATCTTTGAATTTGATTGGATTACATTAAAATTAATGCGAATCAATATTTATAAGGATTCTATTCGTAGTACATTTTGTAGGTTAGATCGGAAACTTAAGCGATCTGCATTTATTTGCTTTAATAATTAGAATTTAATTGCCAAATTCCATAATTTACATGTCACATTCCTCACAATGGTGACTTCATTTAAATGAAACGTGGGAGCTCCAAGTGTTTGCCATATATCAAACCGACATCTAAATCAAAATCTCAATCGAAATGCGAACACAAACCTCAATTCCGAATCCGAATCCGAGTCCGAATTCATATTCAAAACCCAAAGCGTGCCACAGTGTCGGCAAAACAACAAAAAAAAGAGCGAAATAAACCCAATGAAAATAAATGAAAATGGTGCAATTTTGATTGATTTATAATTGAATGTGAATTGTTGATAAGATTATGATAAACGACATTCATATGCGGCCTCCAGCTTCAGTTTCCCCCCAGTTTGTTAGCCGACAGTTGGCAGTTGCCAGTTGGCGGTTTTTGTATTTGACGTTGACGTTGATCGGCGTTGACTTGGCCGAAAAGAAAAACAGGTTAACGAACCATAATTATATATGGACGTGGAGCTACCTGACAGACGCATGAGGGAGGGTCCCCAACCAGGTAGGAGGGGGGGTTGATCAGTTTGAGGAGCAGGGAGGTAGAGAGGAGGAGGGACGTGTAGACCGTCCGCCTTTGGCGTCGGCGGCATTGCCAATAAGCTTGAGCTCTTACCTTCAGTTGGCTATAAACCAGCTGCTCAAATGGAGTACATACAAATTTAAATACCCAGCAAAGTCAAAATTTCTAAAAATAAGGTAAAAAAAAAATATAAATAAAATAATCTAGAACATCGATAACAATGTCAGCTCTGATATTAACACAGATAAAGAAAAACATGTCCTATATAGCCTACAAGATTTAGCCAGGAATATGATAAACTCCTTTTTTTTTTTTAATTTACAAACAGTTTATGCTAATGGTTATACTCTTTTATTAGTTAGAGTATCAGTCGAATCGACAAATCGTCAAATTGGCTTCGAAATGCATAATTTTCGGTCGTTTGGTATCGATATCGATTTACATTTTTGTCGCTGCTTTATGTGGCTTTTAATAAAAATCAATAAACGCACACCGAAAACTGCATAGATCTTTGTGTAGTTTAGTGTAGTAGTGTTTATAGTATATATAGAGATATAGGTAGTTGGGTTGATCGCCTGCTGTGGACCGCGATTTTTTTGAAGGCGACATTTAATTGCCTGCTTTTGAGATTTTTGAGATCTTGTGATTTTATGCGTGGTTTGTTTGGTCTTAAGCCAGTCGCAAAGTCAACTCTTGCAGTCTACGATCTGCAGTCTACAGTCTACAGTCTTCGGTCTGCAGTCTTTCCGAGTTGAGCTGTAATTTTTTGTCACTAGGAAATGGTTTATGTGACTAGCTCTCTCTCTTCCTCTCAGTTGGCCGACTTTTAATTTAAACAGGAAATTATGAATGTTGACTGCAATTTGTTTATGCAGCTGCTGAGTCACATGCCACATTTTCCGCTACCCTCCCCCCTCTCAGTGTCGCCTTAAGATCTGCCCCGTTATTGAACTCAAAAGCTGCAAATAAATAAATGTATCGATAAAAGTTAATTTACTTTGTTTTCTTGCTCTTGCTGTTGTGTCTTACGATCTATTTTAATGGCAAATATTTCACGCTAGGTGTACAGCATGTTAACTTACCCAAGTTTCTTAGCCAGCCCCTTGTCTTCAGGCTTCATTAGCTCTGGCCAAAAGGAGTCCAAGTCCAAGTGGAAGTCGAAGTCGAAGTCAGGGTCTTGTACTCATATGCAATGCAATAATTATAATTAGTCATGTGCAGCGACTGTCACAGTGTCTGAATGAGTTGAATGAGTTGACTGACAGATGTCCTATCTATTCAATATGATACCATACTCCGTTCTCCCTGTAACAATAAGAAAATTGCATTGTGAACACGCTCCCTGGAAGGTTATTAGTCATTGATATGCCACACCTTCGACCCAATGCATATACAGTTGGTCTAGAAATTCTTGTGACATTTGATATTGCAAGCAAAAGATAATAGTTTTCCTTTTCTCTTATTTTATATTTAACTTCTTTAATTTTTTTTCTTTGCTTACATTTCTTAAATCCAAACTGCAAATTTATTTTCTCAATTCTTGTGAATTATCTAAAGATCTTAATACTCGTTTTGCTAAAAATAGATGAATATACATTTTATAATAATCATTTTTAGTTCTTAGATCACTTGCAAATGCAATTTTATTCGATATATCTATTTTTATAAATTAATTTCAAATATGTGCAGTGTTTTCTTTATCAACATAATTATTTGACTAGCTGTAGGCATCGACATGACTATCGTTGAAGCTGTATATCTTGTCATGTTATCTTTGTCTGGTGTCGAACAATTGAAACAGCTGAAACTGTAGTTGAAGTTAAAGCTGGTTAAGATATGGTCTTCATTAGGTTTGTCCATAACGGGGCTTAACAATCAATCCCCGCAATAAAATGGGTAAATACAATAGCTCCCTTGTTAATATATTTTACCATTTAGGCAATATTTCATTTCATATTTTATTATTTCTTCGCACACTTTTCGCCTTCGACTTTATAAAATGCAATTCAATCGTCGAATTCCGGGTGTTTGAACATTAATGAGCTCCTCCCTCGACTCCTCTGCCAAATGGTTGCTCATTACGGCCAAAATCAGCATATGAGTATGTGTAGAAACATTCAATTACTTTATCGTATACCCTTTAAATATAGCAAATGTTGAGTCCGTTCAACTTACAGCATAATATTCAAGATTTGATCAATTACAGAGCATCTCTTGGTTTGCTATACTCGACTAGCACATTTAAGTTTCACGATTAATTATATATTATACATCTACAAAGTACCCCAGACTTTTCCAGAATTTAATATATTGATTAATTAAAAAAAATTTAAAATTTTTAATACAATTAACTAAAATTTTAATCATAAAATTGTAATAATTTTAATTTTAATACTTTTCTGAAATCATGGATAACATTCTTTAGATCAGTTTCAAAAAAAAATATATATTTCATTTATTTCAAAACTTACTAACTAAATGTATTTATAATTTAAATTATTTTATTGTGAACTATTTAAACCAATGTTGTATATTAATTTAAATGTATTCAATACCAGACTACAAGGTATTTTTTAGTTCATCATTCTCAACTGACGCTGAATTCCTGCTTGTTTTCTGAATCGTGAGTTTGCAACATTTGCTTTTGCGTTTTTTTTTTACAAGCAATCCCTTACCTCTCTCTATCTCTATTTCTATACCTCTCTGTCTTCCACTTCCCTTTCCTCTTATCGTCGGCACACTTCTCTCGATCAACACCAGCTTTCAGCTGGAGCTTTAAGCTGGCCAATTAATTAACCATTGGACGGGGAGCAAAAAGCAAGAGAAATAAGTCAGTAAATCATTTTGAACTTGACATTCAAAATGTGTCGGGGCCGCATGCAAATAATTTCAGTTGTTGTAACAACTATCTAAGGAGTGTGGCATACAGAGGGAGGGAGATAGGGGGTAGGTCAGGTAGAAAATATGTTGAAAACTGGACGAAAACAACTTTAACTTTGAACAAGCTAACAGACATTTGGCCAGTTCTCGATGATTTAATGGGCATTTATGCAAATCAGAGTCAGAACATATCCTGCTATCAGATCCTTTTGACCAATGTATGTGTGAGTGTGTGTGTGTGTGTGTGCGTGCTGCTTACAGTGGTGTCCACAGTGGTGCAGTGGACTGTAAACCACTCGTAAATCATTCCCTTCGACATTTCGTTTTGTTTGCATTGCGAGGCATGGAGTGAGCAAGGTTCTAAATGTTTTTAATTTTTAAAATAAAAGAGATGGATTATAAAATTAGGATCATTGCTTGATCTTTTCACCACATCATAAATATCATATATATCAATCTATATATATTTTTTAATATATTTTACCAACAAAAAATTGATTCTAAAATGTTTGGCTATAAGGATGACAAGAAATAAAAATTCAATGAATACTATTGTAAGAATACAAATATTGTTTCTGCTAAAACTTTTTATAGTTGTTATTCCACAAATAAAAATATTTTAAGTATTATAATAGTTGCTTAAAAAATAGTATTTATATCAATATGTATATTATTATAAAAATATGAATTCACAATAAGTCATTCTAAATTATCAGTACAACTTTGATTCTTTTCCTTGGTTATTTTGGACACACTGTTTTTCAATGTGTGTGAATCTGTTTATGTGTGTGTGTGTGTTAGTAAAGAGGCAGTCCAAACACTTTACGGCTGCAATCAGGCGTAAAAAGATGCTGCCCAAAAGCAATTTTCACTTTGTGTGCGTGTGTTGTCGATTTTTCTACAATTTTTTCAGTAGCTGATCTGCAAGGGATGTGATAGGGAAATGGCATGGGGAAGCGGTAGGGAAAGGGAGAGAAACTCAGCTGAGCCAGAGGCACATTCCGAATCTATTGCGCCTCATCAATTTTGCAACAATGCGACAGGAGGAGACACGACAAACGCAACTGCCAACTTCCCTTGCACAAAGTGACAAGCTGGTCACAATGAAACAATTGTCAGTCTGTCTGTCTGTCTGTCTGTCTGTCAGTCCGTCTGGACTTGTCTGAGATAGGGTCTCTTTTGGGTCTGGTCTTTTGCCGCACTGACAATCGCTGGGCTGCCGTGTTGCGAGTTTTGTCTCGTGTTGCGGTTGCCGATTCCCAACATTTTTATATTATTTGATTTTTGTTTTGTTTGCGTTTTCTTTTGCCTTTTGTTGCCTTTAGCTGCTCATTGATTTGGCCAAGAGTTTTCTACGTTTCTGAATTTTTTATACCCTTGCAGAGGGTATTATAATTTCAGAATGTATTCAAAGTTCAGAAACTCGCCAGAGCATCAAATATTCGGTGTGTCGTACAAATGCTTTCTTTATTCTTGTTTTGCCTGCGGCTGTTGCGTGAAATCAATTGGAAAATGCAACTAATGATTTTCCAGATTCATGTATTTATATTATTTTTGCCACTTTAAGCGCTTTGTTCAACTGTACTTGAGTTTCTTCGAGGCAACTATGCAAATCTCTGTGGAAGATGCCACGCCCATTTCCTTAGTATAACAACTGTCGCAATGGAATGCTCTAAATATATATCAGTCAGTCAGTATCATCATTAGAGGACCAAAGGGTGCAAGGGTTGCCCTAAGGGTTGTGCCCATTACTCATCCCCAAGTTCCTCGAGACAATGACTCCTTAGACAAGAAAAGGATAGCGGGGTTTTTTTTCGTCCTGCTGCTGGCATAATTATGTCAACTTCTTGAAGTGCCGACATTTGCCAGCGCCCTTTTAAATCCACTTTTCAGCTCGAGTTCTCATTCCATACACCTATTTCTTTCTTCGGTTCCTTGTCCTTGGGCGGAAGTGCGCCGATCGCAATTTAAAAACGATCAAGCGTAACTCTGCACACGATATGATGAGCTCGTAATTACGGGTATGTTACGGGTGTGTATTTAGAGCACACGACGGGACATGTCTGAAGGTCCTGTTCCTGGGGAATTAAGGTCTTAAATTTGGTATCTAAAGGGGCATCTAGAAAAGTTGAGCTTGTCTGAAGAAACTCTTAGGAAATGTTGCATATTGAAAGGTCAGTCAAATACTTAAGGGTTAAGTTTTTGGAATATTACTTTTGAGGGCGGAACTTGTTTCCATTTGTTTAAAAAGGGCAGCTTTAACTTTAAAAGGTCACTTAAAGGCGTAACTCCTTGTAACTTCATGTTTAACTGTTGCTTACTCAATTTCAAAAGTTAACTAAAAATAGACCAAATTTCCTACATCACTAAAAAGTCAATAAACAGTTGAATATTGCATAAAATTCTCTTATTAATTTTAGTATAGCTTTAATATTTGCACTACTCATTTTAAATAAATCTATATGTTCAATATTTGCCTTCGTTAAAAGGTCAAGCTTTAAAAGCTTCAACTAGCTGGCTTAAGTTCTTTTTAGTAAATTGCTAAGGAAGAGGAAAGGTCACTAAAATAAGCTTTAGACAGCCAAGTCTCGTTGGCAACGCACTTTCCATTAATTTTATGGCCTGGTGGGCATAGATAACATAAGAACACCTTCATATGAACACACATATGGTCTCACTTCAGACAGAGTAAGGGCTTAAAAAAGGCCACTCTGCCTCAAACCCAAATGGGCCATTACAATCGACTCCATTAGCAATATTGGTAAAGGCCAAAAAGGGGTACTAAATGAAAATTATACGTATGGTCCGCTCAACCACTGAATCACTTCACTTGTGTCCTACGACAAGGCAAGTGAAATTGTGAAAGCTTTTAATGCCCTGTTGCTTTTCTTTCCCTTCCGACACGAAAGTGAGAAGCTGTGTGAAGGTCAACGCCTCTTTCTTTTTCCTATTTTTACCCTTATAAAATGTAGGTTGGACATTTTTGCGCCCTTTTTTTCCGAAGGCGTTGAAAAATTGAAAATTGTTGAGAAATCCGCTGCAAATCAGAGCTGAGATGAAACGATTAATATCACTTAATTAAGGTGAAAATCTAGACGAGCGACAGCTGTCAAAAACTACATATCAAATGCCAAATGAAAACCCAAAATTACAAAAACTAGAAAAACACCCAAAAGCGAAGAAAAAACATTTATTTTTTAGCCCGTTTTGTGTCCAGATGCAATTGTGCATGAATGTTACGAGGTCTGGGATTAGGGATTGTTGAAAATATATATTAATAGTTATTGTCATTGTGCAGAGAGGACAACAGCAATCAAATCGCATTTGGCGTTATGCCAAAAGCGGATTTCTGATGCCAATCAATCAGAAAATAGCCCAAAAAAAAGGACACTTTTTTTTGTCTGGGGGTGAAATCAAAATGCATTTAACTTTTGTGGTTCAATTCGAATGCGTCTCGGGTTCGGTTTCGTTTTCGTATTCGCTTTCTGCAACAGCCCCTGTGCGAAACTGTGAACTGTATTTGTTGCCGTTATGTACTATGGAAAAAGAGTCAATGTTTTTGAAAATAATTTCAAATTTTATTTGGAATTGTATAGATTTATATATTTATTTTATATTTTTTAGGCAGCTAGTTACTGCTAATATTTGAAAGCCAATATTAGTGAGCTATTAAAATGTTTTAAGTTTTGACAAAAACTTTATTTGGAATTGTAAGAGTAGAGTACATAATATATATTTATTTTATAGAATTTATTTGCATGGATTTAGTTTCACTAGCTAAATTATATATTGAAAGCCAATATTAGTGAGGCGAGTTCTTACTTTCTCTATCAACATCGGACTCTTTTAGAGGAGTCGTTACTACAACGAAAAAATTATTTGGCGACCCTATCTTATGTCGTTTGTTAATATAAATATATCGATATAAAATATAAGTCAATATATTTTATGAAACTTTTGTTTTTTTTTGGTGTCCTTTAAATTGGTTTTTATAGTCTTCAGGCTACACGGCTTTGATTTTTTGTAATGTTATCAAACTACACTACCAAACTTTTAATTTGTTTGTAATGTAAACAGAATTCGGTTTTATAGTTGAATTTTCGGTATAGCCAGAAATATTTAGAGGGACTTCACTAAATAAAGTTTACCAGAAATATCAAATATCAATAATGTTTATTAAATTCTGGAAAAAAAACCTTTCAACGTTGTCAACTTTCTGTAAAATTACTGTTGTAAGTCGGGCAACTCAGCCTGGGATTAACTTGTAGCTTACGGGGAGTTGGGAGACATGGAGTGAGTTCAATTTAATCTACATTTATCTGGAACGTAGACTTCATTTGACAAGTGACTTGTCTTCCGTGTTGCATTCATGTCATGTGGCGCACAGGGAGTCGACTCGAGTGGTTGTATTGGGTTACACTTCCATTCACATTGTGTGTGCGTGTGTGTGTCTGTGTGGGTGAATGTCTCTGGTTGTAATGGCATTACGATATCGATAACAATGGCTCTGTTAATTGACTGACTTTCAGTGCGTGGGTTGAGGCAACTCCAAAATCTCGAAGGTCACCGTGAAATTATAGTGTTGTCCAGAGTTTAATTGTTTTCTGTTTGGGTTCGATTTCATTTGAATTTGAAAATGAAATATAAATAGAGAAAGAAAGACCCTCTTGGTATGTTTTTATGGCTTTTCGAAAGACAATGGCTTTATGAGGCTCCTGGCAAGGTTGTCTCCATGAAGTAAAAGTAAAATGAATATCCATACAATAGATTGGATTATGATAGCTTTTGTATAACTACAAACTTAGTTTTTATTATTGCTAAAATACATATACACACACACATTCCACAGTACGGTCTGCAGTTGGTACATAAAAATAGTCAAACAATCTACTAACAACTTAAGATCTAGCCAATTATCAAATACAATAAATCATAGATAAGATGATAAAAGAAGAAGAATAAGTATATAAATAATCATATATATGTTGATAAAATTCCAAATAATGTACAGCATTCTATTTTCTACACATCCTCGGAGTTCTGAAGGAATCCTCAAGGAATTCTCATGAGATACTCAGGGAATCCTCAATGAATCTTCAAGAAATCCTCTATTTAAGGTCTAGGACTTGGGCTTCCGACTTCGATTGGGATTTGTTCGCATCGCACGTCTCGTTGTGGATGTGGTTGTTGGTGTTGTGGTTGTTGTTGTTGCTGCTGCTGTTGTTGTGGTTGTGGTTACAACTCTCGCACTGGGTCTTTCCCTATAGACACACATAATCTCATCGGCGGCATCGGGACAATCCACTTGCTGGAGATTGTGGAGAGTGAATCAGTTTTCTGGAATTGTTCCCTTAGATTTTCCTCACCTTATCGCACAGTTGGTTAACTGTGATGCACTTGCCACTCACACAGCGCAACTCGTGGGGCAAACAGCGTCCTGGGCTCCTTGTGGGTGCAATCATTGTGCTGGAAGTGGTTGCGGTGGCGGTGGTGGTGGTGCCGATGGGACTGCCAGTGGTGCCAAGCAATGTGATGCGTTCCCTTTCCCGCTGCTGGGCCAGCGCAGAGGGGGGAATCGCACTGGCACTTCGGGTGGGAGCGGTGGCGGTGGGTATTGTGAACTTACTGGTGGTGCGATTGGCCCTTTGGGAGGAATACTTAAACTTCGTCTCCGAGTCACTGGTCATCATGATCTCCTTGCTGTCCCGAAAGTTCACTATGGCACAGGGAGCGCGAAGAAAAATATATTATATTTAAACCATCTGTATTACTTTAATTGGTATTTCAAACTACTTTTATTTTTATTAAACTGCACAGAAAAGTTAGAAAATGTTTTCCAAAATTAATTTAATTTTATTTAATATAAATGGTTTCGAAAATCTAAAATATGTCTAACTTTTGAATTGATATTTCAAACTGCCTTAACTTTTTTTAATTTGCATAGATAAAAATTTCAAAATTTATTTTGGTGTTAGTAAACATTTATTTATTTATTATACGAAATTCAAATATATAAATTTAAGGGAATATATTTCCAAAAATTCACCCAAAAAATTAAAGTATTCATTCATCATTTATTAAGAATTTTTATTAAATTAATTAATATAAAATTTTATTTTCACCCTTTTTTACTAAGAATAATAAAATATTTTATTTTCAATTTTTAATTGCAATTTTTCAATAGACTAAAATAGAATTGACATAAAATGTGCTTGCTACTCAAATAAAAATCGATATTTCATTAATACCTCATTGTTTTTAATGAGTTAAAGAATTTGTTAGTAAAATCACTATGTTTATATATTATTTATGGAGTATTATAATGCTGTGATTACTTACCAAAACCCTTGGGTCCGTTAGCTGCTGGTTCCTCGGCGCTGGCATTCGAGGAGGCAAGAGGAAGAGAGGCTGAAGACGGTGCTGCCACCTGATGCAGTTGAAACTTGGTCTCAGTGCCAGCTTCCTCATCCGTTGTGGCTGTGATGTAAGTGTAGAGCTTCTCATTCGTCTCATTGGGGGAAAGGAAACTGGCGTAGGAGAAGATGCGCGGAAAAGCGTTCAGTTCGGCTTCGTCAAAGGGTTCCATATCCCCCGATCCAAAGTTGTCACAATCCTCCTCATCGCTGGCATCGAAGCAATCGTAGTTGAGATCACAACGCAGATTCTCCGCAATGCATTTCTCATTGGAGCGACAGCGAAACTCCTCGTGCTCGCACACCAGACACTGTTCATCCTCATCCTCGCCGCCAGCACAATCCTTGATATTGTCGCACTGCCAAGTCTGTGGAATACAGCTGCCATCGTGACACTGAAACTCATTACCGTAGCAATAATCCCGCCTCCTTGTTGGATCCTCGCACTTGTGCGTCTCGTGTGCATCCGGATATTGGCTGCAATCGAAGAGTTCGCTCAACTGATCCGAGTTGGCAATCGCAATGGAGCAGGCCTCGAGAATGGCTGAAATGAGTTCATTGATAACTCTTAGAAATGTTTTCATTGTCAGAGATTAGTCTCATTATTTGCCCACTTTTTCGGAGTCACGCAAATTCACTGCCTTCAATTTATTTCGAAACTTCTATACTTTATACAGCAACCAAATAATTTAAAAAAATGTATTAGATTTATTATATTTACAAATATTTGGATATTGCTCTTTAAGTTTTCTTGCTTACAAATGTTTGCATGGTCGGAGATTAGTCTCATTATTTGCCCATTTTTCGGAGTTACATAAATTCAGGAAATTAAATTTATTTTGAATTTCTAAATTTTATACAGCAACTAAACAAATTTTAAAAATCTTTATTATATTTACAAATATTTATTGGATATTTCTCTTAAAGTTTTTTTTTTAGAAATGTTTGCATTGTCTCATTATTTGCCATTTTCGGAGTCACCTTAATTCAGGAAATTAAATTTATTTCGAAATTTCTATATTTTATATTGCAACTAAACTAATTTTAAAACATATTGCTTGTCCCTTTACTATATTTACAAATATTTGGATATTGCTCTTTATATTTTTTTTTCTTGGATATATTTTCGGAGTCTCAAAACTTGGCTGACAATAATGAAATTTATGTGTACATTTTATATTAAAAATATTTTAATTTAGGTACAATTAAAATCGACCAAGTTAACAATTTATTAAATCTTTCAAAAATAGTTAAAAATGTTAAAGAATCAGTTGCGGTTTTAAAGATTCATGGAACATGTCTGACTTGCTTCGCTCCTCCTCTCCTCTCCCCTCCTCTCACCCCGCTTACCTTTGCAGATGCGCCTACACGGCGGCAGCTGTCCAATGTGCGAGGGTCGACACTCGGGTTCGAGGGCAGCGCAAATAAATTCGACAGCACGTGCCGAGCAGTTGGCATTGATGAGTTCCCCATAGGCTTCCATTGCGGCGACGTCCCGCGGTGCTCCATTCCCATTGTTGTAGGTCAGATCGTAGTCGAGAACGCCACGACACATGGGCAACGCCGTGGAGATGCAACCGCTGACAATGCTGCTCGTTGGTGTCGTTGTCATCGCCTCTGTGGGTCTGCCACTGACCTCCGAGGGAGGTGGCAACGTTGGCGAGACACGGGTCAACAGATGCACATTGGCAGGGGGCGTGGACTGCGGCTTTGGCAGAAGCTGTATGGGATAAATTAGATTCACAGGTGAGAAAATAGTGTGAGATTTTGGGATGAACCAATTATAATGCCAAAAGTTCTTTTTTTCTTTTAAAACGGACTCCAAAAATTACTAGAAATAATTGTGTAATGAAAATTGTCGATTGGTTGAGAAAATTATTTTTCCTACATCGTAAATCTCAAGATTGACAGTTTTAAATTTTGTATGAGGTTCTCAGATGCATAACTTTGTGAAAACTCAAACGTTTTTAATGTGTTGTAGAAATGTTCTTTCATTTTGATCACTTTTTAAGCTGTCAATTGATTCTGCAAAGATGAGGTAAAAAATAGATTGACTTTCTTTAGAGAAAAACCCTCATTGAAAGACCTTAAAATCCATCGGCTCTATTTCAACTGCGAAAGGATTGCTATGAGAAACTGTCTCTCTAACATTTGGAGTATGCTTTCTTTGAGATATACAGATCTAGAGAATACAACACAAACTGGTTTATCCGATAGATTCAATTTGTTACTTACATCCTTAAGGAGCTGCAGCATTCGCTTATCCTGTTCGAGGGGAACTCCGAAGCTGTTCTGATGTCCCGAGGTGAAGCGAATGCTGTCGGCAGGTAGCAAAACATCATCATAGTCATCATCTCCGCCCTCGGGACTCTCTGCCTCCGTCACGGACATCATTGTGGTGTGTTCCCTGTTCATATCGACGGCTTTGAGTCTCGTCGACTCTTGCATAATGTTGACATTCTCTGTGGTCGTGGTCATCATGGAATTCTCTGTGGATTCCTCCTCGCTTAATCCCTCCCAATCGTTGCTTGTACTTGATACAGTTGCCTCGTAGCGTCGCTGCAGGAAACGCGCTCGGGCAACGCTGACATCGTGCAACCAAAGGCAATAGGTGATCAGGCCGAAAAAGAGGAGAACGCTGGCCACAAAGATGATGGGCCATCGAAGATACTTCCAGCGACAGGCACGTCTGGCATAGCCCAACATCATCAGAGGCGTCGGCTTCTCCTGCATTTGTCCAGTCGAAGGGGCAGCTCGATTCAGATAATAATTTGCTGTGAGCGGATATTTGTAGCGTCGCACCTAAAGTTACAATTTCAATTCAAACTGAGCATTAAATTTAAAGAATCTTGTCTTTAAGTATTGGTATTTTTATCTTTTCTAAAAATATTTAGCGCATCAGACAAATGCTAAAAATCATTCACATAAATTCAATATATGTAGATAGAGATAAAAATAAAGATATAGATAAAGTCAAAGATAAAAATAAAAATCAAGCTAATGATAAATTTAAAGATATAGATGAAAATAATGGTTAAGATAAAAATAAAGTTAAGATTTTAAAATATATAATATATAAATATTTTCCGGAGATATTTCGATAACTATATCGATTTACAAATGGAATTTGAAATATTTGTCATGCATTTTTTGAAAGTTCGACGATTTTTGTGACACACACTAACCTGAAGTTCGGCAAGAGTCTCGGGACTGCCGAGCATGCCAATGCGATACTTTTGGGTGTCAGTCCAGCAGGAATCGTTGCTGCTGTTGCTCCTCAAGGTCGAGGCACGGGAATAGTCCTCGTTGGCCTCGTCGACTGTCTGGACGGTTATGTTTAGGCCATGTGGATATTTTGTGGGCTGGCGTCGCAAGGCGTTAACTGATGTATTTGTTGTATTTGCTGTATTTGTTGTTGTTGTTAATGTTGTTACATTTGATGTTCTCTCATTATCGTTGGCGGCATCTTCAAGCGAACTGTGTTTGTCCATCTCACAGCAGCTTCTTTGATTTAGCTAAATATATATATTTTTGTTCGTTGTTGTCTCTGCTGCAAATGTCAATTGTTGGCTGTTGTTGTTGTGCCTGCTAGCAATGATTACATAAGCATTTGCTGGAGAGAGGAGTACGGAGATAATTGCTATTGTCTCTCAATGTGGCAGTGCCATTTGCTAATGTCAGACCGATCACAGACCCCGAAAATCGGTCGAAAGATTGACTTAAAATTTCAGTCTCGATCTGAGGATGATGTCGTCACTTTAAGCTTAGTTTTTGTCTCCTGAAAATGCAATTTTTTTTTGTGTTTGGAAAGCAAATCGAATTGCAAATCAAAAATGAAAGTGCTGTCAATATTTAATTTCCATTCGAAAGTTGTCACTCGACTTTGGGGCAGCTGCTTCTTCAGTTACGCGCGCGATTTTTCCAACTGCCCAATTTCCCAGCACAAATAAAACCTTCCAATCTACGCTTTCCTGCCTGACTAACTAACAAACAAACTAACTAATAACAACAACCGCAAAAACCGCGCTTAGCTTCTTCAAATTTCTGCAATTTGATTTCAGTTTTCCATTCACAAATGCAATAGATAATCGCATATTGGCCTGGCTCCCAAAAGGCCCCCCCCCCCTTCCCCCTCCCTCTTCTACGTCTTCATAAAGCGAATTGGCCAATAGTTTAGTTTGATTAAAAAATGCGAATACCTCAACAACAACAAGTGCGAGTTACTCAATCGGACGAGTCAAGTTGAGGCTCCAATTGCAACTCCAGCTGCGCCTCTGGGCCAAGTGTATTACCAACTTGTTAGCCAGCCCGGAAAAATGGCCAAGAAGAGGCAGCTGAAATTATTACATACACTTGCCAATGGCCATAATACTAGCGTACTCTAAATCAAGCTTCATTAACTAAGCAAAAATAGAGAATATTTGTAAATATATGATCGATTTCTAAGTTTCAAAGTCTGATTAAATATTAACTTAATATAATAACGTGAGGTTTCCTTTAGAAGAACATTTGTATAATTATTTTAAAGTTACTTTCGATTTGATAGGAAAATTTTAATAATAATTAATGGTACTTTCCTAAAGCTGAATATTGCAATTATTAAGTTATCTAGAGAAATAAGAGAAAATAATAAATGAAAGAGTCAAATTCTTTACCGAATTAAGTGAGAATTATCTGCTGTGATTTAAAGTATTTGTTAAACAATTTTAGATGACAAGTGAGTGAAACGAAAAATGGGCTTCGAATTTTGTAGAAAGTCTTAAAAAACCACATAATTTTCCTCAGAAATATTTTCAAAAAAATAAATAAATATTTACACTTAAAAGATCAAAGATTGTGCTTTTGCTGAAAATAATAACACCGTAAAAGTTAAAGTCAATGTATCGAAATTTAAAATTAATTAATGGAAACTCAAAGCAGAATCTTAGGTAACTTTATAGCTCCTGTTGTAGTGAATATGTAAATACATGTATACAAATGAATATTCAAAAATAATAACATTTGTAGTTGATTAAAAAATAATAGTCAGCAGTTAAATGCAATCTTTCTTTATCTAATATTAATTTGAAAATTAATTATGAATAGCTTTCGATTGATTGCAGTCAGTTGAGAAACTCTCAGTTAGAGTATATCGTATCTAAAAGGCAGGTAAATCGCTTGAGCTTAGCAGACACAGTTGGCTGAGTTGTTGAGGTTTCTTCGCCATTTGTTTCATCGTCTGTTTCAGCTACTTCTTCAACTTCTCTTCACCTTCTTCCTCTGTTCCTCTGTTCCTCTGTCTGCATCATCATCTTCATCAGCAGCTGAAATGACTCCCTGCCTGGCTGCTGACCTTTTCACTTTTGTTTTCATTTACAGTCGCGTCTTGCCTGGTTGCCTGACTGCCCTGGCGTTGCAAAGTGCGGCTTAAAGTGCCCCAAAGTGGCAGCAACAATTGGAACAGAGACAGACTCTGTGGCAGAGACAGAGACAGAAATAGAGACAGACTCTAAGCCAGCTGTTGCCCGTTCGTTGGTCGCTTAATGAGCTGCAGCATAACTATCCAATCTCAACTCAACTACTTCAACTTCAACTAAACTCCTCACTTCACTCTTGCCACCTCAGGTGGCATACACTGTGCAAAAAATCATTGGCCAGTTATTAATACCATCAAACTTGGCTTTAAACGCTTACTAAGGTCAGTTGTATGGCGGGAAAACAGCTGTTCGCTGTTTTAGCCATCATTTCAAAAGGTCATAACAGCCATTGACGGTTTTTGCTGAGCCAAGTTGGAGCTGCTGTGAAGAACCTTGTTGTAGGGTCTCGCCTTGGGGCATAAATAGGTGCAACACCTCTCTGACTCTGTGTCTTTTTCTACGATTATATAGCTAACCATGTAATTACGTTTACCTTTACAAGATCGCTTTTAATGTCGGCTCGAAATGGGGCCAAATGTGTTCCGGAATTGGGAAAACTTCGTAATGACTGAATCTCAACTTATAATAATGTCTTTTGTGTTGAATTGGCAAATACAACTGATAAATTATATATATCAAATATCAGTCTAATTAAACCCTTTGAGTAGTGCCAACATTATTCATATTTTCTCATAAAAAACCGCTTAGAACTCTAGCTTAATCTTTAAACTATCAGAGCTTTGTCAAAACTTTAACGAATGTAAGTATTCTATTTATTTAAACTATAATTTGATTCTGCATGAAAATTGGAAACCAAGAATTTTTTATAATGTCAATTTTATTCGATCACTGTCTATTTTTTCTGAAGAAATACATAGTGAAACGGGATCCTAAACTTCAAACTGTCATAACTTTGTCAAAACTTAAACGATTTCCAAGCTGAATATAAATATTATATTTATTTAACCTGTTATTTAATTGTGCATCAAAAATTCGATCATTTCTATTGTATTTCATGTTCATTTTTTTCTGTACCAAAAACATCTTGACATTTTATCTACAACTTTGAAATCTATTTTACCAAATACTTAGTTTTAAAAAAGAGGAAAGAGAAATACTGTTTCAATGTTTAGAATCCATGAATTTTTTATATATATTATAGCAAACAAGTTTCTTTAAAGGTGTCTGCGATGTTTTGCAGTAATTACTCGTCAAATTCTTGGCATTAGAATTGAAACTTGTTCGATTGCCACTCACCTGTTAGCTACCTGCACTTAGCTAAGTTAGTAACAGTAACTGTGCTTAATTGATATCTACCTTGTAATATCTAACAAATTGTGTGTATGTTGAATACAATGAATGGGGCTCATTTGGGCAATCATTAGAACACCTTTAAGCAATGGAGTTTACGCCTGAATGCGTCCCCTTACCAGAAATGAGTACCCTCGTATTCACAGAGGTATTCATAGTGCTATTCATAGACCTACTCGCTGTTCGTGTTTAGTGCAATCTTCAATCTTTAGTCGATCTATTGCAAAACCTCAATTCTGTCGGTCTATTCACACGTCAGACTTGCAAACGGACTCCGTTTCAGATACAAACTCAAATTCAAATGCAGATTTAGATTCAGATGCAGACGGAGACGGAGACGTGTTTCGCAGTCGACCTATGAACCACATTCCTGACATGGCTAGCGACTAAATTGCATTGATTACACGAGCTTGTTGCGGCATCACTAGCAACAACTACAACAACAACAACAACAACTACCGCAGCAACAACAACAATGACTGCAACTGCAAATGCCAAGAGCTGCTTATAAGTTAAGTCATTTTGTGGCTTTAATCTGCGCTAGAAGCTAACGCTGCAGTCAAGGGCGTATGCAGGAAGAATCTTAAAGGGGGACAGACATTTTTTTTAATTAGCATTAATCGATTTTTATCAAAAGTCAAATTCGAAGTCTAAGGTCAGTTTTAGCATGTTTTCCCCAAGAAACCACAGTTCTAAAATCAAATCCTAAAACCTAGAAATAAAACTAACTAAAATTATAATAATACTAAAAACATTTTTAAATGTTTCTTATAAATAATAATAAATAAATAAATGCGTGATAAAATCTCGTCCGACTCTTTATGATCTTAAAGGTTTATATTTTAAATATTTGGAGAAGTAAAAGACAAATATTATAATTATTAAAATCGAACATTTATGTAGGTTTCAGAAAGTGTAATGTTTTCTTAATCTCAGCTCTCTTTTATTAACAGAGAAGCTCTTCTCTTTTAATAGGTTTTTTTTAAATAAAATCCATATTTTATAAATTGAAAAAATCTATTATAAAGTGTTTTTACTGATTATGTCATAATATTGTATTTAATAAGCTTACATTAATTTTTGCACCTAATTCTTCTTGATTATTCCATTGACTGAAATTTATATTAGCATGCCTTGAAGCAGATTATTGCAATATTTTCCTTAGGTATAAAATTCTTGACAATTTTCTAAACATTTTCTATATTTACCCCCTGTTGCCCCCCTAACCATATAATGCTACGCCCTTGACTGCAGAGACTCAACTGCAATGTGTTGTTTTTTTTTTATATATACTTTTTTTTAGAAAAATAAATTGTTTATGCTTTTTGATTTTATTTGGGTAGCACGTAACGCTCTTGTCGAGGCATTTAAGTATCTGCAAGATGTGCGAGGTGAACCAGCAACAAGGCAAATGCGAAGTCCGCAGTTTGCAGTTTGCCGTTTTCAGTCTTGGTCATTTAGTTAGCCAAGTTGCAAGCACAGAAATTTGTGGCCAGCTGCTTCAACAGGCGGGTGGATGTGTTGTCTCGGTGTAGGTGTGTGTGTGTGTGTGTGTGTATTTCTCCATTATGGCAGGCGAAACATCTATGGTCATATTTGTGCATGTTACAATTTTGTAAAGTAATTTGCTAGTTGTCTGTCTATAAGTCGCAATGTATCTGTATCTGTATCTGTGTCTGTAACTGCATATGTGAAGCAACTCGGCAATATTGCGATGCGTCATGACAGTGAATAATCGATAATTGATAGAGTATGCCAAGGATGCTGCACTTGGGGGTGAGAAAAGCGACCCAAATACCCAACCTATCGATTGTGTACTGAATCATGATCGATCGAGTTGACGGACGAGGTGAACTGCACTTGGGCAGTAATCAAATGTGATCAAATTCATAATCGATTATTCGATTTCAAGTACATACAACGGTGTAGTTCAATTCAATTTATGAAATGCCAAAGAACGTCACAAATTCCAGGCATAAATTAATTGAAATATTCATCATGTTCTAGAGTAATTAAATTTGTAATTGATGATCGTTTAGTCGTTTCAAACAAACTTGTGAAACAGCATGCAAATCTTTTTAATTAAGTGTTAACAATCTCAACTGATGCTAGTAATTAAAGAAGGTTTCTTACTACACTGAGCAATAATAAAATATTTCTAAAAATAATTAACTTTTTATTTAATTAGAATTTTAAAGTGCTGTAAACCTTTTTAAATGATTTAAGATAGCTAATAGGGTCCGAAGATATACGAAAACTTGCTTAAAAATGTTGTTAAATACAATTAATTTAAACTTTTATCAATAATATTGTAGTTGAAATGTTTTAAAATTAATCTTTTATCCATTAAGACGCAAAAAAATTAAAAAAAAAATTAAAAAAAAAAAAAAAAAAATTAAAAAAAAAAAAAAAAAAAAAAAATTAAATAGTAAGTTTTTACTCGAAAATATCCATCTTTACAACTAAAAATTTTCAAATTAGATTTTCCTTCTAATACTTTGTTTTTTTTTAAGTATACTTTTAAACGCTTGTTTAATTATTTTAACACTGGTCTGCAAGTATTTCAAAATAAACAAATAAAACTGATTGGGTGTTGGTTTCCTTGAAATTGTAACTTAGCTCATAATAAATTATACAACTACAATTTAAATTCTTGCTATCGAATGTAGTTTAAGCAGGTATTAAAATACTGGTAAAATAGTATTTCAAAAGTTCTTCTTTTCGCAGTTGTCAGTTGCCAGTTGTCAGCTTATTCGCTAGAATTTGACATGAATATATATTTTATAGAATTAAAGATCGGTTGATGATGTTGTCAAGCTGCTGGTTTGCAATTGCAACATGATTTTTAATGATCATCTTTTTAGCACTTGGTCGTCGTTCACCTGCTGTGTTAAGTCTCTGCTCACCTGTCGGACTCATTTAAATAGATTTGTAATTAATGCAGTAACTATCCGACTCGACCTGTTCCACACACACACACACACACACACACACACTTAGACACTTAGATTAAAGTATTCATATGTTTTAATGATCACAGATCACACGAGAACCTCACACTTGATGCTTTTCCACGGTTTTTAGTAAATTTTTTCAGTTTTCAGTTTCTGTTTCAGTTTCAGTTTTGAGTTTTGGGTCTTGAATCTTCTGCGGTTGCTACGAATAATTTGTGAACATGTGAATACAACTCTGAGTGTTGCTTATGTTTGTTGTCATGTTGTATGTTAATCAAATTTGATTGCAATAACGCAAACTTTAAATATTTTCAACTTGCTATTGTAATTATTATTATTATTTAATATTGCAGCTACAAAAAATGTGCTGTTGTTGTTAGTTGTAGTAAGTTAATTGCAACAGTCGTAATTTGCATAAAAATTTGAGTTGAGTTGAGTTGAGTTGAGTTTGGCAGGCAAATTTTGTACATCGCCGTGCAAACTATGAGATACAAGATACATTTGAAGCTGTAGCTTTTGTTGCGGGTGTTAATATCATTTGTCTTTGTCAATATTTATGAACTTTGTCACCGTTGAACTATTGAACTATTGAACAACTTTAAACACTCGTTGAAAAACAATTTAAATTTCTTCACTTTAAATATAAAATTATTTAACTCACGCAAACCGCACTTGTTGTAATTAAACTCGTTGTTGTTGTTGCCAACTTTTTTGGTTAAGAAGCGAGAGTAAGTTGGCCAAAAGCACCGCACGTTTGGCTGCCAAAATAACGACTGAAACCTTTGCAAGTTGGTCGATTTGCTTGAAGACGCCAAAATAAAACTGAGCATGCGCAGCGGCGCCAACGCAAGCAGCGACTGCGGCGTCGACTGCGACGGCGACAGCGACAGCGTTGTTGTCTCTCTTTGATTTTGTTATTTTTGGAATTTGCTATTATTCTTTCTTTCTTTGAGCGGCACGAAGAGACGTCTCTGCAGCTTTTTGAGTTCAGCTCCGTCCGACTTTCGGTTTCAGTTTGAATTCGTTTTCAACTTGGCTCGTTAAACTGGCCCAGACAGTGGCCGGCTTAAGTGCAACTGAACTCTCAGTCTCAGTGGCTTTTTCACTCTCAGTCTCAGTCTCTGTCTCAGTCTCTATTTCTATCTCTTCATGCAACTCTTTCGACTCTTAGCTGATTTTGCATGCGCACTTGTTATTCTCTTAACTTGGCTATAGTTTTTTTTAGTGGCCACTTGTTTGCTGGCACAGTGTCTTAGCCATCTCAGAGCCAAACGAATGCAGTTTGTGCCCAGTTAAAGTTGCTTTTGGCCATTGTCACAAATGCCTTAATGCCGACATTTATGTTTAACTTATGATGCCATCTTTTGTGTCATGTCTTGTTGTTTGACTTACTAAATGTGTGTGTGTTGTTGTAGTGTGTTGTTGTAGTGTGTGGTGTGCTTGGGATTGCCTTTTGCTGAGTGGGTCATTAAAGCATAGTTGCGACTGGTTGATGATGCTCAAAGCGTGCCTCTATCGAAGAAGAGAACATTTTATGCCTCGCTTTTATACCCGCTACTCATTGCGACGAAAGGGTATATGCGACTAACTACACATAAAACATGCAATATTTCATATTAAAGTAACTTGCCCGTATTTTTAAAATAAATACTTATATTTATTAATATAATTGATGAATACAAAATTCAAATTATTCGCATTTATGTACATTTGAAATCTTTTCTTAAAATTTTTTCATTAGTTCGTAAATTAAGTTAGACTTCATCACAATCACTATTTTGAAGATAGAAGGTATATTTTTGATAGATAAAATTCCTATTTATTATAAGCAATTAATATAATTAATTGGATGAAAATATTTCGTTTATCTTTCATATTTCGGATTCATAGTTACATTGAATACATATAGCTATAATAAATATTAATTAATGGGTGCTTGACAGTCGGTGACATGTTTATAGCGTTCTTGCTTGTTATTTTTCTTATTTAACTAAATAAAAAAATAGTTGCTGTTGCGAAAAGTATTGCGCATGCTTTGGGAGTTGGTCTGAAGATGGGGATGGGGGGTGGTGAGGTGAGGTGAGTTGAGGTGGCAAGTGGAATGAGGATGCATTGCGAAATAGTTGACTTTAAAAATGTTGTAGTTTATGGAAAGATGTTGCATGACCAGTTAGGAAGAAATGCGATATTAAATTATTATTATTTGATGATAATTAGAATAAGATGAGATAAAAATTAAATACTCTAATTAAGTTTATATGATTAAAATACAGTATTTATGACTTTAATAAGTCAAAGTTCTAGAGGTACTTAAAAATAGTGAGACAAACAGAAAAGACATGACAAGGTAAAGATATAGACATAGAGAGAGAGAGAAAGAGGAGCGTAATTAGAGTAAGAAAGGAAAAGGAATACAAAGGTTAAGCGGAAAACAAAAGAGAGAGGGAGTTGAGCCAAGGAAGAAATAGAGAGAAATAAATAAGAGAGAATTAAGAGAACGTAAATTATTTTTAAGATTTTGCAATTTAACAAGACATTAAAATGAGCTTTAATACAATAGAAAGATCGATTTATATAATTATTAACATATTTTCACTGAAACATATTGATTATTCGGATCAGAATTGATTGCTATTAAGTTTCTGCTCTTTAGGCCAATGTGACTTAATTTAAATGAGACATTATCCAAGTAATTATTTGCAACATTTAGAGTTAGTGCCTCAGTATTAAATCACGGCCTCCATTTAGTCTTTAGATACTCCCACCCAGGTTTGATTTCATTTCTGCGGTCGTGGTCGGCATCTTGGCCCCCTCCAGGGGCATGTGGCATGTGGCAAGTGCACTGTAATTGGCCTGGGCACGACTTTGACTTGAAAATCTATGCACAAAGTGGGAGAGAGAGACGGAGAGGGGGAAAAAGAGAGAGAGAGACACAAGAGACGACGGAATCAATACGCAATATTTTATGGTCGGGAGCACAAGGTTAGTGGACTTGTAGATTTGTAGATTTGTAGAATTGCCCACTTTCAGCTCGTTTCTTAACTTGTGCAGTGCGTTCGATTTATCGATTAATTTTCTTGATTTTCTTGATTTTTCCAACTGCACTTTGGATCGAATTATGAATGGGTTCGTGCCTAGCTGCATTCTAAATGTCAATGTTATGTGCACACATACCAAAAAACGAGTCACTGCATAGCTTTGCATCTGTGAGATACATATGTATCTATAATTATTGCAGGCGGTTGTTTTTTTCTCTTGTGTGTGTGTGCTCATGTGGAATTTCCGCTATTCAAAACACGAACACAAACACGACGCACCTTAAAAGCCACCGACTCCAGCGACAAATCCCCGCACCACCAAACTCTTTAGCCAGGTGGAGTCTGTGCAAAGATATTGGAAACTGCTTGACTTGGATTTGGAATAAAATACAATTTCAAGCGCTTGGAACGCCATAAATAATCCCTGTTAATGTACAAATATACAGTTGGGCAAGAAAGTGTTTTGACCTAATGACAATTCACCAATCTAAAATTTTAATCTAGTTAAATTTGTTGAATATTTTTTTTTTCTTTTAGATACATTATAATTTTGTTTACTATATATTATATAGTGTCATTGTAGGATTAACAACAAGAAACTTCAAAAAAACTTTAAATTATGTATCTAAAATTAGAAATAAAATAAGTGTTCATTAAATAAAATGTGCAAGAACAAGAAACTTCAAAAAACTTTAAATGATGTATCTAAAATTAGAAATAAAATAAGTGTTCATTAAATAAAATGTGCAAGAAAATTGTGTAAGTTGTAATATAATTAATATTAGTTGTGAATATTTTTGATAGTGTCAAAACACTTCTTTGGCTGACTGTGTATTCAGAAGGGTGTGTGTGTGTATGTGTGTCATTGTGCGTTGGTTGCTTCTTGTTGTTGTTGTTGTTGTTAAATTGTTGCTTCGTTTCTTGACTCGACGACTGAGCTGAGAAATCAAATCAATCATTTTGCACGGAACGACATTAAAAAATGCAATTGTTTATGTTTATGTGGTGTGTTGTGTGTGTGTGTGTGTGATTGTACTGTTATGACAGCGGCAACAAAGCGCAGCGAGATATTAAAGCGTTTAATTAACACAAAAGAGTTCAACAAACAAGACAGAGACAAGGCAAAAATCGCTCATACGCTCTGTTGAACTTGGAAGCAAAGAAACACGCACAAGGAAAATCCAAAAAATCGTTTGCAATGTGTATGAAAGAGGGTGTATATTTGTATGTGTGCGTGCGTGTGTGTGTGTGTGTGCCAAGGTGTACCAAGCGCATGATTAATTGTGCAATTGCAATTGAATTAAATGCGTGAAAATAACGCAAAAAGCCAAAAAGGAAGAAATCAAGAAAACGTCACAGAGATGCTAAAAGAGGAAGAGGCGAAATTAAAAGCTAAGAGTAATGCAGAAAACAAAAAAAATACGTATGGCGAAAGACAACACGTGTGCGAACTCGACATTCAGAGACCCTGTACATAAAAAAAATCTGTAGCTTACACTGGCATTTTTTTATGTTCTCAGATATAAATTGAAACAATTAAAACATATTACATTTGTTTTAATTGTTTCATTCCACAATTGTATTTAAGTAAGAATTATTACCTTTTATCTCTGTCATTTTTTAGTCAACGTTTAGTGCATGATTAATTAAATAAATAAATATCATATTCTGAAATTCTTTACTTTTGAAAGTTCAATTGTGATGTGATTCTTAGAACGAACGGGAACTCAATTCATGTTTTAAGTCTAAGAATTGGATTTTGTAGTTAGATTTTTATTTTAATATTTTATACTAACTAGATTTAATTTTTACTGATTGCTTATTTGAAATCATAGTTTTCAATGTAATTTTAGTACTTAATAGATTTAAAAATAAGTAATTTAAAAGTATTCTTTGCCACTTCCACAAGTCTTATATACCCTCTGCTCTCAAGCACGGACAGGGTCCAAAAAGAAAGAGTTTTCGACGGACAGTTTAATTGAATTTATGGTAAATGCAAATGAGTGGGAAACTGAGTTGGAATAAAAATCAACATCAACATCAACAGTGAAATTGATTGAGGCGAGCGAGAAATACTTGTGAGATACATTTATATGCAAAAAGCAAGAAAACAGCAGCAGCGGCCAAAACAACAACAACAACAACAGCAATTAAAGCAACAACGTTGCGCACATTGTGCACACAAGCGAGTTGCTCCGACTTCGACTGTGGCGATTACGATTAAACACGCTTGTAAATACTGGATCATAAAGGCGGACGGGGGAATACGTTAAAATGATACGTACGAGAAAAAACGATATATGCATAATAATAATAAAAAGTCAACAGAAATCGAAGCAGAAACTGAAGCTTCATTTCCAAAGGCAGGCAAGTGGCGTGAGGCATGAGGCAGCACGAGCTGCCACTGAGATCAGAGTTAAGACGACCCAGGAAGACGCTACACGCAGCATACAGAGCATGGTTCGATTAAATGGGATTGAAAATGATATGAAACGGAAGAGGTCGAGGTGAATATCAAATATAACAGAGAAAATCGAATGGAACTGATAATTACAAAAGGAAATAGGAAAATAGTAAAGAAAGGGGAGAAAGAAATGGAGAGCTTAGTGTTGGAAAAAGACGGATAAGTTCATAAAATTCTTGAACCTATGAACAAAGCCATTTCAAGCTATTTATTGTTGCTGTAATATTGGCATTTAGTTATATATTAAAATAATACACCTAAATAAAAATAAATTGAGTGAAACCTTTCGGATTTCATTATGTAACTAAATAGTTTAAACCGTTCTCAAAAATCTGGTTTTATTAAATCTAATTATGTAGCAATGATTTTTTTTTAAGAACCCATAGAAATTACTTTTTTGGTCGTATCATCATTATGGCTCGTTTAAGGGAGTATTCAAAACCATGAAATGTTTGCCAAATGATGCCCTTGTGAATTTTGTTATCTTTGTATTTACCCGCCAAGTTGCTGTAATGGTTAAGAAGTGAGTAATTAAAGCGATTAAACTATATAACACACAATTAACATTTCGTCATACCTGTAGTGACAATTTCCGTACCACCAGGCACCACTGCTAGATTCAGCGCAGTTAACCGAGCGATCGACATCGTTATCACGGTCGAAGGTTGAAAATTTCCGGCTACGATGATAGTCGAGTGAGTCGCCAGCAGTTCCACTGGATTCCCCCAGAGTGTGTAGAATATATTGTTGATCCTCGTTGCCGATGGCAAAGTCATCGTACTTCTCAAATGCTTCAGTTCCCTCAGAATTCTCAAGAACTACAAGCAACTCTTGTTTCCTCTCAGCAGTAAGTGCGTGTAATTTATCCAAACCTATAAAGAACTCGCCATCCAGATCTCCGAATCCAGTTTTGTACTCGGCCCAATTGCGATAGAAATTGACACTTCCATCCATCCTCCTCAGGATAACAGTCCATCCTCCTCCTTGTGTTTCCACATCGCAGACAACTTTAAAAGGTTTACTACTAAAGTTTGGTAGGAGAATTTCATTGATTCCATTTGACTTGGCCTCTGTACAATTGTTGGCATGATTGTGTTTATTTTCACAAATCAATTTCTGTCTTTCCTGTCCTTCCTCTCGAAGGGATTGAATATCTGCTGCTTTATCAAGTCTAGCTATTAACTTTCCCTGTCGTTTCAACTCCGTTTTCAGATACTGAATGTCCATTGCCCCAAGAAGTCTATCTATCAATTTTAGCTGACGTTCCTGTTCCACTCTGTAAAAATATTTGCTTTATATAGATTTCAGTAATCCGAATGTAAGGAATTTACTTTAAGTCAGATAACTGAGAATTAAGTGACAGAAACAAAACCGTTTCATTTCGCCCAGATATCGGAATTGCAATTGAGATTGAAACTAAAGTATTTATTATGAATATTAGGCAAAATAATTTCGAGCACATTTTTGCGACTGAACTTCACTGACAAACTCGTAAGTCTGATCTGATCAGCCCTTTTTATACTGAATTTCATATCGAAAGTATAAATTTCTTCTCTTTAGCCCTTTTAGAATAAACAAAACTTAAGCAAATTAGTTTTTGTAAGCAAATATGTTTTTATAATATCTTTATTATCTGATACCATGTATCGTTATACTTTGTAAAAGTTACTCAGTGAAAGAGGACTAAAGACGCAGATTAAAAGATTCTTCGCTCAACATTGTAGAGAGCGAACGAATTTACTTTTTTAAATGCATAACTGATAAATTCCTACAGATCTATGATTTTAAATATTTACACAGCTGTCGAAAAATCGGTGTATACACTAAGAAAATAGCGGATTAAGTCGTTCCAACAAGAAAAAATGTATCTTAAATTCAACAAACATTTTATTCTGAAATATAAAAATTTGTATACCCGTTACTTAAAAAACAAGCAGTAGGGTATATTGTGTTCCTTACAAAGTATGTAACAGGGAACAGAGTATAGCCATGTCCGTGTGCGCCTAGATATCAGAGACTGTAGAAGCTAGAGCAACCAAATTTGGCAGCACGAGATTGGGTTTGTGTTAAATTGTTGCAATGTAGTGTCGTAATATACACACTGTTCATGATAACTAATATACCCCATATGTGAGATTGCAGCGCATTTCATGCTTGCAGTTTGCGATTTCAACTTAACGCTTGCTTTTTGCGTTCAATTGAATTTGCGAGCTGATCAGTTGAATGAGTAATGTCCACATGCTTGAGATGATTATGATTACCAGTAGTGGGAAGTGAGGGTGAGGAAAGTGGGTGGGGAGGGGGTGGAGAGGGTGGTGTCAGTGTTGGTACAACAATTACATTACAACACGACAACTGGCCGAGTTTAATGCATTGCCAAAGCCAAAGTTAATGCCAGACTCAGAAACAGAGCCAATCATGCAAGGCACACACACTTCACACTACACACACTACTCTCTTTATTATATATATATATATATATATATACTATAGTACACTCGATAAGCCACGAAGGCAGCTGAGTGTCTTCGTTTATTTTATTTTACTTTATTTTATTTGTATCCCACTTGAAGAAGGCGAATCTGAATCTACGGCTCACATATCTTTATTTATTTTTGTTTGTTTTCATTTTAGTATTAATTTTATATTTTATTTTTGGCTTTTTTTCAGTCCCGCATTCGCATTAAAGTTGCACGTTTTTTTTACATACCAATCTGTAGTTTATTTAAGTATAAATATCTCGGTCTGATGTTGTTATTTGTATCTTTGTATCTTGTAGTTTGTGGTCAAACGAGTTTAAGTTTATTTATGATTGCTTTTGATTTCATTTAATAATAAAAACGAGCCACAAAATCAGCGGGGGGTTTGCGTAATTGCACGACGCCCGCAACGTGGAGTACACTTGATGAGGGTGGGGTGGGGGAGGACGGGGAATTGACCCACCTATGTGGTCCTAATACAGTTGTAAAACAAAGAAATCGTTTTGCCGGCAACTTCCGCATTTTGCCGCGATCGCCACAGAAATTGAAGGGGGCCACCAAAAATACAAATTTAATTCCAAACTCCAAGAAAAAAAGAGCACATTTTAAAAATTAAGCATTGTGAGATGTGGGCCATCATCATGTTGGCTTGGGACTTGACTTTTTGGCTTAATCACATGGCTTTTAGGCTGCCTCTTTCTGTGGCAAGTTGATCGCACGGCATTTCTGACTTTTCGTAATGCAACTTTGTAATTGGCCTCCAATGACTGCGTCGGAGTTGGAATCATTGTCGAAATTGTAACTGAAGTTAGCTTATAAGTGATAGTCTGCCTTAGCGATGGACTTGCGATTTGAATTAAATGCGGCACTAGCGTGTGTTAACTAATGTATTAGGTATGTGCCCGAGACTCAGCTGTAACAGTTTGAAGTAGTAGTGAAATGTATGATTTATTTTTTCATCACCAGCGTGAGTTACAGCCGAAATCGACTCATGCCTATTTCCAAAGCTGATTCTTAGTTTTAATTGCTTTTTTACTCTTCTCTCTGGCGCGATACAAGAAATATTAAGGCTAGGTGCGTCACTAGCAGAAATTGTGAGGATTTAGATATATTTGTAATGCAGTGTACTGCAATTGTAGTCAGTATTCTTAGCCCAGGTCTCGGTCCGGTTCAAGCTAGTTAAATTAATTTTGTCACTAGCGTGAGCAGAGATTGCGTGGTCATTAAAAAATTTAATTTTTTTAGTATTCGTCAAGTTGGCAGTCTGCGGCTACTTTATCACTAGCAATTTTTTAAATATGACTGAAGCAAATCACTTGAAACTTAAATATACATGTGATGAACAAGCATGATCTGTTAAAGTCGAACTAAATTTTGGTGTCACTTTTGTCACTAGCGTAAGCTATATTTTCATTTATTAGCTTGCATTATTATTCTCGCTGTGCACCTCGCTCAGCGTGATGCTTCGTATATCGACTGAATTGTCATCTCTGGTTTCCAGTTTCACTTTCAGTCTCTGTCTCTGTCTGGAGTCGCTTTGCCTGCATTTTGTCAGCCAAAGTATTTGCACAATGTGCACGTAGCCCGAATTCGTATTTGTAATCGTATTTGTATTCGTACTCGTATCTACTATAATTTGACGGGCTATTTCTTTGTTGTGCAGTTGTTGCTGCTCCACAGCATTGTGTGAATCCAACTTCACTAGTCCCTCCTTCTCCTCCTCCACATCCACATCCACATTCTCCTCTTCCCTCAGCTACTTCTTAAGCTCAGTCAAAGCTGTTCGCTTTGTTTGGCAATTACAAAATTTGTAGTTTATTTTTTTCGCGATGCGCCGCGGGATTGCGCAAAGTAACTACCCCACCTCCTGCTCCCTATTTTAAAAGCAGAAACTAGTTAAAGCTGCATATGGTAATCGGGGAATAATCGAAGTGATCTACTAAAGAATGTAGCGGATAATTGAAAAGCCTTTTGGCGTAGAATGTTAAAACCGACAGACACTTTCCCAGTTTTGATGGCAACAATTTATCGTATATCGATTAGCGATTCGAGCTAAACAATTTTCAATGGGAGTGCCCCATTCAAATGTGGTAGCATATCATTTACTCGATCCGCTTGAAAACCCTTTACGTGTTGTCTGTTTCTTTTTTTTACTTACAGCGAAGACAAGTATCTATTTTTGGGATTTTAACTTGCGCTTCGCCTATGATCTGATCGGATCTGATCTGCATACAATGCTCATTCCAAAATGATACGAAATTCATTGTTGGCTCACTTGAAATGTGTAGCATTGAGGCATAATCCGGCCAAGGGGCAAGTTGCCAAAGACGGGGAATTGAAAGGGGCAAGTCCCCGCTAGTCGAGTGCTTTAATGATACTAAACAACATGATATGGCGGTTTTTCAGCCTCATCGTCATCGTCATCATAGTCAACGGGCTCTTCAGTGAATTGTAAATGGGTTTTCAATTGGGGAGATCTAAGGGAAACGTTGACAGCGAGGGAGGAGAGCGAGAGAGGAAACGAATTAGGGGCTTTTGGGCAGGTAGACATTGAATGGCGCTTCAATCGATTCAATTTGCCCGCTGGGTTTCGTCTGCCTATTGTTGTTGTTGTTGTTGTCTTTTTTTGGTAGCCATGAAATTTGCATAGTTTAGCAATGGAACCGATCCTAGTAGTGTGGCTAAAAGAGGAGAGGAGGTCGCGACTTGGCGGCAATTGAAATCGGCTGCTGAAAAGGTTAAATTTAAATGGCATTTGTGCAGCGCAAAATCCGCAAAGCGAACAATTGAACTCAACTGAACAAACAATCAACGGTGGCCATAAAAATGCCAAAAATGATTTGACAGCCACAAAAAAACTTTGGCGAAAATGTAAAGCAAAGTTAAAGCTTGCCAAATTGAATACCCTGTAATAAGCTTAACTTACACAAAATTCACAAGGTGGTATATGAATCGAAAGCAAGATTCAAATAATAAAAATTACAAATTAATTAATTTTTGAAAGCAGAATAAATAAAGAGTCAAAACCAAGATCAATATGACAATCCGCTTGAAAATCGGTTGAGTTTTAAGAAGTTATGACAGTTTAGAAAAAAGTATGATTTCATAATAAAGTTGCAAGTGTTGTTTATGCTGAATACGAGATTTATAATTTTAAAATTTCTATATTCCCTTAGCATTAAAATCATTCATTGAAAGGAGTTGGAAATATTTTAGGCTTAAAGTTTTGTTAAACTTATTGCTCTATGAATTTTAAAGCTATTAAGTGACTTAAAGATACAGTTAACGAAGTATAATGTTTCCGTTGTCAATTTTATAATCTTCCTTCCTCTAGCTATTGAAAACACCCAGCCACTTATTTAGGTAGAGTATTTAAAATAATTTGCGTAAAAATCCGTTGGCACATTTGCACATGACTGATAATCCCAATGTTGACTTAAAGATTTAATTAAAACATTTTCGTTCTGCTTTGACTGCTTCGTGAGAGTTCTCATTTATCGCAATGCTATTGGCCTTGACTTCTGACTGGAATACAAAACTATTTTGTTGCCACTTTAATCGCACTTCCTTAAGACAATCAAAGCGAGCGATGAGTCATAGGAAACCTGTGCAGAAATCTCCAGAGTGTTGTCCAAACTTAACCTTGACTCGCCCGGCTTTGGCACATGCCCTGATTAACTCCACAATTATTTCTCAATTGCCTCAAATTTAACCCGAATTCCCCCATTGTCCAATCGACAACAGCAACGCCCAGCCCAATCCGAGTTTCATGTGGGTTTCTTGTCACTATCTTCGGGTCTACACCTCTCTTTTCGCCCCACCCTCTTCAACCTCCCTCTCCCTCTCTCTCTCTTTCTAAGTAAGATTAATGAAAACATATGCCAAACAAATGCGAATGCGTAGATCGCTGCGAGTTACGAACACACATACATAGATAGTTAGAGTGGCGTAATTGAACATAACTCGTTGTCGTTGTCGTTGTTGTTGTCGTTGTCGTTGTCCCTCGCTGATTACAGCGACTTGGAGATGGATGCGTGACACGAGGTATTCCTGGTAATGATAAATAATGCTTAGAACTATAATTGTAATGCTAAGAATAATACTGATAATACTGCCTATAATAAATGAAAAGCTGTGTACTTTATATTTTATTGACTGACGATGAATTAATACTAGTGTAAATGCTTTCATTATATCTAATACTAATATCTAATCTAATGCAAACTATAGATCTAAACTTAATATTGATACTAAGATGCTAAGTACTACAATTGTAATGCTAAGAATAATGTAATGTAAATGATAATACTACCAATAATAAATGTATCTAAGTTCGATTTATATCTTGTAGACTAATGATAAATTAATACTAATGCTAATATCAATGCTTTCATTATATCTAATGCTAATTTTAAATGTTTGGGTTTATGCAAACTATAGATCTAAACCTAATATTGATACTAATGCTAATGAAATATCTAATCCTTATGCAAGCTATAGAATTAATGTTAAGTTTTTTACTAATGCGATTGTTAATTTTAACGCAATTGCTTCTGATATATTTTATCTTGATTGCAATGCTAATGATGAATCTAATGCTTGAGTTTTTCTGCTGTTTATGAAAGATCTAATGCTAATGCAGATGACTACGACAGATATAATGCGAATACTTTTGAGAGATGCAATGCTAATCAAAGCACAAGTTAATGCTAAAGTCAATTCTAGTGCAAATTCTGATACTTATTAAATAACTTATGCTGAATGTATTGTCAATGAGAGATCTAATATTAATGCTATTTATGATGGTAGATTCTTTAATAATATTTAAGCTTTTACCTACGATTAGTACTGAATGAAATATTATAATTTAATATATTCGAATAGAAAAATGTTTAGTAGCATAATTTTTGCTAATGTTTAGTTGATAAAGATGTAGCTTAAAATTATTTGATACTTCCGTTAGTCAATAGTATTAATCGTGTCACGTTGCCAGCTTTAGCTACAAATCAAAAGGCAAACAGCGAGGAGTGTACGAACAGTTGTTGGCCCCCGGGACTTGCACTTAGATTAGCATATATTCAACGACTTGTAATTGCCAATATATTTATGCGTGAGTGGTGTGTGCGTGTGTGTGTGTGTGTGTGTGTGTGAGTGTTTGTCAGTTAGACGCCGGCAATGCGACTAATGAATACATTCGGCTGGGCATGACGGTTACAAGGTGCCTCCAGTGTAGATTTGTTATTGTAGTTGTTGCTGTTGTTGTTGTTGATTATTCAATGGAGTTGCGGGGGGATCGTTGGGTTTGTGGGCTTGTCAATTGGTATGCAGATTATAGCTGTAACTATGTGTGTACAATGTACATAGACATGCAAATGTGTGTGTAAAGCAGCTGATCATTACCAGACAGAGAGGAGAGCGACTGGGAGGGGGGGACATCTAGAAAAGTGAGGAAGAAAAATATGTGTCAGTGCTGAAAGAATTTTAGTTATAAAAATTAGCTGGAAATAAACAAAAAAAATATGTGAGAACTTTAAAATTTTAATTTTCTGTAAATTAATATTTTAACATAAGTAAAAGAATTAAACGCGAGAACAAACAAAAAACCAATCAATATTGACGACAATATTTTATAAACTTCGAATACTGCCTCAAACATATATTCCTACACTTGAAAATAATTTCTATAATGTATTTTACACGTTAAGATATTTTTATTTGCACTTGATATGTATTTTAAAAATATTTTTGGAATTGCTTTAATTTTTAAAGCGATCTGGCAAATTAGAAAATATGCAGAGTGTTGTAAATTAAGTTAAATTAAAGATTAAAGTATTACTAAAATTGCTTAGACTTTTTTCTTAGAAAATATTTGAGTCTAGCTAATAAATAGTTGAGATGGCAACACTGTTGCAACGTTGAGGCGCTACAAAAAGCTGTGACAGAGTTGCCAAAGTGCTTGCAATAAAAATGCACTTATGTATGCGTATATTGTTGTTGTCTCGCTTGCACAATTAGCTCTAATTGTTTTGTAGTCGCAATTGTAATGCTCTCATGATGTTGTTGTGATTGTTGTGAATTTGGTTGTTGCTGTTGCTGCTGAGTCACGCAACTTGCACTGAAAGCAATTGCAGTTATTTTTCCATTTTTGCTTCAAAATAAACGCAACATTTGTATAGTTTTCTTCCTTTTTATTTTGTGTTTTTCGTAGCTCGTTGATAACTTCTTCCGTATCATTATCTCAAGAGAGTGGAGAGATAGAGAGGAGAGAAGGAGTTGAACTGCAAGAGCATCCTTCGTTTGCCATTAAGCTGACAAATTGTTATCGTGTTCGTCAGAGTCGTAAATTAAGACAGCGACACGAACCAAAAATAAAATAAAAGGAAATACCAGACAGAGTTTTATTTGTTGGTGCAAGCAACGTGAAGCCTTTCACCCACTTTGTGCCACTGGGGCAATGCATCATGCAGTTGTCAAAAAAAGTAGATATCACACAGACAGACAAACAGAGAGAGAGAGAGAGAGAGAGAGTAAGAAGGGCAGAGGGAGGGAGGGAGAATAAAGAGGGACCAAAGAAAGCAGCAGCAACAAAGATTGCTCCACTTTCAGCTGCGTTACGCAACGGAAACACGATGTCTGCAACGTTGTTACCCACTGTGCCCCTTTGCTACTTTGCCACTTGCCACGACTGACAAAAAAAAAACGCTGAGAAAGACACAAGACACAGTCTGAAGACTGTAGACTGAAGTCTGTAGACAGTGGCAGTTGCTGACCAACACGCTGATTGGAGTTTCATTACCAGAGACCCAAAAACCAAAGCAGACAACTTGGAGAAATGCGTTACCAGACTCCCTCTCTGCCTCACTTTATCTCGCTCTTTCTCCCACTTCTTACTACGCTACTCTTCCCTTCTTTAGCAGTGATATAAATCAAATGTCTTGAAACAATACATCAACTGAAGGCGCTTGCGTTGACGTCAACGTTGCACAGTGGAATAAAAAGTGAAAGCTCATGCTGAAATTTAAATTACTAAAATTTGATCAATAATTTGACTTAATTTTATTAAACATTAGATTAAGGGCAGTTTTGTATTTAAAAATGATTTTATTTTTTGTACATTGAATTTTTATTTCATTTTCTATGTTTACTCAGAGCAGAGAAAGAGAGAGAGATTGACCGAATTCTTTGACACATGATGTAGAACGTACTTATAAAACTCGAATATTTAATTTGTATGAAAATACGCAGAATAAACCAATTGTTTTCAGCAACATTTTGCAATTAATTTTGAATATTATATTATTATATTGAAAATACGAGTCAAATTTGATCAAATCTTATAAACATTTTATTGCCACATAATTTTAACATGTAGTCACTGTTTTCTGATTTTTTTTCAAGAATTCATTTAAAAAATGTGAATAAAATATATATAGAAAGATGAAAATGCTTTGATGTTCAAAATAACAACTTTATTTATGTTTAAATTATTTTTGAACAGAAAATAGTTGGACAAGTCCACTGTGCGGCATCGTCATCTGTTGTTAGTGCATCCGAGTCGCTAATGGCCTTTGGCTCTGCTTTGTTGTTGTTGTTGTGGCCATTGTTGTTGGTCTTGTTGCTGCTGTTGTTGTTTTTGTCATTTTAGGAGGTTTGTTCGAGTACTGAAACAAATGTCAATGGTATTGACATTTTCGTTACGTTTTCTCAACCGATTCCAAATCTCAAATTGACATGAGAAACTTTGGAATCATGTTACATTTGGGATTCCAGATTCAGATGCGGTTACCTCCATTTATCTCTGCCTCTTCTCTGCTCTTTACATCTCTTTTCTTTCTCTCCTTTTCTTTGTTTTCTTCATTGTGCCATTTATAGAGAAGGGCACACTTTTTTCCTTTGTTTTTCGAGCTTTGATTTGACATTTGTAAACACTTCCGCGTGCTCTCGTTTTTTTTTTTATTTATTTTTTATATGCTTTTTATATTTGCTGTCGTTGTCTTTTTCTTTCTTTGAGGTAATTGATGGTTTCGTTTTGCGATTGTTGCTCTGATTTGTGTGCGTGTTTTTGGTCGCATTTAATGAGAGTTATTAGCGGTTTAGTTGCTGTCTTTTCCCCAATCGTAATTTCTTGTCGGAGCCAATAAAACATCTCCGATTATCTCAGACGAGATCTTTGTTACTTTTTTTTTTGGATTATTATTTAACTAATCTTAAAGCTTATTCGTTTTTATTAAATCAACAATGTAAAATCAAATAAATTTGTATTTATTTATATGTTTACAGATATTCTTGAATAATACTTTTCTTTGTGTTTCGTTTGTTCAAGAAATAATTCTCAATCTGTCCGGTTTAGGTTTGAGTCTATTCACTTGATTCACGTGTCGACAATATTAAGTCGAGTGAGTATAATCCTCCCCACAAAATAATCCATCTTGAATCTTTTTGACAACAACCTAGGACAACTGTAATAACATTAATCCTCTGGCAAGCATCGTTCTCCTTTCAAATCTACTCACTTTTCCTCTCTCTCTCTTTGTCCCTCTCTCTGTTTATTCCTCTGCTCCTGCTGTGCCATGAATATCAAATAACCAATCAACACATAAAAATTCGCACTAATCCAAATGCAAAAAAAAGAGTGGCAAATCAATCAATAGGACAAGGAACGTAGAGGCTCAAAATAAGGAAGAAGCGGCAACCCAAATCAATCAAACCTCGACAATATTTTAAACTTTTTTAGCTGCTGTTGACTTAAGCCACGTGTAAGTTGCGTTGTTTGTCATGCCACACAATGACGCACGCACCCAAAATGTGAAGCATCCACAAAGCAATTTTATCGAGTGCACGCGACAGTGTGATACCCTGTGCCAAAGATGAGATGCTTTTGTTTTAATGACAGCTATATGTCAGTAGGTATAGATTGAACTCATATGATTATTCTGTCCGATTAGATGAGATATCTGACAGAACAAAATATTTTTTACATTTGATTTTTGTCTGATCGTTCCTAAGACAGCTATATGGAATATTGGTCTGATCCAATTAAAAAAAAATACTGCATATGTAATTGGTATTCAGTAGCCTACATACCAAATTTAAAGTCTCTAGCTCTTAGAGTTTCTGAGATCGAAGCGCTCAAACATATGTATATATACTATATGGGATCTGTTACAGTTTCTTCAGCCTGTAACATACATGCCAACGCAAGCACTCTACACTCTTTTTGTGCAGGGTATAAAAATAGGTGACAACAATAGCAACAATGGAGGCATATTTATAAATCTGTATAAAATGTACTCAACACACCCTTCAACTCCCGTTTTGGCATAATCGCAATTTCTGCCTGCCAGTTGCGCTCGCTCTCTCTGCCTCTGTCTCTGTCTCTCTTTCCCTCCCTATCTGTCTGCTCGATAATATTTCATAAAATTTATGCAAATCTTTTGGGAGGCTGCTCAGCTTTCTTATCAGCAAATTAGCAACAGCCGGCAGTCAACGATTGATTATCCCAAATGCAAATTGAAACTGAAATCTGAAATTTTGTTAGCATATCATTTGTCAACTTGCAACATTTGCTGACTCCAAAGAATGATGATTAATTTGCACGTGATTTAAGCTGGAAATGGCAGGATTAGAGTTTCATGCCACTGTCCACTGTCCAGTTGTCCACTGTCCACTGTCCAGTTGCCCACTGTGCATTCGCTACTGTCTGTTTGCGTAAATGTTTAAGTTGTTGAGTCAACATAGAGGATGAAAAAGTGCGAACGAAAGCGAGAGGGTTGCAATGAGAGCGAACGAGACAGCGATTGCCGATGGCAGACAGTACGACATTATAATTAATGATGATATAAAGGTACATGCAGATCTACGACACATTAGCATGATAAATGAACAGTCGACCAGTTGACCAACTATTAATCCATTCGATGTCGCATCGCATTTGCCACATTTACTAGCGTATTTTAAAACATTTTTATATTTGTTGTAAAGAAAGAATGAGTTTATTAATTAATATAAATAATATAAATTAATATAAATTGAGTAAAAATCTAAGCATCTGAATAATAATATTTATATTACAATTTTATTTTCTTATTATTCTGCTCCTGCAGAATTTACTCTAGTATTTCTCATTGTGCATTGAATACCAAATTATTACCATTTCTGTCTGCCGCTTTTGTGTTTGTATGTGTGTTAGTGGACATCAAGTTATCCCTTATTTTTAGCCACAAGTAAGAATTAACCAAAAGTTTGGTAAAGTAAAAATGCATTTTTAGAAGCGAGTATCAAATTAAAATTAACTTATACACTTCAAATATGCAACTTAAAACAAATATTTTTAATGACACACACACTCTCAAGGTCACTCGGGGAGCTGTCAACTTGACCCAATTGTGCTGAAGAGTATGGGGAGAAGGAGGAAGAGAGGAAGTGGAAAAGGGCAGAGAATTGTCTATATTATTGAGCAGTTGATTAAGGTTGCCCACTGTACTTGCTCAGTTTAATGTGGTCGCATTTATGTTGATGGCATTCACTACACTCAAACACTCACACACTCACACAGTCAAACACTCACTCATGCCACATTTGGATGCAACTCACGTGTGTCGCTGATGGCGACGTCGTTTATTGAATTACGTTCAAACTTGTGCCCAGAACTTTTTACAGTCCAGCCAAGTTTCTGAGATGCTGCCACATTGAAAAGTGGCTGACAGGAAACATTGGAGACACACGAAATGACAGACAGACAGACAGAAAGACAAGAGAAAGACAGGAACAGAGAATTGGCGACACAGACTCAGAGATACTCAACTTTTAAGCTCTGCTGCAAATTGACAACAAGTCTCTAGGGACTAATTTTGGGGTTGTCTTCATTTAATGGCTTTTTATTATTGATAGGTTCACTTAGAACAAAGGTTCCTGGCTAGAGATGACAGGGTGTGTTGCACGATAATCACGACTTCAATAATATTCAGTTAATCACTTGAATAATATTTTAATATTAGTTTCCAATATGTCATACAAACTGTAACTGATTTAAATGAAGTTTAGTTACAGAATAATAATATCTATTAATATTTTATATGTTACAATTATGAAATACAAAAGTTGTAATACGTTTTTATTTAATAATTAATTTTTAATTAACTTTTTATGTGACGCATATATTATTATTATGGGCATTATTATTATTACATGCCACTTAAAAGCAATTTTAAGAGTTATGGAAATATTTTGAAATGAATAGGAATATAACAGATTTTTTTAAGACAGGTAAGGATTCAAACCAAGTTATTGTTCAATCTGTAGTTCTGATGGAAAATTAAATTTCTATATTATATTTATATGTATTCCAGCGAAAACTGATCTATTAATATATTGTATTTTTATTAGTGTTACATATTAAATGATTTATTAAATTATATTTTTGATTCTTCTATTACTGTATTAAAAAGTTTTTGAGCTGTTTTACACAGTAATAACTTATTTAAAAGTAAATTCATCTCTAACTTCTCTATCTCTAAAAACATTCCCCGACTTCACCTACAACCTGTTGAACTCTTGCCCTAGGACTAGTATCTTGTTCATGTCCTTTCCGTGATAAGAGAAGGCTTACTGTTCTAGTTTGAGTTTGGGTTTTCCGTTTGAGTTTTCCGATTCAGTAATTGCCACGTACGGCGAACGCGGCGTATGCTTAACTTTTAATTGAATTTGATCGAATGCATGTGATAAAATTAATTGAAGAGCCGCAGCAGCACTTAGATTAAGTGGAAGAGAGACACGGGGAGGGCGAAAAGAGAGAGAGAGAGAGAGAACTCTCATCAGTTGCGCTGAGCCACTTGACCAAAAGTTTTTAATTGACTTTCGAACATAAAATTTTGTGCGTCTCCCACAAAAACTGCAAAGCAGTTAAAAGAGCGTGGCAACTCTTGTTGAGGCTAGTGAGGGATGCCACTAGTTTGCAAATGTCGACTATTAAGAGAAAAGGAGTGCAAGAGAGAGAGAGAGAGAGAATGAAATGGTAATTTGTAATTGCTCTCGCTAGTGCTATTATTTAAGCTACTTTGTAGCTAGTTTTCAATTGGAAATGAATAAAAATTTAAGAAATTCTATTAGCTGAAATTCTGGCAACTTTAAAATATGATTAGACTATGCTTTTAAGTTACCACAGTCTTAAGCATACCCACAAAAATCAATAATTCTTTTTGGGAATATATTTTATTATCAAACAAAAATAGATTAGTTAAAAAAATTTAATATTTTAATAAAGAAAAATTGAGCAGACACTTTGTTTCAATAGAAAATACTACATAATTTTATATATGTTATTTATGATAGATTCAGTTAACGGTATCCTTATTATACTCTAATTTCTAGCAATTTTATTTAAAATATTAACAAAATCAAGCAACTTCATAGTTGGTAGTTTTTGTTGGCATTTCATTAGCGACTCGATGTTTGCCAAGTGTTGCTCTTCAAAGGCAACATGTTGGAGGCGTGGCAGCAGCCACACGACGCGTCGCTTGCCACACAATTTTTGGGGCAGCATCAAGTATTAAGCAGCGGCAAATTTGATTTATGCACTCAAGCGAAAAGCCTCTTCGGGTCGCAACTTTATCTGGCATAATCTGCCACATTTTGTGATAAATTGCTAACAAAGTAACGTGGCTAACAGCAGCAGCAACAACAACAATAAGAGGCTATAAACTCATAGCCACCGTTTTCAACCTCAAGTTCAGTTTCAGCCGCAAAGTATGCTACGAAAATGGCTTTGACGATTTATAAAGAAGCCCAAGTTGTAACAGGTGGAATAAGCGAGAGCGAGAGCGAGAGAGAGAGAGACACAGCTCTTGTTAGAGCGAGCGAGTGAGAGTGAGTGAGAGGGGGGGGGGGAGGGTTGGAATATCTTAAGAGCTGCCAACCGGATGTGGCCAATTTTGGCATTTTCATAATTTCCGTTCGCCTTTTTGCCTTTTACTTGCGGTTAAAAGACGCAAGCCAAGTTCACGAGTTTCCCAAATTGCCGAGTTACAGAGTTGCCAGAGTTTCCACAGTTGCCGAGCTGCTTCCTTTTGCTCTTCCGCCGCAACATCTGAAGTAAACCCGCTTATTTATGGCTTAATAAGCTCCCCATTCCCTTCCTTTCTTAAACGAAACCTTTTTTGTAAATAAAACATAAATACGAGCTCATGAAAATAACAATAAGCCGCCATTTGCCATTTGCCACTCCCACCGCCCACTCCACCCGCTTTATATGCTCCTTTAAGCCAATTGTTGATGTTATGAGTAACGCATAAAAATATGAGAGATAAACATCATTATAATAAATTTAAAGCGTCTTCTGCTCGCATTCGGTTGCTTTTATTTTTGGACCAGCGATAATTCCATCAAGACAGCACAAACATCAAAGAACGGATCCCAAATGCGCGATGAACGACTTAAAGATACTCTGTGATACTCGTTCGAAATTTCAGTCAATTGGTAAATTTTCAGGGTAAGAAGTACTTCGAAAATATCTGAATATAAGCAATTTCATAGGTGTGAACTATTCAACATTGCATTCCTTTTTTGCATCGATACTTCAAGTTTAATATTTGTGAATTGAAAATGAAAGAAATTTTTGTAAACAATGGTTTTCTTTATTAAAAACTCTACGAAACTATTATCGACACAATCGAAATAATTTTATTAATGATTATCTTATTCTTCTTCAATTTCTGCTTTATTTTTAATTAGATTTTTTTTTATGTAATTATTTTAAATGCTAATTTGTCAACTTATTGAGTAGTTTTATATTCCATATTTTATGATTTTTAATGTTAATAAATAAGTAAAAAATTATATAAAAATGTTCTTATACACATACGTGTTGTCAATCAATCTGTCAGTCAGTCAATCAACGGAAAGAGTTTTATCCTTAGAGATATGATCGGAAATTTCTAACACTGCTCATTTGCTGCATGTACAGGGTATACGGTAGGTAGGTAAATGTTGGGAGGGGAGAGTTGAGTAAGTTGCAAGGTAGATGGGTAGAAAAAAGATATGGAAACTGCTCTGACATTAATTTATGCAAATGCGATGCCATTGAGTTCACTTTGATTATGTTGTATGTTGTGTGTTGTACTTTGTGTGTTGTCCCGACTGTGTATTAATAAAAATCCGTTTACTTTTTTTTGGAGTAACTTTACACTATGCCTGGCAGAATTTGCATAGCTCAAAATTCAAATTGAAAATCAAATTTAAAATCGAAAGGGATTGGCATCTTAATTTACCTTTTCCCTGACTGTTGGCAAATGATGTGAGAGTTGATTAATTATTGATTTGTACATTTGATGAGTTGTCATTTGATGCCAAATGAAATGATTAATCATTTTAATTTAACCAAAAATCGAAAGCATATCCAATTACACAACTGATGCTGAATGCAGCTGAATGAAAGAAAAACGGGTGCAATTCTATTAAATTCAGTTCAACTGACCAGTCACAAGTTGTCCAGAAACCGCAACTAGTCAAAACTTGTTTAGGTTTTAACCCTTCAAAAACAAAAGGAGGCGTGTGGACAAACTCCTCTTGCTCCCCTCGCGTCTCCAGCCCTTTTTAAATGAGCATGACAACCTGGCAAAAATGTTTAAATGAGTTAAAAATGTTTAAATTGCGCGCAGGCGCAGAAAATTTAATTAAAACGAGTAGAACGCAGTCGCAACGCTTACACAGAAAGCAACCCTTAAAATTAGAGTTGCATACTGACTGACTGAGTGACGGAATGACACAAGTTCATCAATCCACGCAATTAGTCACACACAGCGCATTAACATGCAAAAACAACACAAAAGAAATGAAGGATGTGTTATTTTCAATGCATTCATAAACATTTTGAAAAATAACAGTTTGACAATCAGACAAAGAGGGAGAAGAGAGCAGCGCGAAATATCGCTGAGATTGAATCCAAAAAAAGATATTTTCTAGATGCCATATAAACTAATTTTAAAATATTTGTAGTTCTTTAAAATAATAAAAAAATTAACTAAGATAAGTTAAATTATTTTTAAAACATAGAAAATATATTGAAAATTAATGTTTTCTAATTAGAATAAAATTGATTTATATACGGCATTCAATTAATCAATGAAAATGTAAAAGATAACAAAAAACGTTTTTCTAACTAAAACTTGATTTCCGACGAATCTGTTTTATTGCGGAATCTTTGATATAGTCGAACAAATTAAACACAATTTGTTGATGTGCAAATTTTGTTCTTTTCAGGTATTTTATCTAAATTACATTAAATATATATTTTCATTCTTAATATTTTTATGTACAGATTTAAGACCTGTACTGAAAAATAAAAATATAGGAAATCTGTATTTTAGTATGCATATTTGAATAGAATATAAAAACCATTGTCACTGTTTCTCCCCATTTCTATGTCTCTATTATTTTCTATCTAAGCAAACTGAATCCTCAATAAAGAATAATAAAACTTCAAGAAATTAAATGAGAAATGTAAACTTAGTACTCAAATTACTCCGAGCATAGGAAAACGCATTTCAAATCAATCATAAATGACTGGTATGAAAGTTGAGAAAGAAATAAACCACTTGAGTTCCGACTAAGACCATAAACTCAACCGTAACCATAACCATAATAATATCATATATAAAAAATCCATTTCGGGGTCAAGGAATAGGAATAGGAAAAAGAAAATTCGTTGCACTGTTGACAAGTCAAACGGAATGAAGTGTTTCCACTCAACTGAAGCTGAGAAAAACTCAAGAAAATTATATATATGGTATTGTAAATAGGTCAGCAATTTGTTGGTCCTTCTTCGAATCCCTGACAGCAAAATGCAAATGTCAGACAAACAGAGATTTTCTACAACTTTTCCTTCATTGTGCTTATGCGTGTCAAAATGAAATCAAGTGAACATAAAATGCATAAATAAATCAGCATAAAAAAGAAAACCACTTTAAATTTGAAGCTGTCTGTTGGTTTTCTTAATAGTCCTTCAAGAAGAATAGAGAAAACTTGTTTTTCCCGAATTTCATATGCATTTGAAATACAGAAATTGTGGTTAGTTTTTCTCAATAGCAAATTATTAGAATATTTTTCAAACTGCTGTGTAAAACAAACCACCCTTAAAATTGGGTTGCAATCAAACGGAGTTGCAGTTGCAAGCGAACATGTTTGATCAAGTTGGTAATGATATGAGGCAAACATGTTGCAGTTGCGATTCAGATAGAATTGCAGTTAGAGATCTACATTTACGGATCATACTAAATGTTGATGTTCGATCGATCATATATATATGAGCGGATATATGATAAAGTGATTTAATTCAGTGAATCGGAGGATAAAAAAAGCTGCAAAATATTAAAAAATTGTATTGTTGTATAAAATAAAAGCTTTGACTCATTTTTTTATATTAGAGGTCTTGGAACATCAAGTCTATTGACTTCGGATACATGACAAAAGTTCCAAAATAAATAAACATAATAATATTTATTTATTTCGCATGAATATATGTATATGTACCCAACAGAAGTAGACTTCATTGCACTAAAATGAACCGCTTTAAAACGTACGATTGAAATGACATTATAAATATCCGACCTAACGAAGTTTTTAATATGCTTTCCATCAAATGCGATTCACAGTCCAGCGATTTGTCCAATTGGCAGCTCATAAAATTATGATCAAGCGTTTTTTTTTTTAAGCGGAGAAAGAACCGAGAACCGAATGTGATGCTAGTTTATGTGCCACGGAGATTGTGCAAAAATATGAGGTCATTAAAAATAAATCAAATGACAGACAGGAAAGGGGGCAGGGATAACTCGCTAACCCTTTTTTGCAATGCCAAAGTGAACTCAGGTAACGGCCAGTCAAGTGTGCAAAAATGCATTAAACAACACGCGACTCAACAAAAAATTAAAAAAATATATGTGGCACGCACTGAATCAAAAATTCACAACTCAAATATTATTTTTTTTTTTAAGTCAGAAGCTGCCACTTGAATTGAGGGAGAAGTATTCTGTACAAACATCTCCCCCTCTGTCTGTGTTTTCTTTTTTTGTGAGGCATTGTTTTTCGTTTTTAAACCTTTTATTAGCTCATATCGATGGCAGCATGACTGACTTTTTGTTTAGCACTTCCGGTGTTTTCAGGTAGACGACGAGGGAGTTTAAAATCCAAATCAATGTAAACAGCAGCTGACCAAAATAGTTGGTCATTAATTGGCGCTAATTGCTCAGCTTAAACTGTAATAAAAACCGAGAAACTCGTAATCGTAAATTCAGTCAACTGACTGCAACTATATCAGGTGACCATAGGTGGGTGTATTTATTAAGAATCGACCCGAAGGCTGTTCCAAAGAGGCCAAGTAAATTTCATAAACAGCTTGACTTCTACATTGATTGTAATAATGGATATTCGAGCCTAGAGTTGGAGATCGATGTGGTCATTATATTAAAAATTAATTTTATAAAATTGTGTTTTATTTAATGCGATACATATTTTTGATTCCTATTATACGAAATATATTTCAAAAAAAGCTTAACAAATTATTAAGTATTAGTTGCGGTGTTCACAGCTTTGCTCTCAGTGAATTGTTTAATTAAATTGTATGTGTTTTCTTTTTTTAAATATTTGCTGTTCTTTACGTATTTTTAAATTGAACTGCTGTATTCTCATTTCTCTGTTTTATCAGGACCTGCTATGCTCATTATATTCTGTCAATATCGTACCTTTTACTGACGCCAGCCATCACTAATTGTGTTGCTATTAAAGGTGAGTATTTAGTTCCATGCCATGACCTATTAATCAGGAAGAATCGCTTTGGCGACAGGAATCGCTGTCGCCACTCGCACTTAATTAAGTTGTTCCACCGTCGGCTGCTAATTAACATTAACCAATCATCCAATGTGGCAGCTACCTAGTTAAGTAGTAACATCAAGTTTTTGGTTGCGGTTCAACTATTTTACACATCAGACAAACGACAAATTGCAGTCACAGTTTGATTTGCAGCCCGCGATTAGCGTCTGTGATTACATATTCAAATGATTGCTGCTGGCGGTGTTTAGTCGTTTCATTGATTGATTGATTGATTGACTGATGGTCCATTAAGCGCACCATTCACGTGGGCTGAACCACCTACAAACCACAACTTGTTGCAGCTATGTTTACCAGTTTAAGTGGCAGAGAGGAAGCGAATGCAAATGTAAAGATCTAAAAGTTAATATTGAGATTGCTATGAAACTTGTGTGAGAACTTGGTTTTAAATACTCTTTAATTCAATATGCACAGCGGGAGATGACAATGTAATTTAATTTGACAAAGTTATAGCTGTTACAAGTTATTGAAAATATTTCAAGGGGATATTATAGAAAAAAATGGATATTAATCGAAAAAAATTGTATTTTTAAATTTTGAATGCAATAAAAATAGAGGCCAAATAATGATCAAATTGACATTTCGCACTGAAATCGGTTGAGATTTGACAAAGTTATGATGGTTACAAGTTTTTAAAAAAACGACAAGAGGGATATTATGGAAAAATGGATAGTAATCGAAAAAAATTATATTTTTAAATTTTGATGCAGAATAAAAACAGAGGCCAAATAATGATCAAATTAACATTGCGCACTGAAATCGGTTTAGATTTGATAAATTTATGACGGTTTTAAGCTTTGTTTTTCTATTCAGCTCAATACAAATGAGTATAGATTTGTTGTGATTAATAACACTGGAATTCACATTCATATCAAAGGACTGACATCAATGCCTTGAAGAAGCTTCTCTTATTTTGTAAAGCTTCTTTTTTAAAATCTACTTTCAACATATTTTGCTTTTCTTTCCATTTCCTCTTTCGATGAGCTCTTAACACGCTCTAATTGTGCAAGTTCCCACAATTTAATATAGTTTTCTTTATTCTTCGAGAATTGCCACAGTCTTCTAACTGTTCCAACTGTTAACACTCTCGCTGGCTGTCACAATGGAACTGAATTTTTGGTCTAACATTTTCCCAGACTCCGACCGAAAGGGTTGCCCAAACAATGCTATATAGGAAAATCCGTTTTCCATCAAAATGATAAAAAAAAAATAGTGACGAGGAGAATACGTAACTAAGGCATCAGCCACTAAGCCATATAAACAAACAAAGCAAAGCACAAGGAAAAACTAAACAAAAAAAAAGGAAAAATAGAAAAGCGACTGCCGAATTTTGGATGAATTGTGGCTAGGCAACAGTCAGATCAAGGGAGAGAGAGAGAAAAAGGAAGGAGAGAGAGGGAGACAGGGATGATTTTCTTAAGATTTTCCCTTTCGTTTGCGAGGCAATTGTGCGAACTCACATCCTTAGTCCTTAATACCTTCCTCGTCTTCCTCCTCAGTTCCTGTGTCCTCATTGTTGTTCTCCTGCTGAGCAAAAAGAAAGAGAATGGCAGCAAAGAAAAACCAAACAAAAGAAGGACAACAGAAGTAGAGCACGGCCAACAACAACAACAACAACGAGAAGAAGAAGAAAACGAAGGAAAATGAGAAGGAGAACAACAATTACAATGGATGAAGGACTCGGGCAATGGACTCGCAGCATGAAATCAATTTGTGGCAGCTACTTAAAGTGCAACACGCACTTCATGTGATCGAACTTGCCGCTGGCCTCTTCCCACTAGCCACTACCCCCTACTCCCTCCCCTTACCTCTCCCCCTCTCCCCTTAACACCAATGTCCCTTCGCTGGCAACACGATTTGCTTATTAATGACAAAAAAAAATGTGACAAAAAATTTATTAGCTTTTAGCGGAATACAATTTAATTACATGAAATGAAAATACACGACTGTGCCATACCCTGCAAACAACATTAAATTGAACAGCTGATAAATGTAAATATTTTTAAGATAAACTTGTAGAATTTTAAATATATAGTCATATATAGTCTATATATTTAAAACTCTAACTATAACTTGAATTACTTTTTATTATTTAAAACTCTAATATAGTCTATATAAGTATTTAAAACTCTCACATTAACAGCTTTAACTTAAGTTCGTTTTTGATTCACAACAAAAAAAGAAATACCCTGCTTTTGCCTTTAATTAGCGTAGGGTAAATAACTGCAAATGCAAAAGAAGAGAAAATGAATGGGAAATTTGCATTGCACACACCCTCTGAAAATGCACATCCTGTTGCAGAGTCCTCACAAAGGCGCGAATAATGCATTTTGCATATCTACTGACACACACACACACACACACATGCACTCACTTACAGTTTGGCACACTTTTAGGTTACCCCCTGCCCCCTGTCCCCTGCCTCCTGCCCCTTACCACTTTGCCCCTGCTGCCTTGTGCCATAAATTTTAATGGCAAAAAAGTCGAAATTTTTTGCATTTGCCTCTTAAATGAAATGTTATAATGATATACGAGTAGGTAAAATGAAATGAGGGGGTAGGGGAGGTGTCCCATAACGACGCTTGCTACGCTTTGTCTCTCTCTTCCTCTTCCTCTCCCTCTCTCTCTCTCACTCTGTGTGTATGTTTGCTGTATTTTGAGACGGCGAGTGGGCATGCATAATTTGATGCTTAATGGCATTTGAAGCTGTGGCAAGGACACATTTAGAACATCATCTCAATCGATTGGCGAATTGTCCTTTAAATGGCAGTTTGATTTGCATACGAGTTTGTGTGTGTGTGTGTGCAACATTTGGATGTCACAGCAGCTGCAAGGCAACAACTACAACTACGACTAATTCAAAATAAGCCATTATGGTCTTTAGCTGCCCGATTTAACGGCGCCTTCTTAAAACAAGAAGCTTAGACACTGACACAATCCTAAAGTTCTAAAGTCCCTATCCCTCTCTCTACCCCCTCTTCCTATAACATAGATGTTAGAGAGTGATGTTAAGCGTCCTCTCTGAATAACATTGTTATAGGAAAACAGGTTGCAAAGTCAGTTTAAATATTTCGAGAAAACTCTCATTGATTCATAAACCTCTTTAAATATTATCATTAAGAATTAACAATTAATAAATATGTTTAAAGTATTAACAGTTATTTATTCTATATATATTTTTACAGTTTTCTAATAAAATAAAATCAATTTCGATGCTGTAGAGCAAATTTATTACTGTGAATTTAAAATATAGCATAAGAGTTCAGTTTAGTTTCTTCCTTGATATAAAATACGATTTGATGTATAGAATATAAGAATATATAGAATAAGAGTATATGTATATAATATATATAAGAATAAAGAGAGAATATATAATATAATGATGTGTAGGGCAAATATATAATATGAATTTTAAGTATTATGAATATCTGGGATGAGGATTAATTCAACTTTCAATAGCTATAAATGCTAAGAAATACAGAAAAAATGCAGGCAAGTTAAATATAATAATTCTCAATGTTAGATAGATATATATCTTAATAAATCCAATTGATGTAATTGCTGATATGGTTTACCTCTGGCAAGTTGAATAATGACAAAAGTTTAAGAGTACATAAACAATTTATTGAGTTGTGATATTCCGAAAAAGTTACGAGCATGAAGCACTTGAAAAAAGCATTAGAAATGTTAGTTAAATGTTGTTGTTGCAATGTTGAGTGGTCCAAAGGGGGGAGAAGAGAATAAAGAAGAAGGGATGAAGAGAAGAAGAGGAGCAACAGCAGCAACTGGTTGCCATTTTATGCTCGACCTAAAAGCCAAACAAATGTAGCTAGAAAATCGATATGAAAAGAAGTTGCACAATCCGAAAGTTGGAGGAAGAGGGAAGAAAAAGAAAAAGAAAGCAGAGGAAATGCGTAAAGCGAGCGCCATGTGAAGCCAATGAATAACAAATAGTTGGAAGGAAAAAGACAGGAGCAGTAAGGAAGAACGAGGAGAAGAAAGAGAAAGCGGGATGAATATGGAACTTATGTCGAGTTGCGGGCGCCGCGTCATTTTGGCGCCGCTTTGTTTTATTTATGAATGTGAGTCGAGACATTCTCAGTTCGTGGAGCAGTCAATGGGTCACCCAGAAGAGGGGAAGAGGGGAGGAGATGTAAGAAGTGGAGGAGAAACTGTCGCTGGTCAGGCTGAAGAATGGAAATGGAAATGTGGTTCCATCTAACAGGAACAGTTTTTTTTATTATTGTTTGCTCAACTGATTTGCCAGAGCATTGGATGCCACTTTTATGGCCATTCTCCATACCCATCTCCATTCCCATTCTCCATTCCCATTTCCATTCCTATCGCAATCCCCATCGTCGTCGCCATTTATTTGATATTCCACATTGGGTTGGATTTGGGTCAGCCAACCGAGCAGACAACCACACGTATATCCTTTGGTGCCCATTTTTAGTTATGTTACTGGCGTCGCTTCTGTTATTCTTCTACCATATACCCTATGATATCATTGCAAGTCTATGCGAACTCAGTCAGTTTTGAGTCGATTCTGTTGAAATTTGGTACACACTTCGTATTTTGATGAAGCTTATGAAAAATATATTAAGTTTATAGAAAATATCAATTTTGTAGTTAAAAAAAATATATGACAATTGTAATACTTGTTAAAATCGAAGTACGCAAACAGGTCTTATATAACATTTTTTGCATAGGATTCTTATCTTTGTCTAAAATTATCTGAATGTAAAAAAATATATATTAAAAAATAAAAAAATTTAAATAATTATATCGGAATAATAAAAAGTTATTGTCTTTGTCTAAAATTATCTGAATGTAAAAAAAATATTTAAAAAATAAAAAATGTAAATTATTATATCGGAATAATAAAAAGTTATTGTTCGAAAATAATGAACCTATATTATAGGTTAACTGTTCTTTTAATTCTGCACTAGCTGAGTTTATTTTAAAGAGTTGTGTAGTTTAGAAACCATTTTAAAAAATGCATCTTAGTGTATCGAATATTCGTTAAGTCAAGTAATTTTTTTTGCTCTCCATATTTATCTTCTTTATTCACGGAAATTGAATTGTTTTTCACAAATTTTTGCATTGCGTAGAGCGGGCGGACAATGAAATTGTCAGCGTCGTCGACTTTCTTGTAAACAACTTTTATCATTTCTGAAAAGAGGAGAGAAGAGAAGAAAAGAGAAAAGAAAGCGAAGAGGGGGGATGAATAAGGGGAGTGTGTTAGGTGACATAGATTTGTATGGTTCGGCTGTTGACAAACTTGATGAAGTATTAATAGCACAACGCACTGGGAAACTTTTCTCAGAAGTTACTTGTAGTCATCTCGTAGTCAGTGTTGCTTGGTATCTGTAACTGTAACTGTGGCTGTATCTGTATCCTTCCACGTAATTATATCTGTATCTGTAACTTTTTCTGAATAACTTAAACAAGTTATGTCGCAGTTTATTATTGATTACTGAAATGATGACAGACATGTGGCCTTGAAAACCCGTTCACAGATTCTCAGAACTTCGCAGAGTGAATGATTTTTTGTTTAGACCGTTTTTGAACTAAACACAACTTAAACAGAGTAAAATAAAGTAAATTTCTATAACTTTAATTAATTAATTAATTCCAAATAATAAATGAATTTTTGCAATTTTTTTTATATTATTAACATAAATTAAAGTTGTAATTTTTACTATCCCTATATTTTTAGTATAAATTACTTCCCGTATATTTATAGCAGGAATCTGTATCTCCACAAAATATATATATTCAAAAATATATATTTAATTGTAGTCTTTAACACCACTAAAAATTTAATTGACAATTTTTATTATTGATATAAATTCAGTTGATCATTTTGTGGCAATTTAGCAAATATTTCTCTATTACTATCTCTCTCTTGTCACTTTTTCCCCATTTCTCCTTTATGCTCATTAGAACTGTCAACTGATGACTCGCTGTCAATTTGCCGAATAACTCAAGAAACGTGCGAATTTCAATTGCATTGGCACCAAAAAAAAAAAAAAAAATAAAGGAAAGCAAATGGAAAAGTTGAAGAGTAAAAAAAGTTGAAAAGTCAGCACGTGACAATGGCACAAAAATGTGTTTTCCAGTCAAACCATCAGACATTCAACCATTGAGCAATCATTCACTTGAACTAACATCCATTCAATCAATTGGTATTCGGACAACTATTCGGTTTTTGGGGTCGCACTAAAAATGTCATTGAAAATAGCCAAAATAATAGTAAAAGAATATATATAGAGACATATTTTTAAATAGATACAGAAATAAGCACTAAAAGGGGAAAAGAGCATAAGGAGTGATAAAGAAGAGGGTGGTGGGAGGAATATAGAATGTGTCAAAGAAATTTCACAACAATTCCAGAAGACAGTCTCCCTTCATTTTTCTGTCTCTTGGGCAGGTGACACAGTTAATTGCCGTCGTTTCTGCCACAAATTGTGTCTTCACACAAAAGCGAAACTTGCTCAGGTTCCATTCCTTCCATCTGTCTCTCCATCCATCCCTTTCTGCCCTTCAACTGGTCAAATTGGCTTTAATTGTAGTCATTGCTTTGCACTTTTTTATTGATTTTTAGTCGGGCACTTGACAAAATAAAAACTCGTCTATCTCTGCTACCTTCGTTAACAAATTGTTTACAGGGCCATAACTTGGTCAATACGAAATTGATTCGACTTGGCCTGGCCAGCACTTGAACTTGAGTTGCAAAGCTTATCAAATCGCCAATTTGACTTAGACCTTTAAACGAAAATTGTATTTACACTGCAAACTGTTTACAATCTCAAGTAATATTGAAACCACAAATATATCGAGCACACTCTTTCAAACTTAATACCTGACAAGTATCAACAATTATGTGAGATATATTATATATAAATATTTTATATATTACTTGCACATTTTTAACAATTATTGAGCCAGCGAAGATCTAATCAAACTTATATGACGATGAAGATAATAATGATTACTGAAACTTACAATGTCTTCGATTTAATTTTAAGCAGAAAATATAATAATATTATTGCACCTGATTATTTTGATGTTGAAGTTGCAACATTAAATATTTATTAATAATTATTTGTTCATGATATTTAAGCTTAATTTGTGTACTTTAAATTGGAGATCAAAAAACAACAAAATATGAATGTAGGAATAGGAAAGAATAAGTAAATTTTAGCATTTCAATATTGATTTTTTGGTACATCGTGTCAAAATGATTTTTTTAGTTATTATTAAATAAAACAATAATGTATTATAATATTTACAAGTAACAAATAATTTATTCAAGAAACAAATAATATCTAATTTTCACGTTTGAAAATTCATATCAAGTGAAAATATGTTATCAAGTCAAAATAATTTTTTTTAGATATTAATATTTAAATTCTGAATCGTTTAGAATTTGTCAGAGCTGCAATAAAAACTCCAGATGTTTTCTTCGCTCTCAGAAGAACCAAATAGTTAGATAGTAAGTCTTTTTTGTGCGGATCTGAGATGTGCATTACAATTTAAATTGCTTTCTTTAATTTGAAGATATGACAACTACAAATGTAATTGTTTTCTTATCACAATTAAGATCTACGAAGTGTGTATTTTCAAGTGTTTTGTCCTACTTGCAACACTGCACTACAAAAGTCATTTACACAGAACTCATAACTCAATTGTCTGCACTCAACACGCTTCAATTGTTTCCCATTTAAAATATGTAACTAAAAATATTTTGGCTGTTGAGCATTTCAATTTGTTTGATAAAGTGTCAAAATTTGTGTCTGCCACGTGACAAAAAATGTGGCACAAAAGAACATGCAACTCATTTCGTATAACATTTTTTTTTTTTGAAGTGTCTGCCAACAGCTCAATTAAGGATCAGGATAAGGATAAAGATGTAGCGAGCAACAATTTCAAATCTCACCTCGAGGGCAGGTAGAGAAATGAGCCACGTGTCACGAGTGCTGTTTGTGCCGCATGTTGCACTTAGTTACGCAACATTTGCCTCGATCTCGAGATAGATAGAGAAAGTAATTGAACCGAAGAGGCAGAGAGTAAATGGAGAGAGAGAGAGAGAGATCATTTCGTAGGCGTTTGACAGTTTTTTATTTGTTAATTTAAATGCGTTTCCTTTTTTGTACTCCTCTGTTTCCCTTATTCTCTATTTTCCTATTTCCCTATTCTCGACTCTCTCCCGCCAGCTGCTCATCCAGCGTTTATCCTTAAGTCCCGACACTTGACACTCTATTAATTAATTGCCACAAGTAGAACTCGTATCTATGTCCTTAAGTCTGCATATATCTATTCGTTATTCCCTCTCTCTCTATCTCTGTCTCTGGTGCTAGCTCATTAATTTTATATTCTATTCTACAAGTTTCTTCTGCCACTTCCTGCGCTTCTTGCTGACACGTGTGCACACATTCCACAAATAAGTTAAAAGCCATAAAGTGTTGGCCAAAAAACTCCTAACAAGTCTACGGTTTCCATTTTCACACAGAAAAAAAAGAACGATACAAATTAATATATATTTGCATATTATTATATAGTTGACTTTAATTCATTTTTAATTTATTGGTCTTAAATAAAAGCTCTAAATTCTATAAAATAATATATATTTCTTTATATAAAAAAGAACAAAAATTATTAATTTTTTGATATATTATGCTTGGAAATAACAATTAAATGTCTACTTAAATTTATTTTTGATTTAATTAACATTTGAAGAATATTTATTCATTTTCAACCAAAGATTAGAATTTATATATGTTTTTATAGTTTTTTGAAGTTGACTTTAATATCAAATCTGGAATTTTATAAATGAACTCTATACAAAGCAGTATAATTAATTAAATATTATATATATAATATATATATTAAAAATTAATATAATAAATTAATATATTTACATATAAATTCAATTATGTAATTATTTAATTCAACATTGTTAACTGCTAATTTGAACAGTGTAAACGTAATTAGAACTTGCTGTCGACAAATTGCTCAGGACAAACAACCCACCTTTACTTACAAATATACAGGGTATCCATAACTACATGAGTCACCTGCTGAATTATTAAAGCTAAAACTTTAAGCGATTTTCAGTTGAGTGTAAAAGTCTTACGTAATCGGATAGGAGACATCAACTTTGATTTGACCTTATGCACCTGTAAAAGCGATTATTCATGGCTTAGATTCAGTTAACAACAACAAAGACAATCAGGAAAGACGGAGAGAGAGAGAGAGGGGGGGAGGAAGAGGGAGGGAGAGTGGGAGGAGAGTTGCTGTGTTTATAGTTTGTTAAGCAAAGGAAGCTGGCAAATAGCCCAAAGTCAAACAACCTTCACTCTGTCTTTCTCCGTCTCACTCCTCTCTCTCTCTCTCTCTCTCGCTCTCGGTTCAGGAAGTGTGGGAATCAGCAGCAGGAACAACAGTTAGTCGAGTCCCGAGTGTAGCATGAACGGATTAGAAATGAGAATGCTGTCCGAAAGCTGTTTGCTTAGTTTAATGGCAAAAGCCGATTTGTAATTCACAACTGGTGAAAGTTTGAAGAGAATTAAAGAACTGCTAAATGGATGAGAATTAAGAAAGTAAAAAATCAAAGCAGCGACTATATATATAGCCCTTAAATATCTTGGTAAACTCTAAACATAATTGAGTGCAAAATAACCTATTATAATATAAAACAACTAACATTTTTAGTTGGCAATCGCTTAAATCTTGCAATGAGGGAAAAGCGGCTTTAAATTTAAGGATTTTTGGATATATTGATTTTAGTTAATTATAATATTAATCGGGATAAATGACGATTATTTCTGAATGAAACAATAATATAATAGAAATAAGATTTGAATGGCAAATTAAATAAAATCACTGATGACAGCTCTCGACTTAACTAAAGTAGAAAATATAGAAAATATATGTATAGTAATCAAAGTAGAAATGTTGAAGGTTCTTAAAGTTATGTCGACATGCCTAAAAATATTCACTTTCCATCAATTCTGGCGAAAGTGGAAACCGAAACAGGTCTGGTTAAGTCTAATGAATAATTTGCAGTATATGTAGCATTATGTTTAATACTCTGAGGGATTTAAAATTTATATTTCTCTAATTGAGTTTATTTCTGCTTCGAAAATCGAACTACTTTGAGAAATATTTAGGAAAATTTGCTGTTTTCGTCAAATCTAAAACAGAAACCTTGGTCCAACTTCCTTTTTGTCAGTTTAGATTCCGTTTGTAGGCGACACTTGGCCAAGAAAAAAGCGGAGAGCGCAAAAATTAAATTTAAGCTGATTTGAGATTTATGAGCAACACGAGAGACGTGACGCGGCTGCGAAGGAGAGGGAGAAAGAAGATAAGAATGAGAACGAAACTGAGACTAAGGAGTAGAGTCACAAAATGGCGGAAGGGTGTGAAATGGGATTGTAGACGGAGAATTAGCAGTTCTCGCATTTCTTCAGCTCCTCTGTTAACCTATTTCTGTCTCTCTCTCCCTATTCCCCCCTCCCCCTCCCCCTAGCTCTTTAAGCTTAAACAGCGCACAAGTTTTTAATTAAAACTTTGCGTGTCTCCACTTATTTTTTTTTGTTTCGTGTCTTGTCGAAAAAATTGCCAAAAAAAAAAAAAAAAAGAAGCGAAGGAAAAACTTGAGAAAACTTAGAAATTGAGTGAGTTGATGACGTCGCTTAAACTCAGAACTCTTGACAACTTCTCTGCACTTTTGGCTTAGTCAAGATTTTTTTATTGGCCAAATATTGGCCATAATTAAAGCGATAAAAAAGAAGATACTACCAGCCAAAATTATTTTGGCTCTCTTTTCCTACGTTTTCCCATTGCTTTCTCTCTCTCCGTCTCTGTCTTTGTCGCTGTCTATCTCTTTTCTATGGCCGCCCTTTTGGTGACTTTTAATTTGCATTTTAATTTATGGCGCCTATAACTTTTATCGCCGTCGCTTTGACTGAGGCATCGTCCAGTTGTTGAAGGCCAAAAGTTGCCCGAAAAGGTCACAAAATAGAACGATAAAAACAGCTGTTGGATTACCCAAAAGATCTTCCTTGAAAAGGCAATTAGCAGCGAGGTCAAAGGGCTCATCGATAGTCCCCAAACTGAAGGTTGACTCACAAATAGCTTAGACTGATAAGACAACAACACAACGACACACGAGCGCAACAACAACAAGAGCAACAGCTGTGGAATGAGGCGATTAGGTCAACAAATGTCGCAAACGCGCTGCAGGTCAAGGGTCACTTGAGTTATCAAAAAAAATAAATAAATAAATAAATACTCGACGTGTGAGTTTTTTGAAACAATCAAATGTTGCAACGCTTTTAAGACACACTGTGAAAATCCTTTGTATAAATATTATCTTGAGTTACTAATGAAGAAGCTAGAAAAAAGACTCAATTCAATAGTAAAAGTAACTATTAGATAAGCTAATTGATTGACTTTTGTTTAATCTATGCATTCTATATTCATTTGAAGAAAATTGTACGACTATGTGATACCCTGGCCCTTACAATGTGTGGAGATTGAAGAAACCAGAATGAGAGAAAACTTGATTGTCTTTTATTTTTTATTTTTTGTTGAACTTTATATCTTCCCTCTCTTCCTGTCTCCTCTTAATCGTTGATTGATTAACTTAATCCCGCTACAAACACACACCTTTTTCATCGACGGTGAATTTTGGCATTTACACAACTCGCATCGGTTTTTTAAAATTCTATTTTATTGTAGTTTAGTTTAGTTTAGTTTTCATACAAACTGTGAACAGAAAGTGTTTGATTTTCACCGGTGAATTATCGATTGAATTATCTTTTCGCAAGAGATTCGCTTTAAACGTAGAACTGTCTACGCAATTCGTAATTTCTTCAACTTGCCACTTTCGCCAGTCTTCAGTCAGCTTGCAACTGCCACAAAGTAAGCAAATAACAACTGGCAATAATGTTTGACTCTCCTAATGAACACATGTCAATTAAGCTAACGACACTGGACACGGTCCGAGTGTCCAACTGTCCAACTGTCCAAGTGTCCGAGTGTCCGGTGTCTGTTGCACCACTCGGTGGATCATAGCGAATGAATTATGTGGCAGTGGCAGTGGCAGACATGATTCGCGTGCCGTCGTCGACTCGTCTCGTCGTCGCCTTGTGGCTGCCACGTTGTATTACGTCTACGTAGTCAACAGGGCAGACAACGGAGGAGAACAAGGGGTTGCGTTAAATCTCTGACAAGTTCCCCACACAACAGCAACAACAGAAACAGCAGCAACATTGGCAACAACAAGTTGCAAGTGTCTCGCATTTCAGGCAAGTCGCCGCTCTGATTTATGTCGCCGCCGAAGGAAAAGTGTCGCGGGTGTTGCGTGACACGCACACACACACACACACACGCACACACACACACACACATACACACACACACACACACGCACAGAAAGCACCCCCTCTGCTGAAGTCCTCGCCCGTATTCCTACACAGAGAGAAACAGTCTCTCTCAATATCAATAATTGTAAATCAATTTTAATTTATATATTTATTTAATCCATATATCTATAAATATATTAAACTCTATCGCTTTCAAAATCACTGCATACACTCACCCAAGAAATTAAATGTTTTACACCGTACTGTTAATTTTTTCCATACTTTGTCAAAAATGAACCGATTTTCTTGCGGAATATCAAATTTAACATTATTATTCCCCTTGTTTTGATTTGACAACAAAACGGGAAAATACAATTTTTATACTTTTCTGTATATTTTTTTCCATACATTCCCATTGTCGCTATTTTGAAAACTTCAAAAACAACTTAAAACAGTTATAACTAAACTTATATTTATCGAAGCTTGATGTGATTAAGTGAAATAACTGATCATATCAAATGTTCAATGTTCAGCACCAAAAGGTTGATTATATCCTCAAAACTGTAGGAGAGTTCAAATTTTAAAATAAATATAGAAACGTTAAAAAAATAACGTATCTAGTTCATTTATTCATTTAATTACCAATATATCAGAGAGCACTCGACCGACATTTTAAAATACCAACTACCATGATTTATATATAATTTAGATTAACTGGTTGTTTGCCTTAATTGTAGAATTGTATTTAGAATATAAGTGTATGTGCTAAAACAACTGTTAACTTGCACTATAACTTACTTTTAAATTCCAATAGTTTTACAGTCTTAAATAGGATCAAACTTAAGTAATTTTTAAGCTTGGCAATTACAGTGTACTACACTTTAACTAATTCCAAGAATGTCTTGAGTTAACTTTTAAGTTCCAATAGTTAAACAGCTTTAAATAAGATCAAGCTTAAGTAATTTGTAAGCTTGGCAAGAAATATATAAATTTGTATGCAATTTAGTAGATTTTTCTTGCAATGTACTACACTTAAACTAATTCCAAATATGTCTTGAGCTTACTTTTAGATTCCAATAGTTTAATAATTTTAAATAAGATAAAATTTATGTAATTTTTAAGCTTATCAAGAAATGTAGACATTTGTGTGCAATTAAGTAGATTTTTCGTACAGTGTAGCGCTTTACGAGCTTGGTCCGCTGCTGTTGCAGTTGTGGTCAACATTTTGGGGCAATTTCCGCTTTAATGTAATTTTGACAACAAACATTGAAGTAGGAGTAGAAACGGAGCTTGTAGCACGGAGAGGGGGGTGAGTTGTGGCCAGGGGCGGGGGGGGGGGGGGGTTTGGCCTCATCATGTTACGAGGAAACGACCACTATAAATCTTTGCTTTCGGCTTTACAGTAGCGATTTACGAATGACATTTGATGGCTGCAAAACTGCGATTTGAAATGATTCGAATTCAATGCGAGCGCGGATTTTATTGGCCAAGTTAGCAGCTGAAATTGGCCAGGTTGTAACTGTTGTGGCTACCTGGTTTGCGGGGCTTATCATGCGATTTGTTTGCCATGTTTGATTTATCTGGATTTGCGGCATATTCGATATTCGATTACCGCGTACCAAGTGGCATTTAGTGCGGTTTCTGATAACTCCAAACTTGATTAGTCGCCGAGTGGGTTTCAATTTCCATTACAATTTTCGCTTTTCTCGAGAATACTCTGAGATCCCAGCACAACAGCTGTGCCAACAATCTGACCACAGACCCAAGAATAGTCTGAAAATAATCTATTTATTCACCACTTAAAGTAATTAAGTGATAAAGTTCTTTGTGTAGCTTACAAAGTTCAGGGAAGCTCAACAGGGAACAGCTCAAATTCAATTGGTATCAACATCAACCCAAATTCCTTTAAAATTAGCAACTGTTGTGTTAAGAAAAGAACAATTATTTCCAAAAACTCATGAAAGCTGCCCACGATATCAGCTAAGTCCTTTTTAAACAATCAAAAGCTCTTAGTAACTAACATACTAAATTAACAACAATTCTGCTTAGACAAAAAGCTGCTGAAAGCTTATAAAAGCTTTACGTAAAATTAATTAGATATATGCGGATTAAAAAGATACTTTCCCAAATTTCAAAATATTTATCATTTGGCATACAAAAATATATTAGCAGCCTTTTAAAAAGCACATTAATGCTCAACAAAGCTTCAATGCTTATTAAATAAACTGTTCTATTTTAATTGAAAGCTTTTTCTTGGCTCTATATTGTCGCAAATAAAGCTTTCTTTGACTGGTCTTGATTAATCATAATCAAGAGAACTACAACTGAAATGTGAACTCGTTGTACATGTGCAATTTCAGTTGGAATTGGAAGCGATGTTATCAGGCCATAAACGACGCCTTTAAGTCTGGGCCATTATCTTGCGCCACGGGTCGAGCAATAAAAACTGCACTGTTATGAACTAAACAGCCATAAAATGATTTAATACTTGGCTTATTGATGCATTGAGAGCAGTTCTCAACTCTCGCTGTTAGCCTTGGCACTTGCAATTAGCCAAGAAAAATATTAAATAATAAAGACAATAAAATAAATACATTAAAAAGAAGTGGAAGTGAAGGAAAATCGCCCACACGAGCGGGAAACTTGCGTCAACAAGCCAAATCTGTAGAATTAGTATTAAATGAAAACTTCTGTTGCAGTTCGTTGCAAGAACTGGTGGCACCATCTGGTGGCAAGGTGCCAGGCGTCTGAGCCAGCAATCGTTATGGAATTGAGAATTTGATTGATTAGTGCAGCTCGTTGATTGATGATGAAAGCATAACAATTTTTTCTTGTATTTGCTAATAGAGTGTGCCCCAGTGTGGCATGCAACGCCACACAGTGCCAGACACACTTCAAGCTCGACTCTTATCAATTCTCTATTGTTTCCCTTATCAACACAGAGTGTAGAAAGTTTCATTAACTGTCTACACTGGGAGAAGCAAATGCCACAGTCCAACTGACTTTAGTTGAAAATCACGAAAAAATTAAAGTAATAAAAGTAAAAAAAATTATATTTCATCATCATACAATAATAGAATATCATACTCTACACAATCCTCGAATAACCAGCAGATTCTACAAATGTACGGAACCATTTATAAAAATTAATCAGCATAATTGTTTTAAACTCAATAGTCATATGAAATTAAAATGCTGAGTCAACAATTCAAACTATATTTAAGTACGCAATTTTATTATTTATCGGTTTTCGAACCGCAGAGAACATGAGTATAAAGTAATAATTAATGAGTGCTGATGAAAACCGCAAAGAAAGCAGAATTTCAATATATAATAACAAAAGCGGGAAAAATGAAAAGAAAAGAAAAATTATAAAAATGCAAATGCATATATAATAGCAAAAAATAAGGGAAAACAAGAGAGAGCTTATCTTCGATAGAATGGTCGAAGAATTGATACACTGTATTCCGTTTACTACCCATCGTTCTTATGAGAGTTTAATGATATAGTCTGTCGATTGGAATAAAATTGAAAAATGATGTAACAAACAATAACAAATTCACAATCTGCGTAAAATGAATATCTCGGAAATATCTTAAATAAATGAACAGATTTGCATGGTAAACTTAAATGTTCGACTGATCGTACCTAACATATGATATAGTAGTCTGATTTAAAACAATTTCGGTCAGACTGCATAATAGAAATTCAAATGCATATTTTGTAAGATTTGCTGATGTATCTATAAAACCAGAAAGTTATCCTACTATAGTTTGAATTTCGATTGATCGTTCCTATGACAGCTATAGGATATAGGCTACCGATCCGTACGGATTTGATATAAGAAATACCTGTAGCTAAAAAACAGGGTTATACTAAATCTTATTAATTAAACTTTAAAATTATTGGATTTCTTTGCAGTGAAACAGACAGATCAAGAATATGAATATGTATATAACATTTGGTGACAGAATCAAGATACCCTTCGTATTTGAGGGTATAATGAGACAATATGAATATGGAATACGAATGCGAAGTGCACTCGGAATGCAGATAGTACGATTATTGCTCGAGTTCGGTTCGGTTCTGTTCGGTTATTCGCTGTTCCGTTGCGTTCTTCAGCTGTTCTCTTCCCGGGGTCTTTCGGGGGTCGTCGTTCCAACGATTTCAGTTTGTATTCGATTTCGTCGCGAGCATCAATGTTTGGGGGCGTTCTCAGTGATAAATGAATATATCATTCAACTTGTGTCGAATATGAGTTCCTATCGAACATTGGTGGATCATGCCACACCTGCCACACTCAGTGCAGGTGGCAGTGAGAATTCTCTCGCTGCCACAGCATCGCCAACGGCCTTGCATCGCATGATCAAATATTGGCGGAATAGTTCCGGCAAGATTCCGGGTCTGCGGAAGAGCGAGAGCTTTGCGGATTATCGACGCCACTCGGGCGGTGGGGCATGCCACGGCACGTTGCCACATCGACAAGTGTTGCAGTATCAGCGACTCGAGAGCTACGATGAGAGCAAGCTGACACAAATGCGGTGAGTCGACAATTATTGCTATTTATTTACCTATTTTTTTAATTTATTTGTAAATCATTATGAAATCAAAATAAAACCTTACAATTCTTTTAAATATTTATTTAAAACTATCAACATAAACTAATCAATTTGTTTATTTATTTATCTAAGATTTGCGATGTCTGGAACTTTAAATATGTTATTTATTTATTATTTATATTTCCAAATTTAATAGTCAATTTTCAAAGAGTTTAAATATTGAAAATTGTACATTTAAAGTTGATATGAAAATTTCAATTATCTGTGTGATATTATTTTTTCTCCGAATACACTTAATTTAATTGTTTCCCAAATAACTTTGATATATGCCGAAAGGCCCCCGCCCCTTTCCCTCGTCCCCACATCTAAAATCAGCTGCCAAAGTGGAGCAAGCATATTTGCTAATTCTATTGTTGTCGTTGTGTTTGTTGTTGTTAGCTTTTGGCCTATTGCCAGCAACAGTTGTATCCCGCAGATGCATTTGCCGCTCCCTCTCACTCCCTCTCTCTCCCTGTCTTCCTTATCAGCGGCAACACCAAAACTGCCACTGCCTTTATCAGCAGCAACAACAACTCTGTATGCTGTGTATGTGACCAACAGCAACCACAAGAACAACAACAACAACAGCTGCCGAGGTTGTTGATAAACGCAAGCGAACAAGTGCACGACGCCGTCGCAGTCGCAGTCCACGCAAGTGGATGCCATTTGTTATGCATGTGTTGTGTCGCTGTGCGTGTGTGTGTGTGTGTAAGTAGGAGAGAGAGTGTGTGAGTTGTGCTCTTGCTCTTGTTGCTCACGCATGCTTGCCGTTGCTCTGGCTTTCCAGCATCCACACAGCTTGCGCGTGGTGGAGCTTATACCTGTATTACACTAAACCACAAAGCTGTTGAAGTGTTTAAGATTATAAATTATGTTTTCAATATTAAGTTAAGTAATTTTAAATTTTTTTAAAAATAAAGGTGTCCCACATAATTGCATATTAAATTGCAAATTGTAAAGGTTTCGATAAATAAATGTTGCAGTAAACAATACAAATTAAAACAATACTAAAAATAATAATTTTACAAAAATTAGAAATATATACTTTATATTCATGGGGTTTAATTATTATTATTTTCTTTAAGAAATATGTGAACATCTAGTAAATAGAAAATCTGAAGTAATTTATTAATGTAAACATTATTAAGTAGTTTTAAAGTAATTATTCTTTATTTTAACATACAATTTCTTAATTAATGTTCGGAATTTTTGGTTAATAAATAGTACTTACTTCAAGTTTTGTTATACCCCATATAATACTATCAGTATTACAACTGAAAATATCTATTTCCCCGCTGCGCAGTGTGCCAAACAACTGTTTATGTTTTTATTCCAATGCATAAGAGTGAGAGCGCATATTTCTTATGCTCTGAGCGCCAACAGCGCTGCTTTGCTCTCTGCTCTTATCTGCTGAATGTATGTGTGCGTGTGTTTGCCATGACTATGCTTTAGTATTGGTGTCCCATGCCGGTTATTAAAAGTTTGTTTTTGTTATCGTTGCGAAGCAAAGCAATCCAAAGCAAATGGTTGCAAGGCATTCTGCATACTTTTAGGGTAACCTACGAAATGGTAGAGAGAAGGAGGAGTAAAAGTAAGTGCAAAGAGTGGGAGAGTGTAGAATGCGTGGAATGAGAGCTATGCAAATACCACAGCACTGCAACTCTTTTGGTTGCTTTGAAGCGGCCGCTGCATATTGTTGTTCTTCTTATTTGCTTTGGCTAATGCGGGCACTCAGTCTGTCTCTGTCTGTCTGCCTGTCTGTCTCTGTTTGTCTGTTTGTCGCTCTGCTAACTGTATTTACAATTTGCGCCAACTGTGCACAAGCGGCGACAATAATCGCTTGCGTTTGTAATGTTAATGTAAATGTAAATAAATGTAAATGTAAATAAACAAGAATGCGCCCCCATGCAACAGCAACAGCAGCAACAGCAACAACTATAACACCCACATCTACACAACTCCCTGCATGTTAAACTGCAACTGCACTCGCTCTCCCGCTCTCTCGCTGTCGCTCTCAGACGACCACGCTTAACGGCTCTTGTCTTTCCAGTTGCTGAGAGTGTGCTTGTGGAAGCTATTTCTTATGCTACTCTCCCTCTCTCACTGTTAGTTTCGCTCTCCATTTTGTGGAACCTGAAATCTGAGCTTCGTGCGCCAGACAGTTGGCAGCGCAGTTGGGGCAGCAACAGCAGCCGCAGCGGTTGTCCAATTGGAATTTCAGTTTCGTTTTGATAATCGACTCGTGTGGGCGTCGAACGTGTCGCCGTCGTCATCGTCGTCGTCGTTCTGTCGTCTTCGTCGTCGTCGTCCTGTCGTCGGGTCCGCAGCCGAAGTTTTTTATTTCGCGTCCTACAAAATGCGTGAGTTGTTGTTGCAGCATCGGCAGCGGCAGCGTCAACGCAACATTTGCAAATTAGCAGAAGCAGCAACAGTTGCAGGCAGACAACAGCAGCAGCAGCAGCAGAAACAGAAGCAACATAAAATTCGTTGAACGAATTTTAACAACAAAAGCTTAAATTCTTTAACCAGTGAGTGTGATGAGTGTTTTTGCCAGTGTTTAAGTGAGTGTCTGCCAAAATTGGCACATTCTTATCAACAACAACAAAAATGATAACAACAACAACCTGAAGCCGAAGAAAGTTGAATTCTGATCGCATGCTAAAAAAGATAAAGCAAATAAAGAGAGGGAGATAGAGAGATAGGGAGAGAAAAAACCAACAAATCAAAGAAAATAGCGAAAAGAAAAAAAAGAGATAGAAATGCCGGCAAAAGTGAAATTGCTAAACAAGAAAATATGCAATTGAATCATTTGTGAATAAAAGTAAATTTATATATTTAAATATAGTTATGTTAAAATATGTGCGAATAAAGATTTTAATTCCCAAGGCAACTCACAGTTTGCAATAAAAAGTTTAAAGAATATTTAAGAATTAAAATATGTGTAAATAAAATCGAATTAAATATAATTCCTAATTTAAAATTCATTGATTTATTTAAATACATTAATACTGGAAAATATTTAAATAAATTTGTGAATTAATCAACTTTTACTTAAAGTATAAAAAAATTAATTCAAAAACCAAATAAAAGTGTTTGCTATTTTTGTTTTTTTACCTACAGTTAATCTTGAAAGTAAACTCAAGTATGCATCTTGTTTTTTTAATTTTTCCGCATTAAAAAATAAATAAATAAGAGCATTAAAAACGAAGGTAATAATCAACAATAACAAAAAGAACAATAACAATTAAAACATGTGAATTATTATGAACAATATGTATATTTATTAAAATAAATATCAACAAAAAAGCAATGAATAATTGTTAGAAACAAAAACAACAACAACGACAAAAACGAAAGCGATTTTCACAATTAGTTATGAGTGAAATTTTTATTAACTAACAAATTGCAAAAGTGTCGTTAATAATTGTGGCAAAACAACAACAATAATAGAAAACAAAACAATAAACATAATCGTGTTGACCAATAAAAAGCAGCAGCAACAAACAACAAGACAACTTTTCAACTCCAAAAAAAAAAACGAAGCGCCAAAAAAAGCAGCAACAATGAACACAACAACAAGAACGGCAACAACAACAACAATGAACAAATCGCAGCTCATTTGCCATTCACCGGTTGAACTTGTCATTTGTCCATTATTATTGTTGTTTGTTGTTGTTGTTGCTGCTGCAGTTCGATTGAAATGCGTCACGCGTGATTGTTACGTGTGTTTCTTTTTCTTCTCCATCTCCATCTCCTTTTCTTTCTCATTCTCTTTTTTTTGGAATTTTTATCGCTGCGATCGCATTGAATTTTGATAAATGTGCAAGTTATACATATATGTGTATTCTGTATGTGTGTGTGTCTGGTTTATTGATGAAGTGTCTTCATTGATGTTATTGATAGCTTGAGCTGTCAGATTGATCAACAAGTCCAATAAATACTTTTATCCCTGAACATATTTGGAAGTTATTATTAAATCAGAGAATTTGGAAAAGGATTTTGAAAATGTTTAAACTGAAAATATTGATGTTAAAAATTTATTATATATATTGGTGTATAAATTTGATTAATTTATGATTAATTTGACAAAACATGTGTTGAACAATATTTTAGATTGAAACTTGCAACTGGCAAACGAAAATTACAGAATAATCTATGGAGTTTTTAAAGTTTTTCGGTTGGTTTCTTTGACATATTTTTGGAAATGTTAGAAAATTAAACCAAATAAATAGTATCACACAAGAATTACGCAATTCTTCCCTCAACGCTTCTTTAAACAACTTTTCTTTTATACAAATTTGACGTGTAATATTTTCTTTATCGAATCTTTAGTGAAATTCTGCTCTTTTCTTAGAGACAGTTTAATGCTGGACATTTAAAGGAGGTCAATCAACTTCCAGTTTTGTCGTCATTCTTCAGCATCTCTCTCTCGCACCTGTCTCTCTCTCTCAATTTCCTTTTTCCGCATTGCAAATATGCAAATTAAACTTTACGCATTTTTTCGTTTGCCGTTTAATATGCAACTTGTTGTTGCTGTTGTAGATGTTGTTGTTTTTGCTTGATTGCTAGCGGGGCATTTTTTTGTGGCTTGCAACACGTGAATTTCTTTCAAACGGGTTTTACATGATATCATGTTGTTGTTTTTGTTGCTGTTGTTGAGGATATTTTTCATTTTCGATTTGTTGTTCTTGTTGTTGTTTTATGTCTTTGCAAACATTGCACATGCATTTATTGCCATGATTTTTAATTTTTCTTTTTTAAGGAATTTTTTGCCAGTTGTTGTCGAATTTTCTCTACTGCCGTTGTTGTTGTTGTTGCGGTTGCAGCTGCAACGCGAAATTTGCAGTTGGCATTTTTCAATCTGCTTTTGGGGCGTTTTTTAGACTTTGTTAATTTTTTATTGAACTGTTGTCCTCTTTTTTATAATGCCCTGTTTTTCTTTTTTGTCAATCTTTGTTCTCTATTCGCTTTTTGTCCGTTTGCTTTTAGCTTAAGGTAAATGACAGTATCAAATATGTACCAAATTTATATTCACGAGAGCACTGGAATAAATAAAAATACAAAATTTTCTTATATTTATATGTGGTCAAAATACTTTCTTGACCAACTGCATGTGCATTTTATATTTTGTCAAAACAATTACTTGACAGACTGTATATATTTACATTACACGTGCTGTTTCTAATGAACTTTAACTGACAAATTGCCTTCAAGCTTCGTCAACAGTTTAACAGCAACAACTATAAGAACAACACGAAGAAGGAGAGGAAGAAGTAGCAGAAAAAGGAACAGCTGCGTTTTTGGTCACTTTATCTGCACATTCATTCATCACTATCTTTCGCTGCCATGTGCTCTCTGGCATACAGTGCGTTAAGTAAATGTTTTGATAAGGGAAAATTTAACAGACGTTTTTATTTTAATGTTAAAAGTCATTGTATGATCAGTTCAGTAGCAGTATTTACATTTCTTATTATTATTATTACTCTTTCTACTATAGTATGTAGATATATATTCAAATATTGTTTTTTATTTTATTACTTAGTCAAATCATACTCTAATCTAACTGTATGTCTCTTTAGTTCCACTTTCAAAACGCCCATCAATTGTCTTGTCATCTCTCAATGCTTTTGCTGCTCTCGTATTTGTTGTTGCTGTTGTTGCCGCTGCTTTGCTTGGCCGCAACTTGACCGAAAGTTCAAGTTGAAGTGCAGTCAGCTGAAAAGCTCAGCCTCAGTCGCAGCCTTCGTGTCAGTCGTCGTCTCATTCGTCGTCACAGCCTCAGCCTCAGTCGCAGTCGCAGCCTGAGCTTTAGATTGAAACGCAAACGATGACTGTGCATTCTATCTCCCTCTTGCTCTGTCTCTGACTGTCCTCACGCCGTGTCATTCGCCTGCATTGATTTTGAATTTCGCTGTTGCTTTTATTTTCGATTATTTTTTTTTGGTTGGTTGCTGTTGCAAATTTACCGTATGGCCAAATGTGTTTTGCTCTGTCGCTTATCTTTCGCAGTTTCCCCTCCTTTACCCGCTGCCTTTCGCTCTCGCAGACAGACGGAGAACACACGCAAGTTTAATTTATGGGGCGTGTGCGTTCATTGGCCCACTGCCAAATGCCAGCGACAGTCATAGCAGTGGGAAGGGGACAGGGAATGTGTGACCACTATGGGAGATTTTAAAGAAAATATCACTATTTATTTAAATTTATAATTATTTTTGCTGAGAACTTAATCAGAAAAATTCATTAATGATGATTAAATGGCCTTTTTATTTTTTTTACGGTCAGAATTATTATGATCAGTATATTTTACGATATACCGCTAAAATATATAACTTGGTCATAGTCCAAAGGAGCTGAATAAGGGGGGCTGGGCAAATTCACTTTGCTAGAGAATCTGTGTTTGATATTCGCCTAGCGTGTATTTCGTTTGTTTACTTTAATTGCCGTTGGCAGCACGACAAGAGATAGTGAGTGAGATGGAGATATGCGTGTATGTTTACGAGCTGTTTACACCTGTGCCAAATGTCTAAGAATCAACGCTGTATTTTCTGTTTTCTTTTGCTCTTAGCTCATTTTAAATTGTTGATGATATGAAATATTCTATGTAATGGTTCTGTGGGTATTATATATTTCAGGGATTATGTTAAACACTTGTGAAGGTCAAATGTTGGCTTATTTGTTGAGTGTGTGTGTTTTGTGTGCTCCTTTGTTGACTCTAAGTTTTAGAGCGTTATTGAGGTTGAACATTTGGGACCGAAGGTCAGGAATATGTGTGAAGTTCCAACAGTAGCTACCAGAAGTATTCGTATTGACTAAATGTATATAATTAAATCGGGAATTGCAAATATTACTTGCGATTTTGAAGTAGACAAACTCTACAATAATTCTGCAAAAGTATACATAATTTTCTTGTACATTTCTTATAAGTAAATTTATTTTTATTTATTTTCTCAAAATCTAAGTTCAAATAAATAATGTTTTAAATTTTATTATAATATTAAATAAATTATTATTTTAATTAAAATTTTATTCCTTCTAAAATAAAGCCTCTATTCGAGGTAAAAGTCTACTTACAACTAATATTTATATATTTTTATGGATTTATTCAAAACAAACCGAAAATTAATTTCTTTTTAAATGTAATAATGAATTGAATAAAATATTTCCTTGTTTACCTCTTTAGCTCTCCATATCTTGCTCAATTTAATTCATATCCACCACAAATATTTGCCATGACTTTTATCAAATTGGAAACTGTTTATGTTCTCATTTTCCAGGGTATTATCGCAGCTAATTAACTGTTTGATAACTGTGCCAAGTGCTTGACACACTCAAATATTTGTTTGCCCTTCTTTCACACTCACACACAAGCTCTTTCTCTCTCTTTCTCTTTTCTTTCTTTCATTCTTGAAGTTGCGCCAACATTTCGCAATCTGATTTTAGTTTTTTTGTCGTTATCGTGGTCGATACGTCATTTGGTTTCTTTGTGGCAACTTCCTCCCACAACTCGTAACCCATTACGTCTCCCCCACGCCTTGAACTCTCGACTTACCAAGTATTACATTTAACGGTAACCACAGAACATTACTTCAACTTAAATTGAGTCAACGCAACCAACAGCAACTATAAATAAAATATAATACTGCTTGGCCAGTTGTTGGTTTCCTTATCAGCACAAAAATGGAAGGGGATTTTTATCACAATCACAATATAATATATAGATTTATAAATTGGTAACAGTCTGTTTTGACTCACTGTTAGCCCGAAGCAGCTTCAAGTTCCCTGTTTCCGTTTTATGCTCTGCCAAATTTCAGCAATTCTTTGAAATTTCCTTAAATAAAATCACATGACAGCGAGTCGTATACATTTGTGAAGACATACGTAACATATAGAAATATAATGGGATAATAAATGAACAAACTTTTCTGTTCGACAATGATTTAAACATAATAATTATAAAAACTTCTTCTTTGCACTAAAAAAAGATTTGAACATAATATAGTGAATTAAATCTCAACTTATTATTTTTCAACTGCCTAGATAAACTTTTGAATACTAAAGGATCTATCAGTGAAAATTTACACTTTTAATATACTTATTTATTTTCTATTCTTATTTTTTAAAACTTTTTAATACATAATTAATGCAGAAAAACAAAAAAACCTAGGGTATCTTTCGATCGCCCTGCAAGAAGCCCAAGATTTTCCAGCTTGTTTTCAGTGCTTATTTCCTTTTGGTCTCTGGGTTTCCGTGTTAAAGTTACACGTGTTTAAATATTTATGCCATGACAAATTTTGTAAACAAAATTCTTGTTTCTCCTATTTTTTTTCGGTTTGTCGGACCGACAGTTGCCAGTTGCCAGTTGTCAGACTTTTCAATGCTTCAGCCAAAACAACAACAACACATCTCACTTTTGTTGTGTTGTGTAATGTTACAAGAATTTGTAAATTTATCTGGCAATTGAGACAGCCTCCACTGATATTGGTTATCTAATCTTATCAGTGGACAACCTTGAAAGTCATTCCATTTGCCAGTTCAATCAGAGATTGAGGTTGAAGATACTTTTACCATTAACTGAGAGCTTATTTACTTAACTGCTTTTTAGACTAGACTCGTGATTCCACATATCATTTATAGAACTTATTCATTCGGTTTTTACTATCATTTGATGTCATTTTAATAAGTCACTTTTTATTGATTTATTGCCTTCATAAACTACATATTTATTTATCATCTACTATATATAAGTTTATATTTTTAAAAATTAAGATAATTAAAATTTGTTTTGTCGCTCTTCCATCATTAAGTGCCACTTTAATTAAACTTTTCAATAGTTACAGATAGTATTCTAATTTTAATAAATATTAAATTTTTATGTTTGAAATATTTTAAGTTATTTCGCTTTTATATTTTTTAGTGATTTTCATTAACCATTAATTTTTTCTTAATCTCGGAAAGTTTCCTTTGTTTTCTATGCTTAAACTTTTTCGTTTGAAAATCACATTTTTCTAATTTTTATAAACTTTTCTCCTAAATTTTTGCTCTCTACTTTCTACAAGAATTTTTATTCTGAACTTTCCCTTTAACTTTAATATTCATCAAAGCAAGCTAACTTATTATAAATATCAATAACGTATGGCATTTCTTAATTTCCTAGTTTCCAACAGTTGCAAGTTCTTTATGACATTCTCATTAGCCTCACTTAAGTTCAATTGAAACTGAGGCAAAACACGTCAATAAAATGCCAATTTGAGGCCTCAAGTAAAAAAATAATCATAATTATTAAAGTTTGAGTATAAATATTACACGATTTTTCCTGCAACACTTTACCTCCCTTATCTTTGGCTTTAACCACAATTAGCTGAGCAATCGTCCTACGCAACAATGAACTGTGCTATCTCCCTCCCTCTCTCACTCTCTCACTCTCCTTCTCTCTTTTTCATTTTAAAATATCGCTATAAAGTGTAATATTTATTACATATTTTTATTTTTATTTGTTCACTTCCATAAAAGGTCGTCAAAGTCGTCGTCGTTGTTGTTCGATGGGGGCGGTTGGATGCTGGTTTAAATAAATAATTCTATATGCATTTTTATTGCATTTAGCTTGAGTACCCCCTCTCTCTCTCTCTCTCTCTCTGTCTCCCTCTCAATTGAGCCTAACCATAAAAACAGAACTCGCACATAATGGATTATTTTTTGCATAGAAGCGAATTGTGGGAAAGGGAACTGAGGAACTGAGGAGACTCTTGAGCGAGTAAGGTTGTTTTTCTGTGCCTCGTAATTGAATTTGCTCACTTAATTTCATTTTATGTGAGATATATGTGTGTGTATTTTATGTGTAGATATGTATTTTATGAATGTACATATATCATTCTCACCTGAGCGTGGATTATGTTGTACATTATTATTATTATTGTTGTTGTTGTCATTTCGCATGCGGAAAAGACGAATTTGCAACGGAAGTTGCGTGTTGAATCTGCGGCTAAAAAAAATAAATAAACGTTAATAGAGAAATAAATATGTACACGTATGTATATAAAAGAAAATCAAAATAAATCATTTGCTCTTAATTCGATTCAAGTTGAATGGTTTTTATTATTTTTTTCAGTAATTTGATTTCGTTTGAGATCATTTCCCAGTAATTTCCTGGTCCCTCCCCCTCCCCTCCGCTTCCTACCAAGTTTGTGACGTGTCGCCACAGCGCAGACTTATCGATTTAGGCCAGGGTTCATATAATATTAAATATTTACCCTAATGATGAATGATATAATAAAAGATATTGAATTTTATCTGCTTACGTTAAACGTGAAATACGTTCCAATAACATTTTTATTAAATTGCAATCTAATAAACAGTGGAAAAAACGTATAATTTGTAGGACCGTAACCGAAATACCTTTATAGCTTTGTCATTTTTATCATGAATTTCGATTGATTCTGCATTTAATATTTGTTCAAATAAAAGATATTACATACTTATAACTTTGTGGAACATTTTAACGATATCATTTTGATCATGGTTTGGCCTCTTAATTTAATCCGCACTTAAGTTTTGTTCATTTTCTTCGATTATAATCTTCAATATACAATTTTGATAGACCGCCACAAAGATATAAATATCAAGACGGATTATGCAAGCGAAGCAAACTATATTTTTCGATTAAGTAATTTACTATTGCACTTAAAGACAACAGCATTAATTACTTAGTCAGTTTAGGAGTTAGGTTCTATCTAATTAAGTCAAGTGCGGACGTTAATTTGAGCCTGAGGCAAGCATTATCTTATTGCCACTTATCATGAGTCGCGTTCAATGTTCCTTTGAGTGCGAGTTCTTAAATGATTTGGTTGTAGCCCAAATAGTTAGTCAGACAATGAGTTAGTTGGCTGAGGTGCTGGTGACTGTGTGTGTGGGTGTGTTGTGGTGTTGCCTGCCCCACACAGCTGCCACAGTTGCCACAGCTGCCTTCAGTCAATGCCATGGCATATAAATCATCTTGGCGGCACTTGGACACGTGCCTTTCAGCCATTACCTTTCAGGCTTTCCTGCTTTCCTTGTGTACAGTCAACCCTCCTCAATTGGAGACTTAAGCCAATTGTCAGTGGGGCAGGTTCAAGTCAACTTGCCACAAGACAGCAGCCAGTTTGCCACGAGTGCTTTTCATGTTGGTTTTTCTTACACGTTTCCACTTAAATGTGCTTCGGGGGTTTTCCCCCTTTTGCTTTTTTACGACGGACTCTTCTTTGTACTACACATGTGCAGGTTGCTTCTCTCTCTCTCTCTCTCTCTCTCTCCATCTGTCATTGTCACTGTCTCTGTCTGTTTGTTTGCCTGTCATTGCCTTTTCATATTGCACGCATTTTCACGCGCTTTTCTTCGCTTCGTTGGACAAAAGCGAAAGCCAAAGCAATGCGGAAAGCGGGAAGCGAGAAGAGTGTAAAGCAATGCCAATGGCTTTTCAGCATTATTTCTTAATATGCCCAGCACTTTATTTTTTTGGGCCTGAGTGATTTCCTTTGTTTTTCTCAAAGCACATTTAATGGGCTTTTACGACCGACCATAAAGTTGACTTGACTTGATTTCTACTACTACTCAGCTTGCAGTTATTAAATTTCCATCTCTTTTCCATACTTCTTGATACCCTATAAAAAATGCAGCCAAATAAGGTTGTTTCTCTTAGAGTTAGACTTAAACATAACTGATCGAATAATGTTTCTACACTAAATAAAAAAGTTAAATTTAAAAAATATTATATATACAAAAAGTCAAGTACTAAAATATTAATTATTAAATGACAATTCTTCTATATACCTTACACAAAGTACAGTGGAACTTCTTTAAAATGCTATCAATATTGAACTACAATAATTTCCCTCTTTTTGCAATTTACATAAACTGTTCTAAAATCTACGTTTCTTAATTTATAGATTTGATTTTCAGCATAGTTTTAAAGTTAGTATATTTTATTTGTGTTTTGATAATTTCTTAGTGATTGATGGATATCTTCAAGTCGGAAATGATGTTAAAAACTCTTATTTTATTGCCTTTTTTACCTCCTTGAGCAGCTGTTCATCATGTAAAGTAACAGATATTGTCTGTGTTGAGGCGTGTGGCATGTTGCAAGTTGTTGTCTGTTGCCAGTTGGCGCATCGTAAACTGAATTAACATAAAAGTCATTGAAAACGCACTTGAAGTCAACTAACCAAATTTTAAATTAATAAACTCGGTTACTGGACGAGATGTTTATGCTTCTCTCTCATTCTCTCTGTCTCTCTCTCTTACTGGCTTTTGATGTGGATTAATTTAAAAAATAAGGACTCAAATATAAGTCTTAATTCTCTATATTCCTTCAGCTACAGCAAACGCCGCAAAAGACTCGAAAAGTGAAAAGTGAAAAGTGAAAAAAAGCGTAGACCAAAAGCAACCAAAACACAATAATTGAAACCAAATAATACACAACCAAAAAACAAACAAACAAACCAGACAGAAACAACTTCAATATCAATCCCCAAAATACAAAACAAACAACGTCAATCAACCATCAATCAAAGATGCTGAAAATACACATGCTGGAGCAGGTTGTCAGCACGGAAAACGTCTGTGAAAATGCAGCACAGGAGTTGTCTCCCAAACGCAAAGTGGCAAGTGCTGCAAGTGCTGCCAGTGGTGCAAGTGCTGCATGTGGTGGCAGCTCCTCCTCCTCGAAAAGCACGCCCACCGTCTCGGCCACGTCCTCGCCGCATCATCAGCCAACGCCGCCGCAACGTCACATTCATGCAACGTCCGCTGTGGCAGCTGGCAAAAGCTTCAGTCAGGGATCTTCACCAGCCGGGTAGGTGCCACACACATATAACCCAAACAAATATCTTACAAATAGCACTAAAAATAACAAAATTGGGGCACTAAAATGAGAAAAAAAGAAAAATTTGAATTGAAAAATGGAAAAAGTTCGGAACCCTTAGATTTTATTTTATTTATTTATTTTCAAAAGGCAAGTTGGAAAATTCAAACCAAACCTTTTATAAGTAAACAAATTTGCACATTGTCCAACAGTTAAAAAAATAATTTTTATTTTCGTATTTTTTAACATAATTTCCTTAGTTAAGAAAATTATCTGTTTTCTTTTAGTCATATAGACAGCCCAAAATTTGCACATATGTATGTATGTAATTATATACGCTTTGTTATCAATAGTTGCAACAATTTTGGGTCAAATCGGATCACAATATTTAATAGATTTATATAGTATACAATATATTTATATAGTATATTATATAGCTGCCAAACAATAATTAGTCTTCAATATAAAGGACATCAGATCCTCGGCATGTCGAAAGGCAGCTAAATACTTGAGCACAGGGTATCTCTTTTGGCCTTTTAAATATTATTAGTCCAATGTTTTTTATACCCCAAAAACACACAATTTGTCGAGCTATTAAAAGTGCATTGCATTTCCGTCAATTGGGGGGATAAAATAAAATTGACGCAATGTGTCGCCTCACAAAATTACCAATGATGGATGACATTTTGATGAGTTGCTCCAAAAAAAAAAGAGATGAAAATCTCACTCTCCCTGCATTTCTCCTATATCTCTTTTTTTATTTTTTCCTACACATTTTGTCGCATTCCTTTGGTTTTTGTGGTCGTCATTATAATGGCTGCATTGCATCGCAGTTTGCCACCGTATGTTGCAGTTGCAATTACGAGTTGCCACTTGCCACTTGCTACTTGCCTCATCCCAGCAAAATTTCACCGCAATTCTGTTGTGTCGATGCTGTTGATTGGGCCAAAGTTGTTGCTGCCAATTTGTTTCGGCTTCGACTGGCAACGTGCAACGTGCAACGTGCAACTTGCAACACACCATGTAACAATGAACCATGGCCACCTATTGTTTATCCCATGAACTACGTGAGGAATAAACGGGGGGACCAGATGCAATACTAATGAACTGGGATCTACTTGAAAGCCAATTTATACCTACCAACTTTATGTTTAACTATCCACTATGGGACTATTGTGAACTATTCTGACGTCAGAGACTTTCTATGAATAAAAGCAGCTTGATTATAGTCCAATTACAAATAGTGTAAAGCGTCAATCCTTGAAAAAATCTATTCTATCTAATCTATCTATTAACTTACTTCAGGAATTTCCATTGCCAATTTTTTTAGGCATTAGAGTGACCATGCCTCTTAGTCATTTTGTGACAGAAATACCAATTACAAATATTTGTTGTCGGGAAATTCATTTATAGTATAATTAATTTTTTTAAATTAGGGTGTTTTACTCACACTTAAAAAATAATTTAGTTCATACGAGAAACATTTCTTCGTGTATATGAACTTCCAACGAATCTGATGGTTTGGAATTTAATGTTTAGAGTGACCATCTTTTCATTATCACTCAAACAAAAATTGATTAATACCTTAATTAACAGAAATTGAATCATATAGTGATTTTAATCCCCGATTTCTTCTAATTTGTAGATATTTACCATTAAATATCCATTAGAGTGACCATCTCTTTGCTCGCCCTCTATCACAAGGCTGTTTAATTTCACATTATCATATATGGCATATTGTCTTCACTGCTTTATTTTCACTTTTCAATCGTAAAGTTGCTCAATTTTCCTTTTATCACTTGGAAGTTGGTCGTAAATCAGCAAACAATATCTGAGAAGTCGGGTAAATATCTTTTCTAACAATGGCTGCATTTCTTCTGCAATTGATAAGCGCTTTCAACAGCTTCAAATTGTCTCTATGCGTCTCGTTTTCTATTATCATCCATTTATTGTTGTCCATGCTGTAAGTATTCTTTTCATTTCAAGACAAGTTTTTCGTTTTTTCTTCTACTTTCCGCTTCTTCCCGCTCTTTTCTTCTTTTCTTTTCTTGTTTTCCATTTCTTCGTTTCTCTGACTGTTTACTTTGTGCCCTTCACTTGCACCTGCCACAAGTTGTCACGAATTGCGCTGCGCTTCATTTGTATCGCGTATCTTTTACTTACTGCAGTCTGACTTACCTCTGTCTCCCTCTCCCTGTCTCTCTCCCTCTCTCACTCCCTCTCTCTCTCTCCCTCTCTGTCTGTGGCTTTGCTTTGTTTTACTGCTTACGTCTCATATTCGCCTTATTGTTATTTGTAATTCTTTGCTCGTTATTTTCGCATTAGAGACTTGTAATTGATACCTGCGGATGCTTAACTCATTCTCTGTGTGTGGGAGTCTTCACTTCCCCCCCCTCATCCTTCCTAAACTAATTGAAAAGCGAAAACTTGAACAATGCTTTTGTTAGCCTCATTTTCCTCTTTCCCTCAATTTGTGAACACATTTGTACATAATTATTATACAAGTCGCTTTGTCACTGGGAAAGAAATAATAATTTTCATATTCCATATATATTTCTTTTTCTGTTTCTTTTTTGATTATGTTTTTGTTTTCTTCGGGGCCTTAGGGCTCTCTGGATATTATGACGTTCCTCCCTGCTTCTTCCGCTTGAACTTGACAAGCCAAAAGGGATTTTCATTCAGTTTTTTTTAGCTGCCTCCCACACATTTTTCATTTAGAGAACATTTTTTGATAAACATAAACACTTCCGTTGCCCCATTTTCCCCTAATTTTTACAACAGTCTCATCAACTCTTGGGGGAACTATTTTTACTTAATATTCCTGTCTAGGCTTAATCCTCATTTCCCAATTCTCCAACTCTGTCATTCCCATTTTCCCATTTTTCTCTGTTTACGCGTCGACTTCTTCTTCAACTTCAACTTCATCTTCAGCTCAATTGCGATCTCCATTTCGTTTGCTGTCAGTTAGTTGACCTCAAAACGCTGCCAAGCTAGTTAGCCCAGTTTACGAGAATCAGTCAGTCAGTTAACTTGGTCAACTTGCTGCGGCATCTCATCTTCAGAATTTGGCCATCTCCAATTTCGATGGCATTTCCAGGCTAATTTGTATGCAAAACTCGTGCCAAATAACTGACCAAAAGCAGCTGACCAGGTTAGCTCATTTATCACTGTTACAGATACCCTGTAAATATTAAAATGCTTTAAGAGAATACTGACTTTGAATATTGAAATAATTACATATTTTATTCTAATAAACAACTGAAGGGACTACTTAAAGTCTTTTGAAATAATAACATATTTTTTTTAAGTTTATAATTTATTTTTAAATTATGAGGCCACAGTTTACATTTTAATATTGTGATTAAATAGACAAAATGGGAAAATGCACACTTAATATATATTTGAAAACAATTACATACAAATTGAAATTAAAAACACGCATGTGAAAAAATCTAGGATTTCTATTAGTTTTATTCTTGGCGTTTTTATTTTAAATTTAACAATATTTATATAGAATAAAATATTATTTTTGAATATTATTTTCATTGCCAATTTTTGTATGGTGTACTATTTGTAGTGCATTAGAAAAGAAAGAATACAATAATTTTAACAAATTTTATTTTATCACTGGAACTGAAATATGTGAACAACTTTTAACCTAAGGGTAATGTTATATAAGACATAGGTGTAATTTTATATAATAGCCATAGTTTATTGGGAATGTTTCAGTTTAAATTTATTTATTGTTAAATATAACATAAATGAGAGCTACAATTTGTTGCAGGGTACTTCAAAGTCGACTAGTCCTGAGTCTGTATGTTATTTGTTTCATTTAAAGGTAATTTTAGATGAAAGCAACTCTGCAAAATATTTGGACACGCAATAGAGTTTGTTGTTGTTCCGTTTGGTGGGTGGCTCAATGGGAGACTCTCAGTGGTGCAAGTGTTGCCATTTTTATATGTTGAAATTGGCAAAACTAATGACTTAATGGTTGGTTTGTTGAATGGATGAGCAAAATTGCAATTTGAATGAACTAGTTTAAAAAGGGAAAAGCCGAAAGATGAGGGTAGAAAGAGGAGTAAAGAATTAGAGACTCTCCTCTGTCTGCCATTTGACAGAGTTGCCAACTCGCTTGATTTATTTATGCCACATTCCCGCGAAGGGAAGGGGGAAGAAGCGGCATGTGGCATGAGTTGGAGTCGCGTACGTGATTCTTTCGCAATTGCCACAAACTGTCGCTGGCCTAAAAAAATCAATAAACAGTAAACGGGTGTGCTCGACCATATGATACCCTGCACTAAGCTGTAAAAATTCTGTCAAAATAATGATGGTATTAAGGTGAACATATTAAGGAAAATAGGTACACCCAACTCGATGATACCCTGTAAACTACTATATAAATCAAGTCTTGCTGAATAGTTTAATACTCTACTGACTTAATTCAGTTAGTTAAGTAAAAGGTTAAGTCAAGTGAGCATGCCTGACTAGATAATACCCTGTACGTAGACATATAGCAGAGATTTTAATAATAAATAAATTGGAAGTGTTTTCAATCTAAGAGACAGTAAAGAATTTATACATTTAACAATGCAGAATCACAAAATATACTCTGTAAAATAATAGTAGTAGCTTAAAAAATGAAACTTTGCACGATAAATTCTAAAAAAGTTATATACCCTTTTCAAAGTCAATTACAGGGCAACTGAAAGTTGAAATTATTGCATTACGCAAAATCTTGATAAAGAATTTCAAGTTAATTTCTATGAACAATCAACGGCGACACACTTAAAAGTGCCAAGTCCCCCCGAGGGTTACTCAAAGAGTAACGGGGCTTCAAGAGCACCGTCTATCTGACAATTCTATAAAAAATAAAAGAGAAAGATAGACGATGGGAGATACTTGCGATTGAGCTACAAAAAATGTGAGCCAAGTTCAAGAAACCTGAAAACGGTCAACGTCAAAGTTTTACAACTTAAAAAACACAAAACACAAATCACAACTCACGATTCGTTTTTCAGAATTCAGCTTATGCTTTATTCACTATTCACAATTCGCGATATTCAATCAATTTTGGAAAACAGGAAACAAGTTTGACATGTTCTTATACTCTTGTCGAAGGTATTATAATTTTGTTACGAAATGTAGAATCAAGTGTAAAAATTAAGATAATAAGCTCTTGCTTTAATTTAACCTAAATTAGGTTTAGGTTTATCTTATTCGTTATGAATAAATCTATAAAAAATGAGACTTTAGTTTGAAATACTTTTTTATTTTTAATGGTTTATTTTTACTATGTCATCAAAAAGGCATCAAATCTTCGGCGATTCGAATTTCAACTTTTTTCCGGTGTCTTTTTATATTTTTTTTGGGGCGGCAGAGATCAATGGGTATTACGAAATAATGATTGTCAAGGCACCTAATCGCTCCAAATTAATAATTTATTAGCAACAGCAACATGGATGTAGGCAAGGGGGGGGTTAAGAGGGGGGTTCAGTTCTTGGGGGTGTCGCATTATAAAGTTCAAAGATGCTGACAGCAATTAAATTAAAGTCACGCCAAGTGAGAGAGATGAAAAATCAATATAAAAACAAAAAACGAATATAGCAACAGTTTCTCTAGGGACAGCAGTGAGATAGTTAGGGAAAGGGAGTATAGACTGTGGTGAATGCCTTGTCATTTTCCGTGCCAATGAATCGGGACTGACATCGTCGTCTTTCTCTGTTCTCTCTCTGCGCTGTTCTCTGTCGGCCTGTTGCACACAATTAGAAATGCGACTAATTGGAAGCTGGGGACACAACCCCCTCCCCCTCTTTATTGTGTGTCTGGCGGAGAGAGGGAGGTAGGGACTTTCCCTGATCGACTCGTTTCACCCAACGTTTGTCTGCCGAAAGTCAATTTCGCAGTTTGACGCTAATTTATGCCTCGACAAAATTCATTTCCAGCTGCCGAACGAAAGAAAGAGATGCGCATGGAAATGTAGACAAGGACAGGTGTATATGCCATTGTCAGTGGACCATTCTGAGAGGCTTAGTTGGATTTAATATTTAGGAAGAGACACACTGACTAGCTGATGTAACTTTTGTTTTCTTTGACACACAAAACTTGCCTTTTCTATTTATTGTTTTCGCTTCGGCATTTTCTGTTGTCGCATAATTATGCAAAAATTGTAAGAGTCCCTCTCTCTCTCTCTCCCCCCCTCTTTGTCTATCTCTCTCTTTCTCTCTTGGTGTCTGTGAAATGAGGCTAATAAATGCCTGCATTAATTATTCATGAGTTTTATTTAGAAGGTAACTTTCTGTCACTTTGTCAATTGGAAAAATTGATATTAATTCATTGGAAAGAGTGTAATAGCTTTGTGCAGATATATGTATAAAGCTTAAAGGGACATTTCTGAATCCAAAAATATATATATCTAATATCCGAACAGTGCCAAGAATCGAACACGTTCCCTTTATATAAAGTATGATCTATTATAATTGATAACTATATTATTATAGAATTATCTGAGGAACCAGGGTATCTGTAAGTCGATCACTTGCGACTTAAGCGTTCTGGAAATAGCCAAATTAATGATATTACTGAGATTACTGATTTATAGAGCAGCTCAGCATTCAGTTTCTCATAATCATTTGAGAGACACATAAAAAATCAAGTAAAAGTCATTAAAAAATATGATGCCTGAAATTTTATTCATGATGAGTATATGAGTACACTCATTTGCCATGCAGAAAAGTTAAAGAAAACAAACTGAGAATTCAACTCACTTCACTGTGCAATTGCAAATGTAGCTGCAAGTGTTGTATCTTTGTATCTTTGTATCTGTGTATCTCATGTTGCGGCTGCGGCTCGGCAGCAGTTGACGTCGGCAGCGACGTCAACGTCAACGTCATCTGCTTCACTGGTAACCCAATTACGAAGGCAGCACAAACAAATTTAATTTTTGTAGTGCTTTTTTTATGCTACAAACAAATTGCCAAGAAAAACACTTTGAGCAACAAAAACAACAAGTGTTGGCAATGTAACCAGAGAAAAGAGAAGGGAATAGGGAGAGGGAGGAGGGGGGGAGAGGGAGAGGGAAAAACCATTGGGGAGCAATGTTTATGAATTATTAATTGGAAATTGTAGACAGAGTTGGGAAAATGCATAAAAAGAAATACACGCTGTTTGTCTATTAGTTCTAAAAGTCTTTCAGTTTCTCAGTCTCCATCTCATCTCTCTCTCTCTCTCTCTGTGTTCTTTATTTGCCTTTCGGTTGTTAAAAGTCAAAAACACTTGTAAAACTTTTACATTTTGCGGTGAATGACATATTGTGGCACTCAACTTGTTGTTCTCAGTGTTGTTGTTATTGCCATGGCTGCAAATATCTGAATCTCTGAATAACTGATGTGGCAGACACATTTTGCGCTGCTTTAAGTTTTGACAGCTCCAAAAATATCATGTTTTTGAATATTTTAAGCAATGGAGAAGTAAAATATATACTTTTAACTTCAACATTCTTCGAAATTCAATGGAATTATGGAAACAAAGTATTGACAAAATGTGTAAAAGAAATAAATTGTATATAAATTAGTTGTAAATAAAAATATTTTCAATCGGACTCAATTCAGTAATATCGAAAGAAAAAATAAACACTAAATATAGTAACAATAAATATAAGAAAAAGTAAACTTATTTTACTTTTAATTCTTGTTATAAATTGTATATTATAAGTTGTAAATAATAAATCTAATTCACATTTGTAATATCTGGTATGGAAAAAAAAAATGGACACTAAATATACTAACAATAAATATTAAAAAGCATACTTATTTTACTTTTAATCTTTGTTATAATTTTCATAGTTGCAAGTAGTTTTAATTTTACATTAAATTTAAATTTCTTCATTTTTTTAACTATTTTTAGTAATCGACAAAATTCAGGAAACAATTTGTTTTAAAATTTAATAATTACTGTTCTCATTTTATTTTGTGAAGCTTTTGTCTTGTGAGTTAATTTTTGAATCTTTAAGTGAAAACTGAAAACACTTTGAGAGGCTTTTTGGTAAGGAGAGTGAAACAGACAGGGGAAATTGAGTAGGCCAAGTGGCTTTGCCGGAGATCAACTGGCGCCCGAAATGTTAAACAAGTTAATTGCATTTGCAATCGGTCCGACTGCAACCACAACAACAACAACAACAACACAATGCAACAAACTGGAAACCGACAACCGCAACTGAAAACTGCACAACTTTTTGTATATCAGTCAGTGGGTCAAAAGCAGCCGCCACTTTTAGCGTTTTTGGCATGCGACTGTGACGATAAGTTGTTGTAGTTGTTGTAGTAGTTGTTGTAGTTGTAGTTGCAGTTGTTGTAGTTATAGCTGTAGTTGTTGGCAGCGTACCAAAAATAGTTGCTGCTGCTGCTGCCAGTTGATTGAAGCAGACAGAGAAACATCATAGACAATCGCAGACACAGCAGCTGTAAAACGACTACTGTTTACAGTCGCGTCCAGCTGAATAGAGACGTGCAGAAGCTATAATTAGCTGAAAATAAACCAGAGTCAAGCTTGTCGTTTATTTATTTAATGTAAATAGCATTCAGCAAATATAAAATTATGATTTAGCTAAAAACTTTGGATATCGATCATATTTTTAATTAAAATGCAAATTTCTTAGAAATTATATTAAAAAACGTATCTTTGTGTTACTACAAGTAATATAACCATTTGTCGCATTTTTACAGGGTATTGATCAGGCAAACAACTAGTTTCTGCTTGAATTTTGTTTGTGTTGTTATTGTGTCTCTGTGTGTGGCATCACAGAGATTTTGGTTTAGTGATCGTGGAGATCGTCGCAATAGAGACAGAGACTAAAGGAAGAGGGAGACAGAATGACGGGCAGTTTAAATGATTACCTCGCAAATTTATGTAAATATGCAAATGACGCCACTTTGGCTGCTAGCCAACTGATCAGTTAGTGGAAAGGGAGAGGCAGAGGAGAAGGAGGAGGTGGAAGAGTAATCGATCGAACAAAAGAAAGTCAAAAGTTATCGGCCAAGTTCATTGTGCACATTGTTCAAACAGATGAAGGTCACAGCTGGACCAAAAGCTAATTATGCAATTTATAGAGATGATAAAACACGACAGAAGACAGAAGACTGTGGGCAAATACGAGGCGTATACGTAATGTGCAACAAATTGAATTTGTCACACATGAAACTTTCGTTTAATTTAAAACAGAAACTTTAACTAAAACTGCGACCGTAACGATATCAAAAAGGGTATAAAAACATAAATAATTTCATTTTATTCACTCTGGAAATAACTTTTAAGTAGTGATTTCGATTATTCCGGACATTGCGAATTTGTAATTAATCCTTTCAATCTGTTATCGCAATTTATAGTCTAAGTTTTCACATTATACAAATTATTTAAATAAAAAACAAGATGTCTCTACATTTCTTTTTAATTGTCAATAAGACTGTAGTCATAATTAACATAACTTATGACATTTTTATACAATAATAATAATAATGTTATATAAAATTTGCAATTAAATAATTTTATTAGATTTGCAATAATCAATAGTAACTTTAATTACAAAAAAAATATAAATAATTATCCTGTTTCCACTAGAAACTTGTCAGTTGTATATTCAAGATATTCGATTCATTCACTTAATTATTTTCAATATGCAACTTTTTCTAAACTTGCAACTTTTATTTACGATCCCTGAACTAAAATAAAGTCTTGACTTTAGAGTTTAGTCACAGCCTCGGCATTCTTTATGGGCACAATTAAATGTTGAAACTGAGTTAATTTATCACCAACTACGAGACGTCTAACTACTGAACACCTCTCTAGAGTCTAGAGGCATTTTCAGGCACTTAATTGGCCACGTTAAATGCACAGACTCATTAACGCCCAATTAAGTCGAGCGAATCGAGTGAGTTGAGATAAAATTCAAAATTCGTTTGCAATTAATAGCAAAAGGTTTCGATTTAAATTTACTTTCGATTAAGCTCAAATATCAACTAGGGTTACCCTTCTCCCCCTTCCAATTCCCCTTATGCTTTGACACTTCAAGTCTGTTAGCCAAGTTGGGTTTCACTTGGCTAATTACGTGTTTCACTGCTGTCTCTTTCAATTTTCGTCTCACAATTTTGTTGCATTCATTTGTCGGCCATAAAAGTCGCCGTCAACGACAAAGCACCAAATTCACAAAAGCTGCTTTACCATATTCTCAACTGAGCTGCAAATATTTGTCGTATTTTGTACAGCGGTTTTTTCTTCGATTCGAAATACTCTTTCCGAAGAGAAGCTCGGTTAATGCAACTTAAAATTGCAACTGAAAGCTCTCTAAAAATAATTCAATTCGAAACAGTTGCTTAGAGTGAAAGCACAAGAACTTTTCAATATTTTTATCTTTAAGAGAGCTTTATATATTTTCTAAAAATGTTAAGTATTTTGATACATTAATTTGTTTTTTGAATATATGTATGTTTCTTGCGCTCCTACTACAATTTAAAGTAAAGCTCATAATTTAAGCTTTTGAATTAGAATTACCTTTAATCTCAGTAAGATTTAAAAAAACTTACCTTTTGAATTAGAATTGATTTTTAATTATCTAAGTAAGATTTAAATTTATAGTTAGCTTTTCCTTTATTCTTGTATTTTACAAGCACTCTAATAATAGAGCTTAAAAAAGCTTTTTTACTTTAACTAATAACAATTTTTACAACTTCAGATTATAATGAATAGAATCAAATCGTTTTCTTGGTTCTAAAAATTTATACAAATTTATTAAATTTGATCGATTAACGCCTCAAATTTATTAAAAAACTGGCAAGCTTAAAAGCTGCTTAAAGCTCACTGAAAGCTTCTGAGAACTTTAATTAGAGTACTTGTCTAAACTTGAACAACTTTTGATTTCGTATATTTAGACTTCTAGTCAGTCGCATTTTTGCACACACTATGTTAATACACACACACACACACACACACACACATGCACAACTTAAGACTCGGCTGCAATTCCCTCAAGTTGCTTTTCTTGTGTGGCTCGAGACGTGGTGGGCGTGGCATGGCCGCCCATTTGAATCAACAAGTACGAGTAAATCATATGCGCATTGTGGATGACGTCAATTTTGAAATTTAAATTCAAATTCAACGACAGCCCGGGGAGCTTTACAAAAATTAAGAGAGGGAGAATTGCAGAGGAGGTGGCTAAGGAGGAAGAAGAAAAGCGGTGTGTGGTGTGTGCGTAAATGTGGTTCAAATTGTGGTTCAGTTTCACAGTCAGTTCTTATTCCCCATCTCATTTAATCGCTTCGCATCTCATTTGGAGTCGCATTTTGTATGCTATTATTGTATTGCCCCTGGCTGCATTTCATTTCAAATTCAATGAGTCTTTGGAGGCGCCGCCAAAGCAGCTCATCAGCAATTCAATTGCCAGGGGAAAATCGGACGAGAATCAGGGAATGGAGCTTTACAAATTTGTATGCAACTCAATGATTCGATTATCAACTTGGGCTTTGATTTGAAACAACAACAATTTTAACTTGTCAATTTCCATAGTGTCCAGCTGCGAAATGTGTCTCTTTAAAGTGTGATCATCCAGTTGCCATTCCCCTCCCTCGGGAATCTTTCCACATGGTCCCCACAGGAAAGTTGCCCTCCATTATCAGACTCACACATTTTGTAGCAATTTTTTGTCAGTCTGTTTTCGAGATGCTTTTTCGATAACTCTTTAAGTTAAGCCATAACAATGTGTGTCCCAGACATAAAGATACACCATTAGTGGGCTCTAGTTGTTGCACAGACAACAACACCAACAAATACCAACAAACACCAACAAACACCACAACAATTTCAACAGCAATATCAACAGCTTTGTGCCATTGTATGCGATGAGGCACAGTGGTTTGAAACTTGTCCAAATGGAGCGTAATATTAAAAAGTCAATTGTAAATAGTTAATCAAAAGTAACTTATCAGTTCTAATTCGGGATTTATTATTAAAAACAATATATAACATACAGAGTATTATAATATATATAAAACATTTTTAAATTTCTAAGTGTCATAACTATGGAAAAATAGTCCAATCCTTGCACAATGTAAATTTCTTTATCTTTATCTTTATTTGAGCTCTAATTTGATTCGGTATCAAAATTGCAAAATTGTATTTTTTGTTCCCCACTTTCCATTTTTCCTTACCTATCAAAAACTTCAAATTGCCATAATTATGCCAAAAATAAAGCGATTTCCTTGCCGATTGGCAGTTTATTCATTATATAACGTCATTTTTGATTCTGCATCAAAATTAAAAAAAAATAAGAAATTATAATTTTGGTATCTTTGCTGTCACAACTTTAAAATGCTTCTCTTGTCCCACTGTGCTTAACACTTCAGCAGCCTCACACACTCTCCCCCTCTCTCTCTCTCCCCTTCTCTCTCTCCCTCTATCTTTCTCCCTCTTTCTCTCCATCAAAGTCTTAGTCTACTTCTCACAACTTTTTGTCCACTTTGTTACGCGTCTCTTCCAACATTCGAGTTATTACATAGATTTTGTATCATTTTGTGCCCAAAATGTATGGCACACACTCTACCAGATATAGCTATATATTTCTCTATATATAAATATGTGCGCGTTATGGACTTTTTGGGCTCCACAACAACAACCAGAACAGCTATGACAACGACGACATATTTATGATTCCTTCGCTTGCAACAATATATTTATGACTATGTTGGATAGATAGATAGAGAAGGGAAAGAGCATTGGGAGAGGATTGTAGGTAAGGGGTCAGGGGGGTAGGGGGAGTCTGGCGTCTAGAAAGTGCAACTATGAAATATATTTGAACATTTTTCGGTAAAAGGAGATTATTACACGATGCCAAAATATAATTTTCACAAAAAAACTTTTGCAAGTTGCTTAGTTTTTTTCATTTTTTTCTTTTTTTTATTTACTCGAGACTCTGGCGAAAATGCCTCAAGAATTATGAAAAATGCTGCGGCAAAAGCGAGAGAAAAATGCGGGAAATGAAAATGGCGTGTGGCACGAAAATGTGCAACCAAAAAATAACAAAAAAAAAAAACTGTGTAAAAATTGCCTGGGGTTAAATTTGGCAGGCAGCCTCGCAGACAAGACTGCAAATTGTCTGACCAGCCGCTGAGATGGTAAGGGAAAAGGTGGGGGAATCTGGGTGAGTGCAATAAACGCTGGAGTGTCTGGTCGCCTTTTGCAGTGCGCCCACTTTTAGCCGCCACTGTTCCACTGGGCTCGACCATTTGTTTCCGGCTTTTGTTTATGTACGTTGCACGTTTTAAAGCCCATTTTATTTCACTTGTAATAAAAAGTATATATGTATATTTATCTCTCAAAAAACATCTATAAAATGTGTATATATATTTTTTTGGTTTGGTGAAACAATTTTTGTTGGCTGTGTAAATAAAGCGCTTTAATTGTGCTGCCCGTTGGCAATTTCAAATTTCAGTTGAATCTTTCTGAATGTTCTGAATTTGACGGCCAATATAATTTCCATTTTCCATTTTCTATAGCAGTTTTCCATGAATTTTTTCCACTTATTTTTTTTTGCCATGAAATTATTTATGTGCTATTTAATGCGCTTTAAAGGTAAAATAAATAAAGATTAATTTTATATTTGGAATTGTGAATTTGTCGCACGTGCGAATTGATTGCAAGCAATTGACAATTGCATTTTTAATGTGCAGCAGCAGCTAAAAAAAAACAACAAAACAATAATTAAAATGCACAACAATAATTGCAATTGGATTCACAAAGTGTAGTTAAGAAATTTTAAGCATTTAACAAAACCTTGATTTCATATACAGTCGTGGACATATAAACGTTGCAGGTGGCAATATTTGTATATTTGTATCTTTATTGAGGTGTTATCTGAGCCATCTTGAAAGTTTTCCAATTTAACTGTCATTTTAGTTTTTAAGCTCTATTAGCAATTGCGGAGAATTCTAAGAAATTGCTACAGCTTCTTGCAATGACATTTTGAGTTAAAAGTTTTCAATTAGTTTATGTGATAAATTCGTGTCAACCCTGAAACTATGCATGTGGCAACTCTGCAGTATGACGGGAGTTCAATATTAATTTTACACAATTTACCTTTGAACTTCATTTATTTAATTTTTGTTCGCAAATATAAATCGTTGAATTTATTTCAATTTAATCTGTGATATTTCATATTTTTATAAGCAAATATCTTGGAAAATTAATTCTTATCGAAAAAGGAAGAATTGTTTCTTACTTACAGTATTAAGTTTTGAATTCAGAATCAATTTAGAGGCCAACTAATGATCAAAATGATATTCCGCGATAGTTTTGACAAAGTTATACAAGTTTTAATTCTCTTAAAACAGTTGACTGTCAACTTTATTTCACGTAGTTTCAATAATGCTAAGTGCAACCTTTATTCTGACAATTTGGCTTAATTTTGTGCTAATGTGATAAGAGGGACAAGTTGTAAAGTTAACAATTTGATTGTTATCCCCTCGGCAATTTTGGGCAGACTGATTAATAGAGTCGAGTTAAGTCGAGAGTTTGGTTGACCGGCGCGTCGACTAATAACTGGCCATTCATTTGTGGCTAACATTGCCAGTGTTGGCCCAATTAACAGGCCAAATTGCACACAGCCATTAGCCAAGTCTGGCGAAAACAACGTGAAAAACACACTCAAAATTGTAGAGCTTGAAAAGTGATGAAGGCGCTACACGAAATTAGAGGCTGACTGTAAATTCATGTTCTTGCCGAGTTGGTAAACAGATTTTTACAGGGTGCCAACAAGTCCAAAATGTTGGGGAGGTGGGAAAGTGCTACAGTTGGACTGTCTGCAAAAGTCGAGGGTACTCGACAACAGGATTAACTGTGTCTAGTTCAAAGAATTTCAACTAAATAGTTTTTTAACTAAAAACTACTAAATTTTTATTTCTAAAATCTAAGATATCACATTATTATCCATATTATTCTATTTATAAAATTTATTATATTTATATATATTAAGTTATTATTTTATAGATTTATTATTTTTTATATTTCTTATACTATTTATTATATTTATTAAATTATTTTAAATGCTTAGTAATATATGGACATGCCATTTTTTAAAGATGTGTCGATCTATTTTGGACAGACTAATAAATATGGGAGCTTAATACTTAAATTTTGTATCAGTTTCTTTTTAATATACGGTCCAGAAATATCAATTAAAGGAACAGTTCGATAAGATACCAATACATAAACTTAAAATTTAGTCCTTCTGTTTGTTTCTGTATTCTCATAATCCCTCAATTGCAGGGCATTTCCAATGACTCATCTGTGGACAAAATGCTGCTAACTGTAATTGCTAAACTTGGCTAGAAACATAAGACTCCGTCTAAAGGATTTCAAAAGTTGACTAATGTTTACAGTGAGCTTCAGATGAACTTGTACGAGTTCCGAACTTTTAGGCCGTACTTCCGTCAAAGTTAAATAGACTCACACACACACACACACACACACCCAGACAGACTGTCTTGGATTTTTCGTGTCTTCGTCTGGCTTTTAATTCTGCACTTCCGATTGTTGCCCCAAACAACAACAACAATAACTACAATAACAGCAACAACATAAACAACAATTTTTTTTTTTTTTTTGTTTTGGGCTTCCTCTTTCTTTATCTTTATCTTACACTGAGCAATGTTTATCTTTTTCCATTATATTTTCTTTGAGTTTAGTTTAACTAATTTCGATTTTGGCAACGATTGTTGTAGTTGTTGTACTTGTGGTTGTTGTTGTGGCAAAACAACTTTATTAGCCACAGCAACAAATTGTGTGATATAAGCCAAAGTCGACGCCCCAAAAATGCCACGCCCCGTCTACTATGAGATGGTCTTGTAGTTGTTGTTGTTGTTGTTGCCGATTTGGCAGTTGTTGAATGGCGATTGCAACGCATTAAAAGCCAATTTTTTGTTGCTGTTGTTGTTGCTGTCGCTGTGTTGCAACTCGACAGCATTTTCCACATTTATTCACGCGCCCGTGTTGTTGTTTTTGGCTGCATTAAATTAAATTACACGCTTATAAGGTTTTCTTGTGGTTGGCTGACTAATTGTTGTTGCTGATGTTGTTGTTTATGTTGTTGCTGCTGTTGTTTACCTTTATAATTTATATATCGAATGAAATTAGTTAAATTACGTTTGGCAGTCACTGTATTTTGTTGCATGTTTTGTGGCCTTTTGCCGGTTTGCATTTTACATTACATTTTTAAATACAAATTGCATAATAAATGATGTGCAGAAAATTGTCACTAAAACTGCAAATTATTGCCAATAAAACTAATTAAAATGTCCAATTGAGCTAATTTACTTACTTCATTCGTCTTATCTGGTATGAATTTTCTAAAACTGCTTTAATAAGTTGCCAAGTGTCATTCACAATTAACATTTCGAAAAAATAAAGTTAGATTTACTCTAATTAAATTAAGAAATAAAAAGCAAAGCTCCTAAAAGCTTAAGTTTCAAAATTGTATTCGCAGAATAACTGGTTTTTTTAAGCTCTTTATAATTCCGTTTTGCATATATAGTATCACTTGAAAAATAATATTCTTAAAGTAAATCTATTAAATATAATTATCTGCTACTAGTGAATTCAGTTAATCTAACTCAAAGCTCATTAAAAATGCATTATTCATATGTTGCCTGATGTCATTGACAATATTTTTAGCTGATATATCAAATAAATGTAAATTATAGAAATAAAGCTCACTTAATGACATAAATAAACCTTTTTATAAGTCACTTGTAGAGAATAAGCTAAGATGATTCAAGTTGAATTATATTTAGTAAATATAATTGGTTTTTAGTTATTTCTCAAGCAATATTCCGCTCTTATCAAGATTAATCCAATGCGACTGCAGCTTGTGTCATCAGTACTTGATTTATCGAACTTTGAGGCAAATGAAAACTGACATAAGTTGCTCAGTTGTTGCGGCATCCGTCGATTTATAACGTCTGGCGATTTAATGCGCTGATTTCCCTCTGGATTCCCACTTTTCAGACAGAGACACTGAGATATTCATTCGTACGTTCATTCGATTATTCGTTATGTGGAAAACACATTGAGAATAATTTCATTTGGACTTCCCTAGAGCAACAGACAGCAACAGCATATTGCAAATTGGCCTCATCATCATCATTATTATTATCAATGATGATGATGTTAATGATTATCGGCATTATCGATTGAAAAAGGCATCGTTAAATTATCACAAAATGTTTTACAAATCGTTTTTATCATTTTTTTTGAATGCTTTTTCAACTTTGCATTTAATTTGATTTACTTAACTTTATGACAGGCCCCAAAATGACGACGAGAAAAGCAACAATGAAATGTTTCACATATCAAATTTAATTTTGTTTATTTAACCAACCATAAATGACATTTTTTGGCTACAGTTTGTTTGCATATTTAATTAGCAGCTAAACAGAATTTCCCTCTTCATTGTTCATGGATTAATTTGAAATTCAGTTGACACAATAAATAGTTTTGACACTTTGTCGACTGACTCTGGTCGATGTTAAATAAATAGATACGTAAATAAATAAATATAAGTCTCGTTTTTATTTAAATTAAATTATATATTGTTATAAATCTTTAATAATTTGTATCATGAAATAAATATTTGTTTATCTTCTTTTCGTTGCAGGTAAGAAGCATACAAAATTCTTTATTTAATCCGGATTGTAGTGAGTAAATGTTTTCAAGAATATTTAAACATTAAGCCAATATTTCCAATTGATATTCCTTCCTGAAAACATCGAACAAGATTCCCAATTGCAAATCAATGCGACAGCTTCCGTAATGCGATGAATCTTTTATTGTACAGCACATATTTTGTTGTCAATAGGGTATATATATACATACCCTGTAGAAATGCACTTTAACAGGTTTCTAACGTTGTTAACTTGGCTTTAAGTTGATAGATTCAATTTGCAGCAATTGTTGCTTCTCAGACGGTTCATTCAACTTACGAGGTGTTTCATATTCCATCAACAATTCCCGTCAATTGTTGTTGTTTGTCGCTTTGTCGCTTTCAATATTATTCATGTGGTTGACAGCTTGAACGACAATGGAAAAGCGAAACATGTAACATGTAACATGAAACATGAAACCGCCCAGCAAGTGGCAGATAACGGCACATTGTGGGAACTGCTCTACAAACTGAAAGCTGCAAAACTGAAACGGAAAAACTGAAAACCACAAAACTCCTAACTTTATTTAACGCCTGCAGCAACTGATGGTAACTCCAACTTCAGTTCTAGTTCCATCTGCAACTTTGCATATTGATAAATGCGTTGCCGTGACAATCGGGAATCGGGAATCGGATGGGATGGGGAATGGGAGCTGAAAATGTGTTGGTAATGGTGACAAACACGACACACGCCCACCTTACAGTTGACAGCCAAGGCATTTCATATGTGCACAGAGCGAAAACTCTAGTATTTCTTGCTGAAAAGTGTTCACTTCAAATTTGATATCTTTTATACATATTATAATGATTATTATTATCGAGTATCTCGAGCGTACTTCAAGCACGATTTTTTAAGTACGAAAATATTAAATTTTAAAATGGAAAACATATTTTAATAAACAAATTCCTACTTGATTTAAGCATATACGCAATATCTTTAGCAATCCGAAACCTTCAAGGATTGATTTCGTCGGAATTTTTAGCTGAATATCTAATAAAATCCTACAAAGACTGTCAGCTTTAATGAATTCTCCTTTTTATGGAAATGTTTGGTACTTATTTTTGCTTATTTACTGTAATTAGTACTTAAAACAAGCATGAACTTAAAGAATGTATGTTTACTTTCTCTCAGTGTAGAGTTGCCTTATCAGGAGAGGGGAGACTTTTTGTAGTCAACCAAAAAAGAGGCGACGACTTTTGTCCTGCGCCTCATCGTTGTTGTCGTCATCGTGAGAAACTCGTCGCTGACGCAGCCTTTGATAAGGAGCGAAGTTGCAACTGCAAGTGGAACTGTGGCAGGGGCAGGAACAGAAGTGGTGGGGCGGGGAGGTGGAGGTAGCGGAGAATTGCAATATTTATCGCTGCAAGTGAACCTTTGAATGGTCGGTCATATATTGTGCCTTGACTGGAGGCGACAACTCATGTAGGAAGCCCCAAGAACAGAACAGAAGAGAACAGAACAGAAAAGACTCCAGATTACATCTGTCTCTGTGTTCATGAGTGTTTGAGTGTGTGTGTGCAACTGGGAGGTTCCTGCATTTGAGAAATGAGACTCAAGTGGAAATTCCGATCAAATATGAAAATAAATTACATTACATTTCCAACATATTTAACAACAGCGTCTTGCTACCTCCATAAATAAGTGTAACAAACTGACTTCAGAGAATTTTAATGCAAAACATGTGACAAAAAGTTCTCTAAAAAATCACAATTAAAATTTCTATTAAAATTCTTTCTCTTTTTTTGTTATTACCATACGTCAGGGATGGACAGTCAAATAAATTAAAATACGCAGGAGCCTATGAATATTGCAATGAAATAAATAAAAGTGTAATTAAACTGAATGGCCATTTGCCTGTGGCTGCCACGCCCCTACGCCTACTACCTACAGGTTTGCCTTCTCCCTCTCGCCTGATGTCCAGCCAGACAACAATTTGCCTGTCACTGCGACGTCGACGACAGAGACTGTAATCATGAATGAGAAATTACCAAACGTACAGAGAGTGGGAGCAACCAAAGAGAGTGCAAAATAATGGGAGTGAGAGTGAGTGAGAGAGTGAGATAGGCCATAGAAGATGGACAATAGGCTCAGCTGGAAACCTAAACCTAAAAGCCTGAAAGCTTTTCTATAGCCACAGGTGCTAAGACTTTTTGTGGTTTTTGGCAGCCATTTTGTTGCCTGTCAGTTGCCAAAGATTTCAATAAACGCATAAATTGTGCAGTCTATTTTTAGACGCACTTTCTGCGAAATTTAGCCAAAAAGCAACGTTGGAACCTGACCCCAAACAAATAACATTAACTGTTTGAGTGTCACAAGCACGTGTATAAGAAAAGCATAGATGGAAAAAAAAAAAATAAATTACTCTCACTCTTTTCATTGCACACGCTTCGCGAAATAAAAACAACTACAGTTTACATGTAGTGCACACAAACACAGTGTAAGCAATGCAGTTCACATAACAAATACTTTGAAATAATTTACATTGTCAATCAACTGCAAAAACAATACGTACTCTCGTGCCTAACGGAGTTCTGCTTGCAGAGCTTGTGCAATTCGTTGCTCTCCTGTTTATGGATCTCTTCTGCTCTTCTGCTGTTGCGCTCTCATCGTTTGCTGTTGTTGCTGGCTGATCGAATGAGCGATAATTTGATTGGAAAAATATACTAGGCACATTTAAGAGTGTGAGAGAGGGCGAGCGAGAGAGGCTAGGCAGGCAACAATTATTAATTAGATGTGACCAGAGGACGCTAATGGACATTGGCCGAACAAAAGAAGCAAAGGAACCACCCAAGACGCTGTTAACGACAACGTGCCATAAAAATCAGCAAAAGGTGACAAATATAATGGGCCCGGAATGTGCCTGGGATGAAGGTTGGCATATTAAATACGGCAACTCCGGCAACTGTGGCAACTTGGCCATAAAACTGCGCCTCAATGCGCCAACTAATTGATGGTTGGCTCAGATCGTGTTTCGACTGCGGCAACAGTGTGAAGAAGCAGACGCAACGACGGGGGGAGGCACATGCCACGTCACAGAGACAAAATTGAAATTAATTAATAAATATTTAGTATATTCTATACCCTGTAGAAGTGACAAAGCGCCACATAAAGGTAGTTCGACAGATCTCCTATTTTTATGAATCATTTTTGTGCATTTTCAATTTAAAGAATATACTAAAATTTGTATTATTTATTATTTGACAAATTTTTTATTTCCACTATAAGTGTATTGAATATATTAATAACAGGGTATTTCCAATTCGGGCACTTTAAAATCAGGTGCAGTTCAGCTATTGCAATTTGATTGTCAACTTTTGCGCTAACGAGCAAAGTGACGAGTAATTATAAAAAGAAAGAGAGAGAGAGAATCACAAAATGATTGAAAAGGACAGACAGATAAATGGGAGGCGGGTAGGCGTGGCTGGTTGCGTGTGTGTGGTCACACTGTGCATATTTCAATCATCATCATTTCGCACAGAACCTTTTAACATTTTTACACCTGACAAATTAAAAACCCATTTTGTGACATGAGAAAGGTGTTGTTATTATTGCTATTGTTGTTGCTGTTGTTATCAACATCCTCGTTGTTGTTGTTCTTGTTGTTGTTGCTGTTTCTGCTGCTGCTGTTGCTGTTGTGTTAACACATGGCGTGCTGTCCTTTTTAGAGCGAAGCGTCAACACACCTAGAAACGGTCGAGGACACGGCTCATTAGACAGACACACGCAGAATGAGTTTAAAAGGTGTCCCGAAACTCAGCTCCATTAATTAGGTCCATTTGAAGCCCTATTGAATCCATAGCTCAACACGTGCTAAATATTTGAATACATTTAATGACCATTTCAAATATTCATAAACTGTTAGGTAATAAATTTCTTAAAAATAGTCTCACTGAAAAATGTATAACTCTTTTTTGGCCTTTTATTCTTAAAATTAGTTATACCAGTTAGTTATATAGCTTATATCATTTATTTATTGATCTTGTTCTTTCTAAAACTAACCATTGAATAACGGCCTTCAAAAGAATCTTTATGACAGCTGTTTTTAAGAGTGTTGAATATTTATTGAAAGCATATTTAATTTTTCAATATAAAATATATTGATGATTCATAAGTTTTTTTTAATATTTTTTGGCATTCACATTTCGCTTGTAAACTCCAAATATTGATTGAAACCATATAAAATATTCCTTATCTTTTATTTTGCCAATTTTTTCACAATATTCTCACTAGAAATATTCTAAACTATTGCTGAATTTTCTACCTGGAGACTGCTCTTAAAATAATTGCAAGAAAGTTATATAGAATGTATATTTTCAATTTTGGTTTTCTCTACTCAAAAGTTTGAGAAATAAACCGCAAAATGAGAGTAGATATTTCGACTTTTTCCGAGTTTTTTATCCGTCTTTTGAAACATTGGCATTTATTTCAACTTCAGTTAAAAGTTTCCTCTAATGGAAACTTTTTAGGAATACAATTTGCATATCGAAGTGATGACTGGAGGATGCAGGAAAGTGAGGAGAAAGAAGAAGAGAGGGGAGCTAAAGGAAGAGGAGTAAAGAAGAAATTGACCAGATACGAAATGTCATTTGTCAGGATGCGGCAACAGACAGGATCTTGTTTAATTGAAAAAATTAACGCGGAACAAGTTGGACAAGCAAATGTAGAAAAGCAAAAAGAAAAAGGTGTATACGACTAGTAAATACCCCAGAAAATATTCAAATAGACCAACAGACTGAACGAAACAACTTTATAATCTAAAAACGAATAAAAGGGATGAAGTAATTGACTTAAAGCTTCTTTGTGTCATTATTTAGCAGCTGTAATTCGTTTAAAGGCAGACAGATGGATCTATTCGACTAGGTATGTCCACTACAATCTTTTCTGGGTACACCAAAATTTACAGGGTATTACACGATGAGATGACCAAGCCCTAAATGAAATCAAAGTGATGGATGAGTCTGAAACGATAGAGTTGAGTCGAAAGTAGCTTCAAATTGGCGTTTGTGGCGTGTGCTAACAAATTTGCATGCACAACGGGACAGAGAGACTGCAAATGGGAATGGAAAATGGAAAATGGGAATTGGCCCTAGAAATGTCATACACAGAAAAAAATATAACTTCATATTTCCACTTTGATTTGCCTTAATTTAAGATTGACTTAAAGTGTGTTCTGTGTGTGTTAAATCATATTTTAAACTTAAAAGAAACACGTTTCATATTACACTGTAATATTGTGAAACTTAAAAATACACTTTTATCAGCGAGCAAAATTTAAAAATACTTCAATATCTAATTCCTGCTAAAATCCAATATATTTTATATATCATATATAAAAAAATTAGATTTCATGCTGATAAAAAATATCGAATTTAATAAATTCCCCGATACAAAATTTCATTGATTTAAAGTTAACAAAAAAAATATAAAATTTACTTAATTTAAATAAAACTTAGCATAACTTCTGAAAAATTTTTAAAATAACTATAATATAATGTAAATTAATCTTAAGTGTGTTTTGGTTATATCAAAGTGTGTAATAGATGATTTTAATATCATTATGTACATATTTAATTTGTGTGCAATGTGTGTGTATTCAAATTAATGTTGAGTGTGTTTCCTATGATTTATCTAAGTTCGATGTATTCTAATGTATAACTACATTTTTTGTCAGTGTAGCGATAGGGAGGAATTCATGTGTCAATGTCGGGCCGCCTCGGTTAACGATTGCTAAGGCCCATCAAGAGACGATGAGTTTGTCAACGTTGATGAAATGATGTCTCTCTGTCTTGCTCACTGTCTCTACGGCCTTTTCTCTCCCCTCCTCTCTCTCTCTCTCTGTCTGTCTCTCTCTCTCTCTTTCTCTCTGTCTGTCTGTGCGTACTTGTAAGGACTCACTGTGCACAATGCAGCGTCGGGACATTGCACTGTCTGCCTGAGCTCTGAGGCCTCAATCCTCTTACTCTGTCCACCATCCCCCTCCTCCCTTCTCCCTTCTCCCTCCTCCATCCTCCATTCTCATCCTCATCCTCATCGTCGTCCTGTCTGCCTGCTATTTGCTCGGGGACCAGCATGTGAGTCGGCAACTTTCTCAACTTTTCTGCCTGCTCTCTTCTCCTGCCCCTTCTCTTCTCTTTCCTCTGACGAACCCTGACATTAACCCCTCGGCACAGAGCATAAAGGGTCGTGAGGGTCGTTCCATTTACTCTATATTTATTAGTTTTACATTTTTTTTCATTGTTGTTTTATATTTTCACTCATTTTCAATATTATCTTTGAGATTCATCGAGTGTTGCCCTTTAAACCTGTTCTATGGACATTTTTTCAAATTAGTTTATCAAATGTTTTTTTCCAGCATTTTATTTCAGTTTAAATTCTCTATTTTCCGCCTTTCCATTTTCCAATCTCTGTATTGCAGGATCTTTAAAAATGTTGCTTAAATTCTGAGTTGCGAGTTCTGAATTGTTAAGCTAACAAAAAAATTATGAAAAGCCTCAAAGTCGCTTTCTCTCTTTTTCTCTCACATGCTCTTCCCCTCTCACTCTCTACACAATTTCAATGTCTGCATCGGCGTCTGCACTGCGAGAAATGAATGAATTGCAATCTGCTTAAATTTCATTTACTGCATTAAATAGGGAAATTATATTTGTATAGACCTTGACAGTTTGTAGAGAGGGGAAGTGGAGATTGTGGGAGAATTCAAGTGTGCGGGAACTTGCGAAAGTAGCAAAGATGTCTAGGGAGTAAAGTTATGTCGAAAATGATATGCTCTTTAAAATGATTATTCATAAATATAGATATAGAGATTATATAATTAATTACTATATTGATTTTTCTTTTGCTAAACATATTAATTTTACACTTCAGAATTCTCAACTGCATGTTTTTTTTTTAATTAAAACTGTTTATTTTTTATGTAGTTATATTTTAACTAATATTTTTCAAACAAAATAAGACAACTGGTTTTTCCTGCAAAATAATAAGTAATCAAAGATTTTTTTGAATTAAAAGTCATCCAATAATGTCTCAAAATTTAAGGACTTGTTGGATTTTTTACCGATACCGAACAGCTTCTTATAAAAATACCCTTGGATTAGTGCATAAATATGTATAAAAAGTGCTGACTACAACGATGACGTTTTAATTATGTGAGCCTCGAAGGCAACTGTGACTAGGGGCGCATTTAACAGGGCTGCAATGAGCAAAGGAATCCACCAGAGCGAAAGATGGTACGAGAGAGAGAGAGAGAGAGAGAGAGAGAGAGGGAGAGGGAGTGGGAGTGGGAGGAAAGAGGTAGGGGTGTTAGCCGAGACGCCAGCGAGACAGTTGTCGTTGTGGAGGACTTGGGGACTTAGAGGCAGTGTAGAAGGAGGTTTGGCTTTTGTAAATGAAAAGTGAATTCAAAACGGAAACATTGCGAAAAATGCGGCAATGCGGCAAATGTTCAACAACTCCCCCCCCCCCCCTTCCCACTCCATCACCCTGAGTTGGGATTAACCAGAGTCTCGTCTAGGCTGCATTTTATGAATATGAATACACTGTGCGAAATGTGCGAACAACATGTATAAATGCAATTAAACATTTAAAAGCTCAAAACTACACATATGAGGGAGGAGTATATATATACGATATATGTGTATGTATTTGTATTTGCAGTTCATTAAGTGATGTTGCGACCCAACTAAACCCAGTAAAATTGCTAGAGATGCTCGACTGTTGAATGCCCGGTAAACGTGTTTTTAAAAAAGAATAGTTGATTCCAGTGAATTAAACTAAATGATATTAAGTTTCTAAATTGGTTTGCTTCTGACAAAGCTATGACGGTTTGAAGTTGATCACATTCAACAATTTTCTCAATTTTGAAATACTTAACAAAATAAATGAACGAAACCAGAATCAAGCTTTAAAAATGCGGTTTTATTTCAATTACGATATGAGAGGATGATTTAAAGTGATAACATGACATTTGTTATTTAAATTCGCCAATATTCCAAACCAAGTCCTGAAAAGAAATATTTTTTATCTCAAATTAGTTAATTTTAAATGCAGACAAAAGTTTGAAATATTTAAATCATTGTGGAAATAACTCACTGAGATCGAACTAATCACAATCCCATCAATCTGTATATCCATTGCATACTAGGCTAAATACCCTCTTTTTCATGAACGGGTATAACAGAATTCCAGGCAACCTCATTCCACTTCCTGCACATTTGTTGGCTGTAAAATGTGAATCTAAATGTGAATGTGAATGTGAATGTTTTGCAAGCTTTGGCGTAAATTAACAAGCGTAACAGAGGCGCACAGAGAGGATAGAGGGAGAGAGAGAGAAGTAGAGCAAAAGAGATGGGGGTAGAGTGAAAATGTATCTACAGGGTGTCACAGCTTTTGCCTCTTGTGGGTGGCCAGTTGGGAATCTGTCTGAATGGCGCTGGCAAAGAGAGAGAGGGAATAATGAGGAGAAGAGGAAAAGAGGAGAAGAGAAGAAGGGGGTAGGGCGTAGGGCGTAGGGAATGTTGGATGCTGGTGTTTGGCCTTACCCAAGCAATCTACAGGCCTGGGTTAATGTACTTTTACGGCGTCAGCTTGACTGGCAGCCTGCCCCCATTCACACACCCCCAATCCCCATCCCCTTACCCCATTACCTCTTTTCACCACCCCCCCTACACACACACACACACAGACACACACTTGCCACAGTTTTACAGCTATGCAGCTTCCCTCGTTTGGACGGCGATAAAATGTTTTATTTAGTGTGCACAAAATGTAATTCTAACATTTCATATTTTGTAATTGCGGAAATTTTCATTGAAACGAATTAGCTTGAAGAATGTGCAATGAATTTATTTTTGGGGGAGAATTCAATGAGAGGTGAATGCTTTGTATCAATGTCAGGGTCAAGTCAATAATGTAGTTGATTTTTGGCGATTTAAATTACACAGCTGTCTACAAAAAATTAAAACTTAAATTTACAAAATGTATTTCACATTTGTCTACTCAACTCTATTTTAATTACAATATTCATAGTTATACTTTGTATTGTATAACTCTAAGTGCATCATGATATTAAAATCAAATCAAATTAAATTTTTAATATTTCTAAGATTCCTATATCGATATATTACGAAATCTGTCTGAATAATGAAACCCAAAGAGACTTCAACTCTTCAAATTACACAAAATTAGTCCAAAAAGGTTCCATAAATTTCCCACTTCTCTCATTTGTAGTCCGTTGTGTAGTTTCCTTCTCATTTATGTCTCCGATTCCATAATCATATGCATAATATAACAAATTTATAGTTTATTTGCCGCATTCTCTATGGTTTGTTGCTGTCAATTCATAAAATTATGTTAATTTTATATGATTTTAAAGTCCCCGCCCGAATGTATCAAATCAAAATCTACCAATTGAGCAAGTAAATCAAAAAAAAAAAAAAGTAAAAAAAAAAACAACATAAAAATTATAAATTCAAACAGAAAATGTAGAAAAAAAGTGTGTGTAGTCAGGGGGTAGTTCAGGGTGACGATCGTAGGGTGCTGAGCACAACCCTGAGGGTAGAGCGCGTGCGCAGACGCCTTTGACACCTCAAGTAGACCTGAAGTAGAATTGGGAATATATCGTATATCCCTGTAACCCCGGGCGGGTTTCTTGCACCCGCGAGCCGCAATGCGCGTTGCGCTTGCCACTTGAAACGAGCTGCAAATTATAAAATCATAAAAAAAGAACAAAAAATTGCTATCTTTAGCACAATCAAAGCAAAAACAGCTAGAGATCAGAAATATCTTTAAAGTAACGAAGATTGTATGCACTTAAAGGTAAAGGAATAAATAAATTAATTATTTACTTTACTTTTCAAATAAATCCAGACTTTGGAAACTTCCTTTTCCGTGCTTTGAAGTGGCTAATTAAAATTGCATTTTTATTGAATACCAAATAATTGTTTTTATTGTAAGCTGTAATATAGTTTGGGAATTTTCTGTAAGGTTTTAATATTAAATTTTGTGGCAATTAGTTAGTTTAGAAACAATGAAAATAATAAAGACATAAATAGTGATATAGAGTTAATTATTTTGGGTATTTACCGACAAAAGCTATATACACTTTTATAGGGTATTTCAAGAACTGGGTGGAATGCGACATCAACGTGTGACGATGACGAAGACACAAAAACAGAGGCACAACTACTTTGCATAATTTCATGAAGATGGTAAGAAAGCAAAGTGAAAAACGTGTAACAAGCAGCTAAAGAAGGTGGAAAAGTTGGAGAAGGTGTACGAGTCGAGTCGACGAAAGTGAAGTTAACGAGTCGGGAAGCGACCCAAGAGTTGCCCAGAAGTATCTGATTATCGTTATTATGTATGCAAACACACACACACACTCAGTCATTCAGCAGGTCGAAAGACAATAGAATTATGAGGTGTTGAGCGTTAACTTGACTAGCGGAAAGTCCATAAAATAAAAAACCTCAGTCATAAACAGAAAACTGAATACAAAAATAGAAATAGAAATAGAAGCAGAAACAGGGCCTAAAAACACCGCTGGGCTTGTCTAAATATCTCAGTCTTTCAGTCTCTCAGTATCTCATCCCATCTCCAGTTGACTAAAGACTCGAAAGACAATAGATAGAAAGTTATGTACTTATTTCATGGCTAAATTTGTGAACTTGAAGTTGCAGTCGAAGACAATACAAACTGCAAGAACAACAAAAATAAAGAACAAACTAAGCGTTAACATCGCGAATAAGGCAAAAACAAACTGTGGAGTCTAGAATCAACTTTGACTCAAGATTGAGTTGAATTATTATTCGTGACCCAATCAAAAATCAGTTGAGGCAGAGGAAGTAGAAGAGAAAGTAAAAATGATGTTGAGGTTTTTAATTTTAGATACTTTGTTGATCAAATTGAATTTTAATGACAACAGTTGAAATTGGGATAGGTAAGTGTATTATCTCTCTTTTTTCCCTGAGATCATTCAGAACTTCTACAGTTGTTAGAGTTAGATTAATGTATACCTGTAGTAATTGTGGAAAGGAACTTCCTTTCTCTATTAAAAGTCTTTTTTTACAAGATTGATTTGGTTCAGTCGTGCAAACAAATTTTCTTGGACTAGTAAATTAAAAATATGTCACATATTTTATTTTCGACTCGTAAAATCAGGAAATATTTGGGTAAGAACATTATTTTTTGACATATTATTTAGTGAAGTCTTTTTTCAGAGAATTACAATTACTAAAATCACTTTGAATTAAGTAGGTAACATGTATTCAAAAATCTATCCAAAGACTTCAAACTTTTTATCAGTTTGTTATTCAACTCGAGGGTTGCCTTTTTTGCACATTTAGACTGAATTTCATATAGTAAACTAGAGTTGTCAGCTGATATCTGATCTGTCGAACCCACTGGCCTGACAGTTCAGGTGCTAATGACTTCTTTGGATGATCAGAACGAGCTGTCTATTGTTTAATCATTTTGCATGCCCAAAAGTCTGGTTGAAATTGGTATGCAAAGAAGTCTACAAAATAGACCTATTGTTCTGACCACCCCAAAAACAATGTCGGGGCAGGCCTTTTGTGTGTTGCACGCTCATATCCGGTAGCCGGCCGGTGTCGCTATAATGCCATATAATAACTTGATAAACTCTAAAAGGCCCGACGAGAGAGAGTGAGAGAGAGAAGAGGTTCGAATCGAACACGTTTGAAGTGATCTCAGGCAGAGTTGCGGGGTTGAAACTCTCTTGAAGATGTTGCAAGTAGTTCGATGGGTTAATTAAGTGTATTTATTATTAATTAATTAAATAAATAAATAATTAATAGAAATATATAAATTTTTATTTATTTATTTAGACACCTTTTTAAAACTTTCTTTTCCATTTCTTTGGTATTTATTTATTGTTTCTCTCAAACGCGAACTTAGCTTGCAACATGTTTGGTGTGATCTTTCCGGGGTTGAAACTCGCTTCAGTTTGATGGACACGAAGTTGTAGGTTGCATCGTCGGCTGGGCGAGCCTATGGAGTTTTCACGACCTCTAATCTGAATTCAGTTTAAAGACAATCGTCGTGTCGTTAGGTTGTATATACGCGGGGTTCCGTTTTTGGGTTATCGAAATACATCGAAATAAAAAATTACGAAATAATGAATCGAAAATAAAACGCAAAATTATTATAAAGTAGTGTAGAACTGTAGAACGTTTTGGTATCTATAAGATTATTAGTATTTACTTTAAAGTGCAATACAAATGCTTTCTAAAAGTGCAAACTAATTTCTAGTTACCTGCCCAACAAAACGAAAAATCAATTCAAGAACCCAAACAAACAAAAGACAAAGTGAAATACCTGAATTAGGGATCTACTTGTAGTTCCTTCTATATATCTTTGACCGGTATTTGTTGTGTACCTGTGTGGGAAAATTTTGAAAACAAAATGAAATATCTAACGCATACACATAAAGAATCATACACATTGATCGCTCGCAAACGCTATATGAAGAACCTGCTGTACGTATACAAGAAAATATTATTTATTAAGTGTTCTCTTAAAAATATAAAATACTTTTAAAGTTGCGAATAAAAAAATAAAATTAAACATTAAGTAAATAGAACGAAATAAAATAATTTATATATTTATATTGTCAATCTTCTAAAATAGACATAAATAAAAACAATATAATACAGAATCGTATCATATGATAAGAGTTTAATGTTTTATGTTAAAAATGGATATATGTACTTATCATTATCAGTCTTCTACAATAGTCATATAGTTATAAAGAGTATGATAAAGAAACGCGTCAAACAATATATCATATGATAATAGTGTGACCTCTAAATATAAAAGTTTTGCATGATCAAAGGATATTGAATATTATAAATAAACACATCCAACAATATATAATTTTCTGAGTGCCTTTCTCATAAATATAAAACATCATAAAAGTCGCCTGTAATAAATATTGATGCTGTTTGTGACATATGCGAAAATTATGCAAATTTTTTGTCAATTTCAAATGCGCTTTGATTAGCCTGCAGAATTTAATTTTCGCATTTCCCTTGCATAATTCGCATTAATTAAATGCAATTCAATTTGTGACGCACTTGAAGAGCGCATAAAATATGCAAATTTTGTATCTCATATCTCGTATCTCTCTGGCGAGTAAAGCGAAAATGTCACACACGCTTTTGCCTTTCAGTTGTTGTTTGTTTTTGTTTTCTCTCTTTATTGTTTGGGTATTGTGTTTTGCATTTTGCCATTTTATTATATTTTCCCTGTGCAAACAAAACCGCAAATGACAAAAATTTTGTAAATGAGTTATGGTTTATCAATGGAAATGGAAATTCGCGGAACCCAAAATAAAAACTCTTTGGAGAATTGTAAGGTTAATTTTCGTAAACCCTTTTTCCGAGCAACGCCTTTTTTCTTGGCAGGAAAAAGCCGTCTTTGTTAACTCTTGTCATTTTTCTTAGACTATCATTTGTTAATTAAATTTATGATTAATGAATATGAACCTTAGGATAGTGTCACTGATGATGATGATGATGATGATGATGCAGCTGATGATGTTGCAGTTATGTTTGCTCAAACCCTGTTTGCTATTACGGATAACAAAACAGCTGTTTATTTATACAAGTAGGGACATTTTTCAGGAGTGTAAGTCGATATCTGCTAACCCTTTTCCCATTTCCCATTTTCCAATTTTCACATATATTTTTTTAGTGTTACCCTGTCTGCTTTTTGCACCCCTTTTTTTAGATATTTGCAAATCGGCAAAGTCAACAAGAGTATTTGAATTGAGATTCTGTAAATTCTCTCATTGCTTATCAATTTGTGGCAATCATTTTTGGCAAGTAGAAAACCGTTAGGCGTTAAGCCTCTCACATCGACAACGATCTTTGCACAATAAATCACTTATGGCCAACCCACTCAAGTCTCAGAGTTCAACCAGAGACAGAGAAGTAGAGAGAGAGAGAGAGAGAGGGGAACACCAACGCATTGGTAATTCAAGAGGTCAGCTGGCGGTTTAACTCGCGTGGTTAACAATATTTGGCCCGCAGCTAAACCGATGAGACCTGAATGTACGGAGAGTGGGCAAAATGGCCAACACACATGCAACATTGGTATAAAAAAGTAGCATGTGTAATTAGAAGACTACAACCGTTGAGGAAGTTGCATTAGCAACTAATCAAAATAATTTGTTGCGCTTCCCATGCACAAAACGCGCACACAACGCGCACAAATCGCGCGCGTTTTAGCAGTGCGGTAATCGGTAGTGGAAATATAAAAACGCGCGCGTTTTTAACAGTGCGGTAATCGGTAGTTGTAATAGTTGATGGCATTTAACCTACTAACACGTTGTTTGCTACACTTAACTACACTTAACCAGGTGATCCATCAATTGATTGACTGACTGCCGCTGCCAATCGCTCAATATGTCAGTTTGTCACACTGTCAAGCTGTCAAAAGCGACGGCGAATATTTTAAGCAAGCAGCGCAAACTAGACTTTATGACTTTACAAAAATGAAATGTCAAAAAACTTATGAAAAAAGGGTACACAGGAAGCGAATAAAAATTTATAAGTTTAATGTATTTTGAAAAAAAGTTGTAGAGCTTTTATTTTTAATATAAAAGAAATTTTATTAAGAACTTAATTTTTATAGAAAATTATAAATTATTAATTTCATTGAAAGGAAAAGTAATTATAATTTTTTAATAATCATAAATAATATTTTAGTAAGATTTACGTTTAATTTACATAATATAATTTAAAAAACGTAATTTTTTTAAACCGAAAATTTACATTTATCTATAATTTTAAGAATGCATATCGTGCTTTAGTAAAAATGAGTCCAAAATGTATTTTCTATTATTATTTCAAGTTATTTTTTTAAATAATCGAAAAGTCCACAAACTTGTGCTTAATTATTTTAATTGTAAAAGCTTTCTATATTTTTTGAAATTACAATCATTATCCTATTTATAGGAATATTTATAAACTTCTATTTCGCAGTATTTTTGTTGGCTATTTATAAAAAATCGTGACTTCTTTGCGACCCACATAATGGAAAGAAATCAGCAAATGTTTTTATTTTATTAAAATAATGTAATTTTTACGGTCTCTGGTTTTGGGGAAATGCGTTGCGAATTGTTGAACTGAAGCTGTGGAAGTGGCATCGCAACCACAGCTGAACCACAGTTGAACCACAATTGAAAGCGTCCCACATCTGTTGGCCGTATAATTGAAAATTGAAGCTGTTGTTGTTGCCGTGTCTTTGCTAGCTTGGTTGCCTTGGGTAACAACACTGATTGAACCAAACGATTGCAACTCAACTTTTGACCTTGTCAAGCCACAAAAGCGAAGCTGTGAATCGCCCACGCGATTTAAACCGCCACTTTCCGGCGTGCGTTTCTTCTCAGAACTTTGCAAATCAACAGAAATGTGAAGTTTTCCTCAATATGTATTAAAAGTCTAAACTCTATAATTGCCTTCTTTGTGGAGTCTGTCGCCCCGGCAACAGTCAAGAGGCAGCAACACCTTGAACGGACTCTTAGTTGAGAAAAACGCGCGCGCAAAATTCGCTTTTTGTGGGGCGGCTGTGGCACGTGGCGCGTGTCTGTGGCACATCAATTGCATTTGGCAGGAAGGGGCAGGAGTACGCTTCATTAATATGCAAAGTGTCTGCTTTAACTACCCTCTCAGTCCATTCTCTAGTCCAAGTTCTAGTTTAACTTTCGGTTCCAGTTCAAACTAAAATACACTTACTGAAAAAAAAATGGACAGCTAAAATTAATTGAAAATAAATTATTAATTTGGAATTTAAAGTATATTAATGTGGGGTATTTATTTGATAAAAGTAGAAACTACACGGTACGATTAGCTCTGTATATTTAACTATTTTGTAAACATCGCCTGCCTTGACAAAAGAATCCTCGCCTTGCTGATTCTCGTCGTTTATTAGCTTCGGGAACATCTTGGTGTTGGTCTTGCTTTTGTGCTTTGCTTTTCTGATCGTCTGAGTGACTCTAATAACAAAGTCATTGCTAGCCAAAGCTCCATCCAAAAGCCAGTGTATGTCGGTCAACTTCCATTCTCCTTCCAAAATTTAAAAGTGTTTCTTCTTTCGGTCAAATCTCCAGAACGAATAAATCTCCCTCAGATTCCATCAAACACTCCTATAGAATCTTCTATGTCCCTGAGTGACTATAATAACATAGTCATTGCTAACCAAAGTTCCAATCAAAAATCAGTGTATGCCGATCAACTTCCATTCTTTTTCCTTTTCGGAATCAACTGATTTAAACACGTCATTTTTGTATGAAATAAAATCGTCTATTTTTTTTCATACACTTTCAATACGTTGAATTCCACATCGTGTTTTTTTTAATTTTCAAAATTCCGAAATATTTATTTGATAAGCGTAGAAACCTTACAAAAAACTTAAGATGTTTCCAGGTTGAATGATGAAAACTAACTCCTCGATTGAAGTTCTCACAGCCCTTTTATATTCGTATTTGTCAAAAGCCTCTGACTGAGTTCGCCTGGACTGCTTGTGTGTTCTTGAGTTAGATAAATCTGTTGTTGATTTGAAACCATTTATTGTATAAGTGATCTATTTAAATAATTTTATTATTTCATTACTCGACTTACTAAATAATAAATTAAACTATACTAAAAAAATATTTCAAGAACACAATATTTATTGCCATAAAAAATATGTTGAATTTGTATTTTGGACAAACAATTTTTTAAGCAACTGTAGGTGCAATTGTACAGGTTCTACGTTTATTAAAAATAGCAACACTTAAACGGTTATTAACAGCAGTTTCATGCTGCATTTGGCAAAAGTTTCAGGAGGAAGAAGAAGAGGAAGACGAGGAAGATAAAGTCTTCAACAGGTTGCTTTGTGGACTCAATTGCGTGTCAAATTGAAAAGGGGGAAATTTGCACTTTCAAGGGGAGAAAAGTAGATGGGGGAAACAGTGGGTCACATTTGTAGTTGTAAATGACGCTGCTCGCAATTATGTAAAAGCGTCTCTAGAGACTCAAAGAGGACAGGGAGAGAGAGAGAGGGAGACAGAGAATAAATGGACTGTTGACTTGTTGCTGAAGTCGCTAAAGTTATTTGCATAATTATCAAAGTTTAAGATGATCTGGATCTTGAATGCCTTGAGCTTAACTTCAGTTGGATAATGGAATGGAACGTTAAGTCGTCGTCGAGGGGTTAACAGTATAATGGGTTAAGTCTTGGCCAACTGTAGACCGACTAGCTATCTATATATCTGTATCTATATATCTATCAATCTTAGTTTTTTTTGAAAATCCATTAAGTCTCACGAAATATCTCTTGATGTAAACCTCATAATTTTAATATATTTTAATATTATACTAAATGATATTTCTTTAGTTCAATTCTACACTTTTTGACTCTGTTGATCTACATATCTCTTGCTTTCTCACTCTTTTCTTTTTTACTCTTTAATTCTGCTTCTCTATCTTCTTCCCTTTGCTATCTATTTCTTGCCCTTTCTCAGCTACTTAATCAATCTTTAAACTATGCCTACTGAACTCCAGTTCTTCTCACATTGTTTGACCTGACTATGTTCTCTCTTTCCCACTCCCCATCAAGATGTTCGCTCTATCTCATTCTTAGCTTAGTCAATCTTTTAGCTATGCATATTCTAATCTCTCACATTGCAAGTTCTGTTCTCACTGTTTGTTTGTCTAACCTGATCTACATCTTACACTTTCACCTCTCACCCAGTTCTTCTGCTCTGCTTCTTCTTCTTCTACTTGGAGAAAAGGTTGTAGGGCAAAAGAAATGAGAACTCTCTGATCATGATTTAAGCATATTTATAGCCTAATCTGCCTGATGCCATCACATTGCTGATTGTTTTTCCCATGTTTTCACTGACCACAGCTGCCCTAGGGTGACCATATTGCAGCTAAAAACTTACAGCATCCCCGCCTCAAATTTTCTAGTCTCACTTTCACTTTAATTGCGACCACTTTTCACAATCGATCAACTAAGAAGCTGTTACGCTATAAATTCTGCAGACTGTCAGATCCTTGGGCTGTAATAAATAAAAAGAAAGTGGAGAAACAAGTTTCTTGGCGTTTTATCAATAAAAGATGTTGGAAAATAGCCACGAAAACTGTGTAATTTTTAACCCCAAAAAAAGAGGATAGAAAATAAAACTGAAATTATGCTAATTATAAAACCTGACAGTCTTAAAGTTTTTCCGGCAAATTTGTGGCTAATTTACAAGGGAAGAAGAAAGTTTTCCTTACCTGATCAAAGCAACTGCGAAATCCTTTTTCTCACTCTTCTTCTTCATCTTCTTCTTTGAGTGGAACGTGTTGCTTTTATGAGGCTGAACGAAGTGAAAAACGAAACCGGTTTTCACCCCCTTGGGTTTCCTCTTCACGGATGCAGATGATAGGAAAATGGGCAGCGACTAGTTTCTCCCCTCGGCACGTAAATGGAAATGAGAAAAACACAATGCGCGAATCGAGAAGCGAGAATTGAGAATCTGAATCTGAATCTCGAGTCCAAGACTTGGAACTAATTTTAATGACAATTCACGCGTCGCGGAAGCAATCGCGACTTATTCGACATCTTTTGCATTAAGGATTTAATGTGAAAGGATTTCGTATGCTTGCCACCACCGGTTTTTCCGCATTCCCCCCTCCTCTCACTCTCTCTTTCTCGGCTTTTATTGTTTCCTTTCGCAAACGGCTTTCTCAACTTTCTTGAGGTCCTGCTGAAGCTACTTCCGTCGTCCTGCCTTCATCATCATCATCATTATCGTTTATCAACAATGCACGCGGTTATTGACTGAGGATTTCTCGCGTGTAACTCGTGTAACTCGTGTAACTCTTGTAATTTTCACGTAGTTTTCATATAAATTTTCACATATATATCCTGTGGCTACAATTATGCTATTAATTACAGGCCAGGAGACCCCGGCGACCTCTCTCTGTCTTTCTCTTTTTTTCATTGCTCTCCTTCTGTTTTGGGATTGTGACTTTTAGCTCGCATATCCTTTTACATATGTGCCCCTATTCCCTGTCGCCTTATCGCCTTGTCCCTTGTCCTTTGTCCTTTGTCCTGTTTTCTAGTGTCCTGTCCAGTTTGCGTTTGAGTTCTCCGCTTATCGAAAAGTGCATCGCACTGCAGTCCATAGTCCTTTCTATTTCCTATTTGTGTGCGATATTATCAATTTTGTGCTCCAGTTTCCACACACCTACACACACACACACACACGCTCGGAGAAACTGACACATTAGTCCCTTGTCCTTTGTCCTTTGGGACTTGATTTGCTGTCTGACTCTGACTCTGACTGCCTGGACATTTCCTGTAATTTCTCACTGTATAAACTCAGTTGACTTGCTAATTAGCGTCTGGGGAAAACTGAGAACCGAGAGAACCTGACTCTCTATCAAAATCTGCATCTTTTCTCCATCTCCAGCTGCTTCTAATTCTACATCTACTTCTTCTCTTTCTCACAATTAGACAAGTGTTTTCCCACGTAAGCACAACGGATATCCAAAAACCGAATCCCCAACACTATCTAACACAAAACCCAACTCAAATCTTGGTTTCTTTCTATAATAATACTCTAGGTTGAGTGTACTTTAAATTGGATGTAATATGTGTCATACTTCAGACATAAAAGAAGAAATTAAGTATAGTTTAATTTTTAAATTTTTTTTAATCTACGTTTTTCAATTAATTGAAATTATATTACTTTTATATGTTTTATTTATTTAAAGAGCTAACAGATAATATAAAAATTACAGGCTAGCTTTCAATCATATTTCATCAAAAATAGAGAAATAGCTGCCATTAGCTGCGAAACTTAAGGATACCTCGAAAACTCTGAGAAACAAATTTAAGAATTAAAAATGGAATTAACAATTTTTTTAAATGAAAAACAAATATGTCTATCTTTTATTTAGTTACAGCATTTTCTTAGAGTATTTGCTCTTCGACTTTTGAGACTTTAATTCAATGAATTCCAATTTTTTCGGCGGATTCTATCAAAACATTTGCCGCCTGTCGTCGGTTGTTGGGACTTTGATTAACTACAGCGGAGCAAGTCATATATCTTCTTTCACTCCTTTCCCAACTGCCAACACGCCCCATATGCCATTGTTTTCGTTGTTGTAGTTGTTGTTGTAATTGTTTTTCTTTCATTAGTAAACATTTTCCACAGTGGAACTTTAAAACACGCGCAATGCGCCTCGCATGCCAAATGAGTTGGATTCTACGAGTGTCCGAGCAGATAGAGAAGGAGAAAGACAGAAGGGAGTTAGGGAAGAGTTAGGAGTAGGGAAAACTCCGCTGTGGTTCGGTGGTGGCTCAGTGGTTCAGTGGCTGTTGGGTGGGTGACATAAATTTGCATTTAATGAACACTTTTGGTGTGGAAAAGTTAAATAAGTGAGTTCTCGCTCGGAAACAGAATGAGGAAATATTAGGCACTTTGTTTAGCTTGTAATAGCTTTTAATTATGTGGGCGTGGCAAATGCCGCCTTCCTCCGAACAATGCCTTGTGGCATGCCACAGACGCAGACGCAAGCGCAACGGCAACTGAATTTGCAACCGGAAACGAATGTTGTTTTATGTTTATTCACTGTTTATTTTGTTCCACTCTTTGTGGGTGACACAGTTCCATCAACTGCAACTGATGCCTTCCCACTCCCTTGCCACACATGCGGAATTTTCATGCGGATTCCTCCCTTGCAAATTCATGCTGTTGTCACAATTTTCTTTGATTTTTATTGCTTGTTAGGAACATTTATTTTTATGTTCGTCCTGCATCAAATTTTATTTCAATTTCTATTTCCATTTCTATATGGAATTCAACTTGAGCATTTTTCCCTGACAATTCATGTGAAAAATTGTCATAAAAATGCAATAAAACGTGCGCTCGTAATTTGATCAGCTGAACTATTTTATATTATTGTCTAGCACTAGAAATCCATAAATTTTTTCCCATCTCTTATAAAATTACTCAGTTATATTTTTATATGTGAAACATGAAACGATTGAACCAAAGAGTTAAATAAAGTCATTTCAATTGCTTATATTTTATATAGTCAGACATTACTTTGACAATTATCAGCTAAACTGTATGAATATTGTTTGATTCGATTTAAAAGTTTAAACGAAAAGGGGAATTGAACTATTAAAAAAATTGAATTGAAAGAACTGATTAAAATGGTTTGTTTTAACTGCAGTTTTATAAATTGAAAAGTTGGAGTTTCGTCGAATAAATTATTGGGTATATTTTTATAATAATGGAAGGAAATATGATAACTTAAAAGAGAGTGGATTGATTTTAAAAGTGATATATGAAATTAAACGAACAAACTAAACTGGTTTTTATGGAAATCATAGATAAAACTATGACTTAAACATCTTAAAAATTATATATAGAATAATGGAAATAATTCGAAGACTGCTCAATTTTATAAAGATTGGTTTTTTTAAATGAATTTAGTTTAAGAGCTTCAACTTATTTTAATATTTAATAATTTGGGACTTCTGCTTTAACTCTTGACTGACAGCTGTGATATTATATATCAAAATCTCAGCTTCAACTCCTGCCTCTATTCTTCTCTCTGTTTCTGCAACTTCTTCTACTCTTTGAACTAATTTCAAGTTCTCATATTACCAAAAAAAAAAACAACGGGTTGTAATCCACTTTCTCTGCCACTTGGTGGCACGCACTTAAAACTATCATCACTAGGTTGTTGTTGTTGTTGTTTTAGTTGTTGCGATCATCTGAGTTCGAGTTCTGATGAGGCTGTTGAGTGGCGTTGCACGTTGCACGCTGCACGCTGCACGTTGCACGTTGTCTTGTTCTTGATATCCTTTTCCCATAACTGTCATCATTTTATGTGTGCCAAGCATCCTTGCCCCCTTTCCCCTCTCCCATTCCCCGTTTCCCATGCCCCTTACCCATCCCCTTCCCCGTGCACTGAGCACTCCCTATAGGTGTTAATTTATGGTTGCAACAGCAGCACTGAAGAAAGAAAGAACTAAAGTTGCTTCATGTGCAGCAACAAATTGTTTAAAAATAACAACAACAACGGCAACTGCTGACAATTCTCATGTGTGTGTGTGTGTGTGTGTTGTTGTTTTTATTGTCTTTGGGAGAATGTGGAGCAACAGCAGCTGCATGCAGCTAACAACAACAACAGCAGCAACAACAACTACAACTGCAACTGCAACAACAACGACAACATCCTCTTCTGTGTGCTGAGGTCGCTCTGAGATGTCCTTTAATATCTGCCTCGGGCTCTACTCCCACACAAGACCCCTCTCTCTCCCCTCTCTCTCTCCCCCTCTCTCTCTCTCTCTCTCTCTCTCTGTCCATCTCCCTCTGTCTGTGTTCTTTTTGAGGCGTTTGTTGTTTTGTATGTCAACAAAAGTGGCGGCTGCAAAAGAAACTTCAAAAAACCCAAAAAAAAAAAAAAAAAATATTGGAGAATTTACACACACACAAATGAGAGCAAAAAAAAAACAAAAAAAAACATATCACAAGTGACAATAAACATGCATAAAAAAAGCTGAAAAATAAGCTGAAAACTGACTGAAATATTCAAGAGGCACTCATAATTCATGTTCCCATTGTTGTTGTTGTTGTTATTGTTGTGCTCCCTGATGCGTGAGAGCAACTTAAAAAGTTGAGAAATGTTTCGCTCTTGAACTCCATGAATTTCTCTCAACGTCAAATTCTCAACGATTGCTCTCAAAAAAAAACGGGAAAATATTAAGATTGTGAATCCTTTTTAAGTGCACTCGACTTTAAGCAATTGCAATTGCAACTTTTAGGAATAGTTCTCAAGAGAGTCTAGACTAAGCTTTGGGAAAATGGAGACTTTGACTATTTTCTATAGATATATTCTAACTATTGTTTTTAATATATATTTTCTGTCTTTCTTCTAAGCTTCTCTTCTCTTCCCAAATCGATTTCATTCTCTGAGTTTATTAACTTATCCCATTCATTTCAATTCTTCTCAAGAGTTCACTCATTTATTTCTTCCCTTCAAAGCGTTTCTTCTCTCTTTTTAAAATTTCTTAATTTTTGCATCGTTCCTTATTTTATTATTTTTCCTTTTCTATTCTTTCTTTCTTAAGTTAAACGAACTGTATTTTATAGTTGTCAATCATCTATTTTCATACCAATTGTCAACCCTAACTCTTTTCTTTTCTAAGTGATCTCCGTGGTTCTCATTCTGCAATCTCAAGACTCTCCCTCTCTAGTTCGCAGAGGTTTGACAACCCTAGAAAAATGGCAAACCAAAGTCAAGGGTTGCCCTCAAGTAAACCACTTGAGTTTTCGCAGTCAATTGAATACGAAGTTGAATCCACATCACAATTCAAGTTGCAGTTGCAACTGGCGCTGAAGCATGAAGTGATTGCATGTGTGCTATGGCCAAGTAAACCAAGTAAACCAAGTTAACCAAGTTAACCAAGTTGGCCATGTTCTCGGCTGTGACAATGCCAGCGAATTCTTCTTCTTCTGCTTTATTTTCTGACCTAACTTCGCTCGGCTTCGTTGAGCAAAAGATTGTGATGAGTTTTCTGCGTGCTCTATTATTAAACAATTTCCTGTCTTCCTGTCTCCCTATCTTCCTCTTAATTATAGCCTAACCAGCAGAATGAGTCTTTTTAGTTTAAGCTTTAAAGTACTTTAATTATTTTAATTGATAACATATATTATATAATCTTAATAAATATTAGCTTAAAGAATAACCGTGACAATATATTGAATAGTCTAGATATTTATTAATTTAATTATTTTAATTAATTTTAAGCAACCTAAGCAGGCAATAGAAAACATTTTCAACACTTTGCCTCAGTGTAAAGCACACCAATACACTCACAACACCTGCGTTAACATTCTCTTATGCCTGCTCTCTTTGCGCTCTCTTTCTTCTCATCTCGCAGACGTCAGCAT